>JACSVZ010000017.1:15591982-16791982 GCA_014706295.1 Lycocorax pyrrhopterus obiensis
GTGACAGGACAAGGGGGAATGACTTCAAACTGACAGAGAGTAGTTTAGATTGGATATTAAAAAAAAATATTTACTGTGAGGGTGGGGAGGCCCTGGCACAGGGTGCCCAGAGAAGCTGTGGCTGCCCCTGGATCCCTGAGAGTGTCCAAGGCCAGGTTGGATGGGGCTGGGACAAACTGGTCTAGTGGAAGGTGTCCCTGGCTATGACAGGGGGCTGGAACAAGATCTTTTAAGTTCCCTTCTGATCTGAACCTTTCAGTGATTTGATGATTCTTTTTTTTCTATAGGCTTTTATTAGCAAAAGAAAATAAATCAGCTTTACTTTAGGCTTTGTTCAAGAAAGGCAGTGAGGGAGTGTGAACACTTTAAATGAAGAACTTTGCTGGAAAAATGTGAATGTGCTTTCTAGAGATGCCTAAGGAGGGAGCAGAATTGCTTCAGTCTTTCCCTGATTTTATCACCCAGCTGCTGGAGGTGTTGGTCATTCTGTGCTGTCTCTTGATAAGTGACATCCACTGTCTTGCTTTTCTGTGGAATGGGGAAGTGTTGCATTGCTTTGCTTGCACTATTCAAAACACCAAGATTCTTTTGAAAATGCCTTAGAAATGGTTTAAAAGTCATAATATCAATTAGTTTCTTTTGTTGAACCCTCCTTGTTAAAGCTGTGTAAGACTATCAGTTTATAAACTGACCTCAGGAAGGATACAGTCAGGAGTGCTTTGGGTTACACACGCCTCAGTTACTCACGTAAGCACCACATCTTCACCCCTGAGAATATTAATGCACTTTTCTCCACGTTTTGTCTTGAAGGCTGGTGGAGTTGCTGGTGTCTGTGTTGACTTGATCCTGTTTCCCCTGGATACTGTAAAAACAAGACTGCAGAGTCCTCAAGGATTTAGGAAAGCTGGTGGTTTTCGTGGCATCTATGCTGGTGTTCCTTCCACTGCAATAGGATCCTTTCCAAATGGTAAATTTTCTTTGCATTATACTTTGTCTTCTTTAAGTAGTAATTTATGTCACATATTCATGTCTGTGGCTTCCTCTCCTGTGGGTGCCTGGATTTTGTGAGTCCATGTCCAGCTGTGAAGAGCAGTTTCTAGAATTGTAAAGCACTGAACAAACTTGAGCAAGGCTGGAGTGAAGGCTGCTGCATGTTGGCTCTGAAAAGCAACCCTAGTTCCTTGGAAGCACTCCTGGATATAAGCCTGTCCTTACTTACAGGGACACCCTAAAACATTTCTAGGTGCCAAGGAAGGCTTGAGTCTTGCCTGACCTGGACACTTTTGTCATGACCCACTCTTTCTTGGCATTGGAAATGAATGGAATTTCAGAGTGCTGGAGCACTGGAGGTGTCTGAGTTAATTGCCCTGGGGATGCTCTGCCCATCTCCCTGAAACAATAACACTTAAATTGTAAAGACATCAGTAATACTTTTGAAACTGAGGGTTTAAAAGAGTAGATGCTTGTAGTCCCTGCAGAGAAAAGGCATCTGAAATTCCTGATGCCTTTGTCCATTTTGTGTTTGTAGGGAGGGATGAAAAAACAGCAATCTGTGCTGTTGGATGTAAATGTTAGGAGAACTTAGCTGACAAATCCACTGACACCTTCAGATGTTTGATGTCCTTCATAAGGTGATATAAAAAAATTCAGTTCTTTATCTTGGCTGCTCTGTTATCTCCTTTTGAGGTGATAAGCATCTTTTGATTAGTAGAAGGCAATTCACACGGCCCTTCCTTTACAATTAAAATCTGTTCCCCCGTAAGACATTTAATTTTTTTCAGTATTTACATCTCCAAAATCTGCACTGTAGTTTTATCTTTCTAACGTACGACTGAGAACTGAAATTATCTTTAGGAGAAGGAATAACCCTTAAGGTGTAAGTGCCTTTGTAGCTGACTGCTGCAGTGAATAAACACAGCTCATGTTTAGTTTTGTGTGTTTCTTGTTCACTGCACAGAGCTTTTATAAATCCTTCAGAAGCTTGGAAAAAAAGATTATGGAGCTAAATTCAAAATATTTATCTGACAGTAGCTGGGAAAAAGTTATTAATAAACTGCTACTGAAACAGTTTTGCACATTGCAGGATAGCAGAACTTTATCAATGCTTTCTGAGTTTGTTTTTCTTTTCAATTAATCAACTAATTTGTTTGTTGTTCCCTTCCTCCCCCACTCAAACAAGGGACCATCCATTCAATTCAACCAAGAGACCTTCCCTCTACTCTTATCTATGGATATGGAAGATACCAGTTTTTCAAAATGTGCTGGACGTTCATGACTAATGAACACATCTTTCTGTAGCTCACTACTAAATGTGGCCTGGAGTCCTGACACCTTTGATATTGATGGGAGGTTTGCCAGGGGTAGCCAGAAGCATAAACTTCTGAAGGAATTATCCCACAGATTCTGTTGATACTGTTGTATTTTGGTGTAAAAATATCCTGGTTTTAACTACAGCTCTGTGATGGAGGAACAATGCAATGATTGCATGCGTTCTTGAATTTCAGCTGCTGCTTTTTTTATCACCTACGAGAATGTGAAATCCGTGCTGCCCCATGGATCTTCATCTTACTTGTCCCCTGCAACACACATGGTGGCTGCATCCCTTGGTGAAGTGGTAAGAAGGAAGTTCATCTATTGTGTGTCCATGGGAGGAGAGGAAACCATTCAGTTATGGAAACTCAGGTTTGGAGTCATATCTTGTGATAGTTCTTACAACAGCCTTGTTTCTCACTGTTGGCACAGTGCCTTGGGGCTGGGTGTTGAGCTCTAAACACCCCGTGCTGTTCCTGCCAGCACTGGCCACCTCTTCTCTCCTGTTTTTGTCACACACAGTGTGTCCTGGCACTGCACTGATAAATTGGGGTGCAAATTGTCCCTGCAGGTTTGAGGTAAGGAAATGGGCTGTATGGAAACGGGCTTTTCCGGCTCTTTTGCAACTTAAACTTAGCCAATGGCATGGGGCAGAAAAATCTGTTGTGTCTGTGGTTCCATATTCTGCTTTTATTAACTGATTTTTTTCTTTTCTTTCCCATGGGGGCTTAGCTTAGGTGTGTGTTGGTCCCAAGCTACCAGGAGTGTGGAGATGCCGTTTATTTCAACTTAACACCAGGTGCCTCACTACTACAGCAGCACAGCCTGGCTACTTCCCATGGGAAGCAGCTCAGCTCTCCCTGCACTCTGTGGGATCAGCTTTGACACCCAAGTAATTTTTATTCTTCCATGGAAATGTTACTGATTAGATTGAATGAGATTTAGCCAGGAAACTTAATTTAACACACCAAGCACATGAAGATAGGTGAGTGCAGCACCTATAACCACTCTGGTAGTGGTAGATAGTACGTGATAGGCGTAGGGCTGGGTGGGATTTGTGCTGCTGCCTCAGGTGGATTCTTTCTGAGCTTGGTTAGAGCCTGTGCTGTCAGGTTATAACTTCTAACTTAAGGCAATGCACAGAACTTAATTCCATGAAGATTCTCTAAAGGCTGTTAGAAATCATCAAGAGTTTGTTTACTGCCATGGCAATGCACAGCCCTAAAACTCCTTGTTTGCGTCATGTGTCGTGGAACAGCAGATCCAGGAGGTGTTTTGAGCTTCTCAAGTGCTATTGCAAAATCAAGCAAAATGACAATTGGGCTCGTGAAGAGGTACCAGTGCTTTGCAATAAAATCCACCAGAAGTAAAAGTCTCTTCTTTGTGGAATAGGTTATTTATGGTACACTGTACACTCCCTGTGCCTGTGAGGGTCCTGTGAGAAAATTACAGCCAAGTAATTTAATCGGCAGTAGCCAAAGACCAGGTTGCTACAGAGGACTCCTTTCAACAGAACCTGTTGCCATTTGTTCTCCATGCTGGTCTGTGACCTTTACAACTCAGTTGCTTGCTGTTTTCATTTTGGGGCTGGCAGAGATGGTGCAGTGCAGTTAAATGAGTTGCTTAGGGCTGTCTCACGTGCTTGGCTCTGGCTCCTCTAAGGCCAGGGAAATGTATAATGGTAGCCACTGAAATGGCAGAGTGGCTTTATGGTGTGGGGACTACGATGTTGTAACAGCCATTTTCTGTCTCATTTTCCTGTTTTTCGCTAGCTTCTCTTCTTGGAGTGATGGTTTGAGGGGAGAACTAAGCTCTAAAATAACTGAGATAGGTATTTAGAGATTTTCTACAATAAATCTGTAATAAAATAGCACAAAGCAAAACTTTCTCATGTATGTTTTATACAAAGTCGTAGTTGATCAATAGAAATATATAAACTAGTCCAAATTGCATCAGGGTGAAAGTTATAATTGCAGTTTTATTGATTAGTCGTTAAGTTTTAATCAGGGCATAACCACTGGGACTATTATTTTGTCAGTAGGTTTTTTGATAATATGTACTTTTCTTCATTTTTTACTTCATGATATAAATTGCTTTTAAAAGTGAAGCATTAAGCCAAAGACTGTCATGTTAGGATTCTTGAAGCATGTCTTTGCATTTCCACACTGTTTTTTTACAAAACAGAGAAATTAGGATTTAGAGCAAGAAAGTGTTGATGGATTTCTAGGTTTGCTGTTCCTTCACTGGTGAGTATAAATGAGTCAGATACCTTCTTGTGTGTCAATAAAATGTGAGTATGTGCAAAACTTAAACGTGTGTTTGTGCTGACTAATCTGTGTTTTGAATGTGACCTGCTAAAAACAATAAAATAGGTAAAGAGGAAGAAGCAGGACAAAGTATATGTGAGAAATCAGTCAGATGGGAACTTTGAGTTGTTGTAACAGCCACTCTCCTATATTGTTTACAGTCTGTGGAAATTCATGGGAGAAACGGCCCCCTCGAACTGGTTTGGTCCATTTTTCCAGTTCCAGGCAGGGAGACACAAAGCCAAGCAATAAAAAGGCAGGGGTTGTAGCAGTGTTTTGGTTTTTTTCCTCTTAGGCAGGAGGAATATAGAAAGCTAATCTCATCTCGCAGAGTGAGATAAAGAAAAGTGCATACAAAATCTGATCCTGTTAAGCATAATTATTTTTTCCTATAACTGAATCTTTCTGTATAGGGACTCTGAGTATCCCATAATACGTGAAAAACTGCTTACAAAGGCACATCCAAAACTCTAGAGGGCAGATACATGGTGTATCATCTCATCAAGGAAGGAGAAGGTTGAAAAATACATGAGTTGCCAATGGGGGAAAAGCCCTTATTATACCACTTGTGTAACTGAAATCTGGAGATAGAAAACACACTTACTGCATCCTTTGACTTTGGAATTTTTCATCTTGACTCTGCTTTGCCCTGTATGTTTAGTCTGCCTGTATCTTTACAGTGAGCTGCCAAATGTGCTTGGAAAACATGATATCATAGGGAGTGGAAAGGAAAACCAGATGTTCTGAAATTTTAATTTTAATATACTAAGGCGGTATAAGTAACTCCGAGAAGGAGCAGCATTTTTAACCTCCTAGTGCCCATTTTCAGTAGTAACCAGGTGTGTCTTGCAGGCCCAGAGTTAACTGTTCAGCTCCAGATTGATTTGTACAGATTTTTTTATGTTGGTTTAATATGAGTGTGTGTATTAATTACAAGAAACTTTGCTAAATAGAAGCCTCCCTCTGAGCCTCTCCCACCAACCTCCTGCAAATGTGGTTTTATGGGACAAGTTTAAATTGTCCCAGTTTGACTGATGCGGTTTCCCTTAGGAGTGCCAAAGTGGTTGGATCCGGCAGAGCTAATCTGGATTCAGCACAGATAATTTTACATCCCACTGGCTTTTCCATGGAGGTGAGAATAAAGTTGTTTGGCTCAGTTCCAGAGAAGGGAGCTGACAAGAGCCCTTTGGCATTTCATATTTAGGTATTGTTATGGTTATGATCTGAGCTTTGCAAGACATTAGTGAAAGTTTTGGGTTGTTGCCTGCAAATGTTGGGTTCACTCTTATCTTTCTGCCCTTTTGTTCTTGATTGGCTAGTTTTGATGACATTGTCTTTTTTTTCCCCCCTACTTTGCAAGACAGCAAACTGCCTTGACTTTCAGAGAGGAAGTGTGGGGGAGGACTGAGGACCAGGATGGGAGGGAGATGTCCTATTCTTTTGGCAGCTGGTGGTAATGACCATGCTCTGGAAGTAGATCAGCAGCTGAAGTCATTGAGCTGCTTTTGTCCTTGTGCAAGTTTCCAGAGGACTTTTGGATTAGCAGTCTGGAGATTTGAAAAGTTCAGAAAATTGTCACTTCAGTGGGGAGAGGGGATCATGTGACTCCACAGGGCAAGGTGAGGACAGGTATTTCAAGGTGAAATTCCAAGCTCACTTGTGTATTCCAGTGTGTTACCACTTGAGGTACTTCTGTGATAAGAGCAAAGTGTGTGGTTCATCTGTGATTAGCATCTGACCCTTCATATTAATAACTTTGGAATTTTTTTATCTGCTCTTAGGATGTGTCAAATAGGAAAACTTCTTAATGCAGGAATTATCTTTCTGGGGAATTCATTTACCTTTACTAGTATGAACTTGTTTCTTAGAAGAAGCAAGCTCAAATGCATGCAAGTTTACAGTTTACAAATCATGACTGTGGAATGACATTTTAAGTGTGCTTTTAATTCAAATAAAAGAGGAAAGTGTATGTTTTACTTTATTTTATGCTTGTGGGGTTTTTTTCTGCATAAAAAGAGGCATTCTAGACATGATGGACAACACTGTTGTCTATCTCTGTCCACTAATCAGCCACTTCTTCCCTCTGCCCTGGCAGCATTGTTTGAAACAGTTAACTAGTTTCAGTTTTTAATAGAAGAGCAGGAATCTCCAAAAGTGTGTTGGTGTGGTGTGAGTTCCATGAGACTAACTGGCTAGGTCAGAGAAGAAAGTTGTTATTAGTGCCTGTTCTGAGGAAAAGGCAGAAGCATGAGTCAGACAAATCCGCAGAGTAATGGAATCAAAGTTTCCAGCAGGATAATTGGCCAGGGCTTTGCAGCATGGTAGGCTCTGGAAGATCAGCTTGCAGGAGCCCAATCTAACAGAGACGAGACAGCCACTCACTTCAGACATGAAGTTAAGATTTTAGGTATTTCAAACTCCAAAACTTGCATGTCGGAAGATGGGACTTTTCCGTTCAACAGGCAAGTTGGACACCATAGAGAGAGCTGATTTTAATTCAGCAAAGAAGTGGTAAAGTACTTGTGTCTAGACCTTGGGCTAATGGCCTTGAATATTTTAGCTATCCCTCTTCTAAAAACTGAACTTATAAATGGACAAAACTGTTCTGCATTTTGGGCTTTGCATCCTATCTCCTCTCAACCAGTGCAGTATGTGCTGGCAGATCATAGTATTCAAAGTAGAGTGCAAATGACAGCAGTCAAAGTGTGATGGGACCTTTTCCACAATACTGAAACTTTTTTTTTCTATTTTCATTGATCAGTGCCTGTCATTATAGCTGTGACTGTGCCTTTTGTGCTGTGCAAATCTGGCTGCACACAGGCTTTGAGAAAGGGAATACTCCAGCCCTGGCAAGATGAGCAGTGGTGGGGAGTGCAACAACGTAGGTGGTCTCTTGAATTAATCGTGGTGGGGCTTGAAATATTCATAAATTAATGTACGTGAGGTCAGGTCTGCAATACAGATGCTGTAGGATTTTTGCCAAATCCTTATGCAGAAGCAGTGGTTAGGAGATGGTTGGGAAGGTGAGACTGCTGCCTTTGAGAGGTAGTGGAGAAAGAACAGAGAGCGGATGGAAACTCAACGCAGAGCAGCGGCTGGGAATTGGTTGTAAATAAAGATGAATGGGGGCATGAATCCACAAATGCTGCCAGCAAATTCATCATACAATTAGAGGCTGAAACAGCAAATTAAGAACTGTCAAATACCTAACCAGCCACCCATGCTGATCTTCTCTTGTATGTTCCATGCTAACTGCATCTTCTTCATCAGCTGCTCTCCCCACACTGCTTTGTGTAACCTGCTCGGTTCAGGGCTTAGAGAACACACTGCTTTGCAGTAAAGCTTGATGTTTGTTATGTCTTTTGATCACAGGACTGTTACTCAGTTGATTTAGAAATATTTGTAGCTCAGAGTGTCTACAGAGGAAAGCTAATTTGGATTAAAAAGTTATAAGCGAGAAATAAATAATTTTAAAGTATTTCCTGATGGATTTTCTGACTTACTGTACCAGTCAGCTTTGGAAATGTTTGAGACACTTTGGAATAAACTTACCTTGAACTAATGTTCTATGCAGGGTTTGTCAGGAATAACTATGAATAGCTCCATATGTGGGCAAGCCCATAATTCTTTAAGAGAAAAGGCTGAAGGAAAGAGTAAGGGATCAATTAAAGGAAAATACTTAATAAAATACAATGTAGTTGAAATTTCCATGTTCTGGGCCAATGTAACCCCAAGAGAGTGAGCAAATTGTAAAGTACTAGTCTTCTTTCAACAGGAGACTTAATGTGTTTTCAGAAAATATTGCCTGTGTTCTCTTGCCTAGAATCTCATTAATGTCTGTCCTCCTGTAACACAGACTGACTCCACTTGGCTCCTTGGAAACAGTTTTATGCTGGATGGGATGCACCATGCTACTTTTGCTGAAAGAACAGTTTGGCTGGTGGATTTAATGAGTTTCTTAAACCTTTTAAAATAAGTTTAACAGACTTTCATGGTGAAAGTGCTGCTGGAATAGATTGGATCATGCAGATGGTTCTGTACGCTGAATTAAGGGTCTACTTTTCTTAGGTTTTAAGGATTCCTGTGTTTAAATGTGGCAGTAATTTATGATTCACACATCAACCAGGTTTAGGAAGATTTTTTTCAAGTTATTCAGCTGCCTGATTTTGCTGCTTGAGTTTAAACCAACTGCTTGTGATTGTACTGAAGAACTTAAAAATCTGTGGGAGACAGTTTGTGCTGGAGTATAAGCGGTGTGTAGCATCAGGCCACTTTTGGTAAGTTTTAGGTCTGGTTTTAAAAAGGAAACAAAACTCTGCATCGATTAAACATTAAAAGACCAATGGATTTATGCAAAGCACACAAACTTTCAAAACATCTGCAGTGAGAAGTACTTCTGCAAGGAAGTGTTTAGTGTCAGCCTTGTCAGCTTCACAAACTTTCCCTGTTCTCTGCCTGTTAGCTGATGTAACTGGAGTAAGAGTTTCTCCTTGCTGTGAACAGAGCTTGACACAAATTCCCACTGCTGGAGGACAAAAGTTTTCTGAGGTATATCTGACATGGCTAAAGGAAAGGTAGGCAGGGAACCCACAGCAGGATTTGTTGGGAATGTATCTGGGCAATTGAAGAGCCATGTGTGGGGAAGGAAATCTGAGAGGGGCAGAAGCCCAGTAGCCCTAAGAGGGCTCCTGGAATGATGGATGAGGAGCCAGCTGGGGACTTCAGGCAGTTGGGGTGAAAAGGCTCAGCCAAGATGGCCATGGTGAAGGAACAAGTGTGTGGTGGTGCAGATGATGCTCTGAAGCAGGAAGGAGGGAGCTCTGGAAAGTAATAAAACAGAGCTGACTTAGATTTGAAAATGACAGGATGAAATACATCTGCAAAACAGCTCTGCAGATTCCAGGTAAAGTCATCTAAGGTGGGAACATGGAGGAAGTTGAAAATGTTAGTGGAGAAACTCCAGTTTTCCAAATGCTTGTGTCATTTGGTCCCCATGAATGGTCTCATCTCTGAAATAATATGTTTTTAAGCCCTGGGAGGTGCTGAGATCTGAGGGATCTTGCTGGGTGAGACTGTTCTTTGAAGAAATGTTTCCTACCAGCATACAGGGGAACTGCAGTTAAATTAATGAAGGCCTTGTTGTGTCAGTCAGAGGAAAAGATGGGACAAAGAGCTTGGCATTGTCTAAACTTTCCCATCCAGAGCCCATTAGTCAAAACTTCTTCTCTCCATGGGGTTTAAATTAGGAATGGAGTCACCTGTTCATGACCCCAGCAGCTTTACACACAGGACTGGATTTCACTGTGCTGGAAGGGCACTTCTGTGCTGTGCATGAGAGTGTGGGGGGGGAAATAAGATTTAGCATATGCTGAGGCTTTGTGCTGAAGGTGAACACTTTCCCTGGGGCTGGCATTTAAAGACTGATAGTGGACAGTACGTGTACTGGGCAGTTCTGTCATCCCTGGAGACAATTCCCTCATTAAAATAGGAGTTAACACTTCCATTCTGTGTTCTCTGTGCTCCAGCAGGCAGCACAGCCTGCTGACAGCAACATATGGAAGGACTTGTTCACAACTGCAGTTGTGACCCACAGCGAATTACCAACCAGGGAAACTTGTATTTTTGTTCTGTCTTGGTCAAAAGTGCAGCACTTATTTAGATGAAGGTTGGTTGGTGTTTGAAATGTTTTGGGTCTGTGATTGCAGCAGTTCACGTGCTCTGTTCAAGGAATATATGAAACCAAAGGACAAGTGGGTATTTCATGTTCCTCCTCTTTTCTGCTCATTTTCCTGGTGGTGGGAAGGCTGAGGCAGTTCATCTTCCACCTGCAGCTCACAGCTCATGTTCCCTGCTAGCTAACATTTCCAGCCCAAGAGCTGTGACCACAGTTAGAAGCATTTATTTGGAGGATGAAATACTTTGCTAATCTCATAATACTGCATTCATTTTTCCCTTCTGTTGAAGAGGGGCATCCCAGGGAGATCTGAAGAAACAAGCATAAATTTACAGGGTTTGGAGAGGCATGGAAAGCTGCAGTGCTGAATTCAAGTTTTGTTGACAGCCTTTGACTTGAACCAAGAGGGAAATTTCTCCTTTATTCTCCAGATCCAAAGGAAATCAGTGCAATTTAAGATCTTTCAATTTTAAACTTGCCTATTATTTTAATAATTCAGTTATCTGAGAAAGGAAAAAGGACATTTTTCATGTTTCAGATTAAAAATGGTAACTTCCTACTTAGAAGGGAGCATCTGACATAGAAATTGAGATATTCAGATTATGACATATTAACCAATTTTGGGAAGCAGCATTTTTTTTATATTAAAAACCCCCCAACCAAACAGAAAACCAGCAACATACAAACTTGAGCTCCAAGGTAGCTTTTGTCTGCAGCAGTATGGTCAGAGCTAATGCAGGCTACACTTAAAAACCCCACAAACCCCAATTATTGCTGCTTCTCTTTGAACGGGGTTTTAGAGTTGTTCTCTTTTTCTTGCTTATTTTACATTCTGTTGCAGCAGGCAATCCTGACCTTCAAAAATGGGGTGAGAGATTAGGATTTTGTTAGCAGATTGACTGCAGCCTAAACATATGTCCTTTGATAAATCATAGCGTCTTTGTTGTTGTCATTTTTGTGCAGCAGCTTTTCCTCCCTAATGGGGTAGTGATTATCTTGCACAGGTATTGTGAGGTTTAGCCTAAAGTCTCTGCTCTCTGGATACAAGGTTTTATAGTGTCATAAATTATATTCTTATTTGATTAAGAATAAAGTTATGCAAATGGCATTTAAGAGAAACTGTCCCCAGGCATGTTCCTTTAGTTTTGTGTTAAGTATTGAATTATATGGTGAACATCAGTTAAAGCTTGCCAGCCTACTCAGATAGATAAAGTCCTTAAAACTAACTTCCTGCTTGAGAAATTTAAATATTAAAATCATTTAGAAAGGGTTCTAAAGGGTTTAAATCTGCAACAAAAGAAAAGTTTTCTGGAGCTTATTCCATGTTTCTGTACTAAATTTTCAAGTAGGCTTAGCTATGCAAGCCAGAGATTTGCTCAGAGTCACTGAGTGCAGGTTCCTAAATCACCAGCTACTCACAAATTCCATAACAGTTCTTTGCCCTCAGACTACCCTTCTCCTGCCATGGAGCAGAACAGCTGGCTAATTAATAAGTGGAAAAATATTTGCTCTTGATGCTTACCCAAGCCCAGGTTAGTGCAGAGAATAGATGGGGCTCATTAGCCAGGAGCTCATCAGGTGCCAGAAAGTGGGCTCTCACTTCAGTAGCCTGTCTTACAGCAGGGGTAATATCTGTCTCTTATTAAAGATAACAAGTGCTCAGACCCTATGGCTGTGGGAGCTTTTAGGAGTGTGTGAATCAGATCATCTGCTTTGCAAGGTGCTGCAGGAGGAGATAAATGCTTTCTCAATCTGCTCTCCGTGGAGCTGCAAAGCTGAAACAGTGTCGTACCAGCTGTGTCCCTGGTTCTGAGGAAACCTGTGCACCAGTCCAGTTTAAATGCCCAGCCTAAGCCCTTAATAGCAGATATGACACCTGCTCTGTCCTCCTCCAAATGTTCTGGATACACCTCGTCCACAGATCACAATGTTAGTGGTCAAACTGTAGCAGAGGTGCCTAAAACCAAACATATGTGTCATCTTTGATGCTCTATCAAACCCTTCAAATCCAGCCAGGGAGAAAATGCTTTGCCTGGAGCACAAAGGGTGGAAAAAAAAGGCTGTTAATCCAAGTAAGATATGTTAATATTTGGATCATAATATGAAGAAGACCGGAGGTGTTGTGTTCTTTTCTAAAGATGTTGGCATTGTCTCTGTTTGCACTGAGCCTCTGTGTAAGCAGGACTATGCCCCCTTTGTCCTTTTTTATTACGCATCTTGTGTTATTGTATAAAGAAAAGTGCTTGGTAGCCTTGTGCTGAATTAGATGAATCTGCCTGATTCTGAACAGCTGCTCCAGCTTTAGGTGGGATTGGCCTCTATACAGAAGTTACAGTTTTAAGATCAGGTGTTTCCAGTAAACTTAGGTGAGCCCATAGAAAAGCCTTTGGGTGAGTTTCTGGTGCTATTTACAGCAGATCTTATTTTCTGTTTGCTACAGCCACATTTATACTGAAAAAAACCTGTTTAAATTGGCACATATAAAGTTTCATGGCACTTTTGAGACTTTATTTGCACTGGTCATTCTTCACCATCGGTCAGAACAGCCAGGAAAGTCTGGTTCCAACATAAATCCAACCAGGAGATGGCAGCGTTGATTCACGCAAAGAGTACCCAAAAGTTAGAGAACGCTTTTCCCTGAACTGACAGAGGAAAGAAATTACCTTAATTTAATTAGAACATACACTGTCTTAGCAATACATAGACAAATGTTAATGAAATAGACGTGTTTTCAGCTTTTGTCCCCGACTGGCTAATGCAAGTCAGTAAATTAAAAAACGCACGTAGGTTTTTGTCTAAATACTGGAGTCACCCTTTGACCTGGTAATGATTCGAGACAAGGATTTTGAAATTCAGTACCCTCTTGCTCAGAAGTGGTCATAGCATTAAAAAACTGGAAAAGTAATAGGTGCTAATATTGTCATTTCTGCATACCTGCTCTGTAAACTAATAATAGCTTTGCTTGTAGCTGTAAAATCAGGTTTTCCTAAAGCTTGAATTTAAAAATTCTTGAATCTTTTGTTCAGTGTTATTGTCTTCCTGCCCTTATGGTATGTATACATGTGCATTGACATTGTGTTACCTGACCGGGTAAATAAGGAAGGAGCTTATAGGGCAGCACCTGAACTTTCCCAGGATCTTGATTCTGTCCTCTTGCTCCCCTCAAAAGATGAGAATAACTCCTGGCTCCAGAGCTTGATTGGGAAAATGAGCGTGGCCCCTATCAAGGGGTGCTGTTGTCTGATGCCCTACTGTCAGCTGAGGTGGCTGAGGGCCCACTGCTGGCCCCTCTCCATGGCTGGCACTGCAGATGTTCAACACAGGATGCACCAGGAATGGCCTGAGTTTGGTGGGCTGTACCGTGCTCTTCTGTGGCAAGCAACAGGCTACATCTGTGTGAACAACCAAGAGATTAAAAAGCAATTTCTTCCTGGGACCTTGGTGATTAGGCAGCTGAATGGCCCCTGTGTGAGGCCATGTTATTGTTATTCCACGCCTGTTAGTCCCATGGTGGATGCAGGTAAAAGCGTGGACGTGGGCAGGTGCCATTGCACAGCTGCACCTTTCACTCTTCCTATGCCATTTGCTTATAGCTTTCATGGCTGAAAATTGAACTGTGGACTCTCTTGGTGCAGTGTTATCACACTGGTGCTGCTTGAACATCCTTATCCAAGAAAGCAAAGCCTGGAGACGTGCACTGTGTTCTTTTACGTTTGGCAGGCTTACCTGGAAGGCGCTGCAGTGATTGAGATCTGAGCGTGACAGAGTTGAGATTTTTCTGCACCCGCCCGTCCAGGCTGTTACTTTTTTAATAAGATACCTGTGAACTTAATCTTGCATACTTCCCTTTAGAGACCTGTTCTCCACATCAAAAGGCTGCTGGGGTTGTTATTGATAGGAAGGTGCATGTGTAGGAACAAACAAGGTAACACGTTGTAAGTTCTGGTGCACAGCGAAAATGTCACTGTGCAGTCTGGTGTTGGCAGCTGCAACTCGTGGCTTTTTGAATACCAGAAGTGCCCTATGGAGCCAATCTGACAGCACTGCCCGGGTGACATGAGCTTTACTTCCTTTCAGAGCAGCACAATGTAATCATTGTTTTTGTTCTTGTGCAGCCACAGACTCCCTTGTAAGCGCAAATTCAAATGGAAGAAACATCAAAGTTAATTTGAAATGAAATGCACCCCAAGTAGTCCGGGGGAAATGGAGACATTACTTTGTAGCCACCCTTCTCCTGCCAAAACTGCAGCACCCCAGATGTCAGGAAGCCACGCTGTGCTCTTTGTCTGGTCTTGATTGACTAGATTGTTTTCATCCCAGCCTTTTTAAAGCTTTCCTCCTGCCTCCATATTTTTAAGGAATAAAAAGCTAATATAAGGACATGGAGTGTTATGAAGCATGAAGTTCTATAAATATTTATGCTGAACTATCAAAAAACTTGACAGTTCTTATTTTCTTGACAGATTGGGGTCACTTGTTATTTTTGACCCTGAGAACTGAAGAGCACATGGAGTTAGATCTGTTTGTAATGACTTTTCAATATTGTTGTCCAGTAAACTTGTAGGAATGTAACAGGATAACAGATTTTTTCTTGGTGTCTTTGTGAAAATGAAACTTAAACCTTGTACTGTGTTAGCCACAAATGACCACTCAAGTTGCTGTCTCTGTGTAATCTCCAGTGAATTCCTGTACTTTCTTTGGCACACATGGATTTTCCAGTTAGCTGCTTGGTTTGCCACTTCAGATGGACAGCTTCCACCTGGGCTGCTCTGCATCTGAAGTACTCTGTGATCACCTTTATGTCTAGGAACTATAGTGTGTTCCTGAGCCCAGCACAGGATGGTCTCAAGGCAGGCTAAAAATCTGGCAAAGGCCTGTGGTGTTTGCAGTGTTCTGCCGCCAGTCCCGTCACTGCTTTAAGTATCCCTGGAGCCAACTGAAGACAAACTCTGCTTAAAAGTTTAAGTGCTGATGAACAGGAGTTTTCTAGAGAGATGAGACGCTTACAACTGTCACGCTTCAGGATCCTCATTCTGTGAAATGATGTGCACACAATCTTAACCCCTACCTGAAGCCAAAGTGGCAGGTGAATGTTTAAAATCCTGGCTTTTTCAGCAAAGCTGGAGCTTTGTGGCAGCAGCCACATTATTACATCCAGCTGCAGAGCCTAGTAAATTCATCTGTAGGAAAGGATCGATCCAATGCTTTTCCTTGGATGAAGTGCGGTGTGTATTTTAAGGTAAACCTTGGAATATGTAGTGTATAAAGCTGACCAGAATGTCTCCCGCTATCCGTCACTAGAGGGCACAAAGGAATTACCAAAGAAAGAAGTTTGTTGTTGTTAGTGTCCTGAATCTCCACTTTAGATCTGTGAAAGTGGGGGGGGGGAAGAATTCCTGTGACTGCCAAAAGACAGGATGGCTTAAAATTTTGGTTTTATCAGTGATTTTCTCCACCCAAATCTACTTCTGTTTTCAAAGTTAAAAATTCCAAGGGTGCTTCCACGTTCCTGTTAGTATAATTTTGTGATCAGAAAGTACATGGCACTCAGAACAAACACATAAGCTGCTCATGAACAGCTTTTAAGTTGTATAACTAAAAACCTGACTTCCTCATTTTTGAGGTTTCTCTTCTTGGAAGAAGTGTTTGCTATATGAAGAGGAAGCCAGCAATTGCTCCCTGAACCTCTGGTTCTTTTGCAGGTTGCCTGTCTCATACGGGTTCCATCCGAGGTCGTCAAGCAAAGGGCCCAGGTTTCCCCTTCCTCGAACACTCTCCGGATTCTCTCCCACACCCTGTACCATGAGGTGAGTTCAGAGCAAAATTTCTAAAAATTTTCGTCCTTCCCACTCAGTGCCGTACACGTCCAGAAGTATTCCTACAACTTTATTCCAATTCTGTGCTTTCCCAGCACTTTCCCATCTATTCTGCTATTCTTAAAAGTGATTGGCATGTTATGATTGAGGAAACCAAACCCCCACTTCCCCCTGGGACATGCACTTGCATGCTCCAAACAACTCTTTCTTCTCCTCTTTTTGTATGGGGTACCTACCTTTAAAGAGGAGAGGAAAAAAAAAAAAGAAAAAGATTTAGCTTCCAGGTTCCAAAGCTCTGCCTGTATTTATGCAAACAGTCCTTGTCTGGGGCAGCAGGACATTGAGTCTCTGTAGTTTGCTGAATGGTTCCCAGGTTTTGAAGCAGGCTTTGGAGGGGATGTCCAAAAGGCACCATTTCAGAGAGGCTCTGGAGGAGCCAGGAGGAACTCTGGAAATGAGTGCTCATCCAGTATTGGTTACTTTTGAAAAATAAGGGCCTTTGTCTTCTTTTCAGGAGTTATGCTGTTCCCTCCTGTAAAAACCTGTTCACTTCTGTTTTAGCAGAGTTTCACAAGGGGGGATTTTCAAGCTATGTTCCATAAGAGAAAGTGGCTCCTAAAAACAGTGTGGGGAAAAACATTATACACATTTTCTGAGTGTAAAACCCAGGGAAAGGAAGACATAAATATGACCTTTAAATGATCCACTTGATTTTTATTTGCTTTCAAATGAAAACTATTGTGATAACCCTGCACAAGAGGGTCACTAGAACTTCTTTCTGTGACTTGATCATTCTGCTTTAAAAGCTGATTCTGTCAAAACCATATGTTTTTCCCTTTCCATATAGCTGGCCAGAGAACCATAAGCCTTGCCAAACACTTGAATTAAGTGCCCTATAATAATAACATAATTTTATATACACTTATTAAATGAGTTTTAATTGTTTTGAGTATTATCAGCTGGTTAAAAATATAAAACATTTGTCTTGATAAAGGCTCTGAATCAAGGCTAAGGAGGTGAAAATAAAACCCTCTGGCCCTGTAAATAATGGAATACAGTACACAGTGTTATAATCAATACAGTCAATTTGAAGCCGAGGTGTGACACTTTAGGGCTGTAATGCTTGCCTCATAATCACCAATAAATTGTGGTCTTTGACAAACTCGTTCCCCATGGATGATGCTTTCTTTTGTTGGTTTACAGGGTATTCAAGGACTTTATCGGGGTTATAAAAGCACGGTATTAAGAGAGGTAAAACACTTGTCATTTTCTCTTTTTTTTTTTTTTTCAATTGATTCCTTTGCCTCACTTAGTTTTCTAACAAGAGACAATAGTACAATTGAGATCAGTTGCTCTAACCTTTAGCTCTAAATCCCAGTGCATTTCATTCTAGGTAAGTTACCAGCCTGTAATTTAAATAGAATACTAATAATGAGCACTAAGAAAACCTTTGATACATGCAAAAATTCATTTGCCTTCTTGTCTCCCAGTTCTGTTACTGCTGAATTGAAAAAGGATGGAAAGGTATATGTTAACATGAGAAAACCATAAGGCAGCGTACTGGAAACTTTCTCAAGTCTTGTGATTGCATCATGTGAACTATATATGCCAACAATGGTGAACTGGTGGCATCAGGCCAAGTTTAGCACAGACAGATTTAGGCTTTCTTTAAATATATTCGTCAGCAGATGCCAAGGGATTATTTGTCATCTGTATATAGAGAGGATTGTACTCTCTCTTCTTTTTCCTCTTTTTTTAATGTGTGAAAGAAATTCATTTAGTCCCCCAGTCTGTAGGTTTGATATGGCATTACTTAACTCTAAATCAGAAGTATTTCACTGTTAGAAAAAAAACCATAGGGCTAAAAATATTTTGACCTGCTTGGAAGAAAATTGTTCCTAAACTAAAATCTTTTCATAAATGTACTGTGAATTCCAGGATTAGTGTCATGGAAGTGTTTGATATGCTGTGTGGACTGAGGGCAGATTATAAAAGAAGTAGAAAAACCTACTGGTAAACTCCCAGTCTAAAATTGTTTCAGTGTCAGATCCCAGGAGGTCATCTTCTGACAAAGCAGAAGTTGCATCATGTATGTGTACCTCAAATAGAGAGATCAGGCTTGGTTCCTAGGAAAACAAAATCACAGAAAGGTTTGGGTTGGAAGGGACCTTAAAACCCATCTTGTTCCGTCCCTGCCTTCCACTATCCCAGGTTGCTCTGAGTCCCATCCGACCTGGCCTTGAACACTTCCAGGGGTGGAGCAGCCCCAGCTTCTCTGGGCATCCTGTGCCAGGGCCTTGGTGTTCCTCACAGGGAGGAATTCTTTCCTGGCATGTACTTGGACACAGGCCCTGCTGTCCAGGAAGGGCTCTCTATGTGACATGTTTGATGTGCTGTGTGTGGGTTTGTCTTCTCCTTACGTAACTCGAGTGAATAAAGTAGGTTTGGATCTTCCCTCTCCTGGTTTAAACACAGGCTCAGGTCTGTTGTCTATGTTGCCATTGATAATAAAACCAGTTGCAGAGGCTTTTTAATCTTCATTCAATAGCTCTGCTTTTAAAAGCCTTTCTTCATGCTGAAAACTGTTTTCAGGACAGTTATGTTGGCCAGCTCTTGTTACAAGTACAGAATAAAGACGGGTATTACCTAAAATGAGAAACACCAAACTTAGTGTTCCTTAAAGCGCTGACAAATGCTAATGCACTGTGGTCTATTTTAGCAGTTTTGAGTGTTTAAAAAATTAGTTATTTGTGCAGAGATGACATCTGCTTTTCTGAAATGTAACCTCCACCATAGCTTTGTCCTGTACTTATTTTCTGGCTCACTAAACGTGTTATTCACTCAGATTTCATTTGCAGACGGGCAAAAAAGGCCAGTGAATACGAATCATTTTGATTTCTCTGAGGGGTTCTGCATAAATGAATAAATTTAGATCCCATTGACTACAGATTTTGCATACTAACAGGTAGATAAAGCACATGGTTGCTACTGTGTGCTATTCTCCTTAAAATTTGTTTTGACATATGTCAGGGTGGTAATTAATTTGCAGACCATATTCATGGCAGAGTAGACCTTGCTGAGATAACTTTGTTTACTCAAAATGGCAACACTTTGTTGGAAATTTAATGGGGGTCCTCTCCATTATGTATATTCATAAAAGATCCTTCAGAACTGATTTCAGTTGAAGTATTGCTTTTTGGGAGAATCTGTCCAATAGAATGAGAAATAAATGATTACCAAATGAAATGTACTTTCTCTTCAAAATGAAACAAATCATAGGTGATGTTTAAAAAGAAAAAAATCTTTGAATTTAACACTGTTAAGACTGATGCATTTTTCTGACGCCAAATTTTGTAAAGCAATGTGCAGTTGAATAACAACAGCTTTTTGCACCTTCAGCTGGAGCTGTTGTAAGCCTGACATTTAATCATGGCATTTTTCCTTCTCTTTGAGTACTTCTCTTTGAGTACTTCTTCCTTTAGGGGAAGTCTTTATTTTCAGATAAAAATCTATATTAATTCATTATTGGACACATCCAGGTAGCTCCATAGAATATATAGGCTGATACTTAATTCCAACTGACTTTTATACTTACAAGGTTTGTTTATGTGCTTTGGTTCTCTGCCTACACAATAACCTTTGTTTAGTTATAATGGAGTGGGAAATTTTGGGTAGAGGGTCTTCAATACATGATTTTTCATTAAATATAAAATTGGAAGAGGCTGGGAATATTGATGCTTTTCAGATGATGATGTTCTTGCGCTGGCAAAGTTCTTGAGCTAGAATTTAAGAAACGTTAATTTTAGCTGTTGCATTGGGATAAAGTTTTGTGTATTATATCAAGCAGATTTCTGGACAGAGATCTGCTTGCCAGCTGACTGAATTTCAGTGAAAATAAGTCTGTTTATAAATGGAGTGTGGTGTGGAAGCCTCATCTTCTTGCTTTAGCATAGCAGATCTCTTCAGGACAGCCTTACTCTGCTCCATGTAATTGGCTTTAGCTGCTGTGCTGGTGCAAGGTAGTTGTTTGATCCTTCATTTTTGATTCTCACTCTGACTTATCCCCTTTATCTTCTCAGAATGCTTTCTGAGCAGATGGATATTAGAAGAGAAAGAAGATGGCTAAATATGTAATGCTTTTGGAAATAACTTTGAGTGAACCTCCAGGCTTAAAAGTTTTGGCTGTGACTCTTTTCACCTTTTTGGTGCCTCTTCTCTCACATCTCCATTACATTTTGGTCTTTACATCCTCCTTTGATGTAGTTACACTGAACTAATCCTGAAATGGAAAGGGAGGTGAGGTACAGTGCATCATTCTGTTGGCAGTAGAAGCCTGAAAGAGACATCTGTGCTCCAAGAGGAAGGCTTTTGTAATAAAGCACAAAGTGGGAGTATGGTTATTAGGTTGCTCAATGAGACTTTGAATAAATGGCAGAAATCAGAGGCTGTGAAATGATGTGGAATTCCCATGATGTCATTTCCAAAGCAAATACAAGTGAGAATTGCCACTTCCTATGACTGTAGTGTACCAGTGTGCACCAGTGTGGAAACTGGATCACGCTACTAAGATCAGTCAATGAACAGGTAAATTTATTCACGTTTTCCACAAGAGAGACAAGTTAACTGGTAAAATTTCCAGCCATCTCATAATAAGGCAGGAGCAGACTATAAATCCACTGCAAATCCTTTAGAATTCCTAAATGGGAATGGAGTTCTGCTGCTGAGATCGTATATAAGCAAATGGAGCCAGATTTTTAATTCCTGCATAATTCATTTTATTAACTATGACCAAGTAGAACATCTGTTAAAATTCCATAATGTTCAGTTCATGGGAAAAAGAAAGAAACCCCTGAGTTCCCATTGGAGCTCTTCCATTTCCGTTAATGTTACAGGACTCCAGCAGATGTCTTAGAGGACGTTATTATAAATGAGGGGACAGCACAAAAGAAAAGGAAGTGCTTTGTCCAGTTTCCCTGTGTACAATGAGTTACTTCACTGGCCTGTCTGTGTGCAGGTTGCAGCTTCACAGTAAATCTGGTGTCCCTTCTGTCCTGAATTACCATGGTTTGGAAGAAGTGAGCGAGTCCAGAGTGGGTGTTCCATGTGCTTTTAATACAGTTTGTCACTTGTAAAAATATTGCAGATAGACTGGCCTCTAGCTTGGAAGTAGATTCAAAAGGAGCTAAATTAATATTGAACTTTCTTAAACACAAAGGGGATAGAGAATGGCTCTCTGTAACTCACAGATGCCTTGGAAAGAGACTGAGAGTCACTTTCAAACGTCAGTCTGTGCAGGTAGCCCTGGCTGAGCTTGTCCTCTGAGTAGACTTTTCTGAGACAATTCAAGCTCTGCTTGTGTTGGCCTCCATTCAGGTGGAGGTGGCAATGATGCTTTACTTGTCAATGTTGTTTCAGAACTCAGAGCTCTGAGTTTGAAAGGAAACCACTGACAAACCTGACCCCACTAGGGTACCACACGCTATTGGCCTTGCTTTAGGTGAGATAGCCGAGTTGTCACTTTGGGGAGTTCCAGTTCTCTAAGTTAGTGCAGCTGTGGGTTGGTTTGGCGGTTCTGTTTGTGTTTTTCCCTTTAGTACACGCAAGGCAGAGCCCTGAATGGATAAAGGCAGCTGCTGCTGTCTTGGGAGGGAGAGAGCGATGTAATAACTTTGGGAGGAGAAGGACAGCCAGGTCAAAGTGTGCTGTTGCATTAGTGAGTGGCAGCAGTGTGACAAACAGCAGCAAATTCCAGAGAGCCAAGGAGAAACCACATCTCCTGAGGAGGAGGTACTGCTTGTTGTGTGTGTTCCACAGAAGTGCTGTCCTTTGACGAGGTGTGTCTCAAAAGGGCTGTGGAGGACCTGCAGTGCAGCCTTTGCGGATGAGGAAGGAGCTAGAAGTGAAAAAAAAACCCAACAAAAAACCCTCTTCGTAAACAACTTACTGCCTGGGAGGGGGAAACTAAAGCAACCAGCAGCAAAATGGGCCTTAAAGGCACACCTGCTCGCATTTTCCTAATTTTAAAGGAATTAAATTTAAAAAAATTAAGTTGTTGGTGAACAAAGGATGCTGGCGGGGGGTTTGTATGAAAATGTAAAACCCAGCTGAGATATGTTGACCCTGTTGACTGAGGGTTGGAGGGGATTTCTGAGGGCTGAGCTCGATAGGGCACACTGCAAACAGGGAGTCCAGTTTGGTTATCCATTTAAGGTAGTTTTGCATGCTTTTCTTTTGTTAGGACATCTTTATATAAATATCCTGTTCTCTGAGCTGTTAGAGGGGTTTTTTAAAGTTTATCTCTGTTGCTGTAGGACAGAAAGAATGCTATTAATACATTCTTTCACTTGCACAATTAAAACTTTGATCTTTCGTCATTCTCTGTGTATTACAGAGCAGATGTCAATAGAAATAGGCAAACAGGACACTATCTTAATACAATATTTGGAAAAATAAACATCCTCCTTAGTGAAATATGTGCAGTATCTGTCTTTTGTTACCTTCTGGAAAACTGAGCTGGCTTTATGTTATTTTGTGACTCTAGATAGGTTAGGTTTAACCAGGAATTTGCCAGGCAGGAACTGTAACACTGGTTTTTGACTCTTCCTGAGCAGCCAGCATTTCTTTGGCTTGGGTGTTTCCATATAGAGCATCAGCAGTCTCATGAAAGGGATGGGGGCTGTAAAATGGATTAACGAGCTTTGTGGAAAATTGTGCAGAACTTATGTGACTTCATGATTAATGGGAGGAAGTTGAAAAATAAGTCCCTGCTTCCCATTGTAACATCCCTTTGTCTTGGAAAGCCCATCACCGGAGTTGTATCAGCTCTTGTATCATTCCAGGTATCAATATTCAAGGGGTTTTCATTTTGAGGGGGCTGTGAGGGTTAAAGGTAATTCTTGAGGGGTAGGAGCAGGAGACAAGTCCGTGCTCTGGGATATGGCCTCAGGCACACCCTAGCTTGTGACCTGGAACACCAATAAATGGGTAAAATGAATAACTCTGCTGCTGTAGGTTGTGCTCATTACCTTCTCCCTGCAAATGCTGGAATAGTACTTGCAGATGAAAATGGAGATCTCACAAAGCAGTTGTAAATGACTTTTACAGACTACAAAATAACCCTGGTTTTCCCAATTTACCAGTTGTGGGAAGTAGGTTTTGTGACACGCCTGAATGGTGGACAGAATCATAAAGCAAATTCCTTGAAGTTTGGGGTCAAGGAATGGGGGTTTTTTGGCTTTTTTTTGGTCAAGCATGTTTACAACCAAGATGTTCTGGTTGAACACTCTCAGGCCAGGTGCAGTATCCATACAGACTGGCTAGAAGCAGAATTCAGCCATCCTTGGTGCCATGGATGTGCTGTTTACCAATGGAGCACACAGTTACTGCATCTCTCTGACATCAGTGGGTCTATTTGGATGAAAAGAATTCCATATATGCAGAGTATTCCTGTATTTTGAAAGCTACAGCCTCGCATCTGGGGTCTTTGAACAGAAAAACACTTGGAAAGCCATGTGCACTAAAAGCACGGTGTGTGATTTGATAATGCAAATTCTTTCCAGCTGAATGTGTGTGCAAGCAGAGTCTTGCAGGAAGCGTGTCCTGCTCCAGGCTTCCAACAAAGATACCATTTCCATACATTCTCAAAGCAGCTTACTAAAGTGTTTCTGCAAATGCAGCATTCATGGTGTAGGAATGTGTTTTGTGGGTGGGTAGCAGCACTGTGGGCAAGAACAAGTTGGGAAGAAAAGAATACTGTGAAGAAAACGTTCTGGTTTTCCTTGTGCTGTGATATTTTTGTTTCCTTTGTTGATTTGTTTTTGTTTTTTAAATAACCTAGGAACTCTATTTGCTTTACTGATTGCTTTGATTTTTACATGTTTCACAATGGTTTGAATTTTTGGCTGGTGGCTTTTAGTTTTAATTCCTCAGCTGCATTCCAACATGAGCAACTGTATTTTGTCTGTCTAAATTCTTTCTGTAGGTCTCAGTTCCTGTTTTGCTAAGTTGTAGAGTAATCCTGCTGATGGCTGGAGGGTTGCTGGGCTGTATCTGGTGAAGGCCACGTTTCGTTGGTGCGTGAAGCAACTTCTCTATGAGTGTGCTGAAGTGGGTAATTCTCTAACCCTAGAAAGATATATATGTGTAGGGCATCTGTTTATATAAAACACGTACAAATATACACGTGGATGCTTCTCTATGTAAAATATGGTATTGCTTTTAATAATTTCTTGTCAAGGGTCTTGGACTCTCTGAAGCAACTAGTCCTGTAAATGTGTGTGATTGGTCTGGAACAGCAAGCAATTTAGCAATTTCCTGAAAGTACAGGACTGTTTTTCAAGGATGAAATTCTTGCCTGAAGTAGACCAAAACATGATTTTATAGTGGAAGACTTCCACTTGCAGGATCACACTGCTGTCAATATTAATAGCACTTACCTGTTTTTCATACTTAGGCTACTATTACGTGGTTTCTCTGCACCTGCTAAAAACAGAAGCACAGTTAAAAGAATCAGCAATCCAAGAACTGAATCTGTAACCCAAAGATTATGGTGAAGGTGTGAAAAAGAAACCAGATCTATGGCAGAGAGCTTATGTAATTTATCAATTATGCTAATGATTGGAAGAATGGCTAGAGAGGCACTTGTGGGAGTGTGCTGTAAGAACAGTTCTACCAAGTGCTTCAGACACATCATACTTCAATTATTTCGAAACACTACCTGTTTATTATCTAGCAGGAAATAGAATTGATCCCACTGTTGTGAGTGCAGGAGAAGTGCCCCTCAAAAGAGAAAGTACTGAAAGCCGTACCTCGCTTCAGGATATTTTAAGGGCCAGAACTGGCTGGTTTTAGCGGATGGAATAAATGAAACCGCTTTCTTCGCTTGGTCAAAGGGGAATCTCGGGAGTGCGGCAGGAATTCATCCTCGCAGTAAACATTTTGGGCAGGGAAAGGGGAAGTCCGTCCGTCGCTGCGGCCCTTGCCGCGGGCGGACAGCGGAGGGCGGCAGCGCCCCGGGACAGCGGCGGGAGCGGCTTCGCGGTGAAGCCGCGGGCCCTGGAACTGGTGCCAACCCCGCCTCCCGAGCCGCCTGCGAAGGAAACCCAGCATTTCGGATGCTGTTGATTTGATTCTGGGAACTAGCCCTGTTGAATTTCCGGGGACTAACTTGTGTGAGGAAATGGAGGGAGGTTTAGCTTGGGAAGGATTTTATGGGCTCCTATTTTTTAGCTTTGACGAGGATTTCGTTTGATATGAATAGATTATATAAGGTCTGTAGCATTCCCCATGTGTTCTTGCACCATGGAATAATGCCCATGTGCCATGGGGAAGAGAAAGAAGGATGTCTGATCCCAACACCTGGCAGTATCTGTGCTGAGACTTCATGGGCTGTGTATTCAGCTATTTCAAATTTTACTTCACCATCAGTTTCTGTTAGTATTCTGCATTTCTTTAGCTTATGTGTTTCTAAGAAAAATACAATTAAATTTATAATTTTTGGGATAGTGTGGTGTGCGCCCTAATTTGAAAATCTCGTGTCACTTCTTAGTGACAATGTAGTTGGAAATGCATGTGGGAGGTGGAGCAGGGTGGTAACATGATTTTCATAAGTTTTATAGAAACTTAGGCAAAGCAGGCCCGGTGTGTGTACTGCAGATGGAAATAGTGTTATTAAACCAGGCTCTTATCTCACTTTTATTTTTTCTGTTAATTTTATAGAAGCCAATAAAGAGTAAGCGCTGCACATTTTCTTTTTATGTTGGTTGAATATGTGAAAATTGTGTTCTTGCTTTTCAAAGCCAGCAGGTCTAGAGTTTGGCCTGAATGTTTTGGCATCACTCTGCAGTGCTTGGGTCCCTCTGCCAGATCTGGCTATCCCAGGCTTGAATCTTTTCCAGTTAAAGGCTGCTAGTGATGCACAGTATGTGACATGGATAGATTTCTGTCCTGAGGAGACTGAGGCATCTCAATGCTCTTTCAGACAGAGCAAAGCCTCAAAAAGAGAGAGAATCATAAGCCAGGATACTAGCCCTGCTTTCCCATGGGAGAACAGCCAGTACATTGTATTCTGTGTTTGCATTTGGCATTGTACAGTCTCTTAATGTAAAAGAGAGGGGCAAATAAAGAAGGTTCCATGACTATCAGAATAAATAATATGCTCATACTTCAGTGGGAGGTTATTTGCTCCCTTTTTGCTTTTGCTGATACGAAATCCTGAAGTGCAATAAAACATTTTAGGAGGCTCATGAAATACAAGACCATAAGGCACTTAAATGAATCTTGTCTTGCTGACTTTAATGTACTGAATGCCAATTAAAAGGAAAATTTAGCCCATTATTAATTTTGCCGCTGGCTACATACCTTACAACTTTTGGGTGGATGTTTCTTACCCCTTTTTCTCCAACCTTCCCAGCATTTTGCCTCCTGGCCTGTGCAGCTGTGCTGCTGATATCTTTTCTATTTCTGGAAATGACCCATGCAGTTAGGTCAGTTTGTTTTAGCCTCACTCCTTGTTGCTGAAGTGGAATAGCACATTTCCCCTAACTGCATGAAAGCCAAGGTAGACAATCTTGATAAATATGATTAATGGGCCTCTCTGCTTTGCTCTGCAGCTGAAGGCTTCCTGAGATTCTGTGTCAGCTGGGCAACAGCTCCCCAAACCAACCTTTACATAGAAAGTATGTCTCAGGCTCAATTATGTTGTTAAAGATATTTTTATTCCCAGGTTTTGCTGTAGGAAAGTCTTTGCAATTGAAATGCAGTAATAAGAGTCCGAAGACATATTATTGGCAGGAAAAGCAGTTCATAAATATTGGTGAGTTTGGATTTCTTAACTCAGTCCTGTTACTTAGAGGTTTGTTTGTTACGTTTCCCAAGACGGAAGTTAAATCTGGGGTTAGTGAGGTGTTGAATTCCTTGTCCTGATCAGCAGGACAGGAACTATTATAAGAGATAGTGACAAGTGGTGGCAGCTTTGAGTCGATTATAACTTGTCAGTACTTGGGATATATTTGTAAGTTACTGTTACCTTTATCTCCCGTAGTGTGACTTAAATGGGGTATTCATAGAATTCGACAGAAGATATTTTCTGAAGTATTGTCAGAAGGAAAACCAAATTAGTATCATATTATCTTGGTGAAAAATGTTATCTAGAGACTCCAGCAGTTACGCAACTGCTCCTTCACAAACAGAATTAAAGAATATGGGGGGGGAAATACCCATAAAATAAAATGTGTGATTGGTATTAAGGAACATTGAGCTTGCACCTCTCTGTTAATCAGCAAGCACTCAAATTTTTGAGGATATTCTGCAAGCTGTCCTTAAAATTCAGTGCCCCCTGCATGTGGGAATTGCTGGCTGCAGCACAGGCTGTATCCATCCAGCTTTCCTGGTGACTGTTCTGCCATTGTAATTGCAGCACAGCAGCACTCTCAATAATTGAGTACAAGCCTTAATAGCAAATAATCCTCTTGAAGTTGTTCCCCCTCCACTGCAATCAGAGGAGAGCTTTGTTAAGGCATTAACTAACAAATTAGCTACTAAATACTGGTAATAACCTATTTCCCAAAGATTGCTTTTTAATTATAGCCTAAGCTGTGTGATTCCTGAAATCACTTCTCTGGCAAACCAGTGTTTGTGATCGTTTCCAACCACAGTAAATAACTGGCAAAAAAAGAGTAGTTTTTAAGTCTTTACTGCTATCGGAACAGATTTTGCTTCCATATTCCTGCCTGCAGACATACTTTATCAGTGTTTCTTTTCACTGCTGTTAGTATTTCAATTTAAATGTATTAGGCTGCTGTGAAATTATTGTTTTAGTTTTACTTCCACGTACAATATGTGGCTTCATTAGATTTTTAGATAGTGTAGATATTTTTTCACTTAACCGTTACAAGAAACTTTTCTTGTGAGGGAGGAGGAATTAACCACTTTATTTTTTTTATGTATTGGTTAATGCAAACTATTTATTTTGCTAATCTGTGTTGCAATAACTAATTAGAAAAGTAAATTATGTTTAAGACTTTGGCAAGAAGGGATTTTTTTGGTATATAAATTGTTTTCCTCCCCAGATTTCAATAAAGGCTGCACATCTTCCAATATATCATTCCACTTCCCTTCAGACCTGACTTTTTTATAAGGGAGCACAGCCGTCAAAATTGGCAAGCGTTAAGCTTGATAATTAGTTCAATATAGTGACCAATTCTGTGAATTACAAGTTCAAAGCAACACATGGACATGGATGAAATCAGATTTTGGCATTTCTCACTTAGATTGTTTCAGGACCCTGCTGGAGCTTCTTTGATCTGTAAATAACAACTGTGGTTCAGTGTCTTACTTAAAATACATCAAACGCATTCATGACTTTTGCTTTTACATGTAGATCTGACTTCTAGTTACAGTTTTGGATCAGACTAATAAAACTGTTTATGTTTTGAGATTTCCTAGAGAAAGTTACCAAAGATAGCTCTTCTCATTCTTTATATTTTAAGAAAAGCAGCAAAGACTTCTCTGGTGTGATGTGCATCCCAGACTACATCAACAGATGCTTTGAGAAGTCAAAAGTGACCATTTCCTGTAGTGCAGATCCTCTACAACTCATTGGCAATGGGTGTCTTCCTCTCCTCTTTCAGCTAAAACAAGTGAACCAAGGGTTTACGTTCGCTGTGCTATGTGGTAATCTCATTTCCCTGCTGTATCTTGCATAGACCAGTGTTTTTGCTAGTTCTGAACTTTTTGGGGGGTTTGAATGGTGCTGTGCCAGCCAGCAGACAAGGAGCTGGAGGTGACCAGTCAGGCTCTGTTTGCTGCTCCTTAAAGATACACACAGGTGCTGACCTAGTTCAGTAAGAGTCACTGCCTTTCAATAGTTGGGCAAGTGCACTACCCCGGGCTTATCAGTTGGTTATAAAAGAGCTGTAAGATTTCTTGGTAGCAAAGGAATGTGGGGAATTATGGCTTCTCGGTGTTTCACCATCACCTTCCCAGCTGAGTAACTCCGTTCCTCTAATTTGACTCCCAGTGTGTGGCTTAGAAAAGTTCAGCATCCAGGGGTGATGCAATGGGGTTTTTCTGCTCCAGAGTTCTGTAATTGCCCGAGTTCCACACAAACAGAGTAGTGTGGGCTTTGGGGTCTACTGAGGTAGAAAGTTCTTCTCCTATACAACCCTTAATATACAATTCAGTGAAAATTCACTGCAACCCTCCAGCCCCCCCAAAAATCATAAGCCTGAAACTTAGCTGAAAGACAAGCTTCTTGTCTAAGCATCCCTGTCCCTTCTCTGGTTATAATCCCTTGGTATCTCACACGTGGAGCTTTTATTTGTGTGGGTGGGAGGAGACAAAACCCAAGCAGGCAGGTTAGATTTTTCCTGATGGCATTAGCCCCATGTTCTGTCCAGTATCTTGTCTCTCCTTGGGACCAGCCATGGAATCCTCAGGAAAGGCAGGAGGTAGGAAAGGTGCCCTGCTGTGTCTCAGGCTCACAGCTGGCAGCTGTTACAAGACAAGCATTCAACCTCCCTTCAGTGAGTCCTTGTTCTTACCAGCACCCCTGACAAAAATGACTGTAGAAATAGGTACTACAAATCCTAAACTTTCACATTAACCCTAAAAATGGATGCAGCTGGCTTAGAGTCTTCTTACACCAGTGACTGATATTTTGGGGGGGATGCAGCTTATATTTATTATATGGGAAAACAAATTATTCTTCCTAGTTATTCCCCATCTATCTTTCCTTCAAGACTCTGCTCCAAAACACGCCTGTTTCTGTATCCTGCCTTGCAAAACATCATCTTAAACAGATAAACTTTGAATCTCTGAGGGCCAAATCATGCTCCCATCACTGTTCTCCTGCTGACTTCCCTCTCAGCAGAGCTGTGGGCTGACAAGTTGGGTCAAAACACAAGCCCTGTGTGGCAGAGGCTTCTGCAGGGTGGCTGCATGATGGTCTCTTATCTTTGTTGAAAAATCTTTTGAAAATTGCAGCTCATTGTCCAGAAATCATAACCAGAAGAACACCTAACAAAGCTGTGGGTAGAGAAGATGTTTCAGAAAGAAATTCTCACCATGGATATTCTTGGCAGCTTTGGTACAGCTTCATCCCACACCTGTCATGCTTGGCAGAGGTTTTCACTTCTGTATGAGGGCAGGTAAAAAGCTGTACACATCCAAAACATCCTGAGTTTTGTAGGTATAGTGTGATATTCCCCAATGTATTTGCCTTTTTAGTGCTCTGAAAAATATGCCCATTTTCTGAGTGCTTACACTCCATCCTAAAGTAACGAGTAGGAATTCCATTTTGAATTCACACCTCTGTCACCAATGCTCTCTTATTGTTTTTTCACTTTGCTTGTAAATCTAGATGTGTGTTTAATTTGTTCATTTTGAATTTTAGGTGGTTGAGAGATGCTTATTTCTGAATATTTAATGGTACTAACTGTTATTTTGAGAGCATGTAGTGTTGGAAGGAATGCAATTAGAAACTAAGCCCAGGAATTTCTGTGGCAGGTCAGGCACTTCTGGCCTCAGCTGTCATTGCCTGGAAGAAGAATAAAGCTCCCAGTGCCTCTGCAGATCAGTGAAGCATCCCCTTCCCTGATGTTATGATACAGGTCATACACTCTGTTGAGAGACAATATGAATGTGCCTGGTGGATAAATGTTCTCTGGGTAAACTGGGATGTTACTGTTTCTTCTCACCTTTTATGATGCACATGTCTCAGACTGATGTGAGTATGTGAAGTATGAGCTGCTTTGAAAAAACAGAAATGTGTGTACATCTAACAACCGTGGAAAAAATGTCTGAGGCATGAACTGGATGCTATGGTGAAGTTTCAAACACCAGCCAGAAAAAGAGCCCTGATGTGTTTGTTTTCATTCCTGTACTTTCGAGAGCCTATTTCATGATTGTTGATGCTTGATTCAGAATTTTAGGAGGGTGTCTGAAGAAGGCAGTGTAGTTGTGTGGCTTAAGAGGGTAGTGAACCACCATGGCCTCCATGACTGAGGGCAAACTCACCTTGCCTAGGTAGTCCAGATGCCTGTGAAAGAAAATAAATGAGGGAAAACAACAATTTGAGACGAATTTTGAAGAGGTAGTTAAATCTAAATTCTTCAGGTTGGGAAACCATGGGGAGAGAATTCTGCCCAAGTTTCCACTGGGCTGTGCCTTGTTCAGAGGGGTGAAAGGCAAGATGCAAAAGATCTTTAGTTCTTTGTTTTACTCTAATATTTGAGTGAATGTGTTGCACAGATCCACGGGTCAGGTGAACATAAATTGTGCAGTTGGAATTTATCCTGGCATTAAGTTAACCTCTGACTCACCCCACAGTGGTACAGCATTACAAATGTCTTCAAGGAAGGATGAACAAATTTCCTAAGCCATTGGGCACAAACAAAACCTTCAAAATCAGCCAAGAATACCTCCTTGTTCCACTGTCCCGTCACCCGTCCTGCCCTGGGATGTATTTATTGTGGCTAATGCTAGGAAAATGCAATCTGTCCATTTGTGCTTCAGAGTGACTCAAGGTACCTCTCCTTGCTTTGTCCAGCTCATGTTTAGTTCTGTGTCCTTTAAAAGATTTCCAGACCACCAAGTGTGATGAATCTCAGCTCAGCATATGAATATCAGTGGTTTGACAAATTAACCTCTTTTGTTAATGTACTTCAGCAGAAGGGAGCATAAAGAAGGGAATGCAAAAGCATGGGTTTCTTGACAGTCTCAGCTGTTTAGGAATTAACTAAGTCAGGCCACAGGAATCTTGTTTATTACTAAGGCACCTGAAAAGAATGTGTCCTCTCACCTGTGATTTTATTTTACCTTCATGCTCTCCCAAACCCCACCAGACACACAGAGCTCCCACTAACAGTGAGGAAGGAGCTTAGAACTTCCAGAAACAAATAAAGCTCAAGTATATGAATTGGAAATGGATCTTGTCTGTGTAAGGGAACTACTCTTACTTCTTTTCCTAAGAAAAAAATTTCCTTTTTCTGGATTTCCCCCCTATTTTGAATTTAGAAAGGGAGCAGAGCTGAGTAGTAGTGGTAGGAAGAAGCCAACTCAAGGGTCCAATATGAACTTTGTCTTAAGAAGCTAACTGGAAGATCCTTCATGGGTTATGGGGCAGATACTGAAACATGGGACTTCTTGCTGAGGTTCATGTGTGACCTCTCAGTCCTCTTGGAAGTGATGACCTTGAAAGAAGATGGCCTAGAATGACTTAAAGTATTTATTTTCCAAAGTTCCATCAATTGCCAACATTTACTGTAACAAAATACTGTGTATTTAAAGAGAATTCCTGCTTTTTGAGGAGAAATGTGACCTTGATTAAATTATTTCTATTTTAAATCAACTTTAAGGTCCCTGGAACCTCTGAAGTTCTCAGCAGCTGTTCCTCAGATGTCTCCTGGTCTGTTGGCCTCACAGATTTCCCCATCTCCTTGGGAGGAGTAAGGACTCTGAACATCCTAAGCAGCCAGAGATAACATTTTGTGGCCAAGAAAGACTCAGTGGTGCCCTGAGCTCAGGAAAGCACTCTGTAAATGGTCTCCAGAGCTTCCCCACAGAGGCTGTGTGTTACAGAACCCTGCTAAAGAGCACTTCAGCCTTAATAGTTGTACACTGATCCCCAAACACTGGATCTTCTTTCTGCTGCCAATCTTTCTTTTATGCTTTATGTTTCCTTTGAGAGCAGAATGCAGGCAGAATCTCTTCAGCTCTTGCTTTGCTCTTTAATCCAGCACCACAAACCAGAAATCCTCAGGGTTTAAGCAGCTTCACCATTTATTTACACAGGTCTGCAGCAGCTTTTTGTTTTCTTTGTTGTTTCATCTGTGGTTCCCCCAGCCCCCGCTGTGTTTTGGATGGTTCTGTGTTCATAGGAAATTCTGGAATTCTGTTTAGCTGCCTGCACGCAGCCTCCCTGTGCATTCACCTCATCTCCTCTGCACATGGTGCAGGACAGGACCAGCATCCTGCTCCCAAAGCCATGCTGCCTTTTCTTTACTGAAGCAGTTCTGCAAACAGCACAGCCACAGTTTCCTACAGATCTGTACCCACAGCACCTCTGCTTCCCTATTGTGCTGACTCAGGCTCTGCTTTTGTGGCCTCAAAACTGCCTCCTCCAGCCCTGAGCTGTTGGTTGAGCAGATGGTAACAGATGCTGGGCACTTCCCCAGGTGCTGGTTGCCAGCCCACTGGTTGCCTGGCCAGCAACACCAACAGCTGTTGACTCCTTCTGCAGTCTTTCCTGCAAAGTGGGGTTGCCAAATTGAGACTCTTGGCTCAACCAAGATGCTTACAGATGTGTTTGGGATGTTCATTTGATGTTCACATAAGTTTTAGGAGCTCTGTGTTTGCTGCTGTCTTATTTGCCTAAAATCAGATGATGAGTTCAAAAGCTGAGGAGGGGGGAAAAAGAGGGTGATCAATAGCAAAGCAGTCTAAAAATGGAGCTCTGTACAGTCAGAGACAAGATGTCAGTAAATATCCCACTGAATAGCTCATGTTCCATTACTTACCGGTACAGCAGTGAAATAATTAATTTTTGGAGAGAGATTATTAGCATATGGTATAGATGGAAACCTTAGTACTGATTAAGTATCATTATCCAAGTGATTAACTAAAAGTTTATTATCCAGACATTGTGTAGTTGCAGCTGATGGAAGGCAAAACCCAACAAGGCCAGTGAAATTTGGATCAGGACCATGTAATAGTCTTACTAATTGGCAAAGGCATTGGGTTTTACTGTACTAACCAAATATTGCCATTTATTGTGTGTCAGGTACCCATTGAAAATACATGGGCTGCAGTCCAAATACCTGTGGAGATTAACAAGTTGAAGTTTAGTTCAGGGCACTCCTGAAACCACTAAGGTATGAAAAATGAGGAATACTTGTTTGTACAAAATGTCCTCAGACTTCATCAGTGCAGATGTCCTTTCAGGAGTTGTTATAGGCAGTCTGTGAGTAACCAAACCATGATGCACATCTGAGGCACCACTTTCCTTCTCCTGCTAAATATTAGACTTTAATTGAAGATTTAGTTATGGAATTTTGTCTGTATGAGCAGAATTCCATAGTTTATTATAGTGAAATGCCTGAAATAGCAAAAAAAAAAAAAAAAAAAAAGCCTATAAAGGAGGATCAGGGAGTTTAAAACCAAGATATTAGAATTGCATGGTGTTGTGTGTGCATTGGGTTGTGGCCTTTACCCACTAAGAATCAGACTTGCAAATGCTGTGTGCTTGCAGATGTGGAGTTTTTCCATTGTTGGTTTATTTACAATTAATGGTATCCATGCCAGATAACTGTCACAGGTACTTGAATTGGCTCAGAAATCCTTTTTTTTAAGAGATATCTGGTACTTTTCTGCTTTTAAGCTTTAGCACAGTCAGTCGGGTTTTGTGTAAATCTGTCAGTGTCATTTCCACCACTGGTGATCTTATTTCTGACTGCAAGCACTACTATTTAATTCTGTCAAAGGTGTTTCCGTAATTAAATTTATAGTGCAGCTTAATAACAGTTCAGGGAGCATAAAGCCCCCAATGTGTTTTAGTTCTATTTGAAAATGGATACCCAGGCTACATTTTGGATCAGAGACAGTAAAATTGGATAGCGTTTTGTGACCCTAAAGCTTTTCTGTTCAATCACACCTTGACATTCCATGTCACTGGGTTGGAAAAGATTTTTGTACAAGAGGGTTTTGAAGTGTTTTAATACATTGAGAAAAAAAATCACAATGAAACAGAACTGTTGGCATTTCTGTGTATCAAGAGCCGTTCTGCTCTCCAAGCTCCTGTTAACTTAAGTGTGAACTGCTTGACTGAGATGTTTGCAGGGTCAGGCTGCTTCCAGGCATGGAGATGGAAGATATCCTGGTCTCCTTACTTGATGCAGCATGTTGAATTGTCAAGAAGTTACTAGTGCCTTGTCTCTTTCCTTCTTGTATTTTTCCATGAGAATAATCAGGAGATAAAAGAAACGTTGCATAGCAAAGAAATGATTAAACAGTCCTTTGACAGTAAAGAAATCACAGCATTAGAAAATCCTATTGACCAAAAGTATTTTTCAGGTTTTAGGAACTAAAGTATCATGAATATGGACACAGTGCAAATGCCCAGATGCCACAGCTTGAATAAGTTTTTTGATCAAGGATACAGGTGTATTTTTGGATGAAAGAATGCAGCATTGAGCGTTGCTTCCTTTTTAGCCTGAGCTTTACCCCAATATATCCTTCAATGCCTGTGTTCAGACTAACAGAAAACCTTTGATTGCCAGTGCCTATAAAGAGCAGATGGTATCTTCTGACTGTGTTTTAATATGAGTATGGATTGAGACTGTGCATATTTTAAATCAACTGTGTCTGTAAACTCCATTCAGTGTTACCTGTGCTTTGAAGAACTTCAGATATTTAATATGTCTACAGACATCCCATAAATTCTTATTCACCCCACCTGCTTCCATGTGCAAAGTTCCTGCTGTTACAAGCAGAGCTTTGATGAATATTTCGATTGCACTATAAAGTTCTTTCCTTCAAAGATATGGATTTTCCTCATGGAAAAAGCTTTGTTTCTGTTCAGAAACACAAAAAGAAAAGGACTGTGTTATGTCTGCAGCTCTCCGGTGTTGCAAGTGGGGTGGGAATTAATAGTTATTCCTAGAGCTGTAAAGAGCAGCAGATAAAGGATCCTATTACCCCAAAAGATTGGTCAAAAAACCAAATTTAGTCTATGCTTTTTGGTGCTAAAGCCATCTCTTCCCGTAGTTCTGACATGATTGCAGTGTTGCTCTGTGTTTGTGACATGTTTGTTAATCTTGTGACCTTCCCTCCCTGCTCTCCTCCACCTTTCCAGCCATCCATCGGAAGTATCAGAAGTCGCAGTTACAGGAACCTGGCTGGGCTTTCTTTGTTTTCCCTCTCCAGGAATCAGCTATTTAGAACGAGATAGACTTTTACATATGCAGCTGCGTGCAACTACAGCGCCCTTTTCTGAAATGGGATGTTTTAGTGCCTCATTAATACCAGCTAGAAATCCTGCTTTACAGCATTACATCAGTTACAAGCAAGGTGGAAACACGAGTGGAAACACTGGGCTGAGGGCTGAGGTTCTCATTAGTGCTTTTGAGTGTTGTTCCCGTCTTTGTAAAGCTGCAGGGTTCTTGGGAGAACTTGTGCCCCGTATCTGGCCAGGAGGTTTACAGAGCTTTAGATTCATCAGTTATCTTCTTTCTTTCTCTTTTTCTTTCCTTCTTTCCTTCTTTCCTTCTTTCCTTCTTTCCTTCTTTCCTTCTTTCCTTCTTTCCTTCTTTCTCTCTTTCTCTCTCTCTTTTTCTCTCTTTTTCTCTCTTTTTCTCTTTTTCTCTTTTTCTCTTTTTCTCTTTTTCTCTCTTTTTTTCTCTCCTCCTTCCTTCCTTCCTTCCTTCCTTCCTTCCTTCCTTCCTTCCTTCCTTCCTTCCTTCCTTCCTTCCTTCCTTCCTTCCTTCCTTCCTTCCTTCCTTCCTTCCTTCCTTCCTTCCTTCCTTCCTTCCTTCCTTCCTTCCTTCCCTTCCTTCCCTTCCTTCCCTTCCTTCCCTTCCTCCCTCCCTCTTTCTGAAGCTCTCCAGTAGAGAGTTGTTTGATGAGGGTTGACTTTGTGAGGTCTCCCCTAGAACTTCCTGGAAGATGTCATAATTTAATGGTTTAATTTTATCCTGGAGCATTTGGGTTCCGTGGAAAATCTCTGGTATGTGTGTACGTACACCCCTGTAAGAGGAAAGCTGAGATCTTGCAGCTATTAAAGATGTTTGTGTTACAGTGTCAGGGTCTGACCTTTTACCATCCTGACAGAGGGCTCAACAAGAAACCTGGATCACGTACATGCTGTTTTAGGCTTCAAAACCAAACTGGAAATTTGCAAACATAATATGAATGTTCCCTGTGTTGCTGGAGAATAAGATCCACAGGTGAGATGTATTCTTAAAGGAAATGTTTATCTGGAAGGTTTTTTCCTTCAGGGAGTTTATGCTTCTGAATGCAGCAGTAATTGTGAATGGAAAGGGGTTGTGTTCTCAGGTGGACTTCACGTGTGTTCTCAGTGCACATCTGAGCTGGCACATTATGTTTGGGTCCTTCAGCCACTGCTGTAGTATGAATAATCCACAGAAACCTGATCAAAAGCGAAGCCTTACTGTTTTACTGACTGTCCTCTTGGCAAAAGGTCATCTTTGAGCTGATGACCTTCTAGTCCAATGTTCAAGATGAAGGGCTACCATTTTTTCCAGATGTCAGATCCAGAGAGATTGAGTGCTTCGCCTGAGGTTATGCTCTGAACTTCCTATGCAGTTGGGGAATTCTCCTCATTGCCAGAGCAGTTTCAGAAATGAAAGACCATCCTGCTGCCTCACTTAAGGGTTTTTGTTGTGGACTAACAGTTGAGCACACACGTGGCATTTTGCAGGGCACTGAGGGTGAAACTGTCACACTGGCTGACTCTGCTAATGATCTTCTCTGAAATTCAGTGTACGTGTGTGGGGACTTCTCTCCTGTTCACTTGAGCCCCAGATAACAAAGTCCTGTAGCTCAAGCTCCTGCACCACAGCGTGCCTCAGACTACACAGGCTTGCACAGACTCTTAGGGCTGTACTTGTTTCCCACAATTTTCTGCGTGTTTGTCTTTAAACGAACCATGAAATGATTCAGTGCCCGCATGTGGTTTTAATAACAAGCATATGTGGGCAAATGAGAAAATACAGAATGTTTGACTGGAAGTTTCCAGCACACACTATGGGTTAAAATCGAAGTAAGTTTGTAGTGCAGTGTTGTCAGAGTTGGTTAATTACTTTGTGTTAGGTGACATTTTAGATGATACTTTTCTCTCTAACCTTGTAACAACTGTTGAGTGGTGGAAGACTACGCTTAATTAGGGGCAGATTAGGAGCAATAATCTCCAGCTTGATCTTTACTGGGATCTGATTGTTTTTCTGGGAAGTTTGTGTCATGTTGTTGGTTTTTCGGCTTTTTTGTTTGGCTGCTGTTGTTGATGTTTGTGGGAGGGTTTGGCTTTTTGAGAGAGAAAAAGAAAGAAAGAAAAGTGCAGCAAGTAGCTTTCTGATTGTGTTTAGCTGAGAGTTATGTCAAGGGCTTATGCTTCTACATCTTGAAAACTACAACTGCTGTAGATCCATCATGGCTACAGGTGGTCTTTTCAGAGTCTAGAGCAATCCTTCCCTTTGCCACGTATCCTCAGCTTTGCAAAATGCTTCTGAAAAGACTTTGTGTCCTTCATTATTATTTTGTTAGAGTGAAATAAGTTCTCAGATTTTTGAACTCACTTTTCTGTTCTCTTTTCCCACCTCAGATGTGTTCATCTCTGATGTTCCCTCTTCCATGTTTTACTGAAGGGAGATTTACTTCCCACTACCCTGAGATCAGAAGAAATTTGTTGCTGTCAGACGAGAGAATCTCTCAGACTATTCTGGATCTATGTTTTCTTTTGCTCCCAAACTTGAAGGGTTAATGTTGGTTTAGACTTTACCAGCCTTTTCTAACAATCTGACTTAAGCTTGCTGATGAAAAGCACAGTGAGAATTGCCTTTGGCAGTCTTTAATGTCCTTGTGCAGGAAAAGGGTGGGGAAGAACAATGGAAAAGCCCCAGGAAGGTGAAATGATAAATAAAGACAAGTACGTGAAAATTTTGTGAGTGGGAGAAGAAAAATCTGTTCCTATGCCTGTGACGAGGAGGTGAAGAAGTAATGACTTAAATTGCTCTGGGGAACTATCCAACAAAGCAGCACCTGAGCTGATCATCTGTGCAGTCCATCCATCAGGAGAGGCTGCTAATACAGGTTAGACAGACTAGCTGGGAACAGGCCCTGCCTTTGGTCAATGGCCTTCAGATCTTATTTTCTCAGACTGTAATTCCTGTGAAAGACAGGTGCAGTTGTAAGAGAACAAGAAATGCAAGGGAGCAGAGCAATTCCTCTGACAGCTGTGCTTTAGGTGTTGTGCAGAATAAGACACTTAAGTAAAACAGGTGGATAAAGCCTTTAGAATTTGTTAAATTCCGTGTATCTCCACTTGTGTTATTGGAAGAGTTGTTTTTCTCTAGGAGTTTTTTTCACTATCTTCAGTGTCAAAGTCCCTGTGAGTGTAGAGGTCCCTGAACTTGGTGCATATGTGTGTATATAAGCTATGCTGGGCTGCCTTGGTTTCTTCTCACTCATCTTGGAGCACCAAACTTGCTTGCAAAGAGGAGCTACATGAGTGTAGGTCTGCTGGAAGCTCTGGTCAGCGTAGAGGTCAGAAATGACAGCACAAAAAATGTGGTAAAATTTGCTGTAAATCCTGCAACCTTTATGTAACTGACTTAAATAAAACATACAAAAAAGTATTCTTAGCCCAGAATTTTGAAACATCCAGGCATATGAGCTGGGGAAGGCCAAGTTGTGTGTGTTTTGGGGGTACAGAAGGTTTCAGGAACACTCTGAGGCTGAGGGAAGAGCAGTTCCCACAGCTGGTCCTGCTTTCTGCCTCACTGTGGAAGTGGATCTGACCCCAGGCAGTTTGTGGGACTTCTCACAAAGTCAAAGGCTGTAGCATCCAGGCAAATACTTGCATGTTCCAAAAGGGAAATGCATTTCTCTGAGGCACAAACATCCCAAGGTGCTGCAGATGATAACACCTGTATGCAGTTATTTTATCTCTGGGCTCATCGGGCCTTAGGAGTGGAGCAATATCTTAAAGGAGCTGTCACAGCAATCCTTGTTTGCCCCCAAGGTGTCTCCTGAAGTGCTCCTGAAGGTAATTAATCACCTAATAAAACACACTCCTTGACAGTAGGTGGAATTTGGAAATTAATTTGCACCCCTTAAATGAGGCTTCTAAAACTATAATTATCACGAAAGAAAGAAACGAGCTGTGTCAGGTGTATAAATGATTTATTTATCAAGAATAAACTGTCACACAAGTGGCACTTAGCTTGCAGTGTCTGTGCTGCGTTTCTTTAAGGTGAATTAAGCAATGACATTTGCCTTCCTTCCCATATTTGCAGGTCTTGGGGCAAATCTTCGGTTGTTTGGGAAGTGTTTGGTACAAGAGTGACCTGTAACAATATTATAGCTGCCTTTCCAACATTCTCTTTCTTTAATGTGGGATCACTTCTTGCTGCCTCATCAATCCCTGCTGGATGCCTTATCCACTGAAGGCCTCTAGCCTCGCCAGAACTTGTGCAACCCAGCTGGCCATTTGGATTTCTCATTTTCTCTCCAAATGGTGGATTTTGTGACCTGGATGTTGGTAGCAACAGGAAATAGAAAGGGGAGGAAGTTTTAACTAGTTGGCTGGACTGCATATGGAATAAGTTACCTGGAATAAGAGGAAATCCAAGATATCTGATTCTCTCTCTCTCTTTCTTTTTTTAATGATAGAGGTTTAAAGATGCCTGAGAGATGTATTTTTTGAAGGTTGTGAGACAGCAATTTTAAAAAAAATCAGATAAGTGTGAGAACAGTAACATTTTAAAAGCAAACAGTTTACAAAAATTTTTACCTTAAAAAATACCCTTTCAAAAATGTGTTACCAAAGTGTCTGACTGTGCACCAGAGCATCTGAAGACTTACTTTAGCTGCATGTGCAAAGGGGACGTGGGCTTCACTGCAGCCTTCCCTGCAAAATTGCCACTAACAACTGTTCTAGTTGCTACAGCTGAAGTGTATTTGTTGCTGACAGTGTAATTGGCTGGCTTCAAAGGGCATACAGTGCATGTAGTCTGTGGGACATGGAAGAAAATTGTCTCATTATTACATATTAATCTTATGTTATTGGTGCATTTATTTCTGAAAGAGCCCAAGAGGATTTCTATTCACTCGTGTCAGACTGGCTTCTCTAACACACAGCTCCAGGGAAGGGCTGTGCCTCATTATTTCCCCCATACTTGTTTGCTTGAAGTTGAGTTGACTTGAAAAACGGGTGAGGGTGCTCAGCATCACTGGCTTGATTCAAAAGTTCTACACACAGTGAGATTTCTTGAGTTAAAGCCTCTTGAGAAAAAAAAAATGGAGCAAGGGTGAAATCAGTTACAGTGTCCTTTTGATTTACATTTTAGTCGTGTCATTTCCTACACCAGAAGTGACTTCTGCTGCGAAGCATCTCAAACACAAACAAAACAGGCTGCCATTCAGAAAAAGCCCCTGTGATGTGATTAGATTGGCAATGCCATATTGTAGCTGTGAGAACTGACAGATTGCAAACAACTCATGTGAGCAAAAAATACTTGTGATGCTGACTCTTCACTTAGGGGTGTGAGTTGGAATAATGCTCTGCAAAATCCTTTCCAATATAAACTAACACGTTTCTTCTTTTAAGTTTTACCACAAGGTATTTTTGCTGTATAACAGAGGTCTTTCGAAATGTACTGGAAATATTTTTCATGCAAACCAAGTGGCAAAAATTAAACGCTCAGGAATGCAGCTGAAGGGGCAGTCCAACCACTCTGAGCATGTCCTGGTTTGCTTGAAATATGGTTGCCCTTTCCAGGCACTCAATTCATCTTGAGGCCAATTTTAACAGTGCTCAGTGCAGAAATGGCTGTTATGACATGCCCTGAACCAGCTCTGGTTCAGCTTGTGTAAATTCTACATGTGGGGTGCTTTTGGAGCTGACAGGTGGAATTTTATTGTGATCCTATTTAACTATTCTACCACAGAAAAGGCTTTTGGAATTTATCTTACTGAGCTGCTCTGTGTTGCAAAGCAAAAGCACGAGCTCTTTACTTTGTTGTTGTTTTTTTAATGAGTACATCTTTTAAAGGGTCTTGCTGAGGGTAGGATCTCCCCAGTGTTCAGCTGTGCTCCCCAGCTGGACACTCTCCAGCTGGTCTGTGAGCACAAGCCATCACATCAGGGTCTTTTCTGTCTGCTGGAAATTTCCAGCATAACAGGCTATATTCACCATGTCCATCAGCATTTCAGAAGGAATTTGGGAATCTCCTTTCCACCCCAGATTAGTCCTAGGCCTGTGACAATGATAATGGAAATTCCATGCCCATGGAAGGGGGATTGGAATGAGATGATCTTTAAGATCACTTCCAACCCAAACCATTCTATGATTCTATGACTTCCAGACAAACTCAGGTCATTCACTGGCATCAGGTCAGCTGAGTTTTTCAAATTGCATGTGAGAACACAGAATCAGCACAGTTCACAGGTTTCTTAATTCTTTTCATAATCCCAAAGCCCACTACCAGCACATGGTGATACTATTTAAAGAAAGGTGTTAATGGAATTACGTCCTTTGATTGAAAACCACAGTTCATTTTTGCTCTTATATGAGTTCTGCAGATTTTGGTTGTTTTGTCTGAAGTGGGCTATTAGCACTTGCCCTGAGATAAAAATTGCTTTTTAACTGAAGAAAGGATTCTGGCATGAGTCAGAAAATCCCAGGGAAGATAAATGAAAAATGAAAAATGTAATTAAAATTCCTTGAGGTTGAAACATTATGGGAATTGTAATGTAAAGCTTGCTAATCTCATTAGAAAAAAAATCCTGGTTTAAGTCACCCGGTTATATTATATGCTACTAACACCAGCCTGCTCCTTTTCAGCCCAAAAAGTTACAAAATTATACTGTAAAAGGGACTTGCTTTGAATTGCTTTGAAATCAAGTGTATTAGGCAGTAGCATTGCTTTCCTTCCTTTTCTCTTTGGTTCTTAATTTTCTTGGTAATTTTTCTTTACTGCACTGCCTGGTGCCCAGTTCCTTGTTTCCAAGTTGCACTGCAACCTCTGAGACACCATGTCTTTGATCAGGATCAATATTTTTATTTCAGATGCTGCTCCGTAGTTTTGTTGAGCTAATTTAGGCAGATATATCCCAGCCAGGCTCAGGGTGAAAGGAGCATTATCTGTGCATTATGGGGGCTGTGAGTAGCACCCAGAATAAAGCATCCAACCATCCATAAGTCTGCAGGAATAGAAACAGTTCTGGAGACCTTCTTAAGGGCAGGTTTCCCGAGCAGTTTCTACCCTACTGTCCAGTGAAAAGGTGAAATTTCAGGAGATGCCTCATGGCTAGGGAACATCTGGCTATTTCTCTGCAACATTTTTGCGTTCAATTTTCTTTCCTCTCAGGTAATGCCTGTTAGCATGAAAATTATTTCATTGCTGACTGCTTCCCAGCTGGAAAACAATTGGGAAGACTATGGTTCAAATCATATATATGTAAATCCCATTGATTTTGTCTGTGTATTGCAGATGAAATCCTGTACCTACCCACACAACTTGAGCCATTGCACTGTGAGTTTTGTGAATGTACCTGTGACAGCAGGGAACTGGCAAATCTGCTGTTGTGGGCATTTGACATGGCTGCAAAACCAGTGAGGAAAAGAAATCATTTCAGTCGAGCCTTCTGGATGCAGAATGGCTTTAAATGAATTTAAGCTGTGAGAGCGGCATTTCCCATCCCTTGGCATTTCCCATCCCGTTCCCTCTGGAGGCCATGCTGTAGTGGGCGTGCAGCTTGGCTTTCTCCTTTTGGTGTCAATGTTTTCCACAGAACGAGGTTTCTTAAAGGGACCATGAGTGCAGCAGATGCTGTGCTCAGACCTGCCGCATGAGAGAGGAGCGTGCTGGGAATGGTGGGACCTGATCCCATCGTGGGGCCCTGGCAGTCACTGCTTGGCTGTGATGCTGAAGCTTCTTGGTGGAGCTCCAGTCGTGTTGTTCCCGTGCCTTGTCCTCTCTTGGGTGTTTGAGATCACTTTGAGCTCCTCACTGCATATCTAAAGTAACACACAGAAAAGATTAGACTGTATTAGCTGGCTTTTCTCTTCAGTCACCATGTTGGTTGCAGCCCCTAATTAGCAAAGCACTTTGTTCAGACATCAGTTCTACAAAACACTTTGGCCCAGCTCCAGCTCTGGAAGAGCTGGAAGATTAATGGGAAGCTGGGAGTGTGAAGAAGAGCATGGAGTTTTGAGAACTTGTGTTTGGTCTTTAACGTCTTTAAGGCATAATCTTGTTCCCGTTCAGCAATAGTGAACGCTGTTGTCATGCCCAGCTGGCAGCTCATCCCCACACGGCCACCAGTGGGATCGGGGAAAGGATCTGAAGAGAGAAATTGAGAAAACTTGTGAGTTGAGATACAGACAGTTGCACAGGTAAAGCAAAAGCCAAGCAAAGCAACACCAGGAATTCATTCACTTCATGGACAGGCAAGTGTTCAGCCATCCCCGCAACAGCAGGGCTCCATCACATGTAATGGGGACTTGGAAGACAAATGCCATCGCTCCGAACGTCCTCCCTTCCTTCTTCCCCAGCGTGACACCACATGGTCTGGGATATCCCTTGGGTCGGTTGGGGTCAGCTGTCCCTGCTAGGTGTCCCCTAATTCCTTGTGCACCCCCAGCCCGCTCACTGGTGGGGTGGGGTTGGGAGCAGGAAAGGCCTTGTCTCTGTGTGAGCCCTGCCCAGCAATAACTAAAACATCCCTGAGTTATCAACACCGTTTCCAGCACAAATCCAAAACACCATCCCATACTGGCTGCTGTGAAGAAAATTAGCTCTAGCACAGCTAAGCATATGCTTAAGTGCTTTGCCAAACATGGAGGGGATGATTTATCCTGGTAAAGTGGAAACTTGGTAGTGTGTACTTTGCTGATCACAGCTCTAAGCAGGATTTCACAGAACAAGCGTGAGCTGCTGTCGTGCTCTGCAGTTCAGTTCCCTCAGGCCCTGCCGATAGCCCAAAGCTACTCCTGGGCTGTGTGAACAGAACTGCAGGATGAGCAAATGAAGAAAATAAGGGTTTGTGTGTGCTGGGATGTTCCAGTTGTTTAGTTCTCTCGCCCACCAAAGCACCCTTGTTCCCCTTGATCTTATTCCCAGGCTCTCGTAGCCTGGCACACTTTCCTCACGTCCGAGCTGGGTAACCAAGTGTGAGAAATTGTTCGGGTTTAGCTTTATGGTTAAACATTGTGATTATGAGAGATTCTCAAGGCAGACAGAAATGAGGTGCCTGTATAAAGACATGCAAAGGAGCTCAAAGGCTTATGATGAAAGCATCTCCATAACTGGATTAAAAAAATCATTGAGAGTTACAGCTTTTATTTCCACAGTTCTTACACCGGGGGTGCCATTGTACAAGCAGGATTTAGGCTCCTTTGAGGAAGCCTGCGAGAGGTTCCTGAGAGCAAACCCTCCCTGCTCTGTGCATGCTGGATTTGTGTGTGCAGCCAGCCTCGCTAAAGTTTTTTCCCAGCTTGCTGACAGGCAGGAAGTTGGGGGATGCAGCCGTGAGACGGCTTTCCCAGGGGCTTGATTGCCATGGACGAGTCTGCACGTCCACACCTGGGAGGGCAGCGAGTCCCAGGTGGCCCAGCAGTGTCCAACCCGACATCCTACAGCTGCTACCTTGGGGTGGGGGTGGAAGAAATGCTCCATTAGGAGCAGAGTAACTCTCCAGCTGCAGCGGCAGGGAGGTCTGCTGGGTCCAGGAGGCTTCCTGTTTAAATAGTTACAGAGTCTGCAGAATTGGTTAAACTGTCAGAAAAGAATTATAGAGGGTAAAAAAAAAAAAAAATAATAAAGGAACCATCCTTCCTGTATCTGTACGTGCATTGTCTAACTGCTCCTTTGGGCTCAACCAAATGCTTGCTGGGATTTTTCAGTTCAGTGTAATGAGTTTTAGATTAGGTCTTTTGTAATGTAGAATCAGATTAAAGTTTGTGGAATTGTAGCTGCCGTGCAGGAAAGTTTTAATACGTAAAAGCTAAGGGAAATCTTTGTCATAAGGCAGTAGGTCATTTCACTTCTGCAAGACCATGTCCTGTGGTTGGGCAAAAGCAATGCAACTGTTTATTAAAGCAGCTGAAAATGGCACCCCACAGGAGGAAACTTAGCAAAGCCCCATTTTGTGAGATACAAAACTCTGAATGTGAAGTAAAATGCCTTTACATGAACAGTATTTCCTAAATTTGACATTAGTCTGCATTCTTTCTCTCTGCCACATGATGGAGATAATGATGTGAGATATATAAACAGTGCTGCACAGGCCTCACAATTCAGAAAAAGAAGTTTCAACTTGGTTTATAGCAGTTGTTCCATTAATGTTGCTTTTGCACTAGCATTGATGGAGTAGTTTTCTCAATAGTATCCATGAAATGTTTTGTTTAAAGCAGTGTTTGCTTACGTGTTCTTTTTGGTATGGTTTGGGTCTTTCTTTTTTTTTCTCCACAAGGGCAAATAAGCAGGAATACCCTTACCAAATAACCAGGGGTAGCGATGCAGCAAAATTCCAAAGTCTGTATTTGGTAAAACATTCAAAAGAACTTGGTTAGCTTACATTAACTGTATTGGGACTTTAAATTGTACTTAAATGTTAATGGTTTGGGCTCAGATATAGGTAAGGCTGTTGTGTATGTTCTGTAAAAGCAAGGAATTTGCAGCAGTTCCTGTTTAACAAGTTTTTAAAAAGCACATCCTAGAGCCTGCTCTCACCATGAGATGGGTCTGTGCATCCTGGGAAGGACATGGCAGAATCCAGATTAGTTGATCTTTGTATTGTACAGTAGAACCTCTGCATCCACCCTCTTCTTTCTCCATCTAGAGCATCAGTCCTGATCCAGAAGCTGTCGAAGCCAAATGTGCAAAATTCCCAGCAATTTCAATGGGCTTTGGATCTGGCCAATACGCAAAGGCAGAGATGGATTTCCTCTTGGAAATTTTTTTAGTGATACTCAGAAAACTCCTGGCAAGAGATGTATTTAATTTTTATGGCGAGAGCTGCTGTGTTATATTTGTAATCATAATGTAGTAACAAGACATTTGTAACAAAACTAGTATAGGTTGAGATATATCCAGGATGGGAGAAACACGTTTCTTCCCAGTCTGTTTTTTTTGGGATTTTTTTTGTGGCTGTTACTCTGAGGACAAGAGTGCCTTTGCTGATGTCAGTGCGATTACAGCTGCACTGTTTTCCAGTTTTTTAGGCTGAATATTTGCTGGATGAAGCAATACTCTCACTCCTCTCTACAGATCCACCTGCCTTGTGAATCAAACATGCTGTCTTTGATTCAAATCCTGGGTTCAGTTTTGGGCCTCTCACTACGAGAAGGACATTGAGGGGCTGAAGCGTGTCCAGAGAAGGGAATGGAGTTCAGAAGGGTCTGGAGCACAAGGAATGGCTGAGGTAGCTGGGGGTGCTCAGCCTGGAGAAAAGGAGGCTCAGGTGGGACATTACCACTCTCTACAACTCCCTGAAAGGAGTAGCCAGGTTGGGATCAGTCTCTTCTCCCAGGTAACAAGTCCCAAGGTGAGAATAACAGGCCTCAAGCTGCAGGAGGGGAGGTTCAGATTGGACATTAGGAAAAAATTCTTCACTGAAAGAGTTGTCAAGCATTGGAACAGGCTACCCAGGGAAGTGGTTGAGTTACCATCCCTGGAGGGATTTAATGGCCATGTAGATGTGGCACTTGGGAATGTGGTTTAGTGATGTGCTTGGCAGTGCTGGGTTAACAGTTGGACTCAATGATCAGAGAGGTCTTTTCCAATCTAAATGATTCTATGATTTTGTGAATCTATGCTGCTTGTTTAATTCCTTGTGCTTAGGTTCTTATATCACCTGCAAAATACTCACTTGAGGAATTGTTCAGCTCTGATTCTGCAAATCTGTCAGTTCAGTGTCCACTTGTGAATGTTTTTTTCTTTGATTAACGTTTCCAAGTTTGTATTTAGAGGCTATTCCTTGACAGATACCTTTCATAAGGCATTTTTGTAATGATACTTACATTTAAAGTGTCCCATATATGCAAAATGACCATTAAGATGCTCTCAGAGTCAGTGAACTGATGTGCTGTGCAGACAGTGTGTGTGTGCACCCATGGGCTGATGCAACAGCTCCTCCAAATGTTAGGGGTTTTTCCTCAGAAGACTTTTTCCAGAAATGCTGCCCTTCATGCTCTTGGGTTCTGCTCCTGTTTTTTTCATGAGAACAAAGATTAGTCCTTCATGGTCCTAAACTCAATGCATGTGCATGACTTAAAGGCATTACCTGCCAATAAATGGGAGATTAGCTGCGGCTTGTGTATTTCCTGATCAGTTCAGGTTTTTTCAGATGGCTCGTTGTTATCCCGTTTCCTTTAACGATGGGACACTTTAATGAGTTTGCCATCTGACATACATCTGCTTCCTGTTAAACAATACCTTCATTCTTCTGGAGCTGCTAAACTCATCTTTTATCCTACAAGATTTTTATCTGTGCCCTGAAAACAGCATGTACAAATCGGTGTCAGCATATTCATTTACTTGCTGAGGGTTTTTTTTTTAATATGTTGTTGAAAATGAATAGCAAAACGGGCATCTCCTTTAATGCTTATTTGTTGGAAAATGGAAGAACATTGATATTATTTGTGTAATTAGGGGCTGGTCACTCCAGCTCATGTTTGAAATCCAATAAAATTGACTTTTGTGGCTGACATATACAATCTCTAATAGTTATTCTGTTCTCCCAGCAGAGTAAGAAGGGGTTGGGGGTGGAATTTGACGTTTTTAATGCTGTTTCTTTGAGGAAAGAGCCTTCAATAGCTCAATGATGGTCTGTCTCACGCGTGTGCAAAGTTAGGGCTCTGTGATCATCAAGATTCTTAAATCAATCCAGCCTGCGTTGAGTTTGTGCATCTGCCTCAGTGCCTCTCTTTTCCCCATGTTTCGGGAACACACAGATTGTTGTGCTGGATCTCTGACTATATCTTTCCCCTTCCCTGGTCAATATTGCCCCTGCAGAAAAATACTTTTTCATTTATTTCTCTTTACTTTTTAAATCACAGAACCTCTTTCTCATAGAGGGAAAACTGAATTTTCCTTTTACTTATCTTTACTACATAATATGCCATAAGAGTGTGTGGTGCTATTTAAGAGGAAATGTGGATGTGAAGTTCTGCCACACAGGTCCAAAGGACATCTGTGAGAATGGCTTGTAACCAAATTAAGCAACCCTGTGGGGCACATAATGTTTTATCTCGGAAAGGAATTTAGTTCCAACCATTCACATATGCCAGGTGACAAGTGGAAATTCTTTGGGATTAGAGCTGGGGAAACAGAGGAAGCAAGGTGCAAATATTTATTTGAGAGTTAGTGGATGCCTGAACCAGAATAATGACTATAATTCAGGAATTTTGTATTTCTTCCCATTTATAGCTTGCAGTTTTCTCCCAGCTCACACAGGGTTAATGTTATTTGCTTGAAAATGAGGGAGTTGCTGATTACTTCAGGTGGCTGCTGGTGCATGATCTGAAACCTTTGTTTTAATTATACTCTTGGCATTTGTTGAGATTGATGTTTCTACCACCCTAAATGCCATTCCTTTGCCTCTGGCAGTGCTGCACAGCCACGTGTTCAACACTGAAGGGCTGTGAAAAGTTGTTTGTTGCAAATGCAGCTTGATAGTTTCCCCTGTGATGGCTGAGCTTCCCATGGGGTTCCACCTCTCTGGCTTCCTGCAGTCGTACAGGAAGGTGCTGTGTGTGAACTTGGTCTTTCACTGTTTTCCTTAAGGAGTGAAGCCAAGAGATCTTCCGTGGTCATTGCTATGCCAGCGTTGTTAGACTTGCCTGAAAAGCTTTGTTTGTTTTTGCATCAGTGTTTATTAACAAAGCCCTCCATCATTTGTTTAACGTACAAACTTGTCCATTCTTCCACCCTCTCCCAACCTTCCATCTCGCAGAGCTGCAGGAACACGGCTGATGGCTTTGACAGTCTTTCATTCATGTTAAGATCACAAATTACTTTCTTGTAATTTGGTTCCTTGTGGAGTCTGCAGTTTTTCAAGGAGGGTCTGGGAGACAATATTAATGGAAACTTCGCAAGAAAATAAGTCTGCTTTGTCAGCTCTGGGATATCCCATCGATGATGGGTCTTAAACACCTTTACCTTCAGTCAGTAGAAAAGCTGTGAAACTTCCAAATCTTCTTGATGGTGGCTATTGCTATGACCTCTGACGTGACCAGGGGCCAGGCTTGCCTCATTTCATGCTGTCTTTTCAAAGCTCATCCTGGGGAAAGTATATTTATAGCTGGAACATGAGTTTATTGTAATCCAGATGTATTGGGCAAGTGTGTGAAGGATTTTAGGAGGGCAAGACACTGAACCAAATTTGCTGTGATTATTAAAAGAAATGTTTAATTCCAGTGGGCTGACGGGGTTGTTTTATTCTGCTTTAACTTGAACCTATTAAAAAAACCCTTCTATCCTTTATAAAGAAGCTAGGGAAAAAAGGGATTATAAAAGGGACTTGGGTAAAGGGAAGATTGCTCTCCTGAAATTTGCTGTTTATGCATCCTTAGAAAACAATTTATTTTTGCTATTCAGAAGTGGGTTATTAGACTTTTCTTGGCAATTACAATGGAGAAGGCACAGTTTGGCAGCTCAGTACTCCTCATAAATACAGACTTGGACAGTGATGGCCCCTCTGTCCTTGTCACAGTGAGTGTAGGTGACAGGTTGGGTGCAAGTTTGAGAGCTGCCCTGTGAGGATGAAATAGGTTCTCCCTGAAGTGAGCAGATGTTCTTGCTGCTGGCCTTTGTGACATTCATACTCTCAAAATCCTCTTCATAAGTGTTTGCTTTTCTCCCTTTGCTGTTAATGTAGGGAACAGTGGAGGTGGGGGTGAGAGCAATTTCTGGGATGGAGGTGCATTTTCAGGAACACTGAGAAAGCTCTTACAAGGTGAGCCTGTTCCTCCTCTGGCTGTTTATGCCAATCTCTCCTGCAGTATTTACTCTAACGTTTGTAAAAACAGATAAGTCTTCTGGAGAGCAAAGCCTGCTGAACTGGGGACAGGGAAAACCTGAATAAACAAACATGTGCCACAGATTAGTAAGAACATCTGTAGGTTTTATATTGTTTTGAGAACACATACCACAGTTTTTCATTTCTTATGCTTTTTTAGTTTCTCCCTTTCTGTCTCTCTCTTTTCTTCTTCTTTTTAAATATATTGCTAATAAAGGTTGGAGTAGAAAGCACAGCTGGACTCTGCATGACATGCCACTGTTTAATTTCTAGCTTGGAGGATGAGAAGAAGAGTAGTTTTATTGTATCCTAGAAGAGAATAAAGCCACATGCAAATTCCAGCCATGGACATCTGTTTCCTCTTTGTGTGAAAGAATTCTCATATTTGGAAGGGAATCCCAGTTCTGAAGGGGCTGATGAGGTTTTGGTTTTTTTCTTTTGGTTCTTTCCCCCATTCTTTGCCACTCCTTCAGCATGCTGCCCTTGTTCTGGCTGCTGTTTTCCTTGGGACAATGTCAGCTTGCAATTTAGCATCAGATATCAAATGGGTGAATTTTGAGGTACTTTAAAATGTTATGTTGTAGTTACAAAGAGCATTATTAAGTTCCTCCTTAAATTTCTTTTATTTAATTAAACAGTATTTGGTGGGAGGACTTTTGCTCTGTCATCAATCTTCAGTACTTACAGGTTGGTATTTTTCTTTAGAAGCGAGATGTGTGTATCTGCTGCTCTGGCCAGGAAGTGCAACTATTTTTAAAAGTAACTTATTAAACAAAATCATTTAAAATACTTTGTATCAGGAGAATTAAGTAGATGTGTAGAAATAAGCATCTGCAAAGTTCATTACCTTAAGTTAGGCATCAGGTGCTAAGGACTACAGGGACTAGAGTAAATGATAATTTCACTAACCTATAAAACATTTTAGAATAATTATTTGCAGCTGTCTGGGGGCTTTAAATTTGCCTTGTGTGTGTGTTTAAGGGTTGACTCTGATGAACAAACAGCACAGTTATATAACATTAGGCCAGACATGAGAACTGGTACTCTCTGTCTATTTTATATTAATGTCGAATGAGAGGTTGGTGGAGCTTGCCAGGGTTTCATATTTGCTGGCAGCAAGTCACCCACATGTGTGGACCACATTTTTATTGTTGCCTTAGCCTATTTCAGGCAGAAATATCTCTGCCTAACAGGGTATGATTCTGTTCATTGCTGAAGAGCTTTTCTTTTAAGAAGCAAAATACAAAAAGGAATGAAATGCTGTAAGTGTTCAAATTAAGAAGTGTCCCCAGACTGCAAGATTTTGTCACGTCTGCTTTGGTAGAAGAATAAAGGGCAAAAAGCCATCTAAAGGCTTTTTCATGGTCGGATGAGCTACCCTTGCAGAACTATTTCTTTTTGCATATATTAATGGTACTCTTGGGTGTGGGCTGTTTAGTCTGGTCTCTTAGGGAGACAAGGCTTATGCAAGCAGGGTGTTTGCACACATGGACACACAGCAGCCTGCGCAGCCCTTCCACATCTTGACCACGGAAATGTGGTAGAAGGACAGAGGCTGCAAAGATAAATAGGAGTTCCTATAACTTTCTTGAAAATATGTGTGTGAGGGGAGAATAAAGGTGATTAAGGGGTTTGAGGGAAGACTTGAAATAGGAGCTGAATGTTCAACAAGGGCTGTGGAACAGATCTCGAGAAGAAATGTGATGGAGGTCCCTGTCATGGGAAGATTTCCGAACGTGGCTTGGAAATTACTTGGCTTCAGAGAATCTGATGACAAAACACAAATCTGCAGGAAGACAGACTCCCTTTCATTCCAATACCCATGAAATTGCTTGTGTGGGTTTTGTTTTTAAGTCAGGATGTCAGACAGGATCCAATGGGTGACTGTAAGAAATGTAGGACATCTCTTTAGGATCTTCGTAGTGCAGCAAAGGTGCTGCTGCTCTGCTTGGTGATGGTGGTGCTTCCTATTTTGTTTGGGATTTGCAAGTTTGTAAACTCTAGTAAAATGTGACTTATGAATGCTTAGACCCTTATCCTGCAGCCCTCCTAGAGAGGAGGGAGCCCAGTGGCTGTGCAGGTCCCGCTGACACACATCCAAAATTTTCCCGGGCATTTCGGATCCTGTGCATTGCTGCATCCCGTGGGACACGTGGGGAAAAGGGAAACCCATAATCCCCATCCAGCCCTGGCTCCCCCTGAGCAGGACACAGAAAGCAAACACCACAAGCAATGAAAATCAAACAGCACTTGTGAACGAGTCTCCCCTTCGACTGAAATGCTTCTAGCTAGGAGATATAAAGGGGATTATGTCAAAAGCTTCCCTTGTTGTCTTATTAACAGCTGCATCATTTTACTACTCATTCACCAGCATAAAAAAGCAAAACTTGGAGGCTGTATTTGAAAGCTTGTTTTGTTTGGTGTACAGCTGGATACAGAGCGTTTCCTTTTCTCTTTTTTAACAAATTTGAAGCAAATGTATTGGTTATTGTTACTTATTTTACCTATTTTTTTTTTGGTGTAGATAATACAAGATTGTTTCTTTTTGTTTTACATTGCAAAGAAATTATTCCATATAACTTCAGTTCAACAATGCTGCAGTAACATGTGGGTCTATATATATCTTTTCATAAATATATTGCCACACATTACTGTCAAAGATCTGGACTTTTTCACCCAGTATTAAAAATGAAATTTAATTGCTACATTAGAGTTTCAAGACCCTGATAAATAAAAGCCATGTCTGACCTTTATTGTGGGGCTCTGAGATGCCACCAGGGATATTGCTCGTTGTCCAAGATGACAAACTTCCTCTGAGATTTCAGTTTGTCAGCTCAATGTACAGCAGTGACATTGATTTCTTCTCAGTGCCATTTCCTGCCTGAATAGATAACAAATTTTCTGTGGCAGGTGTCTGTCAAGTTTAGTTTTGCCTGGCAGATTAACTTAATAGACTCATTTATTAATCATTACGTGCGGCACAGGGAAGCAGACAATAGTCTTTGACTCCTGTGATGTTGAATGGATGTTCCATTTCAGATTCCTTTGTGTAGCTTGAATTTAGGTTTAATAAGCCATCATATCTCTAGTGAACGTTTTTAACCTGACATCACTCAGAGCAAAGATATCTGCATTAAATAAGCGTGATCCATTTTGAGTATCTACTCCTTTTCATGGTAAAAGATGCATAAGTGCTTTCTGAGACTAAATAATTTGATATATGAACTGCCAAATCAGCCTAAACAAGGAGGAAAATTAAGAATGATAAAAGTAGAAAAAACCAGATAGTTGGAGGAAGATTGGAGCCTGGGGTTAACTGGCTAACAGAGTGGAGGAGATAATGCAAAAGCTTTAGGAAGGGGCAAAGCAGACCTGCAGATACAGCTGTAGGGTGATCCTAGGACAGGCTGGTGTTTTCCTGGAGACCGTTTTCTCTGAGATATCTTGAGACAGATATTCAGCTTGGAGGTAGCAAAGGCAGGGTTGGTACCAGAGGTAGGCATTAGACAGGGCTTCTCAGAGTGGTGAAGGACAAGGAAGAATGTAGTGGAGAGCTTTGTGGAGGAAGAAATATAATAGAAGGCATAACCTTAGAAAGTGATGTCTCTTGTTGCAGAGTGCTTCAGTGTGTTCACAATGAAAACTGACTGATGAGTTGAGGTTTTTATCAGGGCAAAATCTGGGAAGGACATGGAAATGCACAGGCACTCCTGGGACAGGTGGCAGCAGGAACGTGTCGCTGTTTTCTCCACGGAGGAGTAGAGAAACGACACGAAGTCCAGGCTCAGGGAAAAATGGAAGAGCTTTAATGATCTTTAAGAAGGCTTTTATATGTTAGTTCGCAAAAGTGTGTTAAATGGCATAAGGTAATTGGTTTTTTGTCATTCACCCCTTAAGGGTGAATGGTCAAGTTCTAGGACACCCATCTCTGAATGTTTTTCTAGTTAGAACCATAACAATTCTGCAAAACAACCTGCAGGTGCAAGAAGTTTACAAAACTGTAACATTGTTTTGAGTTACTTGCATGGGAAAGACAGAGCTCTCACAAAAATGCTGCAGAGAGCTGAAGAAATTCTCTGCTGAAGCTTTTTCAGCATCCATAGGAAGGGCCTAGACAGAGACACGGGCTGCTGCTGGACAGAATAACCCCGTGTTACAGGCAATAAGAAGAGAACCACCAAGCTTCTCCCTTGGGTTTTAGTTGGGTTGTGGTAGCTCCTCACAACCTGATTTTAATTCTCAAGGGAGCCTATTCATGGGAGATCATGGGAGATGTCCAGGAACGTTTTTGCAGCTGATGCCCAAGTGCAGAGCCCTGGTTGCAGCACAACAGCTCAGCATCTGTGAGGGTCTGCACTGCTGAAGATGTTTTTTTGCCAAGCTGCTTTCCTGGCCTTGGGAACGTGTTTCTTGAACCATCCTTATGGCTTTCTTGGCTGACTGTCAAACCAAGAATGTCCCTGCACTAGATCACACTGCTTATTGCTCTTCTAGGCCACCCTGGTAACAATACATTAACCTCTCAGCAGGGAATGTGATAAACAAAGTAAAACTGCTTTAGTGAAACCAGTCATTTAATGGCAGCATACATAAAGTGTCCGTAAAGATTTGTAAGTGTAATAAGCTGCAGTTCACTGAGGGAACAATAACTGTTCCTAATTTAGCCAGTTGAGGAACATGCCAACCCAATTTGCTTTTGTAACATTATGTTGTTTTTTTTTTTTTTCTTTTCCCACCTCTCCAGATTCCTTTCTCTCTGGTACAGTTTCCCCTCTGGGAGTCCTTAAAGGTAAGTTCTCTTTAGTGATGGAAATATAAGTTACACATTTTGCAAAGGCTTTCCATAGTACCTTATCTAACTCGATTATTGCAACTATGGGTGTGTTCAAGAATCAGTAATTACGTGCCAACCTACCTGTGCATGTGAAGATCATTTGCCTGAATATCTGAAAAATAACAGGGAATATCTAACCACTGATCTGTGGCATGCAGGCTAGATTTTACTCCCAGCATGCCAGAAATCTTATCTTCGGCTCTAACTTTTTTTACTGCTTAAAAAGAGTGGGAACCACCTTGTGTCATGTGATTTCTTTTTTTTTTTTAATTTTAACTTTTTTTAGTGTTTTGGTCTTCATGGTAAAAGGAAATTGCGAATGAGAAAACTGTTTCAGCCTGGGTTTTGTAAACATCACTGAAAAGCTATTTTGATTGGCTGCATGTACTTTATTTTAAGGTCATTTAAAGAAGGTGTCAGTAGATGATGTTTTAACAGTGCAGTTGTTTGGAATGATATGCTGTTCTCCCACCAGCAGCTGGTTGCTGTTTACCGTGGTCAGAGTCAGGATCTAGATCCTTGAGTGGACAGTTGGATTTGAAGACATGCAATTTCTCCATCCCTCTGTATTTCCCTGAACTCACAAAGATGAAAGGAAGGGTTTTTCAAGTACTTGGAGGTCATAGGGTGGAAGCACAGAGAATTATTGCAGATCATTAAAAGTATTGTAGCAAAAAAAAAGAGAAACTTTCTTCTTGGTAGGAGTGCCAATCTTCTGAGCAAGCTCGTCATGGAGACCCAAACTGGGTCCTTGTATGTTGAATTGGGAGAACAGTTTGTCCTCTTGCTGTGTGTCTGTAGCTGGGGCTGTTTGGGAGGGATAAGCCCACAGTGTGAATGTTTGCATGTAGAGGCTTCAGGGAGTTTGAAATAAAGGTGAGTCCACAGGCAGGAGGAGCACGAAAATCATCAAGAGCTTTTGCAGAACTGAGCTGTGTTCGTGGAGGATTCTGTTGATGCCTGAAGAGGCCTCCCAGACACAGAGACCAGACAGAATAAGGGAATAAAGGTGGGTATTTATTTGAAAGGCCTTCAAAGGTGCCCCTGGGGAGCCAGAGGCTATTGCCAAGATGGACCTCAAGATGGACAACAGGTCACAGTTCTTCACACTTTTATAGGTTTGGTTCATTTGCATATCAGGGTTAATTCTCCAATTAAACCTTCAGTTAATGATGTAATTCCCCCAAGCTTGCCCCCCCCTTCAGAGTCTTTGGTTTGCACATTTTTGGCCTAGGATGGCCTGAGTGTCCTGGGAGAGCAGGCCTGGAGAGGCTTTGTTATGTCTACCTAGCAGGAGAGAGCAGAAATTAACAGGCTACAGGTTACACACTAAGCAGTACAGGATTTGAAAAATAGAAAAGTTAAAACCTAAGGCATCACTGTAGGTACTTCATGAGCTCAGCCTGCTGTGGGGTCTGGGTATCATCCCACTGCACAGGGGAGCTTGGGCTGCCTTATTAGGATCTGTTTCCCTGCCAGTGTCCAGGAATGGCTTTCTGTAAACTCTTCAGCAGTGGTACTGGCCCAACCTGCTAATGGTTAGTGCAGCAGCCGTGTTTGGGAGCAAGAGGTGGCAGTGCTTAAAGGGAAAAAGTGCGGTGTTCGTGCCAAAACCACATAAACCAGAAACATTGTGTAGCTGTTTTCAGAATGTAAAGTTGTTTTAACTAATGTCCACGTAGCTGTGACAGTAAAATGTATTGTTTACATTGCAGGCTTTAAAGAAGACAGTTTGAATTTAGCTAACTACAGGAGTGAGTCACTCAGAATGAGGCATCATGTTTAATCTAAAGAGGTCAGTGCAGATCCGAAGAGAAACAAAACTTGTGTCAGTTTGTTCCACAAACCTGTTGCATTATAGTCTTCTGATGTGGAGTCAAGAGTAAAGAACTGCAAAAATCAGTCTGGCATACTCAGTCACTTTGGCTCAGCACAGGGAGAGAGAGCTCAGGGTTTGTCATATCAAAGCCAGGCAGTGAAAGCAGAATACATTTTGTTTATCTGAGTGAAGCTCTTAAAAAATTGCCCTGACAGTACAACAAAGGACAAAAATCATTATGGTCTCATCAAGAGGATGGCTGTGGCCAGTAGCATCACTGGGAGTATGGTTGAGGGTGTAGGGCTCCTCACGGGCGCACGAAGGGAGCATGAACAGACGGTAATTACAAAGAAATAGAAATGCAGAGGACAAGAGAAAAATGGCACGAAGCCTGAACAGAAAAGAGTTATTGAGATGATGCCTGAGGGACTGTTCTGCACTGTATTAATAGGATTACTTGAGAAAGTAACCGTGGGAGCAGTTGTGTATGATGTGTGTGGGCCATCTCACTGAGGAGAACAGAAAAAGTGCTGTGGCTGTGTCATTTTTAAAACCACTAGTACGAAGTTACATAAGCTGATGGAAGATAGACTCAGTCTTATGATTCCCTGAACAAGCTAATCACCATAAAAATGAGGAAACTCTTTCCACTGTGAAAGGACAGTTACAGAGGCACATGGAAGAAGAAGAGAGTTTCCTTTTCCTTCAGATATGTGCTGACTGCAGCCAGCAGCAGGGTGTTAAGCTTAAAGAAGCCTAATAAAGGCTTGTCATAGGTAGCAAATTGTGTGTTTCAATATCCCATTTTCTCTATCTGCTTTAGTCCAAGCTGCTCTGGTTATTCCTTATGCTTTAGTCACAGAGTTTACATGCACAGTTTTCTCCTGTCTGTGAATGTGCACCAGCTGTTCCCTGTGAGAGCAAACTTGCACGCCACTTGCACTAAACTATGTTAAAAGAAGAGGGAGCATTGTATAGATTACTGAACTATAAGGTTACGTTGGCTGTGGGTGCTGGCAAAGGGAGGATTGCAGTAATTAGCAAGAAACAGATACTGCTTCAAGTACAAGTCTTACTGATAGTGACCCAGGTGAATACACAATTTAGGAACAGGTAATAGACTCCTTTCTTAGTTCACAATGACTCAAGAAACAACAGTAAAGAAATTATGGTGCTTTTAATTTAAAAAAAGTCTTTTTAAAAAAATGTTTAGGTAGCATCCACTGCTATAAGGTGGGCTTAATGTCCTTTCTCTTCTCAATTCTCCATTTTTCTCAATTTTTAAAAAATTTTGTTTGAGGCACAGATTATTGCTATAAACCAAAAGAGAGAAGGAAACTGTGCTATGGTGTATCGGATTTCAGGACCTTGTAATTCCCAACCAGGGTAGGGTAGTATAGCTCTTTTCTGTCTCTTTAGTCCAAGCCTTACAGGTAAAACAATTTTGAATTCTTCTCAGAGTTCAGGGAAAGAAGGGGTGTTACAAATTTTATTCACTTTCTGCTACACCAACCCTCAGAAGAGCACCATGGTTGAATATTACTGTGACAGTTTGATCAGGTTTATGTTCTTTTATGTGGGGTTAATGCTTCTGATCCCATCTCAAAGGCAGGTGGCCCTGAAGAAAGGCAACAGAGCATAGATGTGGTGTGCTTCCCAAATACCAGCCAAGCACAGAGCCTTCCATATTAGTTCAGGTTTTGGAATTAATGTTGTAAGATACAGTCCCCTTGTATGCTGCCATGGAATTTCCAGGGTGCCTCAGTAACTTGCTTTGGAAATACTATATGTGTGTTCTCCACTGTGGGAATTTCACATTGTGGGCTGTGTATTTGGCATGAAATTGTTGTGGGTTACACGGAGCCCGGTGCAGCTCCTGCTTTCACCCTGCTGCCAGGGCTGTGCAGTCTCTGCTCAGATGACTGTGGCCTTGTGGAGCCCATCCCTTCTGTCTTAACTTTTATTCTCTTCTGTTCAGACATTTTATTCAGCACTTGTAATCATCATATCTGAGTTCCTACCAGCAGCACATAAGTGATTTATCATAAGTTTCATGTTTTAATCCATAATTCTTCTCTTTTAGAACTGAGAAAAAAGACAACTTTCATTTCTGCTGGGGGGGCATTACAGAAATACAGGGCATCAGGTGGTTTTTTTTTTTCAATAAAATAGCATTTTAAAACCCTACAGAAAATCAAGATCCTCTGGTTAGGTTTGAGTCCAGAAACATTTTGTCAAAAATGCCTGTTTCTTAAGACTCAGTGGAAATGGTCAGATCCCTTGGAGAACAGTGGTGTGTGTAAGATAAACCCTTCTCAGGTGAAACAAGACTCAGTCCTCTTGGGTTTTATATTTCTGCATGTTGGCTGCGCTTCAGAGCCTCTGAGAGTTACTCAAATGCAGCTGTACAGGGAGAATGGTCTCTTTATAGACCAAATGTATTGTATGTCTGGAGAAAAGGCTTTGGTAGGCAGCGAGGAGGGAAGGAGCAGGCGAGACAGGAGGACATAGGTCTCAAATGAGTTGACTTGAAAAACAAGGGGGTTTTTGTTTGTTTAGTTGGTGGATTTTTTTAAGGAAAACAAACCTACTATCCTGGGAACCTTTTGTCTTTTTCATTAGACAGGTCTGACTCTTAAGATGAGACATTGTACATTGCTAAGACTATGGAACATCAGGGTCAGCCAGCCCTGCCCCTACAAACCCAACCTCCCTGGGAGGACTGGCACAGACTGTGCTGCTCCACTGGCCCAGGAGCTTCAAAGAAAGATAAAAATCTTCAGCTGACTATGCTGAAGGTGATGTCTGACTCTTCTGGCACTCAGTGGGGCCAGGATTTCCCTCTTTGTCTCAGTGCTGAGCAAAATTTAGAACTCTTAGACTTTCTACAGATCTAGTGAGCCCACAAATTTTTTTTGTCACTGGTTTTAGCAATAAAATAATTTTCTCAAATCTGTAGGTCTCACAAATTAACAGGTGTTACACAAAAAGAGAATGGGAAGAGTCCAGCCGTTCCCCTGTGAGGCTGAGCAGGATCAGAAAATTGGTTGGGTCAGAACAGGAGTTCCATGTGTTGGTTCTAAGCTGGTTTCTGCCCACACAATGGAGAGCAGGTTTGGGGTTGGACTTAGGTCCTTTGTTTTCTGTTCAGGTGCAGTTGTCACCACAGGCACAACGCACTTGTGTTGAGGGGAATGTGCTGGTGAACTGAACTATAGATCTAGAGGACAATGGCACATATGCTCATTTGCTTGGTTCTCTTGGTTCCCCCCTCCAGAGAGCTCAACTTCTGGGGCCTGGGATGGGCAGTATAGAGTGTGAACTGATTTTAGGGTCAGCTCAGCCTTGCTCTTGGTCATCAGTGAAGGTTTTGAGATATATCTTGAAGCTTGCTGTGCAAAGACTGCTTGATGGCTTTCTGTGGAGAGTGAAGACTCTAACCTTGGTTGAAGCTCATTGCACCTGATTTTTAAAGTTAATAAGAAGGAAAAGTTTACAGAATACTTCTGCCCAGGCAGCTGGGGTTTTCAGCAATAATACGTGTTTATAACTCCACCATTGAATCAATAAACCACATGCTATTTCCCTCCTAAAATTTACAGTCAGATCTGTTGCTGCTTAACAGGGCAAGTAGAAAATAGCGGCATGTAGCCAAACTAGGCCTTGAATGGCTCTTTCCCTGCTCTACAGGTAGGTGACCGTTTTCCTTTTTTCCTGGAGAAGTCTAGTATTTCTTTCCTCTGTGCTCAGCTGCATATAAGTCAAGAGTAAATGAAACCCAGGCCCAGCTTTAAAGCCATTTCCTTGCAGGCAGTGTAGTAAGTGTTCTACCATGCCTCGCTCCCTCTTTGAGTAATGGTCGGGCTGATTTTGGGATTAAGTCCTAATGGTTAAATAACACTGTCTGCCATTTGCTTAGGTGCTGAATCAGGAAAACAGCTTTGCACAGGGCGTTTGGGGGCGGGATGTAACGTGTCCATGCCATGAGCAGAGCGGCTGCATTTTTCTCACAAAGGAACAATGCACCCAACAGCTGTTGAGCAAACAGCCCTGGCTTTATTGCTGCCACAATAAGTGTCATTCACGCCGTCCTGGGGCACAGCCCAAGGAATGCTGCACACCATCTGCACCAAAGGGAGAGAAACAAATGCAACCCTTGCTCACAGCACTGCAGGCACGTTTGGGAAAAGTCAGATGGCCTTGGATCATCAATGCAGCATTTAAACAGACCAGAGGGAAACAGGCTCACACAGTCCATAGATACAGAGCCAGATTGTGATGCTTTTGGTCATGCCCAGGCCACAAGAGGTTCTCTAGAAGTTGCTGAGCTTGCCAACGACATCTGGGGATGTTTGAATGTCAAAGATTTGATTTGGATACTTGTTATTTGCTGAAGAATCTTAGCAGATTTATGTAATTCCTCCATGTAATTTATTCACCCACACCTATGAAGCACAGATCTATTAGGCAGTAGCAGTTCAGGTGCTCAAGGAAAACCCTGCTGGCTTTGAAGTGATTTTTCAGAAGTGCATTTCCCCTCTCTATATGTCCCTTTGTGCCATGCAAACTGGGTGTAGCTGTTCTGCCTTGCCATGGGAACACTGTTTCGAAGAACATTTCCTTTAACCAGGCTTTTAGCACATCCATTTTGATTTACATCCAAATGGGTCACAGACATCAATGCAGTATTATATGGGCAGAAAAAGGGAATGAAATGCTTTTAACATGAAAAATATGCTCTTCAATATAGGCCAACTTTTGTTCTCTTTCAATTTATCTAGGATTTGGGTGGGTTTAATTCTAGGACTGAATTCAGTACTGGCGTAAGTGAGCTCAACTCCATTAGTGCAAATGGAGTCTCAGCATTTATGTCAACAGTGAACTTAGATCATTGAATTTTTCCCATGTTTGGGCTTGCATGTTTCCTGCAAGATAATATACACATGTACTTGCCCATATGCTGCACATATGCACATAAAAATCCACTGAGGAGGACATTTGGCTCTTTGCTCCATGTTGACTTTATGTATAGAAACTGCAATCAACTTGTGAATTTTTTGCTTCTCCTGTAGTTAATGTGCCATGCATCTGTAAGGGTCAGCCATGCAGAATGCCACGTTGTGAGTGAAATCCCTAGCAGGAAAGGCAAACATGAAAATTGCTTTTCTTTTCTCAGTCTGCAGGACCGCACATGCACACAGATCCACGTGATTAATTTGCACTGATTTTTTCTCCCCCATTATCATGAAGTTGAACACCGTTGTGAACAGAGGGGTACACAGAGATACTACAGATGCTTATCATTGGAGTGAATTGTAATATTTATTCAGCTGCAGGCCTCAAGTGTAGTGTATGCCACGAGTTCTGCTGGCTTGAAGGATAGCAAGGCCAAGGCAGAGATGTCTCATTCTCTGCGATGCTTCCTGCAGCATTGGCGGTGTTGGGCTGGTCATCAGGTTTGAGAGAAGTATGAGTATTGCATTTTCCTGGATTACCAAAGCTTAGATGTCTTGAATATAGACCATGACCTGGCTGCCTTGAGAACACAAAGCTGACAGCTGATTTTTGCCACAAACTTTTACTACAAATGCGTGGCAAAGGTGACAGGCATGCACAGGTAAGAGTTGTGTACACTGGTCAAAGGTTGTTGGCCATCTGGAGGCCAGGTGTCCTCAGCACTGAGGAGTCCATGTTTGTGGGCACCAAATACTTCCTCCCAGTATTTAAAAGCAGGGAGATGTATTTGCTGCCCACAAACATGGACAAAAGGAAAAAAGTAGTATTTTCCTTTTTTGTTTTTTAGATTGAATGGCCTTTGGTATATCCTGAGGGTGACTTTTCCAATGCTCCCTCTGCCCAAAAAAATAGGGTGTCCTTGTTTTCTCAGTATCAAAGAGCTAAATAATGCTTGTGCTGAGAATGAGGGGACACTGGCCTATGGAGCAGTATGAAATGGGATCGCTAGGGAGAAAAGTAGGGCTCTCTGCCCACGAATAAAACTTGACCCTTCTCTGTGAACATTATCCCTGTGAATAATTGGAAATATGCAGTCAGGCTTCCCGCTGTGTCCCATCCCCTGAGGCCACACCCGCTGTATTGCTTTACATGGTGCAGCAATGCACAGCGAGATTTACATATATATCACAGAAAAGTGTTTACAAAAAAAATTAGCATGTGATTGAGCTGGGAAGCTGCAGAGGGCCCCAACTGTATGAGTTTCCATGCGCTTCAGCCAGAAGATTTATTTCCAATTTGTTATTCATAAGGGAAGAGAGAGAGAGATTGGGATGGGGTCCTTTGAAGTGGAAAACAAAGTCTTCTATTCAGCCTTCAGCTTAATAGAATACACATGACACAGGCTTGGCATGGCGGCTGCTTTCATGTAATGTGCTCCTTGTCATTTTGCTTTCCTAGGCTGTGAATGCTAGTGGGAATGGGTATTGCCCTGGAAAAGTCAGGTTATCCCCTGCAGCCTTCTGCAGCAGGAGCACAGTGTGAGCAGGTAGAAGGCTTTTTGGTGATGGTGGTGGAGAACCCAGGCTGAGCCAACTGCTGCAGCCGTGTTGCTCGTAATTCCCAGGTTGTGTTTCATGTTGCAGGAGTGTGTGGAGAAAGAGCAGTGTCGCTGGGGCTTCTGCAGGCATTACATGGGCACTTCTGCCCTTTTTTGGAGCCTCTGAGCCGTGCCCCTTGGGCTCTGAGCTCTGCCTGACCTGAGCTCTCGCCATTATTCCCCCAAGTAGAAGGCTCTTCTGCTTCTGTGCAGCATCTAGGATGGCAGAGTGTGCTCTAAGAACTGTATCACTGCAATAACCAGCAGTTTTGTTCAAAGTCAGTGTTTTGGGGAGATCTGTATATGGATCCTATGTTTCTTTCCAGGAACAAGGCCCTGGTTTTATAGTAATCTAAAAACCTCTAACAGCTTCTGTGCTTTGCCCTGTCTTAATGGTATTAAAATGCACTCAAAGGGTGAGTGTTTTTGAAGAACTTACAAGCCTGACTTACCACAAAGCCCTGTCAATTAGTTGGTCCACGGGCTATGAGAGAAAACATGTGTGACCTCCAGCATGTCATCGTGGCCCACAGCATCATGTGGTTAGAAAGAATTTGGACCGGAATCCTGCCGGTCCTCTTGGCCCTGTGACACTTGTTCCTCTTGGCTTCCTCCAGGATCGTGTCCTCGTGCCGTGCTTCCCTCTTGCTCTTCTGCATGTTCAGGTTTGGAGCTCTGCGTGAATCACCGAAATTGGAGATGGAAAGAAACACATGAAGTCATCTCATCCTGCCCTTGCCAGTGCAGGATTATTCCCCACAGTACAGTCTGGAGTGCCTTCTCCAATCTATTTTTAAATGACTCAAAGGAGAGGGCTTTCCTCTCCTCCCTGGGGAGGCTGGCTCCGCGCTTCAGTAGACCTCACTGTTGGGGAATTTGCTTCCTGTTCTCCAGCCTCAATTCTCCTTTTCCCTAATTTAATTGAAGTGTTGCTGGCTCCACCCTTTTAAACCATTTTCCATATTGCATGACTGTTGCAAATACCTGTTGTCAATTTGCAGGCATAATGGATGGGAATTCATCACCGTTTGCCTTGCTTGGCAGAGGCTCTTTGTGCAGAGCTGCACTGGGAAGCCAGGCTTTATCAGAAACTAGATTTTAGAGCTACATGCCAAGAAATCAGAATGACCTTTTCCTTCTTCTTCAGACAATGACATTAACATAAAACCCCATCATGACTGAGAATATGCTGGGCTTCTGGCAAAGCCATGAATGTCTGTATTAATGGGCTGGCTTTCCTCTTAGTCCTTCAGCAGCTCTTCCACAGTGCATTTTTACATGGCAGTAGTAACTGTTCTGAGTTCTCGGGTTTAGCTGTAGATATACAGATGTTTGGAGAATGCTTAATAAAAAAATACAGTAATTCTGTTTTTATCAAAAGAAAGCTGTGGCTCCAGCAGCTCAGTTTCTAAACCCTGACTTTCAATTCAAGGTTTCTTAAGCACCTGAAGTGTTTTGCAAATGGGTGCTGAAAGTGGGATTTATGCTTTGACAACACCCAGATACTCTGGAAGGTAGTTTGTCTAAGGGAGTGTGTGTCCTTCTTCCATCAGGACTGAGTTGCAAGAGAACTGTGTGTCCAAAGACTGTAAGTTATTCCAGAAAAGCATATTATGGTTTTGAAGAATTATGAATCTCTATTTATTTATTTATGAGATGAAAATCAGTTTCTGCTGTGGGTGACGGCAGAATAGCAGCCCATACCGAAAACACCAGGAAAAGAATGGCTAGCATTAAAGAGGCTGGAACCCCTTTAGTGCTTTCGTACAGCAGAGCTGCAGCTATTTAGCAGTGGCAGGGTACCAAACAACATTGTGGCTGGCCATTGTTGCTTGAACAGTTTGATTTTTAAAACATTCAACTGAAATATAACCACCAGCCAAGTTGGAAGAAGCGAGTCACGAGGACAGCATGTTAAATGAAGAGTCAGCAAACAAGAGAAGGGTTCTCCTGCTCCAGCGGAAAGAGGCTGTACTGCAGGCCAGGAGCCCAAGAGCAGTATCTCAGCCTAGCACTGCTATCCAGTTGCTTTTAAGAAAATTTTATAGTACAGAAGTAATATGACTTTAAAAAGGAGAATGCCACAGCTATAAAATAAAATTGCTGATTTCTCTGCGGTGGGCCTCAGAAGGGCCGTGGATCCCATCCCTTTTTGCTCAGTACTGATCCTCACATCATAAACCAGAAACCTCTCCTCCAGACAGCTTCCAGTGTGAAGTGTTTCAGGAGATGGGAAAGGGGTGATGGAGCAGGGTGAAGGAGGAGAGAACACAGTGACTGTAGCTGCCACAGTAAACCCCTCCCAGCAGACTGGCCTTTGCTGCTGATACTGACCGGGCTCATCAAACAGTGTGATGTGACTTGAGAGGTGTTTCTGGAAGGCACTGTTTTGTTGGGGCTTTAAATGTGTGTGTTTAAATGCTGCTGTGAGTTAATGGGTGGGAGCCATGGAGAGGAGCGTGTGTGGTCCCTAATGACGCCAAGTGAAAAACAGAGACACACCTGCTTTGGGATATAATGAGAGTGATAAGAGTAATTTCTTAACGATGGGGTTTTTTGGGGAGTGTGAGGGGAAGGGATGGTTTAAGAAATGTAGGGGAGCAAACAGGACTTGTATCTGGTGGTAGTGGGAGCTGTTCATTTTAAATGGGAGCCTTGGGTACATCTAGGCTGAGCTGATACTGGTTCTTGCATGCCGCCCTCCCGCTCAGTGTTTTGCTTTGTGCTGTTTTATCTGCCAAAAAGAAAATAAATTCACAAAATATTTGCAAAGTTGCATGGCCACAGGCTTAAATACATACATATGAATTCCCTGAAAGCAATTTGCTTCAAGCCCTCCTCAGTTCCAGACGTCTTTCTCACTCCATCTGCTTGTTCAAGTACACAAGTTCCTTGGGAAAAATCACTTATTACATCACTCAAAAATGCCACAAAAATAGCTTTTCTCTTAAGTTCCCATCCTCAGAGTTAACTCACATGGGGATCAGATAGATTCAAACATTTAATAACTTTTTATTTTCCTTTCTCTTTAAACACAGGATCTCTGGTCATGGAAGCAGGGTCACGTGGTGGATTCTTGGCAGTCAGCAGTCTGTGGAGCTTTTGCAGGTGCAAAGGATTATATGTTATACTGGGAAAGACTAAAGAAGAAAGGGAAAAATGTGCAAATCTATTAAGTATAGCAGAACAACATTCCTTTGTAATTCAAGTTTGTTTAGAAGAAAACGGATCCAGTTGTTTGGAAATACAAAAGTCAGCAAAGGAAAGAGAAGAAGAAAAAAAAAGACTCAACTAGGGTGTCTGTTTGAAAGACAAGCAATTTGTTTTTGACAAATTTCTGTTATTTAAAAACTGTGGGCCTGTCAGTCAGGCTTTGTGATTATTTCAAAGTTGATTTGTAAAATCCTCATCCAGGAGAAACTTAGCTTGGGTGGGGGTTTGTGCAGCTGTTCGCTCTGAGCACTTCCCCAGGGGCTGAAGTGATTGCGAGGCCGTGATTCACCATTCCTGTGACAGCTCTGACAGCCACATAGATTAACTGGAGGCAGGAGAGCAGAGGGCCAGCACTGCTCAGCCTGGAGGCAAAACCTTCTTCAGCAAAAAAACCTGGAGGATGAAACATCTGGGCAATCTCCAGACACTACAACAAGAATAAAGAGTGGCAGAATACAATACTGCACTATTTATTACCAAACAAGCCAGAAGTTAATTGAATTTTTCAGTAGGCTTCTTGCTTGATTTTAGCCTACTGTACTTGTTTCCAAAAAAACAAAAAGAGAGAAAAAAAAATCAATTAATGACTCATCAGTATAGTTGACAAGTTTGAGGGAGGAGAGATTCAACTGTCTTAATAGAAAAAACAGATTAATAGTAAAGGGATGGATAGCCAGAGCTTTTTCCCCACTGAGCTAAAATACATTTTGAGATTCCAAACCAGTAACAGAATATGTGGAAAAAATAAATCCCGTTTAAAGAGAAATTATAGCATTTCTTGAAAAAGAGATTATCAAAAGCAAAGCTTGTTCTTCGATAACTTACAAAATCAGAGTCATTACATTGTATATAATTTTTTAAAAATAAGTTCTGTTAGGGGAAGTGAAGTATTAATAGCAGCAGAATTCCAGCAGAGACTGAGGCTTCGTTTTGAAGGGCACAGAAACTGCACAGCTGAGGGGAGGCAGCGTGGCTGTAGCTGCCCAGAGTTAAGTAGATTGGGTGTGTGACCAGTGAGGGAATGGTTTAGGTAGAACTGATTCCATTTTGGGGCCGAGGGAATATTTTAGGTGACCTCTTGTGGTCTTGTCCAGCTGTATTTTTTCTGTTTATGTTGATGGGAAGGGAGTTTTATTCTGCTTAAGATCCTGCTGTTGGATTTTACACTGACTTCATCAATCAGTGCAAACAAAATAAGAGCAAATGAAGCAGATCATTCATTTTTGTTTTGAAACAAATCAAGCTAACAGACTAAAAATGCTTTAAAATGCAATCTGTATGTCTGCAGGTGTGATGGGGATCATTACTTTACCTCTGTTGATTTCTTTACAGTTAGATTGATACAAAAACTGTGTTCAGGCATGTTCAGAGAGCTGGAAAGGTTATCTGATTTACCCAAGGCCTTGCAGAGTAATTTCCTGAGGTCCAATTTGGTGCCTCAGCTGGAAATTTAGCCCAGTGCCTCCAATTCCTTCTCTGTATGTCCTAATTCTGACCAGTTGTGCTTGGACTTGCTACTATTTAATGGATGTTCAGCACTGTCTGCTCCTTTTCTAGCAGAAATCTTGCAGAAGGAGTGTCCAGAGGCACAGCTGTGCATGGACATGTGCTCACTGTCCTTTGGCACACACTGGGGACACCAACACTTGGGGTTGGAGACACCAGCTCCTGGAGCAGCACAGAGACTTCCAGGTCCATGTGGTGGTAGACGGGACACTTCAGCCTGGTTGCCTTCCTAGGCTCTATTCCCCAAGCACAAATCTTTGAAGAGCTGGAGTCTTACTTTGTAGATCATGTTGTAATTCGTGAGGATAAATATTCTCTGGGTTATCCTTCCTCCAGCCTGCTTTTCCTTCTCTGTGCTTTGTCTCCCTATTCTTTCCTTTTCACCAGCAGTATTGTAATCTTCCTTTCTCATGTGTCCTTTGATGACCTGCTTCAAAGCTTAAGAGGTTGAGCTCTTTTTGGATCAGAACCTTCCCCTCTGTCTCCATTGCCTCCCCCTGAGGTATGCAATAAGCTGGCTCTGATATTGATCTATTCTGGTACCGCATCCATTCTATTTCACTGAAAATATTTAGCCTTCTTGCTGAGGGGAGGCAGTGGAAAAATAATTTCCTGCATTCAGAACAATGGATTCCAGGGTTAAAAATTATTAACTACCTACATGTAGCTTCAGATGAGGGAAGAAAAAGCTGACCAAACTCTTTATCCCTTTCTTTCCATCCCAAAACAAAAAAATTAAAACCTCATCAGCACCCTGTGAATAAAACAAGGTGGATGTGTGCATAGAAGTGATTTTAAATCACTGTGTTATAAACCTTAAACAGCGAATGTTATCCAAAAAACAACCTTTGCACACAGATATGCTGCCAAATGCCACCATGGTGGTGGTGGGATGCTGAAATCACACAGACAGGCTTTTCTCTTGTGTTCACTTGAATTCAATACTTTCTAAAAATATGTTAGAGGTCCTGAGGGGCAGGGTAATAAGCTGAAAGAAACTGAAAGAAAAGCCCTGTTTAGCTTCCCTTTATGGCACGCACACGTGTGTGTGTATGAGTTGGTTATAACTATTTGGTGAAGACAGAACCAAGAGCAACAATCTGTTGAATTCCATCCCCAGTGCCTGTGAAATGGCAGCAGTTTCAGCCAAAGTGCTGCAAGAGGCCCAACGCTGCCGTATTGAGCCCTCATATGTAAGATGGATGTATGTGATCCATGGGCTTTTTATGGAAATGTAATAGGCATGAACATAAACATTCGAGATTTGGAATCCTCTCTGACTCATCTGTTAATAATTTTATCCCTCAATGCCTTGTCCAGCTTTATCATCATCTTTGGTGTCTTAGCAGAGATGTTTGGAGCAGTCAGGGAATGGGAAAAGGTGATACCTGAGCAGCCGGTGGGGAAGAACCCAAGGGGAGATCTAAATGAGATTTTAAGCCTGAGGTTGTGTTTTAACCAAACCTTGCCTCGTGTCTGAACTGTTTGGACACCACCCCAGATCTGGGCAGGGCATGGAGGCAGAGGAGGGAAGCATGTCCCCATACAGGCATGATCCTGGTTTCACCCCATGCTCAAGTCTTCTCTGGACATAGACTGCCTGGCTGGACCACCCCAGCCCTGCTGTGTACCAAGGCAGGCTGTCCCAGGAGAGCTTCTGTGTGGGTTTCCTGTGTTCTCCATGGAAGTGGGACAGTGGCAAGGAAATACTGCCATTGGGTATTAGCTGTTGGAAAAGAAAAATACTGCCCTGGAGCAGCGAGCTCCCCAGCTTGTCAAAGAACCTAATGTCCATTTAATGTGACTGAAAATTGCCCCTGTTAAGCTGCCTTCTTTGTCACTGCCATAAGAAAAAGTGTGGCTTAACATTAATAATTAATGCTGCATGGTGACAAAGTCACCACGAATGGAGGTGCAAGTCCAGTGAGTCATAATGCACTAACGAGAGCTTTTTGCACATTAACAGGGAGGATTTCCCATCACTTTTGTTTTGATCTAATCAGCTCTGACAAGATTACACACTGTGTCTAAAAGCCTCTTTAACTCTATAGCTCTGAATAAATTTTTGAGTAGTTCTCAAGATTTCCCTGCAGAGTCTGCTTGGAACATGCTCCTAACCCTGAATTGGTTAAATCTCTGGAGGCTGCAGTGCTTTGTCTTGGTATTTCTGCTGAAATCCAAAGAGGTTCTTGGATCACTTCGCTCTACTATAGGCAGGTGGTGTTCCCACACTGATAAAGGACCAGAATAAACTTCCTTTTAAAAAAATTTAACATGATATCAATAAATAAAAGTTCAAATAAGAACTTATTGATTGAAGAGTTCTGAAAAAGACCATTTGTGAACTTGGAAATCTGTCGGTGTAAGAGGATGCTGTGAGGTTTAGTGTTGGACCTGAGCCACTCAGTTTTTCAACCTGGAAATTGGGATGTGATCCTGAATCATTCCTGGGTAACCTCCAGGTGTCAGTACAGAAAATAATAATGAAGAAAGCCAATAGTACAGTTCGACCGGAATTTTTTTTCTTTTCCTAAGATGGACTAATTCCAACAAGGAACAAATTCCTGTCTCTTGAAGTGAGCTTGACCTACAGAACAGGGCTGATGTTGCAGAAGAGAGAGGGCGGAGTCTGGCCCGGAACTCAGAGTCAAGGAGACCCCCTATAATGGCCAGAAGGATTCCCTGGACCCTTTTGAAAAGAGGAGGAGAAGTTAAAATGGTACAGAAAAGCAAGATGCCAAAACTGAAAGAGAACTTGTCTTCCTCCCTTCATTGGATCCTATTTGAGGATTGTGTCTAAGTACCTGTGAAACATTTTCTTGTAGCAGCAAATTCTACAGGCTGTGAGGACCTAGGGTTATGTATTGTTCCCAGGTGAAGTATTTCACTCTGTTCTGATGCTTTTAGTTGTGTGTGACAGCTAAAATGGTAGAAAGTGCCAGCAGCAACCTAGGGGAGTATCTTAAGTCTTCTTATTGCCAAATAAAGGTAAATCATTCTCTGCAGATGTCTGTCACCAGCACTTCCATCAAGGACTGGTCACTGGGAAAGTGTGAGTAGCAGGGGGATTTTCTGTTTAACACCCTGACTTGGTAAAGTTTGGCTGCTCAGCTGATGTGTGAATGTACAGTGACCGTTGTAACTTCTTGGGAGATGGGTGATGAATTTTCCACTGCTGCATGAAGGTTTATTTTCCCAATTGAGGGATTTGTCACTCTGCTAGAAGTACTAAGGAGCCAGGATCCTTCTCCCATGTGAAAATCCATCTTTATGCCTGCTTGCTGAGCCCAAGTCATCCCCAGATCTGTCTAGGGCAAGGGAGAAAGGAGCCTTCTCCAAGAGCAAGTTGGTGAATGAGCCTGGACACAGACTGCCTGCAAAGGTGCCTTTTTCTCCATCAGCTCTGCAGAGAAACCAGGATGATTTAGGAGTGGGAGTCTGGATGTGTTTGGGCCTTTCTTGTCCACCTGATATTCCGATGCCTTTCCTGGTCGCTGATTAGTGGAGTAGACTCCAGCCTCCTGTGGCAGTTCTTGGTGAGTTCAGTGACAGCAGGAATTGAATGATTTATTTAATAAATAAGGATTTAAAGATCCGTTGGGCCCTACTGTGTATTAGTACACTGCACAGCCCTCCTATTTTCAAGGAATAGACAGTTTGCGTCTGTTGTATCAATCTGGTGATTGGAAGCAGTCAAGTTTTAAGTTCCTTTATCCTGTTCTTGGATACCTGTGTACTAAGCTTTAAGAAGTCACTGTAAAATTATCTTGGACATTTAGAGTTAAGGCTGGAGAATATTAATTTTGTGAGACTCTCTGCCTTCAATAAAAAGCAGTCCCCAACAAATGCTAGCCTTAATCTCATGTTTTTGTCAAGCATATACAAACTTGCTTTTAATTTAGCCGCTATCCTGCTGCTTGTTGTGCTTATGAAGCATTTTATTGTTGCTGTTGCCATTCTGAATTGATTGGTAAATCTGTACCAAATACTTCCCAGTGATGGAAAAAGAAACATTGAAATTTTAGTAACAAAAGAGTAGGGAAGATCCAGATGTCAGCTGGAGAAAAAATGAAAACCAATCAGCCTTGATTAAACTTTTCAGATAAGAATTTGGGAACATCATGTCAGGATAAATTGTGTTTGTTCTAATCACTCTATCAGCCAAGACTGAAGCTGCTGCCAATAAGAAACTCTCAGGAATAAATGCATAAAAAAACTTACAGAGATCTGATAAGGGACATAAGTTAGTCTGACTAAAGTGTTGCCATCAGAGCTGGGTGATGCTTTGAGATTTTTTTGCTTGATACAGGCCTGACAGCCATGTGGTTCACTGTTTAATTTTAGCTTGGTCTGTGGGCAAAGGAAGGGCTTCTACATCCAGACTTGTAAAGCCACTATTTTCCATGGAGATTATTTTTACCATTCTAAAAATACATTGCTGACATGAGTACCAAAGTTTCTATCCAGACCATTCTCTCAAAGCCTTTTGGTCACTTGCGCAAAAACTGGCTCACAATAAAAGGATTCTCTGACCTTAAAGAAGGTCCAAGAATGGACTGGAATTTAGTTTAACTTGCTCATAGTTTCTGCTTTGACTTCTTGAATACAGCCCATTTTTCTGCTTTTTAGTGAGGTATCACTGCTAGAAAGCTTCCGGCAGAGTGAACCACATGGGCCAACCTTATGGGAGTGGAAGCTGCTCCTAAACCAGGCATTTGGGCTGTTCACTAACTCAACTTTCCTGCTATTCTTGTTTGAGATCCAGGGGACTGCACATGTGCCTTACTGCATCTCCTGAACTGTCATGGGACATTCCTTAATTAACTGTAAGAAGTTAAGTAGGGTGCCAGCTGGCCCAGCCTCCTGCGTTGGAAAACAGAGGTTTAATATGTTCAAGTTAAGGTGGTTGAGAGAGAGATGCAGGTAAAAACACAAGCCAGCAGGGAAAATCGATTTTTTTATTACTTTACAGTAACATTTTAGAAGAAATGTTTTTCCCCCTCTCCCATCCCAAGAAAAGAGAGATCAATTTTTCTACATTCCATAAAACTTGGAACAGAAAATAGATTATTTTTAGCTTATTCCCTGGGTACTGTGTAGGCTTCAGTCTTTGGAGTCACTTTGTTCCCAGCTGTAGCATATACAGGATTTATACAAGCTCCAGAGGAAAAAAAAATTAGGAGGAAGAAAGATTTCAGAACAAGTCTCTTGCTCTCTTTTCTCCCCCCTTTCTTCCCCTTTCATTCTTCACTTACTGCTGCTCCTGCATTTCAGAAGTTTCCTTCACTTTGGCTCTTCCTCAGCATGAATTACTCTTTTGAAATATTTTGAACAGAGGAGGGAAAGATTAGAGTTGATTTTAGGATGGGGAAATAAGGCAAAGGGAATAAAATCCTGGGAGTAAAAACAGCAAAGCTGGTCCCTAGATAGCACAAGAAGCCAGGCTGTAGTCACAGGGTTAAAATACAGAGCCAGACACACATGTGTGGGGGTGAGACAGGCAGATGGATAAGCTGAAGATTTCTGGCTTTCAGGAGGAAAAGTCACAGCTGAGCTGGCTGTGGCAAGTGACAGTAATGAGCTCCAAGAGTGAAGTTTGGGAGTGAGCAGAGAATAAAAATGCCCCTGAGGGTAAGATGGCACTTGTGGCAGCAGACTTCTGACACTTTTCTAAGACCCTTGGGCAGCTTCACATTGTTGTTATCCAAAGTGGAGCTGATTTAATCTGTTGGAGATGAGCTCCATCCCAAACACTGACTTGGCTTTTTTCCTTGAAACAGTCTCAGATCCAGTTTGTGTGTATCTAGTGAGTAGCCCAAGCATACATGTTTCAGATACAGAGCATGTTTCTATCTTTCTAGCATTTACATGATCAGACTTTAATTCTCTAGGCAGAACACAGTGTGACTGGTTTATTTTCCCATCTCTGCAAATGAGTAAGCAGTTTCTTCCTTCCAAACTTGCTGTAGATATTGGAAGTGGAATCTGTTATCCTTGCAACCTTCATATGTTCATATATGTACAGAGTCCAGAACAAAAAGACAGTAACGCCCCTGGGGATGTTTGGATTTACAGTTAACCAGCAGAGAGCTGTTTTCTAAAGTCAATACACAGTAACAAAACACTCTGTGTACAGACCTTGGACAGACGTACCTGGGCTCTGACGTGAGGGAATGTGCTGTAGGCATTAATAACAGAGCAGTGTTGACCACAGCCCTGGGAATTATAGGCAGTGTGGCATTCATATTCACACAACAATGTCTCACTTGTGCTTGGTATTTTAATTTTCTCAGGTGGATTTGCAGCTGCAGTCACCACACCTCTCGACGTAGCAAAGACGAGAATTATGTTGGCAAAGGTAAGACGGAAAGTGGCCACCAGACAGGCTGGTGAATGGCCTGGGTATTCCAGGGTATTCCAGGGTTTCTGTAGGGTCGTTACAGAATGAAATCCAGCACCTATTAATAATCATTTCTGCTCTTGTCCTCAAAGGCAGGAGTAGATGTGAACAGGCACGGCATGCAGAACTAATGAAATTGTTGTGTTCCTTTCCTTGAATGCTCCTCTCTGGTCCATTCCCAAAGGAGCTGTCTGAAACAGACTTGTGCTCAGCTTCCAGAGTCTCATGCAGTGTCTTTAGGAGAAAAGCCTTGCAGAGTCAGACACCCAAAGTTAAACTGCCCATCAGGGATTTATTCCACTGTTGTTTTGATAATTCGGAGTATGTGTATGTCTTTTCTGAGGAGGGCTTGGTACTGGGTTTTCTGTCCTAAAAGTTTAAGCTATAGAGATTGTGATGGGGGGTTGGCAGAAGGAAGATTGCTTATAAGATCAGTGAGTTTAATAAGATTAGAAATTGCTAGTGAGTCTGGTGTTCCCATCATCATCTCACTGACCCAGAGCAGAGCTGACAGCCACAGAGCTAAGAGCCCTTAGCAGGTGGATGTTCCTAAAGCCTTTTTCCCATCCTTGAAAAGAGCTGTTGTGTTGGTGAAGGATGGGCATTGTGGAGTTTCTGTGGGTGTTTTTTACCCTGTTGCTCAGGTGTCTCAATTTGGGGTGTTTCTTGTTGATAACGTGCACCTCCCCAGCTGAGTCACATCTGCGCTCGCCATGTTGCTGTGTTGTGTATCTGTCGTTGCTGGCTTGTGTCTGCTGCAGCTTCTTTGTCTTTGGATAGTGTCAGTGATAAACCTATAAGAACTGGGTTTCATTTATCTCTGCCTCTCTCCTGAGCAACCAGGTAAAGAAATGAGGATGCTTTGAGGTGTTCTGGGACCGTTCAGTTTGTATTAGTCACTTCACATTAACTAGGTCACACATGGAATTTAATTGTCTGTAGTCCTGCTGTTTGTCCTCTGTTTTGCACTCAAGACAATTTTCAGATGCATTTCACTACTCAGGGTTTTTTTTTTTTGGTTCTTTTAAATCTAAAGGAGCAGCAAAGTCACTTGTTGGTGCTTTGAGAGTGTGTTTTTATTAATGTCTTACTGCAGAATCAGCTGCTGGATGTAGAGCTGAGTGTAGTGCAGAAGGGACCGGGTGTCCAGTTCTGAACTAACCAGCTCTGTGACCTTGATTGCTTTGTTCTTTTGTGCCTCTGTTTCACTTTGCGCCCTTTTTTTCATTCCTGGAGACGAGGAGCTCTTGCCTGTGCCTGGGGTAAGGAGGTCATTAGGATGTCTGTAATTCCTGTCATGTAGCACTAACCAGGGACAGGAGCTCAGTAAATAACTAAACCTCTGCCAACAGTTTCCAATCTCTCTCTCCCTGTGGTGCAGGCTGGTTCCAGCAATGCCAGTGGGAATGTTCTGGCTGCCCTTGGTGGCATCTGGAGGACACAAGGCCTGTCAGGGTAAGGACGTGCTGCACCTCAGGGGTTGTGTGTCTGTGTGTTAGGGGGTGTGAGAGGATGGGATGGGATCTGTTTATATTTAAGTACTGGCATACAGAAAAGCCTTTTGATTGCTGTACACCTGGACAGGGAGCAACAGTCAGGTAGCCAAGAACAAGTCCCTCAGGGAGGTTGAGTGTCCTCACCTTAGCACTCACTGGGGGCAGTGTCCAGGGAAGAGCACAGAAAAGGGGCATTGTTGGGAATATATCCAGCCTCTAAGCCCAGCTCCAGGTGTCAGAGGCAAGGGTGGCTTTGTGTTAATAACCCATGATGGACTTTTCCCTGTGAATGTGTGCGTTTGTGATTTGTATCCATTTAAATTCAGGCGCATCTCGTGGCAGTGAAGACAGCAGTTTTATTTGAGGGGTGTGAATCCCCTCTCCTGAGGTGTCAGGGAAGGCCAGCATAGGACCCACATGCCCCTTATGGACCGTTTTTCCTCCTCCTGGCAATTTCTTGCAGATTTGAAAGCACCAGCAAGGTCTCCTCTGTTCCTTTCAATTGTCCATTCTTGCTGCGAAGCGCAATGTGAGCAGGCAATGGCAGTGTGGTGCCAGCAGTGGGGAAAAGCTGAAGCAGAGGGAGGGAGCCGTGTGCTCCCTGACTTGTGCTTTGAACCTCCTGTTAGGTCTGGCCTTGAGCACATGGCCCCGGATTTTTGCAGTGTGGAACTCATTGCAAAAGCGCAAGTTTTCTGAGCCAGGCTTGAGTACAAAGAGTAGGTCTGAGCAGCCACAGATCAGCTCTCCAGGGCTTTCCTGCTGTAGCCAGAGTGTAGGAATGTTCTGGGCTTTCCTCTGACCAGCTGTGCAAGTCTGGGGTGATGTCCATCCAGTCTCTTAAGTGCCTCACTTTGTCCAGTCCTGAGACAGAGAATTGCTCTCCTGACCTTGGAGCAGTGTGGGAACACAGAGTCTTCCACTAGTGTTTCTAGAACATTGTGAGGTGTCAAAATTATTATTGATTTTTACTGGCACTGCTTCACTTACACTACCTTGTCCTCCTTGAGTGTGTGTCTTATACCAGTAGTTGGCCTCTGAAAGTGAATATATGTCTTAACTTCTCCAGTCCATGAAGTTCAGCCCGTGCTTCCTTCAGTAGGGCTCGTGTCTCCCCTGCCTTTGGCCTGGAAGAGAAATGAAGGGTTTCTTTGGAAGCTTGGTGCTTTTCCCTGTAATTTTCCCTAGGTTTTTAACCCTCTCACTCTTTCAGGGCATGGTTTTAACCTTTGTTGCCTGAAGCATTGTGCACATCGTAGCTTTGCGGGGGACAGCTTTCTCAGAACATCTGATCTCTGCTTGCCTGGCTAATAAAAGTTCAACCCTCTTTCTACACATGTGGGAAATAATTCAAAACAAATTGCAGGAAGTTCCTGAACACCGATTCCAGGAAGGCATCCAGCTGTGCCCCCCGGCAACACTCAGGGATGGGCTGTCTCAGGTTTGCCTCTTGGAGGGGATGAGGTGATGTGGCAGTGGATGAGTCTGGGGTCCTACATGGCTTGGTGGACTCTAAGGCATGTTTTGAAAGGGACTGGGAGAAGTGAGGCCATGTCTGCTGCTGGTGGAAGTTGAGCTCTGAAGAGGCATGGATTTGACTGAGGAAACCTCTCCCATACCCCAGCCAACAGCAGAAAGTAAAAATGTATGTTTGTGTTCTTTTCAGGGTGTTTCAGCAGTGCCCTTTTCTAAACAACCCAGAATTAAACTCTGCCCAAAGATAGTACCAGTGGACTAGGACCAAAGGGAACACAATTCAGTTGAAATCAAAACAATAAGAGATCTGGAGAAAAAGTAACATGTAAAGGAGGCCAAGCTGCGTCAGCTGCTAGGAAAAGGAAGAAAGTCTTGGGAAAAATAAACGCAGAGGCTGCCATGCCTGCTGCCAATTATAAATCTATTAATCAAAACCAATAAAAATGTCGGGCTTTTTTGGCCAGTTGCAACATGACATGATTTATGGCTCCTCTAATAAATCTCGTACTTGAAGAGGAGGAATTCTGAGGGCAGAAAGACGCATTGCTTATTGCCACCTTATTAAAACCAGAGCACAGGGCTCAGCTTCCTGGTCTGCACCTAGTAAATCCCTCTGCTTCACGCCAAGAAATTCCACATCCATTTCTGTCCAGGGAGAGCCAGGATTGTGCTAGGTGTTAGGACAGGGATGGAGTGAGTGGATCCGTGTACCTCTTTGCTCTTGCCAGCGGGGTAGAGGAATCATTCACAGGAGAGGAAGTTCGCATCTTGTCTTATGGCTTTTCACACAAGGAGATGGTGGTGTTTGAAAGCCATGGATGAAGCTTCACAACTCATTGGTGAGAAACATGAGGATTATTGGAGTGGTAATGCTGGTGAGGTGGCCTGTGTGGAGCTGGGAATGGAGCTGGTGGTTTTGCAGCAGGTGTCCTGTTCCTCCCATGAGCTTCCTGGTTGGAGTGAAGTTGGCACGTGTGAGGTACCGATTTAATAATCCCTCAACATCGTTTAGTTTTATTTGTCGAAGTGTGAGTTATGAATCTCGATTTCAGTGGAAAAGTACCAGAAGGGCACATGGCTCGGCAGTAACAGCACATGCACAGAGAAAGGCTCTGTTACTGGGCAACCCCCTCGAGGGGAGGAGAGCAGCTCTGCCTCCGAGCAGAGAAAATTGTCTTCAGGGAATAGAGACGGGTCCTGTCTCCGGGGGAATTTCGCCAGGCAGCCAACCAGGGGGGAGAAAGCCTCCACCACCGGGCTGCAAGTTGCACCCCGAGTAAGGGGTAACCCTGCTGTGGGATGAGACTCTCCAGACTGTCCACTGGTCTCCCGTGAATGGGCAAACCATGGGAGGAGCTGTGGGATATGAAAACCACTATGAACGGCGTCACATAGGCTCATTGTGCGCCGTTTGTCGGGTGCCCGAGGCCTCCCCCGAGCCCCGCGCCTGGCGCTGCTGCGGGCCCTTGGCCCTGTCCTCCCTCTCCTGTCCGGCCTTCGCTCGCCCTGCCCGGCGGCCCCGCTCGTCCTGCTCGCCCCTTGCGGCCCCGCTTGGTCCCTGCCTGCCGAGGTCCCTGCTGCCCCCGAACCGAGCCACGCTGTTCCTCACGGCCAGGCCCCGCTGCCCTGCTGGCTGCTGTGCAGAGCACAGGCTGCCCACAGAGAGCGCTGGGTGCAGAGCTGTGGCCCGAGGAGAGCAGCAGTTTGTCTCTGTGGCCACCTCGTTGGTCCAGAGGGTACTTCTTAGGTTTTGTGGCCAAGCACACAGTGCTTTTTTCAGCACTGGCCCCTGTGTGCTGTGTCCAGGCCCTGCATTGCCTTACCCTCTTTCCCAGGGAAATCAGCAACCCTGGAAGTGTTGTAAAAGTGTGTAACTGTGGTGCCTGGGGACATGGGTTAGGGATGGGCTTGGCAGTGCTGGGTTATTTTGGGCTTGTCTTTTTTTCAACCTAAATGATTCAATGATCCAAAGTCTAACTGCAGGGGTCCTGTTAGTCTCCTGTTAGGAACTGAGGAGTGGCAGAGTGCCAGGTGAAATCTGCAGACAGAGAGCAAATCCAACTAGACAGCAGACCTCTGCCCACCAGAGCGGTTTCTGATGGGGCCAGCAGAAATAAACCCAATTTATCTCATCTGCTGATGGGGGCAGGCGTGGCCCAGCAGAGAGCAGTTCAGATCAGACCTGCCACAGAGCTCTGCTCTTTGGATTTGGGACCTCCCTGCAGCTGTTCAGCTCTGCCCTCATGCAGAAAGGGAGCCCGTGGGGAAAGCGTGGAGAGGCTGCGGGTGGCAGGTGGGAACAGGAAGCTGGGAGAAGCAGGGCCAGGATTCTTGGAAGTGATGGCTGGTAATAAAGGTTGCCAGGGATGCAGCTTCTGGGTTAACTCAGTTATGGGCCCCTGTTTGTGTAATAGCTGTGTCTCGAGTGGGCTGTTCTGGAAATGAATATCTGCCCCTGCTCCCGTAATGAGGCTCCCTAACTCGGCAGGAGAGGGATGGTGTGTGCTGCTCCCTAGGATTTGCCCTACCAGTGCTCTGTCCATACATGCCTTGTACAAATTACTCTGTTTTAAAGCTGTCATTATGGTAATAGACCCAATTGCTGTCTAGTAAAGCCATAAAATGTTTCCATCTGCCTGTGTGCTCCAGGCTCCTTAGCAGAGCTCATTATTGCCAGAGGTTTCCCTGTGCAGTGGGAGCAGGGAGCTCCTGAGCTCACCAGGAATTACACCATGTCCCACTGTGGGCATGCTCTTAGCAGGGACCATGCAATGTTTGGAAAAGCCAGGGACAGGATCCCTGTGGAGCTCAGCCAGGCTGAGGGCGATAGATCTGGAAGCGGGTGGGATGCCAGACGGATTCAAGCCTAATGTTTAATCCTTGCTTGCCACAAAGAAGCCTGTAATCCTCTGGGGGGATACACTGGCCTGTCCTGAAGATGTTAAACCAAATGTGAGTTTAGATGTGTCAAGCAATTGGCTTTGCACAAGTTTCCTGTTAATTTCGAAGAACTGTGAAGATCAGGCACCTAAAAAAGGTGGCAGCTGAAGGCACCACAAATTGAATATTTCTTCTCCTTCGCGGCTATTGTGTGTTGCTGGGAATGAGCCACTGCAGTGAGCAGAGCTGTCTCTGCAGGGGGGAGCCCCTGACACAGAGGGGCTGGTGGGGGCAGTGGAGGACAGGATGTTCCCACCTGTCTGCAGCTCTTTGTGGGCGTGTGTCTGAGCTCCCCTTTCCAGTGGCCCATAATGGCCTCCTGCCTTTTCCTTCTGCACCCGAGGAGTGTGGAGAGGGCTTAAAAATCACAAGCCTTGGGAGTGCTGTGTTAGGGAAGTCCAGACAGCTTCCTTCAGTGAGCAGTGGGGTGGGATTTAAGAAACCAGCAAGAGAGAGTTTTTCTTGGCTTTGTTTGCCAAAGCCTTTGCATCTGCTCCCCGCTCATCCTCTTAAACTGCCTTTCCTTTGCCTTCAGCTTGTTCGCAGGTGTTGTCCCACGGATGGCAGCCATCAGCCTGGGAGGCTTCATCTTCCTGGGGACATACGAGAAGACTCGGCAGCTGCTGCTCTGAGCCAGCCCGGCCGCTCCTGCGGGGGGAGAAGCCAGTGAAGCCGCCGAGCCAGAGGAGGAGTCGGGCCGGGAGCAGAGCCTTCCTCCCGCACCCCTCACAGCAGCTGTCCCTCAGGCTGAGAGCCACTCTCCCTGCTAGAGAAAAGTAAATCCTCCAATAATCCAGTTTCCCAAACATGAAATTTTCCTGCATGGAAAGTGGGTGAGGTCATTGTGAAGAGTTGTGCCAAAAAAGTAATGTTTGGGGGGTAAACAGCTAATTACGGTGGCTGCGAAAGGCGTTATTAGAACTCCTGCAGGAAAAGTGTTTTGGAAAGCTCTGGCTCGGGGGTTGAGTGGGGAGGCTGAAATAAAGCAAGTTTTCATCGTTCAGTGGCACCTGCCTTGTAACAGGGGAGGGGAAGGGGCCGATAGAGTTACAGCCTGCTGCCCTCCAACAGCACCGAAAGGATTCCGGCTTGGGAGAGCTCTTTGTAAAAGACAATAATCCATTTGTTTCTGATTTGAGCTGTATTTGTGGAAGTTTATATTCCTGTTTATACCTACAGGTGCTCAGCAAGCATTCCTGTGTGGAAGCCAATGCAGCTTTATTAATCACACTCACATTTCTCCAGTAAAAGCATGGGCTTGTATTATTTTACAGCAGTGCTTGTGCAAAGACCTGGAGCTCTGCCTTCTTTTGGTCTTCATCCCTCAACTGCTGAAGCAGCAGGAGGATGGAAGTGCTGAAGCGCGGGAGGGAGGCTGGGAGGGTAAGGCAGGGAGAACATCAGAGTTCTGCCGATGTAGGGGTGGATCCTGAGGGCTCTCGGGGGCCTGCTGGCAGGCAGAGCAAAATTCTGGTGCTGTTCTTGTGTAGGAAACAGAAGCTGCAGCAGCCAAAATGGTGCAGGGATGAGTGTGATGAGAAGACCTTATTGGAATTACGCAAAATTATCGCCAGAGTCGGTGTTGGGGGCACCAGCTTGGCTGAGTGGTGGTTGAGGGGGTTTAGCTGTGGAGGGTGTTTCTGTGGGCAGGCAAGTCCAAGGGGCTGCAGTGGGTGATGGGTTCCTGCACAACCGTGGGCTGGGCCATGATTCTGGTCAGTTCCTCATGACTGAGCCGTGCTGGGTCACTGGTTCTGGTGGCACCGCGCGGGCTCCGGCTGCTCCGTGCTCGCTCCGTCCCCGTCATCCCAACACTGACATACCAGGGATGATGTGCTGCCCTAGGGTGCTGTAATTTAGCTGTGAGGCTGTTCCCCTTGTGAGGATGATGTACAGATGTTCAGAGTCCGGGGAGAGGGAGAGCAAAGGCCAGACCAGGTTAGTGGCCTGACCAGGGGACACAAGTGACACCAGAGCCCCTGCCCAGAGCGCCAACAGCCCAGGCTGGATGTTTTATTACACTGTTACCCATGACAGAGTAGTAAGAGTTTTTAGAGGCCAAAACTTAGAAAATAATTGGCAGAGAAGTAAAACATACAGAACAAAGGACATGATTCTTAAAAATAATCTTCAGTTAAAATTGGGAATTCAGCCAAGTCCTGTCTTGGCTGGTTGGTAGTGCTACTCCTTACCATGGCTTGGTGTAGAGGTTGTCTCTTTTATGACATTCTATGTATGTATCCTGTATATATGTATCAGATCCAATTTTAGGGGCTGGGGGGAGGAAGATTTATTACTCTGTCTCAAAAATCTGTCACATTTTCTATTTAAGCTCTTTAAACATGGTGAGGGGGTTAGCAGTGTAGTTGACACATTTAATACTTGAGCTGTAAATAATCATCTTTATGTCATTAGGTCCAAATGGTGCATTTTTTGTTGTTTTTATTTAATATTGCAGAATCAGTTTTTGTCAACACCTTTTTTTTTTTTAATTGCATAAAAAGCCCCAACCAAAATCCAATAAAACCCAACCAAGCAGCCAAATTGTTTTAGCCAACCTATCAGTGGGAGGGGACAGACCTCAAGTGATTCCCTTTCCTCTGTGCCAATGGAGCAGCTCTGCACCAGGAGCCAGAGGTACCTGGGAATGGCACCAGGCAAGTGAGAGCCCCAGCAGGTGGCCAGGACTGTTCTGCATGCACCAGTTTGTGTAATATGGATGAAAAGGACATTTTTAGTTTTGGGACAGTGGGGAGAAAAAATAGACCAAAAAAAGCATGGGTTCCCCTATGACTGTTTGCCTTAAGTTTTAGCAATGTTTTATTTGAAGTTTACCAAAATTTGAAAAACTAATTGTAGCCCATTACTGGGATAAAGTGGGATAACAACTTGAATTTCAGACCAGGCCCCAGCCTCTTAAAGCCTCTCTCAATTTTAAAAAATTTTAACTCCTACATATGTTAAGGAACTTTGAGTACTCTCAGACAACCTGTTTTATACCCAAAGTGATCATTTTGAGGGGGAAATAGTTTTAATTTTTAAAAAATATACAGAAACTGAATTGAGATTTCTAGTTAAAACAGGAATTCAGGCTTATCTTCAAAGCTGCCTCTGGAATTTCCATCCAGGGTGGGGTTGGGGTTTGAGAACACCAGAGGTGTTCACAACTGCTGCTGAGTCTGGTGCTGTCCTGGCCCTGTTTTTACTTGCACACATGCTCACACCCCCCATCTGTTCTGTTCTCACTGCCAAGAGAGGGGGACTTGCCAGATGCTAAAGCAAGCTGATATATTGGAAATGTATTTCTTACGAGTTCTGTATTGTATTTTCCAATCCAGCCCCAAATTCCACCCCATCCACATGCCATGCTGTCAGGGCCTCACGCTGTTCCCCAGGATCTCAAGGGCCAATTTCAAGAGCAGGTACTTTGGCAGTTAATCTCCATTTTCATGAGAGAAAGACAGAAAAGAGTTATAGCAATGGATTAGAATTTTATTTAATTTTCAACTGAAACTCCCAAAAGCTCACTCTCAACAAATCAGCCGTAATATTATAAATGAACCTTTATTAAAGACACTTCAATGCCATTTGTTAGACACTTCAATATCTTACATGTTTTTCAATGTACAACATTGTACCAAATTTTCTAATAAATAAATAAATTTGTACACAAAAGTAATACTTCCTCTTTCACATTGCCTCTTAGAAGCAGCAAATTCACATATTTAGTGGAAGTCATAACATTAGGCAGTTAACTTTATTCAGAAACATTATTTTCAATGTTAACATGGCAAATATGCTTTGTATCCACACTGGTGATGACATTTCCGCCAGCAAAATGAGCCCATTGAATCATTCCCATCTTCCCCGTGTCCCTGGTTCCATGAGTCGGTTCTGGAGCACTTTTCCCTTCAGTGAAGGGAGAACAGTGCTCGGTTTATAATTTTCTAACATCCATTTCCTTTGCTTTGAATAAACTTGGCACTCAACATAATTCACCACCTGTCTCAAAGTGCAAATGTGTCAATAGTCAGGGACTGGGACAGACAGGTACTGGCTGAATTATGCCTGGCTTCATCCAGGGGCAGCTGCTGCTCTCCCTGACCCTGAGGGCCTGAGGTCCTTCCCGTACAGGAGCTGGTGGCTCCTCAAGCTAAGGCTGGGTAGGACCAGCTTGTAATAAAACCAAGGGGCAGCTTGCAGCCACTCCCTGAAACCCCACAGGTACAGCAGCACGGGGGCAGGTCCCTAAGTGATGGATCTAAAGTGAATGTGAAGTGTTTCTGCCCTTATCTCTGCTGCTTGTTCTGAACTGCAGTCCTGGCAAAGGTGGATTCCCAGACTCAGCCTCAGTGGAACTGGTATTTGAGTTGCTCCATAGGAAAAAAGTGACAACCCCCCCGTGATAAACCTGCCCCAAAGTAGTCATCACCAGAGTTAGCAACCTCATGTTAGCACAACTCAAATCATCCATCCACAGGTACCAACAAACACCAACGAAAAGCAGCCTTTCTATAAATAAAAAGCGTCATTGTGAAGTCAGAAGTGACAAAGATCTGTTTGACTGAGGTGGGCATTTCTTTATTACCCCCCCCATTAATGGACAAGCTTAAAAGGCCACATAAAAACATTTGGGATATTTTCATTTAAAAGTCTATTTCAACCATGAATCCACAGTTTTCCTTATAAAACAAGTGTATTTCTAACTAGCCCAGAATTGCTACACAAGGCAGCGTAACTCACTTGAAGGTGATATTTTCATATAGAGAGTCTGGCTGTTCAACTACAAAGTGGAATATTGTGTTGCAAGGAAAAAAAAGTACTGGATGAATTGATGATACAGCTGTCCCCTTAGGAGTGCAGTTTAGTTTTGTTGTCAAAACAGCTCTATGGTTTCAAACCCCCCCAGAACAGATGTTTTTTGGGAGTGAAAATGCATTATACTGGCACGGGTTATTTATTCTAAGCAAGGCAAGGCTGGATCATTGCACACACCTCAGACAGGTGGAGCTGGGTCCCTTTAGAAGGGGAAGGGCCTGTGGTGAGGGCTGTGGTGCTCAGTGCTGTGCCAGCACACATGGCAGGTAACACCTCCTGCGATGATGTGTTTGAAAGGTGCACTGTTATGAGACCACCCCTGGTTTACTGCACAAGTTATTTATTTTGGTAACAACTGCTTCCCAGTCATAACAGCCTTTTCCTCTGGTTGTTCTGGGGCTCTGCACTGTTGCCGAGTTACTTAGTGCCTCCTGTGTGGTCCACTCTAAAGTCTCACACAGTCACAGTTCAAATAGTAATTTTTATAAAGTTTTGAAAAATAATGGAATTTAAGTTCTTCCACCAACAGGAAAATACCAGGTTGCTATGTCATTGCTCACTGCTTTTTTTCTTTATAAATTTCATTTGACACAGTTGAAGCTCTCTGTTATTAAATGTGTTAAATACAATAAATTTCCAAGGGAAGGAAGTTTGTGCTAAGTAACGCAGTTGAATCACAGAATGTCTTGGGTTGGAAGGGACAGAATCACAGAATTAACTAGGTTGGAAAAGACCTTTGAGATCATCAAGTCCAACCTATGACCCAACACCGCCTTATCATCTAAACCATGGCACTAAGTGCCAGATCCAGTCTTTTTTTAAACACCTCCACGGACAGTGGCTCCACCACCTCCCTAGGCAACCCATTCCAATGCCCACTCTCTGTGAAGAATTTTTTCCTAATGTCCAGCCTAAACTTCCCCTGGCACAGCTTAAGGCTGTGTCCTCTTGTTCTGTCAGTGGTTGCCTGGGAGAAGGACCGACCCCCACCTGGCTATATTCTTTTTGAGGGAGTTGTACAGAGTGATAAGGTCACTCCTGAGTCTCCTTTTTCCAGGCTAAACAACCCCAGCTCCCTCAGCTGCTCCTCAGAGGACTTGTGTTCCAAGCCCCTCACCAGCCTTGTTGCCCTCCTCTGGATGCATTCGAGCATCTCAATGTCCTTCCTGAACTGAGGGGCCCAGAACTGGACACAGCACTCAAGGTGAGGCCTCACCAGTGCCGAGTACAGGGGAAGAATCACTTCCCTGGTCCTGCTGGCCACACTATTCCTGATCCAGGCCAGGTGCCATTGGCCTTCTTGGCCACCTGGGCACACTGCTGGCTCATGTTCAGCTGCTGTCAGCCAGTACCCCCGGGTCCCTTCCTGCCTGATCCCTGTCCAGCTGGTCTGTCCTCAACCTGTAGTGCTGCAGGGGGTTGTTGTAGCTAAAGTGTAGGACCCAGCATTTGGACTTGTTAAACCTCATATTGTTGGATTTAGCCCATTTATCCAGCCTGTCCTGACCTCAAAGGTGATCTTGTTCCAGCCCCCTGCCATGGGCCAGGAGACCTTTCATTAGTCCAGGTTGCTCAGAGGTCCATCCAACCTGAACACCTACAGGGATGGGACACCTGCAGCTTCTCTGGCAACCTGTACCAGTGTCTCACCACCCTCACAGGGAAGAATTTCAATTTCTTCCACATCTAACCTAAATTTCCCCCCTTTCAGTTTGAACTCATTACTCCTTGTCTTGACACTACAGCCCTCCTTATACTGAGGGCACAAGAACTGTGTGCAGAACCCCAGGTGGGGTCTCACCTGAGTGGAGCAGAGGAGGAGGATCTTCTGCCCACAATGCTCTGGATGCAGCCCAGGACAGGGATGATTTCTGGGCTGTGAGCACACATGGCAAGGGCATGTCCAGCCTCTGATCCACCAACACACCCAGGTCCCTCTCCACAGGGCTGCTCCTGGTCACTTCTCCACCCAACCAGTACCTGGGATTAACCCAGCCCCGGTGTACATGGTGTAAAGGAACTTCCACTGAAAAGAGGACAATCCCTTTGGAACGGTCTGGCTTTTAAAAGTTATGTTTATGCATTTAAGGCACCAGAATTATTTCTCTCACAAAGTTTAACAGAACCTGATAGTGAAAACAATATTGCCAAAACCGTAAAATTTCACTCAGTTTTCCATGCACTAAAGATTAAAATAGCCTCTGTAAAAGATATATATATTTTTTTATATATATATTTATATATGAAAACTCTTATGTACAGTTGTATCAAATACTTTTCTCTTTACACAATAATCCCTTGCATTTATGTGCTTCATATGCAAGTTGACTTTTGAACACTTCATACTTCTCAGGGAAGTTTTAAACTATGTACAATCAGATGACGCTCGAACAGGAGTTTGTTCCCCATACAAGCTTGTTTCTCATACCTCAGTTGGTTGCCTTTGCCAGGCCATCAGTTCGAGATTCGAGGTAGAAGTAAGTAGCCTATATACTCTGTGCAAAAAAAAAAAAAATTTAAAAAGTAATAGTGTGTTTGTTAATTTGCACATGGCACTCAGCGTGTGCTCTCAGTCCAGAGACCTGTTGGGTAGCTTGGGCTCGTGACCAGAGTTGAAGGGCTGGGCTGCGGTGCTGTTGGGCAGGAGAGCCTGCTCCACCTCTGCTTCCCTCTGCAGATCCAGTAGTGCTGGGGACATTTCAGGAAGCACATTCAGTTGCTTTAATGACCCTCCTGCTGGTGAAGCTCTCACCAAATTAAGGTTGTTAAGCTCTGAAGGCTTTGCTGCTGCTTGTGAAGAGCCTGCAAAACCCCAAGGATCAGCATGGTTAGGTGATGCTCAGCCTGCCATCTTCCATGACCCTGGAGGTCTTTCCCAAGCTTAATGATTCTGTTCTGTGCTCAAACCAACCCCACTGCTGCCATCCATGCCTGTGAGCTGGTTGAAAAGGCTGAGGGGAGCACATGGGGCTGTACTACCACCCCGATGGTGCCCCTGGGGATCAAAGGTGACCCCGAGGAAGGACGTACCGTGCGTGTCTGCGAGCAGCGCGCCGGCCATGCCCTCCGGCCTTATCCTGTCGTGGTTGCTGGGGTAGAGGGTCCCATCTGTTTCCACCCTCTTGCCACTGGCAATCCCATTGCAGGGCTGAGCATGAAGAAGGCTGGTGCCTGCACCCCTCTTCCTATGGCGCTCCTTGCTGCTCAGTGCATTGGGGTGGGTGTTTTCCACAGTCTTTAGGCTCTCAGAGTAGCACTCGGAGTCCTTGGGGTAGATGTGGACGTTCATGCTGTCCGTGCTGCTGCTGCACTCCGTGCACACCACGGGCAGCCCGTAGCCTTTGGGGGAGGAAGGGAAAATCAACAAAGGAAGATGAGCAGCTGGAAGTGGTCAGCACTGGAGCACACAAATCATGGAAGGAAAGGGCAGTTCTGTGTAGTTCAGTGGGGAATCTCTCACTAAATAATGTGGACACAGTGGTTTTACACAGGGCTACTACACACCCAGTTTTCAGAACTCTGTAGCCACCATCACTAAAGGTAGTTCCAATTAATAGCTTTAGTTAGTTAGGGATTCTTTTTCATTCTAAAGAAGTTGTAACTTCCTTTTTTTTAAAAATAAACTATGCATTTATTTACTTTTCCAGACTTTCTAATCAGGGTAGAAATGCAAAGTGGAACTTTCCTGTAGCTGCTTTAAAATACCAAGTTACCTTTCTTATTTTTGTGCTGCTGCTTTATGAGGGATCACCATCAGCTCACACTGTTATCTCAAGATACATTATTACTGGTAGTGGGAACAACAGACGAGCAGAATTCAAAGCAGCAAGGAGTTTCTAAATGTTGAAAGTTGATTTCCTTAGTGCACTCAACAACTTTCCATTATTAAACTTTACATTAGTTTCTTCTAGAGAGAAAATTTGTTTCATTGGCTGGTTTTCTGTGGCTTTTACAATACAATGTGAGAACACAAAGCGCATCCTAAAAATAGAAAAGTATGCGTGTAACACCGTAGAAATTGGCAAAGAGCAGAGGCAGGTGTAGCGCCCAAAACAAATTTTAAATTTTGAAAATAAATAAATAAATAAAAAAGCTGAGCTTTGAAGTCAACAGCCCTTTTAAAAGAGCATGAAAAATTTTAACACCTTCAGTTTTGAAAGTGCTTTCATATTTTAGGAATATCTCAAATCAAAATTCCCATCACCCAGCTGCACAGAATGGCAGTCAGGAGCTTTACTCTGCCTCTTTCTGACGGTTCCTCAAATTCCAGCTATCCACTTGAGAGAGGATCAAAGCAAGTAGGAGAAAGTAAATTTTCTGTGCTTGCACCTGAGAATCATTCTGGGCTTTTTTTTCTCTGAAGGTAACAATTTCTTGTGTTAATGCTGTCTGACTTGGAGGGCTTTGTGATCTGTACAAACACGAAATGCCTTCCCAGATTAATGGGTTTTGTACCTGTCTTATCTGGAACAAGCATTCCATCAGCCATGTCCTCAGTTTTCCAAGTGTCTTTATTATAGCTGACACACAGCTTGGGCTGTCTACAACCTACAGCGGGAGCTTCAACCTCTGGACACCTTCCAGCGTCAGTCTGACACATACCTGTAACAAACAAGCCATCTGGTTAAAGATCACAGCCCTCTGCTCACAGTTAGGTGACTTGTTGGTCTTCTTTCTACTGGAAAATGGAGAAAAAATAGCAATGGAGATAATAGATGATTTTCAGCTAACATTTAACAGAATAAATGCTGCACAGTCTCAAGAGCATCTTAGTTCAGAACTCTTAGCTTCTCCTTCCTAATGTGCTGTGTTTAAATAGTGTAAAACCCCAACATTTAATTTCAAAGCCTGAAGGCAGGGACAGGCAATGCTAATGCATTTTCTAGTATAACTATGCGTAACTGCTGCCAAAAAAAGAATCCAAAATTAGCAAAAAACCAGTCCTTAGGGCCTGGCTGAACAGTTTATGAGGCAGGCAGCTTGTAGGAACACTTACTCCTGGGAGAGGAGAGCTCTGTGAAGTCAAACACAGATCCCTGCTCTGCAAAAATGCAGGAGTTACATTATGAAGATCTCTCAGATAACTCAGAACAAACACAAACACAGAAGTACTCTGGGCTGTGATTTCTACCTCCCATATCAAGTTCAGATCCAGCATTACAGAATAATGAAACCATTTCTCACCATTGCTGTCAATGTGCCCTTTGGGCTGCTGGGTCTCCACTCCGATGGCCACTTCCTGCCGCTCGGATAGAGTCCCTTGGGAGGACAAGTAGCTTGGCACATCAGGAGGCACAATAGTCTCATCTAGAGCAATAGGAGCAAGGAAAGGTCAGTTCCCAGCAGGATTTTGAAAGTAAATTCACATTTTCAAGGGGGATTTGGGACCAGATCTAGAACCGGTTATTTTCTGTAGGTGCAATGGAAACTGAACTGCCTAAATATTCCTTTCCCCTCAGAAGCCCCATTCCTGATTTTTCAAAGCTTAAAGCTGTGAGAAATAGTGCTGATAAAGGCACTTTGAGGGTTTGCATGTGGCATGGTCAGTACACAGTAGGTGGAGTGGAACTATTTCTTAAGAATAAGTAAATCCTTCTCTCCCCTGAAATTCAGTCCCTCCTTTGACTCAAGTCCTCTGCCTCCTGAAGTCAGGAGTAAAAGTATTCTGTAGAACAGGGTCTTTGATTCCCTTAAGCAGGAAATACATCTTAAGCCTCTTGGATGTCCTTGGCTTTCTCCATTTTCTATCAGGTAATTTCAGTTTCCCTTGCCACACAAAACCAAGTGAAACTCAATTATATCAGGCATGAAGCGCTGGATTTTCAGGTCTGAAAGAAGAAGTTATAAAAGAATCCCACTAATACATCACACTGCTAACAGGCTATCCAAGACTTCCTACCTAACCCATGTCTTTAAAAATCCTTTTGTACTCTATCTAAAGCTAAGAATAATATAGGAAGGCTGCAAATCCCAGCAGGCTGGTAAAGTCTTAGGCTGGTTCTTCCATACTTCTGTTTTGTTCAGAGGCTGTGTAAGGAGGTCAGGAGAATTTATTCTCACTGCAACACTTATTTCAGAACCAAATTATCCCCTCTTGAGTATCAGGAGAAAGCAATAAATGCTAATTCTTCCTTTAAAAAGAAACAGATACCCCCCCATCAGCAGGGCTAGCTCTTATAGCCAACATGGAAAAAGGGATTCCAGCTTCAAAGTCTAATTTTTCAAGTATTGAATTAAAAATCTTTGAAAATACAGATTTCCAAAAAGTAAGGCAGGTTCCCAGCATCATGGACATCATCCCGACTGTCTCAAGAGTTATCATGTATGGTCATGGAAAATCGAAGTAGCAAAGCAATGGCTGCAACTACTGCCAAGTGGAAAAGACCTTCCTGAAGAGCAAGCCAATGGGAGAAATGCAGCTCTGAACATGCTTCAGCAGCAAGTGAAAGCTGGTTCCAGCTCTGTGAGCCAAGAGAACCAGGGAGATAAGCCAGCTGCAGTTCAGTGGATTGTGTGGCTCCCTGACGGGCCGGCTCAGCCTCAGTGGGACATCTGGCAGCACGAAAGGTTAGAGGGGGCCTCAGGACACTGGAGCTACCTGTGTTGGTGACACTGTACTCTTCACTCTTCTTCCTGGTCTGGTAGATGATGCAGACCCAGACCAGGGAGGTGAGCACGATGCTGCAGACCACGGCGATGGTGATGATGCCCACGGTGGTGCGGTCCTTGCGGCAGCCCAGCGACTGCAGGATGCTCACGTGGCTGTGCGCGCGCTCCGTGCCCAGCGTGTTGGACATCTCGCACGTGTACTTCCCCGCATCCTCCAGGACAACGTTCCTGACGATCAGCAGCTGGTTGCCCGAGGTGAAGTGGTGCCTTTCTGTCACCACCAGGGGCTGGTCACCTTTTAGCCAGGTGATGCGGGGCGGGGGGCTCCCCGTGGCTTTGCACTGGAGAGCCACAGTCTCACCGACAGACACCACGTGGTCTTCCAGTGGATGGACCAAAGATGGAGTCTCTGCAGGAGAACAAACACAGAAATTAATTCTTAGGGACAGTGTAACATCAGATTTAACAGCGCTGAACGTTCCTGATGTTCCTGCAGACACAGCAAGGCACGAAGCAGGCACATGCTCAGGAATATGGCAGCTGCACACCACAACAGATCTAACAACCACAGCCAAGGCCTCACTTCCCACAACCAATTGGTGTTAAGTTTTCCCAACAAGAAACTTCTGAGGACATGGGCCAACAGCTGACACGTGAATTATTTCATAGGGCAAGAGAGATGAAGGGCAATTTCCTTTTGAAGTCCTTTTCCCAGAGAGCAAATAGGCTGATTGGAGGGGCTTCCTCGGAACAAGAGGAGATGCGACATACAGCTCCTTCTCTTACTTAAGAGGTATTTTTCATTAGTGAACTACAGTGTAAAAGAATGAAACAAGACTAAGTAGAGCATTTGACTCTGTCTTTTCTTTATCTGCAAGTGGTAAAGAACAGTCCCTCCCAGTTCCCGCTTGCACTCGGCCTCCTGGGGCAGTGGCGCATCTTACCCAGGACGGTGAGGGTGGCATTGGCCAGCACGGACCCTGCAGAGTTCTGAGCTGTGCAGCTGTAGACCCCCATGTCCTCGATCTTCACGTCCGTGATGAAGAAGACGTCGTCGTCGGGCATGACATGCATGCGGCGCTCGCGGGCCGCGGGGAAGTCGGTGCCGCCGTCCTTCTGCCAGGCGATCTGGGGCGTGGGGTGTCCCTCGGCCGCACACTCCAAGCGTGCCGTCGTCCCCGTCCGGCTCGTGATGTCGTGGGGAGTTTTGATAAATGATGGCAGCACTGAAAAAAGAAAACAAAAAGAGGGCGTGAGCAATTCTGTGGGGGAAACACCATCTTCTGGGCAGTTCTGTTTTCCTTCCCACAGAGAGGATTAAGGTGACCATTACCCGCGGGCAAGAGGATGCCCACCTGCTTCTGCAGGGTATTTCTGAACTGCTGGGGACTGACCCGGTGTTTCTACAGAACACACCTGTCTGCAGAGTCCATGACACCCCCAACTCAGATCATTAGAGCTGGGATCAAAGCTAATTTTCTTCTGTGAAGACCTGGGGAAAAATCCATTATCTCTCCTACAGAGAACTTCCAAACGCTACATCCCTCTTCTTTGCATCCCTTTGTTATTCTCGTTTTTGTTGGGCAAGGAATCTACCTGAGCAGCCAAAGAGAGGCAGCTAAAGCTGTTAAGAGCATGCATGCTGAAGTGCTTGGTTGGATGGCAGCCAACACAAAATGGTGTATGCTTCTCACAGGGCATTTCTCCACATCCACTGAGATACAGACAGCTGCTGCAGAGGTTAAGAGCTCACCATCAGGAGTGGATCCTCGGGAGTTACTAAGTGGGTCCCAAGGAATTGCACCATGTATGAGCTCAGGCTGAGGAGAGGAATGAGGAAGCAGTTCCCACTCACCATTAACAGTGAGTCGAGCCTTGTTGGAGTAGGTGGAGCCGAAGTGGTTGGTGATGACGCACTGGTACCGCCCCTCGTGTGCGAAGGTGACGTGCCGCAGGTGCAGGATGGTGGTGCACTCCATCACCTCCCCGTCCTTGGCTCGCACGTGTGCAAAGTTCTCAATCTCGGCGTTGTGCAGCATCTCGTTGTCCTTCTTCCAGGCAAACATCATGGGGGAGCTGCTGCTGCTGGCGGCCAGGCAGGTGAAGCGGATGTCCTTGCCAAGGACGGCCACTGTCGTCTCGGGCTGGATGATGATCTGCGGCTTGGGGAAATCATCTGGGAGGAAACAGCAGCAATAGTCAGTGCTGGACTCTGAGGGGAGACTTGAGCAAGCCAAGAGGTGAAATGAGAAATAAGCAGTGCTCTGTAGAGCAGGTGTGCCACACACAACTCCACTGAGTGGTTGGTTTACATGGGATTGTTGTTCCTCTGGTTCCTTCAGTGGGCTGAGATGGTCACCCAGTGATCTCAGACACCTACAAGACACCCAGCTCCTTCACCAATGTGGCTGAATCTGAGAAAGATGCTATGATCTGAAGAAAATATTCAGACTATGTTCAGGTTGTCCTTCCTTGTACAATCCATGCATGAAGAGCACGACTGAACTTAAAACCTCACCTCCAGACCTGTAACTGGCCTGAAGTAGGAGGGGAGAGGGCACTTAAAGGACTGCAAGTGTCATCTCTGGGGAAAATTTCTCATAGGAGGTTTTAGTGAGGTGGGGATTGGTCTCTTCTCTCAGGCAATAAGACAAGAGGTAATGGCCTCAAGTTGTGCCAGGAGAGGTTTAGATTAGCTAATAGGAAACATTTCTTCCCAAAAAGGGCTGTCAAGCACTGGAACAGGCTGCCCAGGGACCAGGGACGTGGTGGAGTCACCATCCCTGGAGGTATTTAAAAGATGTGTAGATGTGGCACTCGGGGCCATGGTTTAGTGGTGGGTTTGGCTGTAGTAAGTTAATGGTTGGATTCAAAGATCTTAGAGGTCTTTTCCAGCCTAAAGGATTCTATGACTGTACGCAGCCCATGCTGTCAAAGCAGAAGCAGCTGTATTTGCCTGTCACCCGACCGGGGTGGAAAGCTTTGCACACTCTCTCTCTGCCCTGAAGACTGTTGGTTTTAGCAAGGTTCCAAGCAGATTCATTTATTAGATTTCTACAAATGGTGTAATTTAATATTTGACTAAGGTTTAATTAAACAGCCAGACCTCTGGAACCAGGACTACCAGTGCCTGGAGGACTTGGCAGGCACCAGGAAGCAAAGCTGCATTTGCTTTGTGATGTTGCTGTGGGGATGGAGCCTTCAGGATCTCTTCTTCCAGATGAGCACAGCAAGCCTCCCTCCCAGCCTGCTCAGACAGAGGCCACCTAGGCAGAGCCTGTCACTGGGGGATCAGGAGGGACACTGAAACAAAGCTTCTGCTCCGCGTTCAGTGCAAGTCATGCATTCAGCTCAGTTAAACAGTGTTTGCAAAAGCTCATTTTTCCTTCAAACAACCATGTGCAGCTCCACCCAGGATCCTCACTGGTTGGCTCCATTGCACAGGGTTTGGCTCCCAAACCAGGCCTTTCTTTTCCCCAAAAGCTGGATGCCTGAGCAGCATTGATTTGGCATCCTCTGATGATTTAAATTTCTTTTTCTTTACGAGAAAGGTAGATGTTTATGTGTGCTAGGTATTAAGTAAAGCTGCTTTGAAACCATAGCTCAGGTGCAGAGTCAACTGCAGTATTTGGGTGGGCCTTACTGGCCCAAAAGAAGCAGCTGTGATGGAGGGATTCTCCTCTGGGTTTTAACTCTTTGTTGTCTCCCAGAGGGAGAAAAGATGGGTGAAGAACACAAATCCGCAGAAGAGCTCAGAACACTGCAGAAGGAAAAAAATTACAGCTGCAGTCTTGGTACTGTCAAACTGAGAGGACTGGGGAAGTGTCTGTGCAGCCCCATCTGGAAGTGGAACAGGCCTAAGTCCCTTTTGATTTAATACTCAGGGAGCCCTGTAAGGAATACTCTGGATGCAAGCAATGCAGTGTGGTTTTGGTGGGAAATAAATCGTAGCCAATGACAAATTTTTAAAATGCAGGCTTGGGCTTCCTTTGATCCCACTGAATAACAAAACAAAACAGAAACCCTCTCATAATAACATGCTGGTAGTCAAAGAAAATGTTTCCCAAGTGACTCCTACCCTTCATACAACCTCAAAACACGCAGGCAAGACTTACCACACACAAAACTCTCTGGCTGGATGGCAAAAATGCTCTTGCTTTTCAGTGACTCAGGATGGGCACAGGTGGCCACCACGAAGGACTGCAGCTCCTTCTCCACTAACCACTGGGGCAGCCACTTCAGCTGGCAGTCGCAGAGGAAGCTGTCGCTGTTAATGTGGCTGCAGGGAAACAAAACCAGCACGAGCCTGCTGTGAGTCCTGCACGGAGGGAAGGCTGGGAGGCTCACAGCCCTTTCATGTTAAACACATTCCTCCTGCCCCCCCCCAGCATGGGTGGAAGGAAAAAAAAGGACTGCAGGAATGTCCTCGAGGCACTAAAGATGTTACAGACATGACACATTTAAAGAGCATTTCATCTCCACATAGACAACCCCGCTCCTGTATTGCAGTGACACTGTGTAGCACCTTGTGCTTATTAACCAGCTTCCAGAGTGATCCCCAGGAACAGACAAGCAATGTCAGTGAGTTCCTCCTCTGCCCTTGTGGTTTGAGCATCTTTGGTGGGGACCAAATTCAGCACTTTACTGCTGAACAGAGAGAGGACACCCAGCTCCCACTGCAAGGCCTCGAGTTCCCTCCACAGCAGGGCAGTAAGCAGAGAGGCCCTGCCTTCCACTGGGTGAGCCTGGAGTTGTGTTTACTGATTAACAGCAGCAGTAGAGGAGAAATGACCAAAGATATTTGTGTAAACCCCACACAAACAGTAACTAGCCTGGAAAACAAAACACAAAAACATTTCTCAGCATGCTGAGATGTTGAGAAATCCTGAGTTCCAAACCCACCATTGCAGGATTCTGTAATTCTGTGATCCAACACTAGCTTAGCACCTTCTGTTAGGAAAAGACGTGTGAAAAAGGGGCAAAGAAAAAGGGAGCTTCAGGATTAATGTGGGTTTTTTTCAATATTCTGGGCCAAATTATGGCTCAGCATAGCTCGGAGGCCAGTGAAGAACTGTAAATTTACACAAACAGGGCATTCAGACTTTGGTCTGGTTTGCAAAACTCAGTCTGATCCTTGGAATTAAAAGTGAGGATGCCTCAGAGACTGGGAAAATGCCCCAGAGAGAGCTCTTGTCCTGCAATACTAGAAGCTATGCAAGAGCAGGGTATCAAGAGCACAGCAGAATCCCAGCTCCAGCACTGCACTGTAAGATGTGAATCTCCTGCTATTTTTCTACCCAATACCTCAGGATATCCTGAAGTTTGAAATGGGCAGGAAAGGGAAAAAGAAAGAAATGGACTGGAGAGGGAGGGAATATAGGAATTTGATTTTTCAAAGCTGTCCACTTTGCTGTTCTAGAAAGATGTGTAGCCTCTAACACCCATGATGGCATAAAACCCTCCTGGCTAGTTGGGACAGGTCACAAGATCCTTCAGCATAATGCATTCATTCTCCATGTAAATGCCCTCTAGTTGAACTTCTCCATTTTATAAACATTCCTTCACAATATCTGGGATCTCACTATCTCTTCCTAATAAGATCAATCTTTCATCTCAATTTTGTTTCAAGAGCCAGTGCAGAAGATAAAGTTTTTAATCACACAACAGACGCACAGTGTTTATCTTCTTCATTCCCAGTCACTGGTATCAAGTGTCACTGCTAATAGTGACCATGTGATTCCCATTTCCAATGTCAGGAGCAAGAACCTGTGCCTGCCCAAATACCAAATAAGTGATTCTGTGTTCCACAGACACTGCACTACTCCGGGGCATAGCAACACACTGACAATGGATTAAATATTTATGGGAAAGAAGAGAAAAGGAAACCAGGCAAGACTGGAAACAGTGTCTGATAACAGTGCAGAGCCCCAGCCTGGAGCACAAGCGGCAGCTCTGATAACACATCCGTATTTTTACACCAGAAGGCTGGATGACAAGTGGATGCAGTTCAAATGGTGCTTATCACTGCAGTATCAGTCCTGTGTGTGCACCCTAAACACAGGTACAGCAAGGGAGCAGATGGACCACTGGGAATTAAGTCCATGGTGGTGTGAGCAGGAGAGCTGCCTAATAGGACCAGGGCTGGACTTCCTGAATGGAGATGAATAATTGCACAGGCACAAACCTGCTGGAAGATCCTATTCTGATGATCTAATTTCACTCACTATTACATGCAAGATGTTCATGTGACAGCCCCTCACGTGTAAAAATACCCCACAGAAGAGGACGGAGGGGAGGGGCAAATAAATGAGTGGTAATGTGGATAACACCCGTGCTGCTGCTCACATCCAGGGCCAGGAGGATCCCTCCTGCCTAATGGTGTGGGCAGGGCAATCACTTACAGCTGCCGCAGGCTCTTCATCCTGGCAAAGGCATCGGCTTGGATGGAGCGGATGGCGTTGTCCCCCAGGTTCCTGCAGGCACAACCACAAGCAATGTGAACAAAAGGGATGCTATGGCTGGGACAGAGCCTCTCCACATTGATTTAAGCAATGACTCCAGTAGCAGGTGATTTGGAAGCTCCTTGTTAGGGCCTTGTGCACTTACAGTGCATAGAAATGCTCCTCAAAACACCTTTTTATTATTAAAGTATTGCTGAACAATAGCCAGCCAACAAAAATCACACTTAACTAAATCACTGAGTCATTCCCTACCCCATGTTCTCACTGCGCTTTCTCAGTCTGAGCTACCTCCATCATCCATAGCTCGGAAATTCCTCAGCCCCTTCGATAACCAAAGATAGTCAGGAATGTGGTACCCCAGGCTAGACCTTCAGCAGACATAAAAGAAAGCAAATACTTGCACTACACAGCATCTGAGGAATTATTTGAAAGTGACTTGGAGAGGATACTGTTGGGTTTAAAAAAACATCCCAGTATTTCCAAAGGAAGGGGTTCTTAAAAGCTTCCCTCACAACTATTGCTAATTAAAAAAATAATTTGTTCTCTGAAGAAGCAGTGTCAGATTTAGGGCTGAAGTTTACTAAGTGACATGTAGGGCAGACAAGCACTACTTAAAGAGGACAATCTCAGTAGAGCATTAAGGGCACCTTTATTTGAGAACGTACCCCCAGTCAGGCAGCCCAGATCTTTCAGTGTGCTCTCGATGGCCATAACATTTCATACAATCAACAGCCAATAAAACATGCAGAGCACAGCCACATATACTTTAACTTGTCTTAATCCAAGAAAGGAGGTTATTCATGAATCACTGCTGGAGTCATCAGCCTTGGGACACAGAAAAAAATTACACAGAGGCAGCCAAAATTTACTTTTTGCAAATGGCTCTAAGGGGGTTGTGCTGAATGGGGATGTTCAGTGCCTGCATCGAAACCAGTCATCTGCAACACGTCACTGCCAGAGCCTGGGTTTAGGAGGAAGTTGGGGCAAAGGAGGAGAGCCTTTTCACTGCTAACAGCCTGCAAACAGTAATGTGCAAGTCAAGGTGATACTCTCAAAAATTAAGAGCATGCAAATTTGCCATATGTTCTATAATTTTGTTCCTGGCACAAAAAAAGGCCAAAGTTGAGGCAGACTTATAATGAGAAGGAAGCAGGTGGCCCCCACAAATGGACTGGCTTCTCAGTTTACAAAGACACTATTAAATTGCTAGCAGATTTCTCAAGCAGCTACTTTTGGCAGACCCCCCTTCCAAAACTCTGAGGCATGGTGGGTTACTCACAGGTGCTCCAGGGCCTCCAACCCTGAGAACGCTTTCTTGGCCACTGACTTGATCTTGTTTCCAAACAGAGTTCTGCAGTTTCCAAACATCCAGTGCCAGATAAACAGAAAGAAAATGGGGAGAGGGGGGCAAAAAAAAAAAAAGAAGGAACACAATTAGTGTGGGTTTATCTGATATACACACTCAGTGTTAAGTCCGAGGAAATCTGAACTGCACAGAGATTAAGAGGCCTGAAGCACACTCACTTTCCTGCTCCTGAAATTAAATCCTTTTATCTGTATTTGAATTTAATAGTGATGACAGCGCAAAAGGGAATGTGCCATATCATGTAAAAAGGCAGGTTTGCTCCTATGCTTGGGAACCAGCTTGCTGAGTAACAGAAGGTCCCCTCTGTTCTTCACAGGCTGGCTGTGGACAGGATTAAGTGCAGTGACAGTTTAACAAGATATTGGTCTCTCCCCACAACACTTTTCATTTCTGACTTCTTCCCAGACAGGAAAAAGAGTGGTCATTTATTCACTGGTGCTTGGCCTGAGCAGCCATCAGCACACAGAGCTGAGGGCTGCCCCTGGGCTGCACATTTACACAGCAGTTGACTGGAGGCACTGCTCATTCCTTCCTTGTAAATACAACAGCAAAGTAACATCATGCAACAGATCATAGCCAAGGGATAATTTCAAGGAGCAAAAGGCAGAACAGGTAATGTCCAGATCTGAGGAGTGGACTTGCTTGCATCTGTGACCAGAGAGCATTCCTCCAAATCAGCAGTGGCATGAGGGGGACTATCACCAGGAAACAGCCAGCTGGAGAGCTCCCAGCCCAGCTGCCATCTCCAAAGCAACAGTTCTACATAAATATTGACCAGTGCTAATGGCCAGGGGCAGGGTTCGTGCCAAATGGATGGTCTCCTCACCTGTTTTAATAAAACACCAGCCAGTTTTTAATTAGGAACTGCTTTCTTTCCCCAGGCTCCCTCTAAAGTTTATCCTTCAGGTGCATCTGTTACCACCATATGGTGTCCAGTGCAAGTCATCACCCACACCTCAGGTGAAAAAAAGGCACATCTGGTGCTGCATTTGATTTTGAGTTTTCCTTCAAGAGTTGTACTTCAATATAGGGTGCAACCTGTATCTGCACCCTAAAAAGACTTAACATTATGATGGTCCCACTGCTTGCTTACTGTCCAGGGAAAGGAGAGGGGTACAAGATGGAGCATGTGCAGCCATTCCATGAGCAAATACATTTCCAAGAACTTGTGAAGGCTTTCCACAAAGCACTTTTCAAATGTCAGGATAATTTGGTTATATATTGGCTCCCAGAAAGCCCAGTTTCAAATACCCCCAGCACCAAAGGATGTGTGCAATCATGTGTGCCATCATTTGGTAAAAGGGATGTTGCATTAATGAAGGCTTTGAAAAATCCATTAGAATGATTAATACAGTAAATAATTTACTATATGTAAACTCTGGTCAAATGGCTGCATCCAGACACACTGATTTCTGGAGTCATATCCCTAAATAAGGGTGTTATAAGGACGAGGTAAGGATAGAATAAGGACTAGAGGAAACGGCCTCAAGTTGTGCCAGGGGAGGTTTAGATTAGATTTTTGGAAAAATTTCTTCAGAGAAAGGGTTGTAAGCATTGAACAGACTTCCCAGGGAAGTGGCAGAGTCACCATCCTTGGAAGTATTCAAAAAACACGTGGACATGGCACTTCAGGACATGGTTTAATGATGAACATGGTGATGGTGCTAGGTGAATGGTTGGAATTGATGATCCTAAAGATCTTCGCCAACCTTAATGATTCTAGTGGAAGTTAGATGGGCAACTGCTGTTGAAAAAAATTATGCTGAGCTTGGGTTTGATAGCTGCAGATTTCTGTTATTGTTCAGTGGATTTTGGACTTTGAAAATTGGAGATACTGCTGGTATCTGTTTACTTATCTGTGCAGAGATAAGCAGTACATCTGGAGATGGGAATACACAGCTACACCACTTATGTAGGTGCACACGACTTCATGGCTGGACATGAGAAACACCTAACACACTTAACAAGTCAGGCCTCAGCAAACTCATTACTCCTTGCAACTAATTTAAATCAATTTCAATTTGCCTCCACAAATCTGAGAGTTTGAACCCAGCAGCCCCCATCAAAGGGCTGTGGAAGGCTGGAATGTGAAGGCAGCACAACACAGCCACAATTAGCCATCCCACTGCTGTCCAAAACCTCCTCCACGGGGCAGAGCCAGGCACAAGCTCTCCTGGAGACTGCACCAGTGTAATTACATGCCAGGCACACAATTCATTGCAGCATTTTCTCCTCCAGCCAGTTTTGCACCTGCAGGAAGATCTCGCTGAGTAAGCCATCAAAAAGCCAGTTACATTTAGCAGCTTGAATAATTAGGAACCTCCTTGTTCCGCAGCTTTTTATGCTTCAGTGCTTCTCGACTCCCTCTTTCTTCAAGCAATATTTTAATTTAGGCCTGTGCTCTCCATCCTGGAGAGCTTCATATATAATTCAGAGAAGGCTAAAGTGACTGGCCTCTCCATCTCTATTTAACACCTTCGTGTCAGCGAACAACCCTCTCTGTGCTAAATCCTTTCAGAGGCTAATCTGTGCCAGATCAAAGGGGAACGGCTTTTAAGGCAATCTCCACAGAGCTGAGGTGATTATTAATTCATCGGAAGGTCTCCTCTGAAGTGCCCATTTATTTTTTGTATGCTAATGCATTTAAAGTGGTTGACGGTTTAAACACAGGCCCTAAATCACACAGTGAAATGTTTGCTGTAAGGGCTGATCTTTTATTTACAAAAAAATCCTGATACTCACTTCAGCCTCAGAAATCACCAGTTTGGGATTTACGTGCTGATAAGCTAAAACAGTTCTGAGGAGAACCCTTTAAAAGTGACCACTCACAAGCATTCTCAAAACGCCTCAAGAAATAATAATAAAATAATTTCATGTTCTGAGCATTTTTTAGCCTTACACTCTGGCTGACAGTGAACGATCCCAGCAAGCTGTCTGTCCCACAGCAGTTCACTTTGTTGAGTAATCAAACCACTCCTGTCTGCCCCAAACCAACCTGATCCACACGCTCTTCCAGGCTATGAAATGTGCTGCAATCCCCTGCACAAACCTTCCCTGCACATGTTCCTCAGCCAGACTCAAAGCTGGCCCAAGTCCATGTGCAATGACAGATATCAGTCAACAAACGAAAGAAAGATATAACCGAATTTCCTTAGACTTGCACAAGTCCTTAGTGCATCCTTGGCTACTGGCAGCCCAAACCAGCCATCTTTTGGAGGTGTTCCTTGCGCTCGGTGATAAACGTCACATCAGGCCACGGCATTTCACAGGGGAGAGCAATAGCTGCTCTGCCCAGAGCTCCCAGCACATAACCCCACAGGCTGCCCCTGCCCCCTTCCTTCCTCCTCCTGCTCCTTGCTGTTCCTCCTGGCCTCTGCCTGACCCCCACAGCTCATCAGGGCTCACTGCTCCTGCTCTCTGAGTCAATCCTTTTCCTGAACTCTTTCCTTCGATGCTGTCTCCTCTGGATTTATCACCACTCTCTTGTTATCTGCACCCAGCATTTCTAACATATCCTAATCACTCGAGACCACTACTTTTGCTCCCATGCCAGTGGCCCTGTTGGAGGGATGTGTCACCAGCAGTGGATGTCCCATCAGGACAGCTCTCTCTGCTCCTTTCCACCACCTTCTCTCCCTTGTCAAAGCAGCACTACAGGCTCATAATCCCTACAGCCTGCGAATCCCACTGGATAAAGTCTCTGCTCCCATCACCCTTCCAGCTGCTCACATGGTTTCACTGGGTTCTTCAGACAAACCAAACACTTCAGTCAGGCAGGCAAGGCCTCTTCTACCCACCACATCTGCTTCTCTGCCTTTCTTCTGGCAGTCGTGGGAAGATTCCCTGACTCTGCATGCACAGCAATTCTTACTGACTTCTCTCTCACCCCCACAGTACTTCTGCTTCCCCGCCTGGCTCCCCCCATCCTTAAATCCTTCTCTGCCTTCTGCCCCACTTTACTTGCAGCTACAACTTGGTTCCCCCTCTGTGTGGACCCAGTGACTCCCCTCAGCAACGATCAAATGCCATCTCTGTCTGTGATTTCAAATTTTTCTTCTCTAAGCACTACATCCCCACAAATCCTGCCATGGCTCATCCCACTCCCCGAGGAGTCTCTAATGAGAGCGTGACAATATCCCGCCTGCCAGGATTCATTCCAGCCATCTGCTCTCCATCGAGGTACTTTTACTGCACCTCTGGCTGTGCCATCCCAGCATCAGAGACAGCGGCATGGGGGGTGCTGGGAACTTCAACAAAGGCAAGAGGTAATGATTAGAGACTCTTGATTTGTCACAAGCCATCAGAGACTCCTCTGACAGGGCTGATTTATATCACCCATTTCAAATGGAATAGGGACTTGTACAGAGCAATGTGAAAATCCTTGCGAAGGCCAAGCAAGCCATAAACATTTGCAAGGCGCATGCTTGCCTTGGGTTTCTTTTTATCTCTTTAAGAGCCTGTGCCCCATGGTGCCTTTTATTGTCACTGCACATGGAACCGAGCCCAAAAGATCACTCTCAGACAGAGTATCCCACAGAAATGAATCCTGTTTCAATCCTCTGTTGTAACAGGAAGTGGCGCGATATTTTCTCTTCTGTTTATTGTTCTTTGCTGCATCAATCAGTGCCTCACTGAAGATTGCAAGGGGTCGTTTTTGTTGCTTGATTGCTTTTGGAAGTGAGGAATGGTTGTGCTGAATTTTATACACAAAAACAGCTTAAATTTCTCTCTCCTGTGTGTCTGAACTGCAGTATGTGGCACCGTCTGTTCACCATTTTGAAAGGAAATAATTGCCTCTACCTGCTTAGAAACATCAGTGCTTGAAAACCACATTTGCTCTCTTGCAGTGAGCCTGCAAAACTACTACATCTCAGATTTTCTGTTGATTTTTGTCTTGTTCCAAGATGAGGGAGGATGCATAAAAAGGGACAGACCCAACCCTACAGAGGCACACAACAAAACTGGCGTGCAGAATTCAAGCCCAGGGATACTCACAGCTTGCTCAGGTTTTCCAGGCCTGTAAAGGCTCCATTGGTATCTTCTATTGTGCCCGAGATGTCGTTGTGGTCCAGTTCCCTGGGGAGAGGACAAAAGAGAGCTCGGAATCAGCGCCTTAGTCCCAGTGTCACTGTTACAAACAAGTGGAGGAAGCTGGAGAGTGCCACATGAGAGCTTCCCATTTTTTCCTGGCAGATACCAGAAAATGCAGAGTCCTGCAGCAAAGCAGCACTAATCACTTCTCCTGCACTGACACACGGTGGGATGGTGCAATCCAGAAAGAGCCCTGGCTTGTTCCTAGCTGAAACCCTCTGAGACAGCTACTTTTTACCAAGTAGGTTTCTGTCCTTTTCTAGTTCTGTGCATCCAAACAGAAGGAGGAAAATTAAAATAAACTGCCAAAATTAAACTGAAAGAAACAGCTGTCCTTAAATGCTACTACCATGAAATAAGATCACTTTGGGTATTCTAGTGTATACATGTATTTGTCTATAGCTGAATCCGAGGAAGATGATTTGGTACATTTTCTACAAAGCTGCATTTTTTCTGGCAATGAACTTGAAAACTCAACAAAGGAAAGCGCCAGCATCGTTACACCAGCCTAACTCTGTGTAATCATTTAAAAAAAACCAAGAGAATTCTTTTTTCAGAGTTAGCTTCTTTTGGCTCTCAAATTGACCATCAATTACAAGAGTCAAAGAGGTCTGAAGAAAAACAAGCACACAGAACAAACACAGAGATCCACAAAAGCTGTTTAAACAGTCTGTTTAAAAATCCTTCCCTCCCAGCTTTTAATTCCAGCTAGCAATGAATACCCAGCAACACAGAAATTCATCATTTCCAATGTTAAGTAAAAAGAAAGAAAAACTAAATAGGCTTTGTTGGTTTTGTTACATCACTCTGATTTAAAACCTGGCAAAACCCAACACCAAAGCAAACTTCACCATCCAGATAACCCCGGAGCCCTCAGGTACTCCTTTCGCACCTTTTGAAGATGATTATCAGAATGTTTCCAGATAAAAAAATATTAAGACCGAAAAAAGAAAAACAAGTCCCTCTGCATTTTGCAACACTCCAGACACAGGCATCACAGTGCGGCTTCTGGGCTGTGCACCACAAATACACAGTAACTCACAAGAAGGGAAAAGAAATTTAAAAGAAAGCCCCAGCTGCAATATGGGAATGGCTTTCCCTCAGCTGGCTGCAGTCTTTGCTCCTTTCGCTGCTTTAGGGTGAACTAAAGATGTGAAGGCAGATGGCCAAAAGGCACAATTCCTGTTTCTCAGCTGGCTGCAGCCTGAGACCTGAATCTCACGTCCCTGGAGAGCCCTGGCCTTAGCCAGCATCACTGTGGATGCCAAGGTGATCTGTGGGTTGCTCTGTGCCAAAGGGATGGGCAAACACTCAACATCCTTGTGGGGTGTGGGTGCACATAATGCTGTGGTGGCCAAAGAGATGAGTCCAGGAGACATGCTTTGATGTGCTGGCATTTCCAGCACCACCCGAGTGGGACAGGAGCAAATAACATCCTCCCGGAGCTCAGTTTCTACATTTTCCCAACAGCTGCCAAGCCAATGTCCGTTGTTCTGTTTGTTTTTTAAGGGAAAATCTCTTCTCAGACATTTCTCCTCTTCAGTTTCACCACGGGCTGCTGGTCTTTGGAGCGGCAAACCCTTTCCCATGGCAGAGACAGACAAGTGGGAACAGCCTGTAGGAGCTTTGACACACACTTTTATTAATTGACTGCCACACATTGTGTTTTCTTGAAAAAGGGGAAGAAAACGGTATTGCTTGTTCATCCAGTGGCAACTCAAAGGTTTAGTGTTAGAAAGGAGGAATAAAAACCTTTTTAACAAATGAGTGAAAATAGAGAGAGGGAGAAAAAAAGAGTGGGGTATTTTAGCCCAGCTCTCTTTGTATTCCAACTCCTCTCCCAGCCCCTGTTGCCAATTTCCTATTCTTTCTGGCTGGCTGAGCTTGAATGCTCGAAGCCTTGTTAATCATTGTGCTCAGAGGTCTCCGGGCCTGACCTCTATTTGAATAGCTCCACATTTCAGCAGTTTCACACCCACCAAAGGCTCCCCAACAATAGCCCATAATTAAAGCATGCTCGGCTCTTTTTCACCAGGTGCAGGACCCAATAGGCCTTTCTCTTTATTAAATTAGAGCTCGCTCACACACTCCCTCTCCGCCTCCCCCCTCTGCCCTGGACATAAAAGAGGCTCCACATTCACTGCAGAGCAAAGAGAACGACCAGCTCCCCTTCCCCTCCATTTTTCTTTGGAAACCTTTAGTTCCGGTCTTGACAGCTGCCTCAGAGAGGTCCCTTTCTGAATGCCCAGTGGCTGAAAGGCTTTGGCTTAAGTTTAAAAAAAAGCAAACAAAACCCAAACTCACTTTCCAGTCACTTCCTTCACGATGAACTTCAATAAAGAAAAGAGTAAGATGCAGAAAGTACTGTAAAGAGGGGAGATCTTTCTGCTCCCATTTCCTTTTAATGACTCAGGCCACAATGGGCTTCTGAAGAGGAATAAAAGTATCAAAGCGTGTTTTTTTCTTTTGAAGGAAGAATTAAATCAGTTTGCTGAACCCAACCAGCCTGGGAATGTGTCTGGTGCTGTCACAAGGACTGTGAGAACTTTGTGGTGTGCCAGATGAAGGTGCTGAGCCTGCAGCTCCCAGAGAGAGGAGGAGAGCAGCCAGCAGCCCTACAGGTTCCAGTAAGGAGACAGAGGCAACACAGCTGCAGGAATGGAACTGGGTTCCTCATCTTCTGATGTTCTTAAGACATGCCCAGATGTACTTCAACCTAACACAGCTTTTGGGTTAACAGTGCATAATGGTACAGCTGAATCCCACAGGAGGTCACATTGATCTGTCTAATGGGCTCTACTACTCCTAAACCCTTACAAATTGGTATTTGGATTAGCAAGCTCGTTTCCAGTGTCACATTTCCAGGTATTATACTGTGTGAGTGGTTTTAAAATAACAGTCTGTGGCAAATGGCCACAGCCAGCACTGGATGGATCATTTTGCAATTCAGTTTTAGGGCACATGAAACTTTGCCCTTGGCAACTTTTTGGTTTTTCAGGGTTTACCATGAAAATCAGAGCACAGAACATTTCATGAGCCCAACTGCATTAAAGACTTCGGGTTACTTGCATGGTACCTGCAAAAGCTTCTTATCTCTATGACTGGACTGAAGACTGGGTGAAACTTCATGTGTTGTTACACTTCCGGTACAGTCAGACCCCAAGCCCAACTTCTGCATTGCTTTGTTTTGCCATTGCTTTTTTCTTAACATCATCTTAGCCCATAATTTTATATTTAATATTAATTTAAAAAAAAAACCAACACAGAAGTGCTCAATAGCACATTTAAAAAGATATTCAAATTTCCAGTGTTGTCAGTGGAAGGAATCATTCCTTGCTCCTTCTGAGTGCAGAATAACCCAAAAGAAACGAATCTTTTCTAAGAATTTCAATTAAAGTTAATATGATAGCAAGAGAAATACTGCTTTTAGCTGCAGGAATGAGACCTCAGGGATTTTTGGTCAGCTGAGGTGGTTTCAGAAACCTGAAACTGCCAGACATGGGCACCCAAGGCACCTCCAAAGCAGAACCATCCAGCAGAACACAAACTGTGGAGAGAACATGGGTGTGGTCTGACAAAAGCTCAGAGCAACTTACAGGACACGTAGGTTTTTGAGTCCCCTGAAAGCACCTTCTGCAATATGATTGATGGAGTTGTGGCTCAGCCGTAGCACGTGCAGTCCCCCGAGGTCTGCCAGGCTTCCCTCATCCAGCCTTGTTAGGTTGTTGTAGGAGAGTATCCTAAGGAAAAAAAATGTAACAGCCCTTGTTAATCCATCTGGTATTTTCCAAACTCCTCTGTGCCAACCAGTGCCTGCCTCCCACAACCACCTTACATGAGGTGAGGCACTGGGTGCATACGTAACAGCTGCGTGAGGAAATAAGACTGCAGCCTGCAAGTATTGCCACAAGACACCCCTGGGGAAGCCTGGATGACACGAAGGGAGCAGGAGGCAGTTGGTACCCAGGTATGGGGAAATTTTCTGTGCAGGCTACAGAGAGAGGCTACCCCAGAAGTGACTAAGAGCAACAACCCAACACACACACACTGTCAGCTACGGTAGGGACGCGCTTCTCCTGCTCCCATGCAGCTGGGTGAGGGTCTGGGAGCACCACCCCTCTGTCCCCACAGGTACAGGCAACACTCAGATGGCTGTGTTCAATCCTCACTTCCATTTGGACTCCCTCCGAGGCTTACAGGGAAAAGCAGGCCCTGTTCCCCACGCCCTGCGAGGTGCAGAGTGATGTCACACAGATGGATTTTGGAGTTCACACACGCTCTTGGCAGGGTCCAGACTGCTGTACTCAGGAGGTGCCTTATCGTTCTGCACTTGTGCACAGCGAGCCCCAGGCTCTGGGTGTGGGTGCCTCTGCTCCACCCCAGTCCAGAGCCAAAAGCATTTCACCACAAGGCAATTGAATGCTTCCTTTCACGCACAGAAAGGAGGTGTCTGTTGTAAACCAGCCACCTTTCCTTCCTCCCACTCCCCTTTGTCAAGGAGCATCGTTTGCCTTAAATCCTCTCCACTTACAAGAGACTATTGGAGGGTTGTTTTTGTCCCTAGTTTTCCATCTATCTCTTCCCCTTGCCTGTATTATCTCTGGTGTGGGAGATTGTTTTTAAGCACTACTCCTGTTGCAGTTTGGAAGCTGGCAGGAAGGCAGCTGCTTTTCTCTCCCAGCAAGGTGCAGACGAGGCTTCGGAGACATGACACTGAGGGCAGGCATTGAGATGCTACAAGCCACTGCAGCCACCTCACACACTGTGCAACCACCTTCTATCCAGAATAAAGCCCTGCTGTGGAAGGCCAGCTTGGATTGTCAAATGAGGGACCTCTCAGAGTAGAAGCAGGCACCAGATTTTCAGAACAACCTTCTTACTGACCAGGGAGTACAACTCACTTCAAAAGATATGAGGGTTTGGGCTGCTCAGCTTTTGAAAAAGTGGAGTTAGGGAGCTTTGAACAAGCACTGAAATCCTTCACTGTACAGACAACAAGAAAAAAAAAATCACTGAGTTTCAAACCTCCAAATTCCTCTTCTAGTACTGCCTGTTAATGAGTCTGCTTAAAAATGTGTCTACGGCTTGCATGAAACTCACTGCAAAGCCAAAACCTAAGTCAAAACAGACACATACTCCAAAGCACTGAGAGTGTCATTTACTTGGCAAACGTGCAATCTTTTAGCTGTGTGAGTGGGCAGAGGGCAAGCTCTGGAGAAAATTCAGCAAAGATTAATGAGTTTGAAGGTATGGGACAACATACTTTCATTCCTAAAGAAGCTATAGTGTTAGTTATGAAGAATTGGCATCTGGTCAAAATTATGTCCTCACCTGCGATTAAAGAATCTGGCTTTAAAAAAAAGAATGGTTCAAAAGCAATCCTAAACCTGACTGAGAAAATATATAGTTCCTTTTGATTCTACACATAAGAGTTCCTGCCACAACTGGTGAAGGCATGTTCCCTCTGTTTGTTCTGATGTCACCCCAAGATGGACAGCAGCAGGACTTGGAGACTCTCTCAATGGTGTCACCACATGGAAGGTTCCAGGAGCTATTGCACCTGGCAGTGGCTTCTTCAACATGCCAGGGCTCTGCTTCCCACCACAGGACAGGCCAATTTGCAAAACATTGGGTTTACCCCTCAGCAGTGTGGATTATCTGGCTGAGAGAAGCCAGCAGATCTCTGCTGCTTCCCTGACCTTGGCATCTCTCTACCAGTGAGAAATCACTGGAATGAATAAATGGCAATGTTTGTCTACACAGCCCTTTTGGTGAGAAGTGGGAGAGCAGCTCCTTGAACACCATGCCAAAATTGGTAGAGAAAGGGGTTAACCAGAACCCTGTTGTGCAGCTGGGGCTGCTGCTGCCAGCCTGTTCTGGACCAGGTACATCTAACATACTTCATTCCCATTGACCAAGCTACAGGTAAAAAGGGAGAGAACCAGCAGGCAACCCACCATTTACCTCTGATGAAATCCTGTGCTCCCACTGTGGTTTTTTCCATGATGCTGATGCTCTAGCACCTGACTGGTGAATACAATCAGCCCTTTCTCATGCTCATAACAAGGCAAGAGCTTTCTTTCCTTGTCAGCTTTTAAATCAGACCAGAGCCTTGGGGTCACATTCTGTCCCAGCAACTGAATGAGAGAAAACTCCTTCAGATGACCAGCTCCCTCCTTAAAAGACTTTGAAATTCATTCCCTGTACAACCACAGTGTTTTCTGGTAACTGAAACCCAGCAGATTTAGCAACAGTGGAGGTGAGCAAGGATCTTTCAATGAGGAATGAAACATAAACAACTAACAAAGTGCACGAGTCAGTCTAGATGTATCTATGGCTTCCTTTCCTCACCCTTGAATTTCAGCACAGACCTCTCCTACAGGTACTCTCTGGCTGTGGGAGTTTCAGTTTGGAGATCTGATGGCTCCCTGCAGCAGCCTTACCCTAAAGGCAACACCTGCAAGAGCTTGTAGTACTTCGCAGGGATGTGCTAACACCCACACAATCGCCTTTCTCATCTCTGTGACTGTGTCTCTGGCCTCAAACTGCAGCACAATCCTGCCTGGCAGATCAGGCACACCCCAGTGGCTCATACCACCTGACACCATCGAGCATTTTCCAAATCTACCCCATCCTGCACCAGCATGAGTGAGGCCTGCACCCGAGTTTCTGCCATTACTGCTTCTAAGACAGGACAGCTCACTGTTAGAACTGCACGCTGGATGAGATCCCAATCCATACCTGAGAAAAAGGACTCAGCATGACATGCAACCTCCAATCTAAACCTTGAGGGTTTGCAAAGACAGTGTCAGGTAGAGAAGACAAGCTTAGCTCCCCCTAAAAGAGTTCTGACATAAGCCCTGAAACGTGCAGATGGGCCTTACCCATCCCATCTAACCCAGGCTGAAATAAAGCTCAGCACAGGCACCACATATTTGGTCCTGAGAGCAGAAAGCTCTCAGAGCTGTGCAGTGCAGCAATCTGCATTTGGCTGTTCCAAGGATTCAACTGTAAGTGCCTTGGCAAGGCAGGTTCCCCTTTTTTTGATGCTTCAGATTTTAGCAAACCACAAAGCACAGTTCCAGTTCTGATCTGTTGCCTTGAAGATCTCTCCATTAACACTGCCTTAATCTAGCAAAATACCATGTGAGGATCGACACACGAAAGAACTGCAGCTGTCCACAGAACTGCAGCAGTTTGAAAAATTAGGTAATTTAACAATCACACATGTATTTCACTAAAACCAAAAATAAAGTACTTCCTTGTGCCCCCAAAAAATAACCCACATCTGAATGAATGATTTGGGTTCAACAGAAGATCACAGGGCTAGCACGTTCAATCTAAACTTAAAGAAATTACATGTGTCATGTCCACCTATCCCTGAATCCACAGCCCAAAAGTTTCGGGACTCACAGCTGAGTGGGCACATATCAACCTCTAGCATGAGAGCAGAGTGAGGCCTCTGGCAGCAGGAAGCTGCTTTACCGTACTGCTTTTTGGTGCATAGGAGAATCCCTAACAACGTCTAACATTTCCCTGCACCAAGCAGAATGAATTCCATTTCCACTAACCACGTGTCAAGTTCTCCAAAGAAAAAAGTGAATCTTTCCACAGTCCCACCGAGGGGATGACAGCTACTTCTGTAAATACTGCAGGCACCCATGTGTGTCTCTTCAAAAAGGCTTTAAGCAGTGCCACAGACCCAAAAGACACCCTCGTGGGGCTGCCCTCAGCAGCAAGGCTTTCCTTCATTTATCAGGCTGTATTCACAGCTGGAAACCTCAGGAGAGCAAAGCCAATGTATTTACTTTTCAGCAACTGAACCCTACAGGAAGGATAAATTGTAAACAGGAGAAACAAGGAGAACTGCCTTTAGAGTGCCAAATCTTTGCTGGTTGAAAGCACAATTGTTCTTTGTAAATACAGAAGATAAAGCAAAGCTTCAATCAGGCTGTAGAGTTATTTTATGGCAAGTTACAAGTCTCATAACTCACTAGCTAAAAACGCTGGCAAGCCACAGCTCACGAACTCTCCAGGTCTTTGGGCACTGTGCACTTTTAGTGGGTTCTAGCCTTTGTTTCTGGTGCAAATGTATTTTAACCAGGTGCTCCGAAGGTTGTAACATCATAAATAACAAGGGCATCACTTAGGAACATGCAGTTCCTGCATGTCTACAGGTTGATACAGTGGGAGCTGTAAGCCTTGAGAAAATTCCTTACTCCCGTCTCTCCTGCCAACATTACACAACACAACAGAAACCAGCTTACAGCTCATGCAGCTTCTGGCAGAAGCTCCAGCCATCAGGGTTGATGCGGGATATGGAGTTGTTGCTGAGGTGAAGCTGGTGCAGAGAGGAGAGGCCATAGAGAGAGCCACTGTTCACTTCTGTCAGGCTGTTATATTCCAGATGGCTGTGGAGAAAAATCAGAAGGAATTGACAGATAAGCAGCACTGGTCAAATGCTGAAAGAATTTCCAAAAAGAACTGGGATTTTAGCCATTCCTACACACCTTCCTGCATACCCATGGACACATGCATGTGTGGGCATTTCTTGTCAAACAAAGGATAGAAATTCAAGGACAACACAAAGGAAAAGCCCAGAAGGAGATGTGACTGCAGAGAGAAGCTCCACTGCAAATAAACTGGGCTTAAAGCATCTCATTCAAGTTTGCATTTGCAGAGTCTCAGTTGTGTGACAGCAGCACCCAGAAATATGCTGCCTTCATCACCTGGGACCTCGCAAACACACCTGGAAGCCAAGTGTGTTGGAAGCTTCAGGTATTTCTCTGCAACGACTAATCAATATTCTCTGGTATGGAAAGAAAACATCACCAAGAATGGCCAGCTTGGTTTCCAGGTATCCCAAGAGGCAGAACAATCCTGTCTGCAACACAGAGTTTCCATGTACCAGTCAAAAGAAATTTGCAGAAGCCAGATATTTAAAGACCAATTGAGATCAATGCTGATTGTTCAAATCGTCAGACTTTCAAAGGAATAGTGTCACAGCTTAAAAAACAATGCTTTTTTAATTAAACACCTGGTGAAGCAGTGAGCTTTTGTAAACTGTGGGTCAACTAAATAGTAGCTGCTGCAGCAGCTCTAAGCAAGCAGGACAAAGAAAGAAGCATGAGAAGTGGCATAGGTGTCCACAGGTCTCTGCTAAAATGCAGAGAAGGATGTGACAGCAGCTGAAGCTGAGGCTGTTTAAAGGAAAAGAGTCCATTTCTCCAACTTACAGAACTTGCATTTTGGCTAGACCCCAGAAAGCCCCATCAGTCAATTTGCTGATGTTGTTGCGCTGGAGTTTCAGGACTTCCAAGCTGTCCAGTCCCTGGAACGTCAGGCCTTCAATCAGGCGGATGCGATTCCGGTTCAGCTCCCTAAAATCACCAAGGCCATACAAGTTTATTAAACCCCTGTCCTTTCTCACGAATTCATCTGTGCAGCACACAATGGGGACAGCAATGCCAACAGCTCCTCTGTCAGTGGTTCCCAGGAGACAGCAGAAGAGCACCGGAAACTTTCAATCCCAGAGCTATGCAGGGAAGGCAGCTGGGCACGATCGCTTAAACCAACTCACCCTGGGACAGGCTTTCACTACAGAGAAACAACAGAGTGCAGCAATTCTTCTTCATCCCTCCTCTCTCTGCATTTCTTTTAAGCCACTGATCCTTCTCATCAATTTTCACACTTCATCCTCCCTCAAGCGCAGACACCACTTGAACCAGAACACTCAAACGTCGGCATTATTTCCCTTACAACCCATTGTTTTTACAGGACTTGTAACTGTCTATTAAAAATGTGCTCTGAAACATGCAGGTGCCCCAAAAGCATGGGCCCAAGAGGAAACTTTATGGCCAAGTTTGAAAGGAAGGCTTTCAGTTCCCCTGACAAATGTCACATTTTTTTCTACTATCAGAAACTAATAAAGAGTGAAAGAAGTTGTTTCCAATAACAACGTAGTCTTACTATTTTCTGTATACAAAGGTTTCCAGCCTGGTTCATTAAATTTATTTTTAGTTTCCCTGGGTGGGGAAGGACCCCTAAATGTTGGCAATATCTTTTTCCTAAATAGCAATATGAACATCATCACAGCACACTTTAGCAACCTACATCAGTCTTATGGATTGCTTGACCCAGATATACCAGGTGAAAATCCAATTCTGTAAAATCAGTGGAGAACTTCAACACCATGCACTAAAAGCTGAAGCTGGAGCTTTTTAAAATTGATACTTTTCCACCCATACAAGATTAAGCTAAGGATAGTTCCCTATTCAGTGTTTGTGTTGAGGAAAATGGTGGAGGTTACAACATCCGAACTTGTATTGGAAAAGATGAAGAAGCCATAGAGACTTTAAGCTTACTTTTCAACTGCCTAAAAAAACAATGTTGAACTTGCACTCAAGTTGAGTGTAATTAAAGTCAAGTAAGCAATAAAGATTTTGCAGGCCTAAAGTCCCTTGTCGTACTGCATTTCCTGGGCTATTAGTGAAACAGGCTTTGCCAGGAAAAGAACTGTACACAAATTCTACAACACACCAATCTGGATAACTTGCAATTCATTCATGTTTATCTGTAGAGTTAAACAACCAGCTCTGAGGCTGTCATTAAGAGTACCAATTACTTCATCTCTCAGTGCAAACTGTGTTCCTAAACAGACTGAGTTGTTTTTATTACAGCTCTGCACATGATGCAGTCAAACACAGTGAATTAGAAGCCCTCACTCAATGGACAGTAACTTCCAACTGAGAGGCAACAGACTTCTCAGATGCATATGCTATTGTATCCCCATCCAGTCCCAAACTGGCCATAAATCCTGCATGCATGCAGACACAAAGGCACACACTCTCCTTGGGCACACCCTGGCTTAAGGATTTGTCTCTCAGTCAAGAGGTTGCCACTTAGAGGTGTGAGTTCCAACAGCATTTGTGGACTTCATGTTAACAGACAGAGGTGGGCCTCCTGCTTATCAAATTTGATGGAAAGATTGCAAGGAGTCTCAGGCTGGGCCCATTTCTCCAACCATTAGTGCTACTTTTTTACACATGAAGCATGTTTATAGCTGCAGATGTCTGCGTGTCCCCATGCAGGCAGAACAACAACCATGTGTGTGTTAACTCATCTGAGCTGCAATTTTCTCTGCCCAAATATCACCTCACAGTTTAACAACCTTCTCTCACTGCTTTTTTATTGCAATATAAAGATACCTGTGTGGTCCTGAAACACTAACATGGCAGTTGAGTTCTGTCACTCTCAATAGAAATGTCTTGCAAACCTCTCTTGCACCACAGACGCCAAGGGAATGGATTAGTCTCACTCTGTCAAGTGCAAAAGATGCTGATGTCTGCTGCAGCATCCCTCCCTCCCTCCCTGATCCAAATAATGGCCTGAAAAGCCAAGAGTTACAAGACAAAAAGGACCCTCTCCCAGTGTGTCTTACTAGAAGCTGGCAGAGGACTGCTGCAGAGTGGATTCTACATTTTATAGATAGTAGGTGAGGAAGGGTGACATTTGGTGTGCATATCCCCAGGGACATTTTGTCTCCATAAAGCGTGGCTGAGCTTAATTAAAGTGGACATTTGTACTCACAGTTGTATTAGCCTGGGCAGCCTGAATGCCTTGACAGGAAGCTGAGTGATCCTGTTTTTACTCAGACGAAGTGTTAGCAGGGACCGTGACAGGCTATCAAAAGCACCAGGCTCCAGGGTGCTGATTCTGTTGCTCCCCAGGTAGCTGCAATAAATCACAGCAGAAAAATGAACAGTTCTGTCAGAAATCAGCTTTTATCAGCATTTAGTTGGTCTCCAGACAAGCTGGTGAAACTACAGAGATGGCTTCAAACCAGCTGGATTTCTGTCTGCACAAAGGGCACAGGGCCTTTCCCAGAGCCTGTGATGAATGTGGAGAATTGCTGGGCACTTCCAAAGAGCTCCCTGACATCCTCCTACTTGAACAAGGCAATCAGGAATGGAAGCCAGAAACTGGAGACTATTCCAGGGCAGGATGATGCTATTCATTCCCCATTTTCCCCTCAGTATCTGTCCCAGAGGTCTTTCTTATTTGGATCCTAGTCTTAGCCACAGGGGGCTGGTTTTTGCAGGACAACAGGCAAACATCAGTCACACCACCATTCTCACACACCCTCTTGCAACCAGGAGCAGAAAACTGGGGGGAAACTTTAATGCAGGCAGACTATTTGCCTGCACCTCTTCAAAGGTACATAAAACACAGATTATTTTATGTCTCTCTGAATAGGCAAACATCCTGTTAGGGGGGAAGTTACTCTGCCTGACCCCATTTTCTTCAAATAATCAGAGACATTTCTGTTCTCAATATTCAGAAGCCACTTTAATGATGAAATAGTTGTTCTCTCTCCACTCTTCTAGATGCACATGGGTTTGCAGTTGTACAGACACCCGCGCCTGAAGGACGAAGGATACTTTTTCTCTGCAACACAGTTAATAATAATCTGCATTCTTTATAGCTACATCAGAAACCAAACAGCACTCAAAAAATAACCTGACAATAGTGACAATGTGCTGCCTTCTAACTCTCCTTTGCACTTAAAATCCTGACAAATAATCCCATCCTTCTTATGTTCATTACTTCTTTTTTAAAGGTTTGAGGCCCTTTTCTCTGCTGTGGTAACTCAACAAAAGCAGTTCCCAACAAGAAAAACTCACAGCTCCTTTATGTGAAGTCCCTGTGGAAAGCAGCCGTTTCGGATTTCCGTGATGTCATTGAAACTCAGGTCCAACGTTTCCAGGGTAACGTAGGGCTGCAGTTGACTGGCTTCAATGCTGCGGATCCTGTTGTGATGCCTGAAACAGTCAGGAGGAGAAAAAGAGACTATTTAGTTCTCTTAGAAAAACAGAAAGAATATCCGAGGCTGCAGCAGGCCCCCAGGCTGGCCCCGAGTTTGTACACTCAGAGTTATGGTGACTTTTCAACAGCTGTCTGAGGAGAAACCCATTCCAGAGAGACATTCTCTAATCCCCTTGCTGCTCCTCTGGCTGGAGACCAGCTCACAGGTATCTGCAGCCTTCCAGACGCTTTTTTCCTTCTACAGAACCATCGATTCCACTCATCAGTTTTTCTTCCATTAATCTGGGCTCGTTCTCCTTCAAGCCTGCACTTCCAAACTGGATTTGTTACATGCAAGGACTACAGGGCTGTTTTTGAATCCCAAAGGCAAGGAGTGCAGATCAGTGGTTTAACCAACCTGCCAAGGCTTTATCCAGAGAATGGGACTTTCAGAGAAGGAAACAAATAAGTAAATAAAAACTCAACAAAAGTTACATAACATTCTTAATTCCCAAGGATTCTTCTGAAAATTCCCAGCTTTGCACTATGTTACAACAATTTGTAACACACAGAAATAAGAAGTCTTGCAAATGTTCTTGCAGGCGTTTCCTCATCTTTTGCTACTTTTGTCCCACTGTAAGATTAGGACAACTCTGCAGTGCCAGTGTCAGACCCTGCACTGATCACCTGTGTTTGCTGCCTTACCAGGACAGCCTGAGGGATTAAATCTAAGATTTTCCTTTACAGAAGGTCCTGCCAACTGCCCTCAGGGCTTCCACAGCCACCGAACAGTTAAATACCTTTAGACCTCATCTGTATTCAACAAGGTCTAAGTAAAAATCACTCTCCCACCGAGTTCTTTCCTCTGACTCTTTTCTGGCCTGAGTCAGTAGAGAACAGTAATCAATTAAAAAAATACATTGTGCATTAGTCACAGGAGGCAGAGCACATGCCTGATGTGAATTTAGACTAGTCACTGATATTACTGGCAAGGCTGTGAGTGAGGCACTCCAAACGGACACACTCACCAGACACTTGGGAACTTGCTGAATAATAAGAGATAGTAGAGAGAGTTCACACAAGTCCCGTGCCTTAATCCATCCAGCTACCTACTGGGTAAGCAGAGCAGGGGACAGCAGCCAGTGAAAGCACTCCTGAATGCAAGTCCCAGCTCCCCTGACAGAGCATCAGCTCTTTGAAACAAAAAACTGAGGGATGTCCAACCACAGCCTTTCAGGCACTGAAGCTTACAGCTGTTTAGGAGCCCATCTACTCCAGCTTCACCCCCATTCCAGGCTCTCCCGGCGGTTCAGACAAGCCCCTTTTGAAGAAAACCTCCTCCCTTTGGCAGAAAATGGCAACAGCACATGGCAAGGGACCTGCTCCCCACACCGTAATCTGCTCCTTTACCCTCCCTGTTATTAAAACCAGATTGTTTCACCACAACATTTGCTGGTGTCCACAACAGGAAGAGTGTAAAATCTGCAACCCCAGAACAATTCACTTTTGGGAGACTCACCCTTTAAACAGCCAGCACATGGCCCTGGCTTAACGCTGGGGAAACAGGCACAGAAACACTACTTTGACTGAAGAGTTTAAATGATAATTAATTCAGTGCAGGCCCAGAAAACATTAAGGACAAATTTTACAGCACTATAGCAGTGTGCTGCTAATACAATGCAACAAGGTGTCAAGAAAAATCAAAGGAAAGTCGTAATTTATGTCTCCAAACTGGTTATTCCATGGGTTACTGGCACACAAGTCTCCACAACCACAAACTCTTTCAAAGGCAATGACATGGCTGCTATCCAAATGACCAATATTCATTTACAGCTGGGAATAAAGTCTGAATTTTCACATCCATGCACCTAGTAGAACAGAGGTACACTGAATTTATAGTATAGTGAGACTAAAATACAGGAAAAATCACTATACCCAGAATTTTGTGACCTCCACTAACTAAACACATGGACAAGGGGAATTTCTTTTCCCCCAGGACTAGTTTCTTTTGCAATTAACTTGATTAGTATAATCACAAAGTTCAGAAATGTTAATCTTTTTTTCCTCCTCAAAAGAAGAGCATCCATTGAATGTGTGTCCAAGACTGATTCAGGAAAGGACCTCAACACAGACATAACTGAAAGCAAACCACAAGCACGTTTTCTGGAGCTCTCCTGAAGCAGGGGCTGGGAGTTCAGCTCTGATCTCATCTAAGCTGTGATGGCTGAGATGAATCTGGCTGTAAATTAACAGGAAATGAAGGCTTGTACAAACGAACGTGGAGAATCTATAAATCACCTGACAATCCCTGCACAGGGCAGTTAAGTCTGCAAGGGACTGAGAGCGCAGAGTGAATTTGGACACAAAATGCTCTTCAGAAGCCAATGTTACTTTTTTGGAGTATTAATATTTCTGTGCTTTGGTTGCTCAACATATATCCACTGTGCCCGCCTGCCAGATCTCCCAACCCGTCCCAGAAGACAGACTCGAAGAAGGCAAGAAAAGGACAGGAAAGAATTATTTTGTTTGAGCCATGTTTGCAGTTTCAAGGTGACTTCTGTTTGCCTCTTAGTTTTCATGTGCTGCAGCTGGCAGATGAGATGGATACATTATTTTACACAGGAAAAAAAAAACTGGCTCCTTTCTCTCTGTCTCCCCATCTCCTTCAAACATGGGCTGACTCCAAATGTAATTCTCAGCTCCAAACACCATCCCGGGCCAGTCCCAGCTGGGGAATGTCAGACAGTTCGCTGCAAAGCACTGCACCCTCTCAAAGCACTGCACTTCAAACAAAGCCTGTGACTTTTTCTATACACAGCATGTGATATGAAGGCAACATCGCCCAAACCTTTTACTAGCTTGATTACAATTTATTTTTCATTCTTTTGGTAAGAGCCCAAATGTGACTTAACCCTTACTGTTACTACTTGGATCCTCTCAGCTCTCCTGCCTTTGTTCCCCTGTTCATTGCAAGGGTGCTTTACAGAAAAAAAAGACCAGTGATGTTATGAATTTGCCTCTCCCCTTTATCACTGACTGGAAAAGGGCTGGATTTTTCCCAACCACTTCACACTGGGTTGGCTTCAAACGTGACAGATCAGATTTTAGTACCAATTGCCGAAACCAGGTGTTAAAGCACAAATAATTGGTGATTGCACAACCAACACCTTCAGGTGTCTTTTCCTCTCCCCACTCCTTAGGTATCATAGCCTGGAAACAGCTTTCCCTGCCTCACTTCAGCCAGTGTTACCTCAAGAGTATACAATGACAGGGCTTCAATGTGAGATTGTGCAATTAGAGCCTGGAGTGGGAGCCAAGTCTCTTGGCTTCTATTCCCAGCTCTGGCACCGACTCATCTGCCTTGGGCAAGTTCCTTAACCCCTCTCTACCTCTGGCTTTCCAACGTGAATGGAAAAGGACTATCCAGCTAGGATGATGCACCCTTCGCTGAGGACTAAAAATCCAGAGTGAAAGATGCTCAAGTGAAAAAGAAATCATAGGAACTAAGGAGCCTGTCCAAGTCCATTTAGGTTTGTTTATGAATATGGGAGGATCTGGCTAAAACAACTGAACTTCCAAGTTCATACCCAGCGTCATTCCCAGAGACACCTCATCTGCAGCTAATGCAGACCTGGAACTGTAACACCTCCGTGCCAAGCTAAGGTAACTCGAAGTCAGCAATGATCACTTTTACACTCTCTATGCGCATGGCACTTGTTCAGGAACTTCTTCATCCTCGGGTCAGCACCAGCTACAGCTGCAGAGGGAGAGGAGAGCTGGGCGGAGCCGCTCCAGCCCCTCAGTTTAACCCGCCTGAATCCCAGTTCAACACCCCGAGGCAGCACAGCCTCTTAGCCCTTGCACTTTGCACCGCCCTTGCACAGACCCCTTGGGCTTACAGGAGATTTGGATTAACCTCAGCCAGCTCTTTGCCGAACCAAGCCCGTGAGGACCCCGTGAGGAAGCGAACGCATGCTCTCTGCTCCTCCGGGCTGAGAAAAACAAGCAGAACGTTCCAGCGAAGCCAAAGCGTGTTTGGGTTTGCTCTGAGTCGGGAGGGAGCTGAAGGGGGTGGCAGGAAAATAACAGGTGGCGCAAAGTCAAAGGCTTGCAGCATTTCCAGGAATCTCAGCTTGTATTTTAGAGGTAAAGTTACACTTTAATCCCGATACGTTTCCTCATTTGAAGCGTCTTTGTGAATATTTATTTGATAAACAGGCTGTGAAACATTTTCCACCAGACCTAACAGGGGAAGAATTCAGCTTCCTCTTTGCAGCAAGCAAGGAGAACACCGCTCAGTTTTATTTATACCGTAGCTTCAAACTCCTCCTGTGAAATGGATGCAAAGAGCAGCACAAACACATTCTTTTGTTGTTTGAGCCACATTCACTCCCCCCAGCTGCTGCCCACTCGAAAGCTGACAGCGGAAAATCAAAGCAAGCAGACCCTCGGACGGGAATGCATGAGGGGCTTGGCTTGGGCTGATTTAAATACAATCAGCCCAAAACCTCCTGGTTTAGACAGAGCTTGAATTAAGGCTGCCGTAGCTGCTGCGAGTCTGCAGCGCAAATGTTCGGTGTGAAGCGAGGCTAAAGTCAGGGAGAAGTCACATGCCTGGCCTTCATGTAGTGTCAGCTTACAGATCTGGCTGGGCTCACCAGAGAAAAAGGAAAGCTGTAATACAGCAAACCTATTAAACCAGCACCTGTTATAGGCATCAAAAATAAAACTGAGCTTCTAAAGAGGGGCTCCACACCTCGGGCAGGGTTCTATTAATATGCCAGCACATTTTCAAAATTAGCGTACAAGGGAGATCACAGGACTAGAAAGAGAGAGAGAGATTTAAAAACTTCAGGGTTTGGTTAGTATTTCCATACTGACACAGTATTGAAGTAACGAAATGCTGGAGCCAGAAAGAGTTATGGGGTTTGCTACTGAAGGACAGGCAAGGTTTGGTGTCAAGAGACTGGCTGTGCAAAGAGAAGGACTTCAAAGGCAGCGTAACAGGAGATGGATCACATACACTGTGACTAACACATGCCTGGAACTACCTGCCCGCCTCCTCCTCAGCTCAGAGGAGATGGAGATCCAGTACTGATCCTCCTAGAAACACAGAAGATCAAAGACATGGGTTCCTAAGCTTTCACCTTACATGATTTGCCATTTGATTTTAGCCCATCACTCACTACACAAACACAAAAAATAATAAATAAAATCATGGTTTCAGAGTAGAGTGCAATGCAATTGCCTGAGCAATTTTCCTAACAGGCAAGAAGGGTAACTGATAATCTGGAAGATGAATTTGTCTTTACAACAACAGCAACATAAATATTTCTGCTTTTCCTGGTCACCTTATTACAGTCAATAACCCGAGATCTCTTGAGCCATTTTTACTAACGTATGGAAAGAAGGAAGGAGAAGAATGTCATCAGGACCTGCACATCAGCTTTGACTCAAAGTTCAAACAATTTATCAGTGCAGAACTTCTTACATGGTTTTAACATTTTATTCATAAATTTTACTTCCAAAGACTTATTTCAGAAAAATTTTTCTTCTCTACTGTAGCTTGTGAAATGTCTGCCTTGGAGTAGAGTGAAACCATCTCTGCAGCAGAAGATGAAGTAAACATGCAGGTGACATGCTGGAAGTCTGTGTCACACCATCCTCTAGTTCTTCATTTGAGACCTTCCCAGAAAAACTGAACTGGCTGATGTGCATGAGCCCTCACACTTCCCAAGTGCTCTGGAAAGCCCCACTAGTTGTCTGACACTTTGCATTGTCTTATCAGCCGTTCCAGAATAATCCATGAGGCACAAGATTTTGGACTGTCACAAGAATGTGTATTTTTATCCAGCACAAACACACTGTGCTTATGGGAACTGCCCCACTGTCCTTTCAGAGTAAGGCTGCATGGGTTATTGTTTGGACAGGAAGCAAGGATGCATGGAAGCAGCCTCCACTTTTCTCAGATGCTCTGAATCACTCCTTCCCTGAGGAATCCTGGCGGATTCCCAGGCTGTCACAGATACAGCTCTGTTTGTTCAGGTGCTGACTGCACACACAACAAGAGCAGAGCAGTGGCAGGCCAGGCAGCCACTGCATTTTAGGGTCAGCCACACAAAAAAAACCAACCCAAAAAACATCACCCCCAAAAAGCCCAAAACCAGAAAACCAAACGCCAAACCACCAAAAAAAGTCACCTGCACAATTTTTTATGGATATCCAAACTTTCCCTTAAAGGTTTACATGCTCTACCCAAGACCATAAGTTAGGATCTTCCCTCTCCCTAGCACTCCTTCAAAAAAAGGTCTAGGATGCAGCAGACAAAATCCATGACCATTTCACAGTGTTTTTCACTTAAAATCATATATAGGAATAAAGCAAGAACAAGCTGATGGAGCTATTCCAACTACATCTAACTACAGCAGAAAATCTGAAGACAATTTCTTCATCTGCTGTACATCAGCTTCAAACCAGATATATTCCAGGGGGCTTTTATTTATCAGGTCATGTTCTCACCCTGTTTTGTGGTTTAGGATGGAGAAGCATGAGGCAAACTACCCCCAGCTACACACAGCTGGGACGAGACAGGGGGTTTAAAAAACAACCTGGGTTTTGGGGTTTTTTTGAAGGAGGAGGGGATGGAAAAAATTCAACCTTTCAAAGTGAAGTGACTGTGTCTCTGTTCCAGGTCATGGATGTTTGGAGGCAGAAATCAGTCTGGGAGATGAGATTTGCTAATTCACTCCTTTGGGCCTGGGAGCAGCTGCCACCTGCAGAGGGCTGTGCTATGAACTCTATTCCCACAAGCAAACTCTTACTCACGCAAATAGTTCCACTGCAGTCAACAGGACTATTCATGTGAGCCCAGTGTGACCCAGGGGCTGTGTTTTCCCTGTCTATTAAAGGCTACTCTGTGGCCACTCACGGGACCAAGCTCATCTGCCTCTCATATTGATGGACTGAAACCACTGACCCTGTGCACTCCCGGTAGCCTCAGAGCACCCTTGTGCCTGGGGTACCCAACCATGGGCAGATGTTATCCTGCCGCCAGGCACACTCTCACAGCTCTTCACTATGGCAGCCACACGGGTAAGAGGCAGGGATCAAGCATTCTCTTTAGAATCTGTCATAGCAGCTGGACATAAGCAAAGGCCTGGATCTGATGAACAGTCATTAATGGGTTTTGTTGGGTTCAGTACGAACTGCATGAAGGAAAGCCCTTCTTCTGTTGTAACCAAAACCACCAGATACCCAGTGAGATACATATTCTCTTTGAGTATTTCTGCACTAGCACTGTAAACTTTCTGACTTCTTACATGACCTTATACTGTGTGCCAGATCCACTGAGGTAAGTCATGTCATTTTTCAAAGCTCTCTCCCTCACTTTGATGTGCATTTCCTTTCACTGGACTTTGACTTGCCACCACATGATTTCGGATATTTTTTGCAATATACAACTTCCTAAGCCTTCAGCATTTCATTCCATTAAGAGAACAAAATGTGTGGCACAGGCAGGATTAGAAGTTAGTCATCTTTAAAACAGAGGCTGTCTTATCTCTTCAGCAGATTACACAACCTGCTATGACATCAAAGCAAATTAAGATTCCTGAAGACAAGACAGTCTCTGTTATGGGCACAGTCCCCCCCATCAGCAACTGGGTGGTTCTAAGAGGACCAGCTCTCTTCTGGTTACACTGGATGTTTCATCAAGATTGTGCTCTGCAGCAGCTTTTAAAATGATGCATTCACAAAGGGCACAGATCCATTAAACAGGCTGTGCAAAGCATCTCTCATTGTCTGGCACAGCTTCTCTGTAATGAGCCTCCCTGAACTTTTATGAACTCAGTACCAGAGCACAACCTCATGGCTCCATGTGCAGCTTGACCCCAAACGATCTCAGTGATTATATGCAGAGCCCTGAGCGCATCCCTCGATGGAGGATGCACCTTCAAGGGTTGGGGCCAGGTATCTTCAGCAGGGGCTGCCCAGCCTGTGATGCAGTTTGGCCAAAGGCACAAGGGAGGGACAGGGCCTCTAAGCCACTGAGTACCATCAGTGCTGGTTTTGAAAGGGGCAGTTTGCAAGCACTCATAGCTTTACTAGTCTTCCACCCCGTCCTCCAGCACTCAGTCCAAACCACTGCTCCTGTCACTTCTCACATTCCCTGACCTCCATCTGGAGCAAGCACTGAGAAAGGCTGCAAAGGAGAGGAGAGGCTCTTCTGAGTGCTGAACTCTGCTAAGGAGGAGAATTGTCCTATGGGAATAGAAGGAAGAGAGTCATATAAGGTAAATGGCAGTTTTCACACAAGAATGCAGGAAACCACAGGGCTCTGCACCAGCTGTCTGAACGGGGTCGTGGGGCTCAGCAGAGCCTCTTTGAAGGAAGGGCTGCATCAGTATTTGAAAGGGGTCATTCAGTTGCTGGCAGATGACAGTCAGGTCAGTGTTTCCATGTTCTACATCTCATGTCTTTGGTCTGCTACTCTCTTGCTCCATCACTGGATTTTCCTCTTATGCTTCTCCTTCAAGGGCTTTGTTCTGCTGCTGATACATGCCAGCCAAACTCAATTTTCTATCACAAATTAAATGCATAAGCAACTCCTTGAACCCAAGAAAGAGGCCAGCTTCACCCCACCAGTTTGCTGCTCTGATGAGTTCCTGCTCTCCACAGCCCCACACTTGCACAGCGCCCATGTCTGGGCTGCTGCCTAGGCTACCCACCTTATTACTGGCCTCAAAGATGAGTCAGGTTTGTGATAAGGAAGAACAGACACCTAAAAATCAGATTCAGCCCAGATGTCAACTGAACTAGCACAGAGCAGGGGCTGCAGAGAGAGCAGCCTCCTTTCATTTCATTGCATGCAAGTTTTGTGCTTCTAATCAACAATGGCATGTCCATTTGAAAGCCAAGAAGGTCCAAAAGCACAGGGCATGGAGGCACTTTTATACTTAAATCCTGATACTGATTTAGGTTCTCTTTGTGTAATACATGATCAAAGTAAGTAAGATCCACCACAGCCTAGAGAGTCCATGTGTTTTGTGGGTGGTTTTGTTTTGCTTTTGTCTCTCCAAGGGAGTGAGAAGGGGAAAATAACACAAGTGGAGAAGCAATTCAAGTGCAAACCAAATGCAATGGCTCTGCCCATGATGCTGCAATTTTAATCCAAATTGTAACTGCAAGCAGATTTCTCGATAGCATGCACAGTCTGTGCCTCTAAGCCACAATGTGACACAGGGGCTTTTCCCACTTTTGACAGGAACACAATGAAAACAGGTGGATTTAACTACACTGATGATAAGGGAGGTAAATAAAGGACAACACACTTGAATACATCTTCCAGACCATCAAACTCTTGGTCTCATGGAACTTGCAGCAGAAGCTGCTAAAAGACCTGCCTCTTGAAAAAGGCAGCATTTGAAGAAACATATTTTTGACTGGCCAGTCAAACTCCTGTTAACACTTGAGAGATGTAGATAGGCTGGCGTTTCGTCTGCTCCAACATGACACACACTTGTGCTCTGTTGAAAGGGCTTATCTGTCTTGTCAGCAAGGTCACAGGAACAGGGATTGCCTCTGGGCAGACTTCACTGAGCTCTGCTCGGCTCACACCGCTCAGCCTGCAAGAAGGAATAGCTCCTATGTGGAAAAGCAGTGGTCAAGTTAGCAAAGAAAAGAGCTGCTCTTCACAAGTCCAGGCACCCTGTTACTAATAAAGCTCATCAAGCAGGAAGGGTGGCTTTGGGAAACCCCAGAACAAGGTGTCAAGACATCTAGGGAAAAGAAAATTTGGGTTTTAGAGTAGAACTGCCTCTGTGCTAAGCTAGGCTGGTGTAAAACAGGCTGTTCAAGCTTCTCTCGTGAAGATCTTGTAAAGTCAAGTGTAAGCATTCACCACCACCTAGCCAGTAAGTTCTTCAAGCTTCTTTAATAAGACCATTTACTTCTTCAGTTCCTCCTATTTTGAAAAAGATGACTGCTCTCTGAAGAAAACAACCTTCAGGGCAAAAATATCTTACTAAGATCACCAAAAGGTGTTCCTTTCCCAGGGCACCTGAGGGATTACCAAAAGTCCAATCCCTTGGCCTGATTGCTCGTGCAGCAACTGCTTGCACACAGTATGTGATCTGCAGTAGATGGACTGGACAGGAGATGATATTCAAGTCTAAAATCCACAAGCCATTTATAGATTCTTTCTTTTGCCATCAACTCTTAATTCTACCTCTCCCCAATTCATTTTTATCTGCTCAGATCTGACCACTAGCACAACTGTCTTTTCACTTGGACAGCCCCGCACTCCTGTTTCATTTTCCAGCTGCCTTTGCTATTTTCCCGATGTGTAATTGAACATTAAATTGTTTGACAGGCAGAACATGTACTCACCAAACCACTTATTCCCAATCAATATTCATGTGGAATTCCTGTTAACAAGCAGGAGTTATGCACACACACGTAAGGGAAGGTGGCCTCTCAAGTGATCACTTCATCTGAAGGTGTGACAGATCACTTTCTCATCTACCTTAACCAGCAATCACATTTTCCACACTGCACACCCCTAGCAGGGCTGGTTTTGCAAGATAATAACTTTTGACATGATCTCTATTGTTCACCTCTGCAATTAATTGGGGAATTTGACATGGGTTAAAAATAAGAGAAAATCCAGCACATAGCTGGCTTTTATTCAGTCAGAAATGAGCTTTCTACAGACTTTTTTGCTAATCTCTTCCAACCTGCACATGGCAGGATCACAGTCAAGTGAACATTTTCTTCACCCTACACTATTCCTAATGGTGACAGTGTTTTATGCCGCTCAAACTCCATAATTCTGCCCCTCCCCCCCCCCCCCCACCTTTCTTACTCCTCTCTGGGCATCTATCTGATGCTCTGAGCAAGCACCACTGTCTACAACCAGGATAACTGACAGTGAGGACTAACTGGTCAGTCTCAGAGGGGAAGGAGGAACACATTCTGAGAGCTTCCTGATTTTGAGCAATTTTGTTAAAAAACTGAATTGGTCAGGCTTTCAGAGAGGAAAATGGGTAGAGAATTTTACCCTGAAATAATTTAACTTGCTTTTACTGTAGCTTCAACTTCACTTTTACTCACCTCTGAGCAAACTTAATTGCCATTACCAGCAGTTTTTAGGCAGGAAACTCCAATATGCTAAAAAAACGTTCAACTCAGCAAGCTATTTATATTTGAAATCCGCTTGGTCTGTGAAGACTAACAAAGGAATTGCTTTTGTAGATGTGTGCTTTATTTGCCATATGCCACTAAATGAGACAGTCAATCTACCAGAGATATTAATAGTAGCAAGTTTGGGCTATTCTAAGGCTCAAATATGAAGCTATTTTTCATACTGACCTTAACAAAAGATCATGGTTGCAAATGACCCTGATCTAGGCTTGATCTGGACAGGGACAGAATTTGGAAACCACCTTGTGCATTGTACACAAAATATGCCCTTGCCCTCAGAGATGCTCTACATCCAGGAGTTCTATCTGCGCTGAGGAAGATCCTCTTCAGCTCAGAGGAAGCAAATCTGCCCAAAGGGGCATTTACTTTGGGGTGTAATGAATATGTAGGTCATGCACAAAAAGATCCTCTTCCAGTATTCCAACTCCCAACCTTGTGCTCTGTCCCACAAGACCGCTCGTGTCCTCTCCTTCCTCCAGACACGTATCAACCCAGCATGGCCTGCTAAGCAGCACACAGATGCCAGAGCAGATCTGGCCCAGCTCAGAGCAATTCTCTACTCACAGAAGAAGCTGCCACAGCTGCACAAAATCCTTATCCTTGTTAATACATAATAGAGTAGCCTCCAGGGGTAACTGCTATTTCATGAGCTGCCACCAACTTTCACTATCTTTATCCTCTGGCTAATTTTTACACTACACTGTATGTGCCCAGATTACTTTCTGATGCTCTTTTGTTGAGTCTGATAACTGTGTGCTTTACTGCTGTTGCTTTTCTAGAAGAAATGATTACTCATTTCCCTGCAATACCCTCAGATCCTTTGCCATTTCCATGTGCTCATGTTATATCTAAAAGCTCAAAGAGGACATGCAAATGATTAGAACAGTTCCAACAACCCAAAAGAGAAGTCAAAACAGCATCTCTTCTGGTGCTTGGGAGCACATGATTAATAAGAGTTTCCTCCACTGGGAAAGGCTCCTGCAGTCTTTGGCCTCAAAAACTTGCAGACTTTACACACCAGAGCCTTAATATGAACTCTGAGCAAAACAAACTTAAGAGGTGGGTTTCAGAATATCTTATGCCTGTACATTGCTGCACACTGAACAGTCTGACTATTGGCATTCTTTTAATTTTCCCTTTCCATATTAATATATTTCACATTCAAACCCAGAAGCTCAGTAGTGTAGCCCGTAGTGTGGAACAAACTCTCAGAAAGAGCTCTCTCCATCTCTGAGGGGAATTGCCTAAGCAAACACTGCAGAATTGGCCCCTGCAGACATTACACCTCGTAGGTGATGCAAGCAGGGGTTGGGGGCAAATCTGCTCCCACTTATGTATCTACACATGCCTACACCACTTCTCCTTAGCTCCCAGAGAAAGTTTTCTTTGGGCCAGTAATTAGGAAGAGTGGAAGGCAGCATGGTTTTCTGATCTGCCCAAGGCACGTCCTGCACACAAGCAGAGCCTGCTGACTTCAACCAGACCCCGCACACGGATGCGTCTGAGTCATCTGGATTTTGTGCTTATGAGCACAAAACCTCTTGCTGCGACCCAGATGGAATTAACAGAGTAGTCTCCTTATTTCTAATTGTTAGATCATCCCTTTTTAACTCCAGCAAAGATGACTTGCAGATTAAACCCCTTGGGGGTCAAGGCAGTTGTTCTGTTTGTACAGCAATTAGCACAGCAGGATCCCAGGCCACAAATGGCCTCCAAGGCTACGTCTGTACTATCGTGTTAGCTCAAACCTCATTCTTCCTGTAAGCCAAACTTCCCAGCTCTCAACAACGCCTACACAGAGGTTTTTACTCTGGCCTAGCCAGGAACATGAAGTGAGCTCACACCTCGTGTAGAGATCAGCTCAGGCTTGAGCTGTGCTCTACGAACGGCACAGATACAGCAGTTTTGAGTTCTTCCCCCTAACAGAGGTCACCCTGGGAGGCTGCCATGGACAGAGCTGCAGCTGCAGTTCTGATGCTCAATCAAGTCTGCACCATCTTAACTTGAAAAGCAAAGATGAAGTCACAGATCTCAACCCCACCACCCCAGCTCTCAGGAAATCTTGCAGAAAGATTTCTGCAAGAATTTGTGAGATCCCACTCAGAGCAGCAGAGCACAGACTGCTTGCATTGTCTCAGCTCACAAAGCAAGACACCTTTGTCTTGGGTGAAAGCAGAACAGCAGCTCAAAGAATCGAATGGACCACATGGGTTTTCAGAAAGAGTCTCTGCAAACCCCATCTGACAACTCAAGTGAAGCAGTGCAAACAGCACTAAAATAACAGCTGCTTTCCCAAGCCTTCACATGAAAGAATGAGGCAACAGCTCAATAGTGTGATCCTGATTCTGCCACGTTAAGGACCTCCAAGACCAGCCAACTTTAATTTAGAACAAAGGTCTAATGAGTGTCAAAGAAAATCAAAGTTAGACAACACACAAGGGTCACAATCTTAACAATGTGGCTAATTTAACTCGAATTATAATGGAATACCCAGCACTTAAGAGGGAAACCTCTACAAGAAACCATGCAAGTCAAATGGAAGTGACTGACTGACCTGTCTTACCCAACATCCAGCTAGAATAGCATAGAGTACCCTCCTTTCCATGAGGATCATGCTGCCCCAACCAGCATCTGAGGTCATCAGCCCTTTTTCAAGCAGTCCTAGCATGTTCCCTGCCACTCCCAGTTTCCAGTTTCCAGGTATTTAGTTTTCAAATTTTATATGATATATTTTGCCTGGGGCACAGTAGATCACTTACCCTTCTCCTATTAGCTCTCTGTTTAATTACAGTTTAATGTGAATTGATCTTTACATTAATGAGTCTGTAAAGAAGATTGATTTTCTTCAAGAGACTTTTCTGCTCAGTTTGGCAGCAGAGTAGGCCTATTGATTTCGCTTTCCCCAGTAAATACACTGCAGTGTCACTGCATCTTGTGAATCAGCTAATCCTATTTCACACTCTTTTGCTCCAAAAATCCCTATTCGGAGTTCCTTGTTATCTGTGCCTATTCAGAGCAAGACGATGGGGCCAAAGTATCTCAAACAGCTCTGCCTGTTGCTGACACACAGCTGACTGCTGTGGGTCACTGTCCCCTTTGTTCCTAAATGGCTGGGGGCTAAAAAGATTTACAGTGAAAGAAATGAAAGTTATTTTTAAGTGTTTAATCTGTTAACTTCCTTAATTCCCAGCCAGCTAAGGATGTGGCAGAGTGTGCTCTGTTTACCACGCTTGATCCAGAGGTCTGGTTAGCAATCTCCACTGAGCCCTACAGCTGCCCAACAGCCTGTGCTGGCATGCCTGTGTCACAGGATGCTGACTGAATCACACTTGGAGTCAGGGCAGAGGACAAGGATCCACCTCCATCATCCTGTCCAAACTCCTCAAAACCCCTCCAGGATGCATTTACCCACATGCAGGTAAGATGCAGCAGTGAAGACAGGCCCCAGAGTAAGGGCTGAGCTTGTGCCTGCTCGGGAGTTTGTAGGAAACCCATAATAACAGACCAGCGCAGGGTTGATTGCAGCTCCTTTAACCTGGCAAGCCTAAGAGTCCTTCCATGCAAGTTAGTGAGGAAGTTGGATATAAACAGACTAACTTCTGCAAATAAATGGTTTCTTCCATCATCCCTTTCCCCACCAGATCAGGTAACAGGGTCTTCTCAAGAGCCTTCAGAGTTAACACACTGTAGCTGCACTGGGATGGGAAATCCTCAGCCAAGGGCATGTCAGTGAAAACACCCTGCCATCAACTCCCAAATGTCCAAGTCTAGGAACTGTAACTAAATTACAAATGCTGTGGGAATTTCAGGCAAGGTTCTCCTCTCAGCTATTCCGATGTAATTTCGGAATGAATCCAGATTCAGTCTCTCCCCCTCCCAGCTGAATTTCCTGGCTTTTGTTTGCACTCACAGATGTTTGCATTTAATGTCTGTCTTTATTTGGTAACCCGTACATAGATTATTTTTCCCTTCTGTTCTATTAAAAGCCTTATCAAGTCCCTTATGTTTGCTCTTGCTGAAATGAACAACTTTGGCAATATTTTCAACATGCAAGACAAACAAACTGATTCTTCGAGGAATAACTAAACTGAACCAAACTTCACGGCAGTGTGTTAGGACAAAGCATTTTTGATACATATGTTATGTCTGTGTCCATCTGCAGCCTGGGACATCCAAAGGCTTGCAGAAAGCTTTGAGAATTCTCTCTTCAACAGATTCTCACATGCTTACATATATACTTAACTGGCCTGTGGTCCTCATACATGTGGGGTCAGGCAAGTTTTGGGTGATGGAGACAGGTATGGAAAACCCAAAAGCAGGGAATGCAAACCAAAGCTCATTAAAAAAAAAAAACAACAAAACAAAAAACCAAAAAAAACCCAAACAAAACTTTATGCAAAATTTGAGTTTGGCAGTACAGCAGATTTCCTTCTCCCAGCCCCAAAAGGAGAAAAACTGTCTTCTCCTGTTTAGGAAGAGTAGGAGATGAAGTAACTCATTCAGAAGGGCTGTTTTGAGTGACAAATATACAACCCTTGCTTTTATAATACATTAACAGTCCTTTGGAAATACTTAACCACATGCTATATACAAAACCTACTTCAGAGGTTTGTGAGGTAAACACACTTCACACATTTCTAAACACTGAAAAAAAAAAGGAAATGTATTTATTTTTCTTTAGCAGTAAGAATACACTGTAACACTATACACTTAAACATAAACCAGTTTCTCAGTACACAAGTCTTCATTATGAGTCTTCACCCTGGGTTTGGTTTGGCAGCCTCCCCAATTATTACTTCACAGATTGGAAGGCCAGAAGAAACCAGTATGGCCATATAATCTGACTCCTTACATCACACAAGGCTAAATAACTTTACCCACCAATTTGCCTATCAAGCCCATTAACCTAGGGTTGAACTAAAGGACCATCTTTTAGGAAGCCAACCAATTGATTAAAGATTCCCAAAGACAGAGAAAGCTTCACTTCCTCAGCAAATCATTCCAATGTGAGTCAGCAACATCAACTGAAGCAGGTACTTTAAAACATCTTTCAGGTTATTTTTATCTCTGATAAAAATTAAAAGGAAATGCAAGGGGGAAAAAGAGTGGCATTCTCTAATAAAAGCTAAACAAAGAGACCCTTGTTGCAGAAGTATGACAGCAGCATTACAAATCCCACTATCAGAGTTATTTATGTGTAGCAGCTGAGGAGAGCAATTCGGATTTCTGGAAAGTGATACTAAGCAGGTCTATTTGGAATACCATCCTTTTATCATTTGGCTTTGTACCTTCTCCTTCCTTCTGCACCACTCTAAAATTTCAGAGAAGCTGTAAATCTACTGCCTTCCAACAGTCATTATTCCTCCTTTCCAAACTGCTTATTTCATTTCAGGAATAAAAAACTCAAAGCTCCAGCAATTTGGTTCTTTGCCAACAGCTAAATTAATAGCAAAAATAACAACAGGGGCTTGTGGAACTCAGAGCATTTATAGACTTCATGAGAAAGAGAAGCCGATCTGGGGGGCCTAAAACTATATCCCTGGATGGCAAATTCTATGCAAGCTTTCCATCCATAAGTAAGATTTCTGGAGCTCTTTTTCAAACCCTGATGCACAGCACAAATGTGGCAGCACGGTAACACAACAGATCAAGGGTGCCTCAGAGTAAGTCAGAGCCTTTTGAGCAAGAGAGGCCAATGAGCTGGAGGTGTGGTCACAGGCATTTTCCACCACAAGAAGTACCAAACCCATGGAAAATACGGATACCTGCCTGCAGGTGTACTGCAAGGCCATGCAGGCTGGAAGCCACCACTTGAACTGCTCTAGCACTTTGCTGGAGTTCCTATTAGCTATAAACACTGCCCAGGAACCTGGGAGGTATCATGCATGCCTCAGCAAAATTCCTTCTCAGTGCACATTACAAGTAGACACATGCAAAAATAATTTTAGAAATCCACACTCTTCAGGTACTAAATAGTTTGGTATTTTAATATTTTATTCCCTTCAGCAGCACTATCAGCCCAAGATCCTCAGTGGCAGGTACACAATCGCTCTCAGGTGTCTAATGCTTCTGTGGTCACCTAAACTACCAAAGTTAGGAACTTCAAACCTTCTGCAGATCATTCTTTACAATCACTGCTCTCTCAAAAGAAAGTGTTAAAAAGAAGTTGAAAGACACCATAAAAACAGGTCTGGAATGAGGTCCCTGTAAGATTAAGATATTAATAGTCTCTGGCTTTAAGAGGAAAGAAGAAATGATCAGAACAGGGCCAGGAAAAAAAAGAACAATAAAGAAAAGGTAAAATTTAATAGTGCAAGTATGACCTAATGGTTGAAACCCAAAGGCAGAAAAGAAAGAATAAGTTTTATTCAACCTGTGGAATTCACTGACATAAGTTACCACTGACCATAAGCACCTCACACAAATCACACTACTCACGATGTTCTTTCTTAATTAAGGTGCCAGCAAACCAAAAAACGAAATCTAGAGTCAGCAGGAAGGAGTGGGACACACATGGAACTCTCAGAGGCCGCTAAACCCACCCCACAGAGAGCCCAGAGCCAAAGGAGGTGGCAGTGACTTACAGGTAGAGGGAGCGGACGCTGGAAGCAGCGGATCCCAGGGAGGGAATGGCAGTCAGCTCATTGTTGTCCAGTCGCCTGCAAGAAACAGAAATTAAGGGTTGAAGCCAAGCAGCCTGTGCCCAAGCATACAGGAGCAGGGGAGGGTGGGCACTGACTCTGGGGTGGAGGCCTCCGTCTCAAGGGGTTTGCCTGGACCTCTGATGGCCGCACCTTATCTTTAATACATGAGAGCCACCATCACTGGTTCCACTGCACTGTCTTTACAAGAGCAAGGCTTCTTTTCCCCCCTGCCACCCACTCCCTAAAGTGCCAGGGAGGAAAGCATTGTGCCACAGCCCTCCACTAGCCTGTGTTTTCAGAGTCATCACAGAGTCGAGCCTGAGACAGGAGATTTTTGCACCTAAGGCCATGGCTCCCACTGCCTCAGGACAGGAATTTAACCCCTTCCCCAAGCAGCAGCCCCTGCTCATCCCCTCCACACCAGGTCAGGGCCTGAGGGCACAACCGAGTGGCATCCTCTCCACAACTTGTCTAATTGGGCTAGTAACCTGCCCATCCTCACAGCCTTCAGCGACTGGCTCTGTGCCAGACATAGAAGTTTCGAACGGCTTTTTTTTCCCTACCCCCACAAACCAGGTTTTGTTAAAGCAACACACCAGGACCAGCTCTGAAAACCCCGGAGGGATTTCCCCACAAAGCCAGCAGCACACGGTGCTGGGCACAGGAGTGTCCCGAGACACGGGGCCCTGCTCCAGGCAGCCGGGAGCACAGTGAGCCCCCGGCTGAAGGGAACCGCAGGCCGCCCGCTCCTGCAACCACCAGCACAGAAACGGCCCCTGCAAGGGCCTAATGCCTGAAGTGTTTTCCTGACTGAAAACAGATCCTTGCCATGTGACTGGCTCTTCCTTGGTTTAAAGAGCCCTTGTTTGTACGGTGAATTAGTCAATTAATTACTGTAACAGTCGCTCGTCTGGCTGCTTGAAAATTACCTAATTTCTCAGCCTTCTTGCCCGCTCCCCCCTCATGCTGCTCGCTGCAGTGATCACAGCCAAGCCCTGTCCAGGCTCCCCGGGACCCCCAAACCACCTTGGATCCCATTGCTCCTGCTTGAGGCAGAGCCTTGCTGGGTCCCTGCAGGCCCTCAGAGTGCTCCCCTTCCACAGGGAATCCTGAAAAGATCACACTTTGGGTGCAAAGCACAGCATCCCAGAGCTGCACAGCTGAGGTGTGCTAAGCCACAGGCACGAGTAGGGGCAATCCTAAATTATGTTGGGTTTTTTTCCCCTCTTCTTTCCTTTAACACTATTTTTGGCAGGTGGGAGAGGGCAGTGGCACATTCATCCCAGAACTTCCCTTCTGGCTCCTCTGAGAGGAGGCAAGATATTTGATTTCACGAGGAGTTCCAAGCACTGCTGGGATAAAAGCTTTCCTCTGCCTCTGACATTATACCCGGGCCTTAAAACGTAAGGGAAAAAAGCCATATGCATTGCAATTCAGCAAGGAGCTCCACTCTGCCACTAAAAGCTCACTGTTGCTCATATTACAATATGGTCTAGAACTTCCAAAGGTACAGAGCAAGCTGGAAAGAGCATTAAAATGCTTATTTGTGGCATGTTTTCATTAACATCTAACTGAGCATCTTTTGGAGAGGAAGGAGCTTGGGTCAGCTCTGGTTAAGCAGCTCTGACACCAACCGGCGTCTAACAACTGGTCAAACCCTCCTCTGACGTAAGTGTGATATTCACATATCAGCCTCTTGTCATGTCAGGAGTCAGTCAGAAGTGGTTCTCCCACCTCATTTTCTCTCTTGGCTCACAGGCACCACTTGCTGACACAGAGGAGACAGCCAAACTTTGTATTTGCCTGGGATTTCCCCCTCATCTTCCCTTTTTCCCCATGTAAAGGAATTGAAAAAGAAAAAAAGAGAAGGGGAAAAAAACCCCTCAAAACAGAACAGCCGGGCTCAACAACTTTAAACTTTCAGTCTCCTTTCTCTTCCCCAGCCCTCACCTTTGACGACACAAACCCGCCGCCTCTGGATGCTGAGCCAGAGGAGGAGGGGGGGCCACCCATATAAAATATTTACAGTCCAGTTGCCAGGCTGGTGTCAAGCTGAAATGGAGCCTGCTCAAAAATAGCACAGCTCTCCAGAGCTTTCAGTGAAAGGCACTTTAGAAAATAAAAGGTGAGTTGTTTGGAGAGGACTTTTAGCATGGTTACTACTTTCTTTGCTACCAATGAGCTTAGAAGGCCTGAGAGCCATGAAACCATCAGTTTCGTGGATCCCATGATCCATATGACCTGAGGAAACCCTGGAAAGGACCACAGGGCCTACCCCACAGCAGCACCCTCCAACCCTCCTTCCAATCAAGGAATGAGAACGGATGGACCTCAGGGGATTGCCATTAGATGAAGCCACCAAAGGGGATAAGAAAAAGATCAAGTGTCCTGAATGAAAGTAATGTCCCAGTCCAGCCCCCACCCTGAGCCTGCACCACTTACTGCAGAGCATGTGGGATCACAGGGTTTTGCATCACTTTGAGCCACTAAATTTCATCCTACACAGACTTGAAACTTTTTAAAAAAGCTTCTCATAAAGGCCACCAAAACAAACCACACAAACAACTGCCTAAACTCAGGGAAAGGGAAAAGTGTAGGGTAAATTCTATTACTTTATCACAATCTCAGTAAAGCAAAACAGAAGCGTTGAAGATAAGGTATGAAGTTTAAATCTTTTGGTCTGCAGATATTTTCTTAAAATCAAGGGATGACAAAATGTTTTCAAAATACACCACACTAATTATTCACATGGAGAGACACACACAGAGTTTTAAGCCTTGTGTAATTCTCAGGAACCACAGGCAGCATGTTTGAAGCATCATGGGAGGTTTCAGGTCTTATCAATGCATCTATTATTTGGGGCAATCTCTTTCCCTGAGGGTGCCTTGGTTTGCCCAGCACAGCATGCACAGAGAAACACTGACTTGCTCTCGAGACATGCCACAGCATGATGCTTATTTCATGAATGTTTGTAAAGTGCTTAGAAAAAACCCTCAGAAAGAAGATGCTCTGGCAATATAGATGTGGTTCTCCTTGTGAAATAAAGTTTATTTCAGTGGTCTGTGGTTTAGCTCCTATTCAAAAGCAACCAAGATTAGCAGATAGGGCTTTTAATAGAGCTGCTCCCTCACACTTCCCAGAGCCTGCCTTCCAGGCTGTGCTCCAGACCTCTGCCTCCCTTCTAGTCTCCCATTTCCGACTGCTCCCTTTCCCTCCTACTCACTCTTCTGCTCTCTCCCTATTCCCTAACCCTGTCTTTCTGACACAGCAAGCAGCTCTTATCTGCCCATTACTTTGTGGGCTGCATTACTTATCTCCCCCGAAACCCTGACACCTTTTTATAGCGTTAAACTGCTCAGTGCAGGGCTTGTCCTGCTCTACACACGTGCAGCACTTTGCTCAAGGGAATTCCTTACCTGGGGAATCAGAAGCCACACACATTTCCCACCCCATGCTCCCTGAAGTCACACACCTTCAGTCACTTCCATGAATAAAAGCTATTGCTAAGCCACAGTCATGTTAGGATAATTCTAAAGTCTCACGGGATCAGGGCTGCAATTCTTTCCTTTAAGCACAGAGCAATTTAAGGCTTTCCACAGTTTAAAGAGAAGTTGAGAAAACAGATCCTACAGGCGATGTTCCACTGACCCACATCACTTTCTCTCTAAAGATCGTGAAGAGCTGATTTCAGAGCACTGCAGTCACTTCTGATACATATTCCTCACTTAATCATGATCCCCAGCAAGTCCGTACTGTTCATGTAAGCAGAGGAGCCGGGGGCAATCAGGCCAGGAGAGAGATGCTACATTAATCCCCAAAATCCAATTCAGCAGGCATCAGTCAGGGAGAATTCCACTGTTTGCCTATTTAAGAATCAAAGGATCTGGCCCCTCCATGAGTCCCAGAGCCAACACTTAATGAAAACAGACAGAGGACAAGAGAAAATGCTTGATAGAGCACAGTATTGTTTCTGAAAGGAAATGTTTTTTCAGTTTCCCATGAGGCATCAGCAGCTCTTCAAACAGAGCCCAAACCTCAAGTATGCCAGCGATTCACCAGGCAAACACCAGCTCATTACCTCAGCCCACCGCCTGCAATTTCAGTCACTTTCGTTTTTCAAACCCCAAAGCTGGAGTTCCAGGAATCCCCATGAAGGGCTGACAGTGCAGCCCCTCTCTGAGTGAAACTGCTGAGCCTTCACAGAGACTGGGAGCTTGGAAAACTTGCAGTTGCCTGAAACAGGTTTCTTTTATCAGCAAGGAGGGCCTGGCACAGCCACTCAGACCTTCACCAACTCCTCTTTTCCCCAGCAGAGCAGAAGACAGCCCTGCTGCTTTAGCCTCTCCTAGCAAAGACTTCCAACAGAATTTTTTCTGGTTCCAAAAGGAGCACAAATGAGAGAGGAGGAGACACAGTTAAGTGCTTTGTTATCCACTACACTACACCTTTGTTTCCTGGGAGATTTGGGCTAGGTTGGCATCAGGTATCACAATCCAGGCTGTTCTGCCTTGCTTCAGGGTTATGCTTTCAGCAAGGAGCTTTGTGTGTATGTTCAGGTGTGCTGAACTGCTCCCTCCGAGCATTGCACAACACCGAGGGAGGCAAACTCCAATGATTTCCAATAACAGCTCTGCTGTTTTAATTGGGATGTTGTGTTCTGCTAATTGATTGGTTTAAAAAAAGCAGCACAGGTACAATACGGAGGGGAAAAAACCTCTACACCAAGTCAGACCTGCTTATTCAACTTAGCTAAAGGAACGTACTGTCTTAGGAAACGAGATACAATTTCCTCCTGGCCCAGAAGCAGCCCTGGCAAAATACAATTAAAACCTTTGAAAGAATACTTACACTTCCTGCAGGTTCGACAGCTCTGCAAAGGCAGAAGGATCAATCTCTGTCAACTTGTTGTAGCTCAGGTTTCTGTTAAAATAAAAGACAGTGGGATCAGCAAACTGCAGTCACCCTGCTCAGCAAAACAGTCATCTTAATTATTCTGGCTTGCACTGGGAGCGTTTGGGTTTTGGTTTTTTTTTAAAAGAGAACCTAAATGGGAGAGCAGCACTTTTCTGCTGAATACACAAGTGAGTTTAGTTCCATGACAAAAATGTTATCTAGCTCTCCCCAAGCTTCTTCCTCTTTTGCATTAGATTAGTGTGGTTTTAATTTGTCTTCATATTACACAATTACATTTATTATTCTACTATTGGTTATTCACAACCACAAAACTAATCACAGATGAATAGGATATTTCCTGACAAATTAAAGTCTGAACTGAAACAATCAACAAACCTTCCACTAAATATTTTATAGCTATATTCACATGGAGTATTTTTTTATACCACTGTGTTTTACAAACTAAATACACATATATAGGTATGTACACTTACTATGTGCAAACACAAAATATATTCTACATTTTCTAACAAGATGATATAATTAGTATATCACTAAATGGTTTTTCTTAATCAGTGAATACAGCTTGCAAGTCACACAGTAGTACACACTTTGGTCCTCAACAACCCCAGCCAACGCCTTCCAACTATCCAACAGCCCAAATCTAAATCTGAATCATATTCTAGCACTGATGGATGACAAATGGGTTGTGCTGTATTATCTGAAAGCAGCCTGGTAGGAGAGCAGACCTGCCTCACAGGACATCCCTGACTGGAAACACATCCAGAGCTCAACATGCTTCAGGCAGGAACACACTGCAAGGATTTCTAGAGACAGCAAACAGGCAAAATAATGCAAATTAAGTGCCAACTCCAGAAACCACAAGCAAGAACTTTGCCATGCTCTGCTGTAGCATCATACAGTGCAACAGCAGAGTCTTCCCTCCAAGATATGCACTCTCAGCACACCACACAGGACAGGTCAAACCTGCAGCTAGGGACTAGCCAGGAGAACACAGATGAATTAAGAGCAAGTGACTAATGGTGCAGAAAGTAACAAGTGCTTTAATTACCATTGTGTATGCAGTGCTGGCATGTTTCTGTTAGTGTGTAATCTAAAGAGGGAGGAGGCAAATTGATGAGTGGTAGCAGAAAAGCAACCACAGTAAATTGTAAGGAAATTGTGAGGGAGACTTCTTTAATTTTACTTTGCTCCACACCCTGCTCTAGGATATTACCCTGGGTAAAATTCAACCCTCCTGCCTCCTCTGCAGGGAGGTTACACCCTCTTACTGCACCTCTGAACACAACCCAAAAAATTCATGGCCTGATTTTAGATAAGCCCTCAAACATTGATCTGCTTATTCAAACCACCAAGCCAGTCTGACTAGAAAACTGGCCAATCTTCCCTGGTTTGGGTTTTTCTTTGCTTTAAAACTGTGCCCACAGAAAGCAAGCAGGTCTGGAACCCAGATAAACCTAAGTCACCGAGGCACCTACAGAACTTCTACCAATGCTCCATGACCCAAGAGCTGAGGCATGCACAAAGAAAAGGCAGCTGCCAGAAGAGCATTGATGGAAAACACCTCTTGAAGTGCTTACACTAACACACTGCACTCTGTGGCAAAGCAAGGAGAAATCCAGGCTCAAGGCAGCCTTACAAATACCAAGACTTGAAAGACTACAAAGCTTACCAACTCTGCATGATTACCAGGAAGTGATAAACACCTCTTTCAAGCTAAAAAGCAGATATTGATCACCTGCCCTCTTGTAATGCATTTATGGGAAGTCCTCAAAGCATTCCCCCGCACGAGGGAATCATTTGATGGCTCTCACATCACACCATTCCCCATCATTTCAGAGCAGCCAGCTCTGAAGGCAGCTCCTTACATCTTGCCCAAAATGTTCAAATTTTTGCCAATACCTGCTTGTGGAAGAATGCTCTACAAATCAACAACACAGGCTGGCTCTTAAGAGAGCCTAGAACTGAAGCTATACAGCAGTGTAAAACCTAACCAAGCATCTCAGTTTAAAATACGCTGTCCTGTAAGCCCCCACTGTCTTTTAAAACACTCAAGAGACCTTTAAATCAATACTAGCCTACAGCAGATATCCATTTCACTATGAACTCAAAGGCATTTATCTAAATAAAAGTCAAACTGCAGTTTAAACTCGGAGTGTATTTGAAAGCCAAGTCCATATTCATAGCACAATTACGAATTAAAGTGCAATTTGCCCACAGATTACATTACTACTTTTTTTTTTTTTTAACCACGCAGTAAGATCAGGTTGGAGCTTGTCCCTGCCTGATCTACAGGCAAAAAGAGAAAATACAACAGGTAATGTCCTACAGGCTCAGCACAATAATGCCGACACAGAAATACGAGTGACAAACTATAAGGGGGAAATACAGCCAGGCATGACCGTGCATGAATCCATCTGTTTTCATGTACTTCTGTGCCTTCTACTACAGCCAATCTTTACATTTTTTAAGGCAATGTATTTCTCCTCGACGTGTTCCTCTGCAATAGGCTAAGAGGCTAGTTTATGAAGCAAGAAACAAGAACAGATGCACCAAAACTGATCATCCCTACACTTGCCAGAGGGATCCCTGGCTTAGCCTGTGCTCAAGCACTGAGTGACGCTGACGTGAACCTCCGAAGTTCACAAGTGAAAAAACAAAGACCTTCATAAATTAAAGGATTTCACGGCCACAGTTTAATGTCACCCAAAGCGACTTTCTGATTATTGTTGCTGCCATTCAGGACATCTGAACATCTAAGTCACTGCACAAGTAGCTGGCTCTTCAGACAGCACAGACACATTTTGCTGCTCCAGCAACAGAAAGACTTTCCAATACTTGCTGCAGAAATGCAGGTGAACTCCATCTTCTTGCATGCCAAAGTCTTCAATTCTCCCGACACTACTCACACCAGCCACCAAGTATCCTCACTAAATGTACAATACACTGTTCAAAAATCAGTGGAGAAATGAAAGCTAGAAATACAGTCAGTACAAAATAAACAGGAGACTTGAAATTACATAGATATGCCAAAATAAAGTTTACTGAGTTTCCAACACTAGCTGTATTTTAACTTATATTAAAATACCAAGAATTTCTAGCCTGAAGCATTAGCAATCAAAGGATGTGTTTCCCAGAACTCTGATCCCCTCACTAGGCAGTATTTGGCATGCCAGTCACAGCATTTAAGTGAGAGAAAGAATTAACGTGCTCCAATAGATAGATCATTGGGACTGGGAGTCAGGAAACCTCTGTCTATTCCTGGTTCTCTTAATCTCCTGCTGTGTGACCGGGTCATGTCACATCACCTCTCCAAAGCTTTTGTTTCCACAGCCACCCTTTGTCTGTCTTGTCTATTTAGACTGTAAATAAAATTGAGGTAGGTATTGTCTTGGTTTGCCCGATGCTGATGAAATGAGGCCTCAATCTTGGTTGGGCTCCAGTAATGCAAATAAAGAAAGGATCTCAAAACTTGAGGTCATAGGTGCACATGATGCTCTCCCACCCCTAAGCGTGGGTCCCAAATGTCCAGCAGTGAACGAAGCACTGCAGGGGCTTTAATGTCCCCACCAGTTTGGCCTCTCTGAGCTCAGCAGACCAGCAGTGCCGGCTGACTGGAGATGCCAAGCCTGGGGGCACAGCTGTCCTATCAGTGAAAGCTGTCACATTTACTGTTCCTCTGTAGCACAGAATGCATTCCTTCTTGAGGAGCCCCTTGGGATGATGCCACACAGTCACCCAGTGATCACTGAACAAATGTTTCTGCCACCAGGTTTCCAAAATGTCTTCTTCAAAGAAAGAGAGCCATCAACTCCCAACATCAAAACCCTGCCCTTTCCCAAATCAGCACTTGCCCCACCATCTGAGCTCTCTCTCATCCTGGGCATCTCTTTGAAGCCACAGTTTATAAAGCATCACCTACAGTATTTTATGCCAGTTCCAAGAGCCCATGTCTTTGTGCATGTTCTGCCCATTTCCTGGCACCTACATGTGAGGTTAGCTGAGCCCAAACATGGGACTGCCCACAACTGCCCAGTGCCCTGGGCCTGCTTCTCGGCATGGGTACATGTTTCTGTTCAATTACTCATGGAAGGATATTTTGACCCCTCCAAGGCAACTGTTGAAAGAGAACAGATTTCAATTAATATGAATTCAGGACAAGAGCCTGGGCTGCGAGTTCAGGGAAGCATCCTAAAAAGGTTAGAGCTTACAGCTGGCAGAGGAGAAAGAACAGAACCACCAACCTGAGTAACCCCTAACATTCAGATTGTTTTTTCATATCAGCATCTATTGAACAGGGAAAGTTGGTGGATGTTTTTAAACCTTATTCTGACTTACTGCATGAGAAGTGCTCTGCATATTATTTATCCATTATACACTTCAAGTCTTCCTTGTATTGGCTAATCCAACAATGTAGGGTTTTCCCCTCCTGTCACTAAGATGCCCATGATCAGGAACTGAGAGCCTGTTAAATCAATGTGGGAAGGGCCCTGTTCTGTCTTTTCAGCCATTCCAGTCTCTAAATAAGAAAGCACTGTTTGCCTTCAGCTGGCATTGTGAAAGTGGCACTGTGGATCACTGAACACTGCAGAGACTGAAATGAAATTGTTAAATAACCGGTATGTTCAAACTACCTCCCAAAAGAAATAATGCTGTCACGGAAAGAGTCCTCCTTGCCAGTGAGGAGGGATCAGTCAGTTCTTCGACCTGTGAGAAGCCAACCCTGCCCCCCTGGGCAAGGTGCAGGGTAGACCGCAAGTTCACGTACAAGTTTTGGCTCTGCTTTGGGACCTTGACCAGCACAGAGAAAAGCCACCTCTCTGTTGAAAACAGAGGTGCCTGTCTGGCTCTCCAGACAAAGGAACAGAGACATACATGGCTCCTGGTCTCTGCTCACCACGACAATGGCTGAATTCTGTTCAGCAAGGTGAAGGTTTCCGACCCTTACGTCAAAACCATTTATCTGTCAGTGCAGAAGATTATGTCAAAAGTGTTTCTGCACCTTTTGATGACAGGCATTGGAGAAAAGGAGGATGGCTTGAAATTCTGTCGCTGCCAACAGTGGCTTTCATTAAACACTTTGTCAACCGTTGTCATAACACAACTTTTCATTGCTCCTGCACAAAAGGGAGCCAAGGGCCCAGAACAATTGAGCCCTGCAGTAGAAATTCCTCTGGCTCATCTGTCGAAAGATAGCTGCCTAGTCTGCAGCTTACTGAATAGGCACCATCCTCTTCCCACATGTTTGTAGATGGCTTTACAGCACTGGAATGGAGGCCCCATGCACACTTGAGTGGGTATGAAAAGCATGGCTGCAGCTGAATTAGCTTGGGGATGGGGGGCCAGGAGAGCAAGAGAGGGAGCACACTGCCCATGCTAAAAGTGTACAGCTGTGCAGGAAGAAAGCACACTCAAATGTCTCTTTTAAACAAGCCTGTGAGGTGCCAGAGAGATGGCAGAGTCCTCATAAGCAGTGACAGGTCAGCATTAATGCTGAAGCAGAAAGCCATCAAGTACACTGCATGGATTCAGGTGGTTGTATGGACTGTCAGGACAGAAAGAAGTAGCTTTAGTCCATTTTTGATTCCTGTGCACAGGACAGGTCCAAATCCTACTCCCATGAGGCAAGAGCAGCCGAACAGCTACTGCAGCCTCTTCTCATCAGACCTGTGCTCCAGTCCCTTCCCCAACTTCACTGCCCTTCTCTGGACATGCTCCAGCACCTCAATGTGTGTCCTGTAGTGAGGGGCCCAGAACTGAACCCCGGATTCAGTGCGTGGCCTGGCCAGTGCTGAGAGCAGAAAGATGATCACTGGCCCAGTCCTGCAGGCCACACTATTGCTGGTACAAGCCAGGGTGCCACTGGCCTTATTGGTCACCTGGGCACTCGCTAGCTCATGTTCAGACAGCTGTCAGCCAGCACCTCCTGGTCCTTTTCCACCAGGCAGCTTTTCAGCCACTGTGCCCCAAGCTGAGTCCCTTGTGATTTCTGTTATAGGGTACCCCGAGTACGGTGTGCTGCCTACAAGTGCAAAGCATCCAGCTCACAAGGGACTCCAAAATGGAGCACAGAAATGGCCCACACCAAGCATGGGAAAGAGTTACCTCCTAGAAGGAGGTAAGAGCACCAAAGCACAGGGCACCAGAGAGGTGAATGTCCCAGATTGCTGCTCTAAGTGCTTTGGAGAGAAGAGGACTCTGCAGGACATGGGGAGGCCACATAGCGCCCACATGGGTGAAGCTGTGCCCCACCACTGAGAGGTTCTGTTAGTGGCTCAGCTGATGTGCTCACTCAGGCTTTACTTATGTCCTTGTTCAAAATAGCAGCAGCAGCAGCATCATATTGGCTTGGGTTATCAGCCTGCTCATATAAGGGGCTTTATGTGCAGGAGGGAGTCAACTTAAGGGCAACCCTCAAGCCATAATATGAGCTAATTTGACAGTGAAGACAAACTTTGAGAGGTCATCCAGACACCAAGAAAACTGCACCATGAATCACTCTCAGTCATGACCAACGATACCATCTAAAGGAAATTCCTGTAGCATGATCCCCAAAGAACTGATACCACGCCGATTCCAGGGGATGCGTGCAGCCATTAATGCAAAGAATACTAATTAAAACCACATCACTGAGAAGCATTGTGCCAGACTACAATTTAATTTAGCATGTGGTTGGTATGGTTCAAGAAATTTAGGAATTATCTTACCTTCAAGTAACTTTCAGGGACACGCTTTCAGCCTTGGCCCTCCTGCTCTGCCACTCTGCACTCACAACTTCGGGTGCACAGAGAGCACACATCTGGCAGAGAGGTGCCTGCTGAGCACCCACCACAGCTGGTCAGCTCACACAGGGCTGTAAACGTCAATATCTCTATCATTGTGGACTGACAGAGTCCCACAGGCAGCACAGGATGAGCAGCCACACTCTCAGGGCTGAGGAAGGGCAGGAGTCCTTTGCAGGAGCACTGGGTAATACTGCACTGCTGCTGGGGCTTCCACATCTCCCACAACAAGAATTTTAACAGGCTTATTTGTCTCTTTCAACAGGGCAGTGTCAGGTTATTTTAGGCCCTGTTTGGCTTACACAAATGTGTTTTGACAAAACGTAGGATTCCATTTCCTCCTATTTTAATAACCTTAGCAAAACTCAAGTTGAGTTCTTGTCTGCTTTTTTCTTTTAATTTTCTTGGAAGATCATCTCCTCCAAACACCCCTATTTTATTTCTTAAGACAGAAGGCTTAGATGTAACTTAATCTAGATAATCACACATATATGCAAATACTCCACAACACATGTACAAAGCACCTGGGTAACTCAGGTACTCATGGACCTCATGCTATGACTCTGCACCATCAGAAGAGACATGAGGATACTCATTTCACCAGAGCTTGATCCTGGCCCACTCAGCAAGAGTTTTCTCAGTATTTCAGTTGCTCCATGTTCCAAAAAAAGTGAAGTGAGATTTCAAGAAGTGAAGTAATTCGAAAGTCATCCAGTGATCTCAGTGGCAGGGGTAGGACTGTGAGCCCCTGTTCCTGCAGTGAGACCCCCCCAGTCCCAGCAGCACTTGTGGCTGGGGCATGAACAGCCCCTCTGTTTCCTGGGGACATGTACAGCCCTCACCAGCAGCTACACAGGGACTCAAACCAACAGAGGACGGCAGGGCAAAGGAAGCACAAATGACAAGGTATCCAACAATGCTTTCCCTGCTTCTGAGAAGAGCATTAACCACAGGCACACAGCCTAGAGCCACTGAGGCTGCAAACCCTCCTGTCAGGGTCACACGTTCCTCTGCTCCCAACAAGACAGCCCAGTCAAAGGCAGCATTGTATGCAGGGAACAGGGGATGCTGCAAGGATTAGGGCAGGCAGGATTTAATTGCAGCAATCTTTCTCTATATTTGCCTCTTTTATTAAGCTGCACTGCCTGCAGGAGACTGATGCTCTCCAAAACACACTGAGGCATCAGCTCCCAGGATTGCATCAAAGCAAAAACACATTTCAAAGGGGCATGAGCATCTAAACAAGAATAACTGCATTTAATTTCACGTAAAGCAATCCTGCGTTGCCACCTGTGACAGGTAAGCAGTTGGAAGGAAAAGCAGGATGTGGAAGGTTTTTTAACCCACAAATAAAACCCCACCCATCATCTGCCCTGACACCCATAGGGTTTGTTTGGGGTTTATTGCTTTAATTAAAGTGCTAACTACTGCCATGAGAAAGACATATCCTAAAAGCAAAACCCTGCAAGTTGGTTGCTCGACTGTGTATGACCTAACTCACCTTTTTCTAATTTGATAGCAAATTTCTTTCTTGGTGATTTTGCATCCACAAAGCAAAGCACACTGTGTCTTAAACCACTGAAGCAAGAGCTGGATAGCCCAGCTTATAAACAAAATACTCACCAAATAAATTGCTCCTGCTTCCATCACTGCTATGTTACTTTGGTAAATCAATAAAGGCCATGACTTCTTTACTAACATTTTCAATTAAGGTTCCCCACTGTGTATTCAACATATTAAACCAATTTATGGAGGATTAACAACTATATAATTTACTATACATATCTACCTTAGAACTGCTCAGCCTCCATTAACAATAACAAGCTACACTGATAAATCAGCATTAAGTGCTATTTACAGTTTCAAAAATGGCTCCTTTTGCAAAGCAAATATTTTCATCTGAAAGTTGTGCAATTCTTCACAAGTACTCACAGCAGACAAACCATGTTAAACCTTTGGCTTTTTCAGATGTTTGGGAAGACCCACAGCAGCATGTTTGACTGCTGGCAATCGAACCCTCCCACCACATCACTTTGCAAAATCCAGCTGTGGGTTACAAGTTGAGTGCAGAGAGGAGAGAGACAATTCAGAAATTCCTCAAACACTGTTCAAAAGTTTCCATGATTTTAGAAAACTTCCAAGGTCAATCATTCAGTAATACTGAATAATCCATATTTCAAGATAAGTTTTCTCCTAGAACACAGAATTGTAATGTGGTCTGCTCTCTTTGGGGATTCAAGCTGTTTCAATCCCATCTGCAAGTGTTTCTGGTAAGCTCAGAGACCTTAACCAGCCAATATGATATTTTTCCACTGCTCCAACACCACTGTTCATCAGATATATTAATTTAGTTAATGCACAACCCAGCACAACATTCTTGTTGTGCTGCCACTATCCAGCAGCACCACCTCTGCATTACTGCATGCCAGGATGGGGGGTCACCAAGCTCTGAGGAAGAAACTTCAGCACACAGCTGGAATCACCTCTTTGCAGAGCCCACCATGAGTGAGACTTGGCACGGCCCTGCCCTGCCCAGTCAATCATTAATGGTGGGGAGAGGGCACACAACCCTCTCCCACTGTGTTTGCTCAGCGCTTCACTTGCCCGTGGCTCTTATTAATTGTTAATCAGGAAGGCCTGATCTCCCCTCAAAAAACATGCTTGCTTAGAAGTGGCACAAAGGAATATTTGTGCACTGGTTAAAACTAGTCAAGCAAAGAGTTGGGGGAAAAGTCTTAAAAAAACAGTGTGCAGATTTTTCCTGCAGCTCAGGCAAGGGGACTCACTCCAGGCTTGCTTCGGCTTCTCCTGCACTTGATGCTGCCTTTCACCCACACAAAGGGGCTGCACCACCTCCTGCTCTCACACAGTGATGGTACCTAAGTGTTTCCAGAAGCATCTCCCGGAAAGAACCACTGCTGTCCTGTTCTCCACCTGGCTGGCCACAATACACGGCTGTTTCACTGGTGGCTGCTCCTCCCCAACCACCCAGTGCATCTGCTGTGCTGTCATCCAGGAAAACTCCCAGCAGATAACACAGACCTGAAGCTCTGCCTCGTTAGACGTGCTGCAAAGTTCAACGGGCCAAGGGACCAGAGCCAGCACAGCCCACCCAGCTGGACCTGCCAGGACAGAGGCAGTGGTCATCCCTCCCTCATCTGCTCCTCTCTTCCCACCTGGCAGCAGTGACTCTGGCCTCAAAGAACACCCAGGCAACTCTGCAGCTTTGCACAGTGGAAATAAAGCCCTCTCTGATCCCAGCAGCAGTCTGAGTGGAATTATGGCACTGGACTCCTTGCTATGCCCACCATAAACTTACTCAGTTTGAAATCTACCAGAACAAGGCCATTCCCATCACTTTCCAATGCCATGGGCTGAAGCTGAGAGGTTGGCCAAATCCAAACATCTTGTGTGTGGAAAGGAATGCTGTATAGAACCTCAAACCATCTCAAGGACTAGTTACCCATGGGCTGTCTATGGCTGGCAGCGCTGCGTGCTGCAGGGCCAGCTCTAATCCCCCAGAGGTGTGAGGAACACATGGCAGACAGCTCTCCATTTCCAGTTTAAAAATAGTTCTTCTCTGTAATAAAGAACAGCATTTTAAGGGCAAAACCTGAAGATTTTAAGCTAAAAAAACCATAAGCTGACCATCCTGGCTGGAGGCGTGTGGTTTACACAAGCATCCACCCCCTTTCCTTTCCAGTAATCAATGGCCAATCATAATGCACTTCCACTCCAAGCACTTTTGTACTGCCAACAAAGCCCCAAGCAATTAATGGATTTCTAACCCCAAATTGGAAGCTGTACTACATCCAACTGATTCAATTTGTTCAGCCTTAGAGGAAGCCCCAGGAACAAAATGCTAGAAATAAAACCACATACACTGATAACATTACAGAAATAGATCCACCAAGAAGCAAATGTTCTGTCCCTTTTATCTGACCTCCAACTTGGTTTACTTGACCTTCAAGATGGAAAGGCTGCATTTAAAACAAGCCATTTCCACCTAGATCAAAAGTAATAAAAGTGTGAGTGTGCATGAGTAACTGTGTGTGCATACGAGTGTGTGTGAGCGTGAGTGTGCTCTACAGAAAGTACTTTCCTACCTCAGTGTTAACGTCAGGGTCAGCTGTCAGAACAAGCATTCAGACTTTTTGGCATAACTCCTGCATTGGTTTTTGCCACTGGGACAGCAACAATGTCAAAGCAGATGGAGCTGAAGCTCAAGTCTCTACCCAGAGAATAGCACAAAGTCATTGAGAGAACAATTAAACCTACTGCTGCTTTACATGCCAGCCTTCACATTCCTTGTATACAGCAGAATCTCACACGGGTACATTCATGTTTAAATACCTTGCACATGTATATGACTTTCACCACGTGCATTTACAGACACAAAGGCAGTTCTGAACACAAACATGTACCCATGCATGTATGCATGAGGCAATACAATTACAGTGATGTACACAGCTTTATCAGGGGAATTTGGGACAGCTGGACAACTTACGACTAAGTTGTGAATAGTGCTAGTAAAAAAATCTTTATTGCACTCTGCCCCAGCATATAATGTCACATCTTTTACAGAAGCACTATTTTAAAAATCTTTGAGAGCTTTACAGTTTTGTATTAGTGCAACTCAGAATGCAGAAAGCCTCAGAAGGAGAAAAAGTTATAGACAATTAAATTTTAGGAAGTTCTTCAAATGAGCTTGCTCTTTTCCAAGTCTGGTATCTCAGAACTTTGCAGAATTAAAAGTCAGTCCTTGTTTCCAGTGGCTGCAGTTTTTTGCTCTTCAGGTGTCAACCTTTCAGGAGTCCTGGGCAAACAGGGCTCCAGGCAGAGCCAAGGGGAAGCAGCTGCTCACGAGCCCACATTTGCTCCTGCTCCCCACCTGTGTGTTGGGGGCATTGGAGCTGAGCTCAAACCCTGCATTAGCATCAGTCAGGCACCAAAGCTGAGCACACCATTCTCTTTCAGATCAGAAAGGTATTTTTTCATCCACTTCAAAGGGCTATCATGTACTTTGCTGGATGGATGCCTTGATTTATTATTCAATGAACTCCCTCAGATTTGCAGTTTCTCAGCTAAAAGCATCACAGCTAATTCAAAGGGAATGTAGATGTTTAAGGTTCAGTCCAAGAACAAACTTTCCCTTCTATAGATTTTTATCCTTTCCATGTTGCAGAGGGATGGGGAGGGGAACACTTCCCTATTCTTTTGCTACAGGAAACAATTAAAAACCCACTCACTCTCTTGCAAAATTGCTGGATTCAGAAGGTACTTGATAAACTAATTTCTTCTTTTAAGTGTTATTACTGGAATCATACTGCTCCAGTTGGCATTTCAGATTAAGATTTTTTGTTATAACTATCTTTGTTTCTGCTCACCAGAGGATGTGTATGTGTCACACGAGCTCCAGTCCCAGCTCCAAGGACAGGGAACCCCTTCATCTGAATGGATGCTGCAGTCAAGCAACAAATTCTGCAGGAAGATGTTAAAAGGCAGGCAAGTCCTTCCCTCTTGCTTTGAGCCCACCTCACCTGGGCATAATCCAAAGTAGATGCCATCTTAAACTTACCTAATGGCCTCTAAAAATATTTTTTAAAAGTCTAATAATGAAAATCCATGTGGGTGGCCACCTGGCTGCCCTGAGAATAGAAAAGCTAACGCTGCAATTTGGCTAGGAACAGAAATACCCTTTCCCTCTTCCGAGAGGTCCTTGCAAGCCCAGGCACCGTGCCAGGGGCTCACCATTCACTACACGAACTGCAGTTCTCACAGGACTCCTTGGCTTCCCACCAACTCCTGCTCCAAAATATGATTATTTGGGAAACATGAATGCAGAAGGTGCTTGCAAGGCTTGTTATTGCACAGTGAGGGACACAGGTGCACTCATTGCTTGGAAAATTCAAACCATGTCCTTTTGAGAGCAGACAGATTAATTTCTATGAAGAGAATAATAAGAAATGTCACCATTTCAAGGAAATCAGAGAAAGAATAGTTAGGGCTTGTGGAAAGCACTGCTGCTCTAAGCACGGACAGCAATGGGAAAAAGAAGTGCAGCAATTGACATGAAAAGATTAAGGAATCCTGAGATGAACCACAATGGAGAAACCAAAGCACCCCACAAGAGGGGACATGGGAGAGATTAAAGCGGACAAGCCCAAGGAGACCAGAGGGTGACAGCACCTCACATGGCCAAAAAACCATAGGAAAGGAACCCCGGTGCAATTCATCACCACATCTGTGCAGCCATGAAGAGCAGACAGCTGCAGCAAACTTGCCGAGCTGTGACCTGCCTGAAGGAGAAAACCTTCCTCAGTGCTTCCCAAAACTGGGCACTGCCAGAAGCAGGACCCTGGGTCAGACGGGCAGTGTGGGAGCACATGCTGTGCACACTCCCTGTTCCCAGCCGGGCCAGGCTTCAGCAATGCCACATTAAAAACCACATTTTTCTCAATTTGTCACAGCAAGTGAGGTATGAAATAGAAAAACTTTCCAGATCTTCCAAACCCTCCAACTCTTTGCAAACCAATCAAAATTGTGTAAAAATAAATTGCAGTGCATTTTATAGGGGAAAATAACTCTACTGCAACTGGAAACACATAATCTTGCTTTTCTCTAACAAAACCTACAGGAAATGGCTCTGCAAAAGTTAACTAAGTGATACTGAACTTTCTCCAGGGTGTTGTATAGGAAATAACTGCAAAAGTGACTGCCCAATTTAACCTTTTGTCCAGACTGCACTACAGAGCCACACCACAGAGGTATCTGGCTGATGTTAACAATCCTCTGGTGTATTCTCTAGAACTGCAGCAGAGAAAGCAGGTTATCTCACACATGCTCACCCTTGCCACGGCACAAAGCCCAGGCAGCCAACTGCTGATGGAAAACAGCGTTTTACAGTTTTCCCTTTCTGTGGCCGGCAATTGTTTTTTATTTTGTTTTTTAAAGATGTGGTGCAAAAAGCAGAGCAGATGCCTGCATGCCCTGCAGTCAGACCTGTGCCAGGCTGGCAGTGCTGACATACCAAAGGTGATCCATCCCTCTCCACATCTGCCAGACCATCCATCCAGTTGTTAGAGATCTCATAATGTGATATTGGAGTATTTCTGGGTGAAACCTCTTTTAGCATCCATCACCAACACTCACTGAGCCTCTCTCCCTTTACTCACCACGTCCACCACCCCAGGAGAGGCTGCAGCAAACATCAGAGAAGGATCTTTTGCTCCCAAAGCATTTCAGGAATGGCACATCTGCCAAGAAACCTGGTGTCAATATTTGCCTGGAGCTCTGCAATCACACAATTCCACAAACTGAGTCAAGCTGCCCTCCATCCTTTCTCCCCCACCATCCACATGCCCCAGAGTAGAGAAGGTGCTGCTGCAAATACAGGAAACAAGTCTGGTTTTCAGCCTTCATTTCTTTTAGCTGAAAAGGAAGAACTACAGATTTATACATATATATATACATACACACACACACATATATAGGTATATACACAGCTATGTAAACACACAAACATCTACTGAATCCCCAACATCTCATTCAGTCTTCACTTTCCATGAAATACACTGTATTGGGGGAGAAAAAAAAAATCTAAGAAGAAACCAAGGCTTTTCCATATCCTCACAAAGCTTGGGCCCTGTGTAATTGCTTTAACCAGGACAGAGCTTCAAGAGCTACAGAATACTGCTTGATCACATTAGCCAGCAGGAAACCATTTCATTCTCTTTTTTCAGCAAATTTGACACCACCACCAAAGTTGCTCCAAGACACATAAAAAACACACCCGTAGGGGAGAGAGCCAAAAAATCAGTCTAGAGCAAGGGAGGCTCACAGTAAAATGCCCCCCATGGAATGACACTGAATTCAATATACTGAAACAGCCACTGGGAGGGAGGCCAATACACAGGAATATTGCAATCAGCCTTGGGAATTAGCTCTAGTAGGTTGTTTCTTTTCCTGCAGCCCCACGCTTACGTCAAGTCACGTGAACACAATTACATAAACCGTACCTTTTCCATGAACACCTTCACTGGGATAAAGGTTCTCATTTTGCTCCACATAAAAACACTCTCTACAGGTTTATAAGCTTTAATTGCTATGAGAACCCATAAAAAGTGCCCAAATAAGTCTATTTAATGGTTACACATTAACCATCATACACCTCCAGGCTTGTGTTATCCACCTATTTGCTAAAGCAATAAACTGTTCCTAGGCAAACTTTGAAAAATGTTGCTGCTGCTGAAAATGTTCCATTTCTGTTTACTAATAACTTTATAAATTGAAAACTCCTACCCATATCTGAATTTTTCTGCTTAGTTCTTGTAGGGAAAAAGCAAGCTGGTTTTCAGCACAAAGAATCAACCCCAAATATCTCTCTTGTGCTTGAATCTGGATGCTGGCCCATAAGGCGATTGCAAGAGCAGTACAAATGCAGGCTGGGAAGGGAAGGACTTGGGTGAAGAGAAATACATATGTGTGTGTGTCTGCAGAGACAGAGCTCCTCTGAACCCGAGAACAAGTCCCTAGGAAACACCATAAGCCTGGACAGCCAGGAGCAGGGAAGCTGGTCACATGAGCAGCACCAACAGGAAGCATTAGCAAGAGGTTCTAGGACAGCAAACACCCAAAACACTTATTGGCAATTAAGGTCTTTCCCCCAGTGAATTCACCCCTCTGCCTTCACCTGCCACTGGGTACAGACACGCTGCTGGGTGTCTGCAGCTCCTGTGGGCAACAGCAGTGCATGGGACAGCACCAAATAAATACAGCCTTACCACAACAGCCCCTGAACGAGCCACTGCAGAAAATCTCTGCAAGGCTACCTGAAAAAGCTCTCTTGCAATGCTCCACACACCATGGAGGAGGAAGGCAGACAGCATTTCGATTCACTGCCCTGTACTTCAGGGGATGTCAGTCACCTGGTGCAGCCCAACTGCTCTCATTATGGCACTAAACGTTGCCTTGGGCACTGACAGATGCCCTCGTGTGCCATCACCCACCTCCCAGACACATGCAGTTGACAGCAGGGGCACGAGGCCAAGCCCAGCACCCCCTGCCTCCTCTGGGATTGGGAGAGGGTGAGCAAGACTGAGCCAAGCAGCCTGAGTGTGATTAAGTGTTGATCAAATCCAACTATTTCATAAAGTTTCTGGTATGCCCAGACAGCTTCAACAGTCTCTGCACTTTGCTGTGAAATCCCTAGGATACTTATGAAAAGCTGGCAAATGGCTCCTTAGATGCCTTTTTTCCCCCCCTCCTTAATAAGTAAAATGCAGTCTGAAATCCAGAGATGCACTCTGACATCCCAGTGCAGCTTCCTTCTCCAAGCACTCCCTGAGCACTCTCAGCATGGGCACCAGAGCCCCACACTCTGTGACCTGGATCCCTATGAGAAGGGATGATTCTATGGCTGGGACCCTGAGCAACCTGGTCTAGTGGGTGGCTTCCCTGCACAAGCCAAAGTGATTGGAACTAGATGGGTTTTAAGGCCCCTTCCAACCCAAGCCTTTCTGTGATTCCAATGATTCCATGACTCTGGAAATAGAGAACACCACTTTTTCCCTAAGCAGGTCCCCCTGCCCCCACATCCCTCCTCCCACACCAGCCTCCCAGCCCATCTGCAGACCCACTTCCAGGGGGGCAGACAGACAGGGGCACTTCGCACCTCCCCACCATAAACCTGCCCAGAGCAATTATCCAGCCCCGTTCCAGCTGGGAACACATTGCTGCCTCATTTATAGCACCAGAGCTGCAAGGGCAGCAGGCAGCTGGCCCCAGCTATGCACGGAGAGAAGCTGAAAGTCTCCAACAGCAGAGGAAATGCAAACACAGGGGGCTCACACTAACTGCCCCCCTGCCTGTACCCATCTTAAAAATTAATCCCAATCGTAAAAGCTGGAGGGCAGCCTGTATTTCAGGCTAAATAATAAGGGGAGGCCTTTATAAATAAGGAATCATTTACTATTCAGAGGGAGGGGAAATTATAAAGGTTATTTAAATTAAAAACAAACCACATAAACAAATAAACCTCACTGTCTTTCCCCCCCAGCCCCACGCTGGCTGCCTGCTCCACACATGTTATCTGCAAACCACAGGGAAAACCGTTCCCTGCTCCGTCCGCGCTGTTTCACAATCTGCTCGCTCTGAACCTTACACCACGTCAGGAATTAAACAAACATTTCCTCCTTCTTCGGGATTTCCCCCTGCCCCATCCAGAGCTCGGTTCCAAAGTTCAGCTGAGCAGCAGGCACAGGATTGAGGTGGAACTGTCAGCTCGGAGAGGTCAGCACGCTCCCCACCGCCTCCGACAGCGCCTCAAAAGCATCCACGGGGTAGCTGGTGGTGGTGACGGAGCACACAGATGCCCTTGCATTGGGAAAAGCAGGAGGAAAGCTGGGGTGGGCAGGTGTCCATTGGAGCCTTCCACAAAAAACCACCCAGAAAACAGGAGAGGGGCTCTGTGAAACCCTGAGCATCCATCCCACTGCTCCACTAAGGGAGAATAAACGCACCAAAGCCACCAAATCCCCATTCCTCATTTTTGCATGATCGGTGGGGGGAACTTGTTTGTAGCCATGCTCACAGAGGAAACAAGGCCGTGGATGTCTGTCCTCTTCCCAAGTAAGTCTAAAACTGGGACAAGACCAGAGGGCTGGGAAGGGTAAGTGAGCTCCTGCCAGGCTGCAGAACCAAGGGCAGGCAAGGGAGGGAGAGCAGCCAAGGGGCAGCACAAAGCCTTTGCCCTTGGGTGGCCTGGGCCCATCACTGAGGAAAACAGGAGTCCCCCACACTCCCAAAATACACCACAGACAGCCACGGTGGGAAGGGAGGGCAATAATAAAATACAATCTAGAGATAACAGGAACACTCTGCAGAAGTCAATTAAAACCTTAGTCAGCCCTGGAGACACAAATCCTCGGGAAACCAGACTTCTTGTGCCCATTTCCATGCACATTACTGAGATTACAAGTAACTGCAGCAGAAAAATTCCATGAGAAGTCTTCTGTTAATCTGTCCATGTTACCAAACAGGTTTATGTTACAAATTTTGGGTTTATCTTCCTTGGAAAACTCTGGTCATAGCAGGGAACCAGCAAACTGAGAGCATGATTTAAACCCATTTAAACAAAGTCAGGTTAGTTGAATTTTTGTGTGGTTGCTGCTATTTAATGGCAATGCCTCATTAAAATGTGGGATAAAGGAAGCTTTTGTTAATGACCTGCTCTTTCCCTCCTCATGTACCTTCCCCTCAGGGTTTTGAGATCACATATAAAACACATCCCCAAGCTCCTCAAGGGATTTCTTTTTTTTTTTCCCAGCAAAGCTAAGGCTGACAAGACTTGACATTCCTGAAATGTTTAAATGGGGGAAGAGAGAGAAACAACATTTTTTCAAACCCACTTTATGCATCAGAGACAAGCAAAAATTGGCCCAGGGCCAAAAAAACCCCAAAAAATTCAAAAATATTTGCGAGATCATCTTAAATACTCCCAATGTTCCTGACGGAAAAGTCCCCAGCTGCACAGCGGACCCAAGCCCCCACGCTGAATGCTGCACATTCCTGGAGGGAGCTGTGGAGCAGGGAGTCAGAATCGACAAACCACCACACAGAGCTGCCAGTCTGTCCCCAGCACTCCATGGGGACAATGCCACCACCGGCATCGCCCACAACAGCGCTCAGGCTCTGCAGGGACCAGCCTCCCCCTCCAAGCAGGTGGGGAGCCCAAAGAAAACCCCAAAACCCACATCCCAGGGACTTGGTAATGAGCTTGGGATTAGGAAACCAGGCTAATGAAGAGGCAAGAGCCAAGATATCCAATTTCTGCCAAATACCAGGAAAAGCACACTGCTATCAGTAGCCATTATACTAATTAATTCATACACCAGCCTATTTTGTAGCTTTTTCCAGGCTGGGATTTCACTTTCCTGATGCTGTGGGACAGAACTGGGCAAGGGAAAGGGCGCAGATGGAGCACTACAGCTTGCAATAAAACCACTAAAGGTGATACAAACCAGATGTGGATGGTAACCCCATGTGTTTCGAGAGGTGTTACAGCTCCATACGTCAGACACAGCATGTCAAACACTCCAGAGCAAGCACCCACAGCGCCAAAACACACTCAGGAGTGGGGAGCATTCCAAGGGGTGCAGAATGGGTTAACAGGAACCCACCGAGCTCCACTGGCCAATTATCCTTCCTTGGTTTACTAGCACAGAAATTTGGGCATCAAAGAGGACCACAGTGTTCCACTTGTGCAGTAAACTTCTTTCACCAACATCACTTCACACTTTCTAGAGTGCAAAGTTCGTGCTGATATTGTTGGCTTTCTTGCTCCCTACTTCTTGGCACCGTCCCTCCTTCTTGGCTGTCCATTAATATGCAATCAGTACATTAAAGGCTTCGTTCCACAAGCCCAGCCAGGCTGCAACAGACTTTTCCAGCAAGTGCTGTCTTGTGCAGGACAGACGTGCAAATACGTTTCGGTGCTCCCAAACAGTCAAAATTAAAACCCCAAGCCCTATATTCCCACCAATTGGGTTTTACAGAACAAGGAATTATCACCATCAGTGCCAAGAGTGTCCAGAGAAAACTTGGAAACGATCCTGAATTTGCACTCATTATGCTTTACTCCTCTACGCACTGAAGTTTTGCACCATTTAGACTGACTGATCATAGGTTCATGGCAAAGCTGCCTGAACACACTGGCAGTGAGAAGGTTTCCACCACTTGCATTTGAATGATGAATTGGTGGGATGCTGTGAACAGTCTTCCAAAAAATACCACCTGTTTTTTCAGCTATCCTCTCTGATCTTCCAGATCTGAAGCAGGAAGCAGCACAGCCCTGCCTCATTTACCATCACTGTGGTTGCATGGAAAACCATGTCACCATAGATCAAAATAATTCCTGCTCTTTTGGGAGCATTTTTTGAACAGCTCTGCTCCCCACATGCCTCGCTCCTACCAGCTCCTTCACCAAGCAACACTCATTTCAACCAGCAAACCAACGCAGCTCAAGTTCCCCCGTAGTTCTCTACAAAAACAACCCATCAGCTGCTGGCTAACAAGCTCCTCAATTAAACACCTTGTATTTCCTCCACAGACTCCTCTTCTCCTGCCCCTGGGCTTGACTGTTTCAGCCTCTGGTCCAGCCCATCCCTTCCTGGCCCACCCAGCATCACCTCCCGCCCTGCTGTCCAAACAGGCACAGAAAACTGACCCCAGCCTCCCATTATATATTATTAAATCCTGTCTTACTTTTCTTCCCTAAGAGACTAAACACAGGCTCTTAGTTCAATATAGAACTAAGTACATGCTCAAGACAGATCAAACACAGTTTAATTGCAAGGAGTACCAGAAACAGCACTCTGGCCATTTTAAGCCACACTAATAAGTTTTTGTCCCAGTTTTTCAAGAGTTGCTTATTATGGAGATGAGCCCAACTGGAAAATCAAAATCCCTGAACTCTGAAGGAAGGTTTATCTGAGTTTGGGGCCATATCTGCACTGAATGCAGTGCAGCCAAATAACATTTTTCCATTAGTTTTTATCACTATCGCTTTGTGTTCTCCCCCATGAGCACGAGGTCCCATCAGAATTTCTCCAGACAGCCCCCAGTCCCATAAATTGTTAGAAATCTGAACTTACGTCAGTGGGATTACAGGAGAACAGACAAATGTGCGCATGCTGGATGGAAAGGGGACAACACAGCACTTTCAAACTGGAGAGTATTTTTCATTTATAAATAGTTTACATTTTTTGGATCCAGAGGCGGACAACCCGCTCAGTCTGTACTGAAACCAAAGAAATATCATGTGTGAGCACTAACCACAGTGTAGCAAAGATAATAAACAACAGACAGGCAGCCATATGCAATGAGCCTGGTGGTTTTGGTAGGGGAGGCAAATTAAAAGAAAAAGAAACACCAAATCCAGCAACCTAATCACAGCTAAAGGACCTACTAAATTCCAGAGGGACCCTTTTGTCCAAATTTGGCTGCAGGAGTAACCTCCAGCAGGGACCCAGCTCCCTGCAGCCCACTGTACTAATGCTTTTAGGTCTCAGAGCAAGTCTCACACCTGACACAAAGGAAGACCAAACCCAGGTACCTGCAGCAAGGAGGGACAAAGTGATGTCCAGGTGGCCACACCAGGCAGGTGCATAACCCAACATGGAGTGACACACAAGTCCTGGGGCAATGCTCTGGGTTAATGTGCACAAGCGCAGTTCGAATTCTGCCCCAAAACAGACCTGGTGCACTCTCCTAAATTTATATAGGAAACAACTACCAGAAACAGGAACCTAAAACACACTGTGCACCTTACAAACAGGTACCACGTTTGCAAATGTAATCCTACGGAGTATGAAAACAACAGCTTGTACTCAGCACCAGGCAAGCGAGGGCTGCTACGGGCAAAGGTTTGCTGGGCTCCCGGAAGCCTCCAGCCTCCTGGACTTCACCATGAGAACTGACTGAGCTGCACTGCAAACCTCCTACACCAGCCTCTGCTTTCTCAGCAAATAAAGCTAAAATGAGTGCCGACATCTGTATTATCCATGCTTTTACAAATGTTTTCGATATTATGTTAAACAATATCCTTATATCCCACAGAAGAGACAAGTCTTAAAAGGAAGTGGGACAACTCTGCTTGCCAAGCTGAGAAACCTGGACTTGGAGCATCTCTGTTGAAATCAGCCTGCCAAGACCAATTTGATGTGTTTTATTACTGCAAGGAATTCCACAAATATGCTGGCAACTTTCGAGCGTCAGTGCGGGCTCCTAGGTAGGAAAAAACCTCCATAAAAATACGCATTTTCCGGATTTTGCAAACATTTACCAGATGTAAATTCATGGGCGATTCATCTGCCATGACAAGTGTGTAGACATCAAATCTAGCAGAAGAGGCTGAGCACCCACCTCTGTCGTGAGTGAAAGTCGACAGCCAGATACGCGTGGCTGAACAAAGGTTTGTTTTCAATTATATTTCAAATTCTTCTAACAATAACCGTGTGGCGTCTGGCACCAACACATCTGAGCCTTTGAAGTGGTTCTTGACTTCAGCCGGAAAAACGGGGAGAGCAAAAAAGGGAATCAATCAGCAATTTCAGTCTGACTCAAACCTCTTCTCTGAAGAGAAAACGTTAATACCACAATCCCCCAGCACCATGAATGTGCTCACAAAAACAACAAGAAAACTAAAAAAAAACCTATACTTGGGACAAAACAGCAATGGGTCTGCTCTGGGGTTTCACTTTTAGAAACAAGGTTATGAGATACATGAGTCAGTGGTCCCAGACACAGGAGTCTTCCTGCCTCCCAGCACCTCCCTGCAGCTGCCTCGGGTGCTGTGACACTCACATCTCCTTCCTGGTCATGCCTCTAATAAAGAGCTCATGGCAAGAGACATCCAATGCATAAACCCAATGTTTGGAGCATCCATGACAGACCAGGACAGCAACATGGGTGCTGCAGAGCACAAACTGTGGGGTGCTGGTGGCCATGCAGCCAAATCACCTCTAGACGTGCAGAGAAGAACATTCCCAGGAGCCTTAAGCAGGTTTGCAGTACCTGCAGGTACAGGAGTTGCCACGCACCCTTATTTCCCTTTCTTTTAAGTATCTAAACTCCTTTTCAGATTTAAATGACACTAAGATCACAGGGAAGTCAGTGAAAGAACAGGGAAAGCCTCAGCTTAAAAATCTGTATCTTTTTTATCTGGTTTATTCAAATAAGCACAGCTGTGATTTAAGAACAACAAGGTGGCACAGCACAGCAGCTCTCAAGACTGGGAATGGTGGTTTTGGTCAGAATTATGTTAATTTAAGGAGGGATAAAAATGCCTTATTCGTTTTTCCTAAGCCATGCCCAAGTCCTACCAACTCTTTCTTAGGTCAGGCAGTTTCTGGAAACATTTTCTGGCTCAAAACATTTGCAGAATTTCAAGAATTTGCTCCACAAATCTTGAGGCTGCTTTGTTCAGGAATGCTGACATGTGGGCAAAGGAAAACCAAAACTTTCCTTGAATGCTGGAGAAAACTTTAAACCCTGCCCAAGATGAAAAATGCAACAGTCGAAACTCTGAAGGAAGTGTGGGTTTTCTGTTGCATTTCAAATATTACCCTGAACCCGTTTCTTCCAGGAGGGGAACGTGGCTGTGCCAGGACAGCCTGCGTGCCTAGCAAGGCTGATGGCCTCCATGTGCTCCCCTCAAAGCAGGGCTGGAGTTAGGAATGAATAAATAAAACAGTCTTCCAGATCAAGTTTTCTTGGCCTTTACAGAGACGATCATGCTGTGAAAAAGCTCTGGGCAGAGAGTCTCTTCTCCCAGACAGGATCCACCCACATCCCAATGCTCCCCCATCCACAAGCACCAAAGGACAAGCCACACTTGGTCGTTCGCTAGCATGGCTCCTGGGACAATACTTGACTTGTCCTCTGGAAATACCCATTGCATTCCATGAAACTGAGAAAACTAAACTTCTAGCTTATCCATAAATCCTAATGTTTATAGGGTTACATTAGGTGAGACAGATCTTCACTGCTTTAATTACAGGGCCATTTTTAGGCTGAGGAGTCTTGCCAAAGCAAGACCCAGCTCCTGCCTGCATCAGCTTGGCATTTATTCCTGCCCTGCTTCCCAACAAGTCCCCATAGACACCATGAGAGGAGGGCTGGAGGGATGCTTTCAACTGAGGGAGACCAGTGTTGTGGCACTGGGCTAAATGCAGAGCAAGGCTGGAAAACAACCACCGTGGCAGGCTGGGCACGGGTCAAAGAGCCACACACTGCCCCAAAACACCACCAAGTATTACACACAGTTGGTTCACCTTGGCTTGAAAGCCCTCAGTGGAAGTGGCCACAGTGAACGGTGAAGGAGCCAGGAACTGAAGGCCTGGCAAAGTGAGCAGTGCTGGAGGGCTCCCTCCTGGCTTGTGCCCTGCCTTTGCCCCCATGGACCCAGACCTAAACAGGCATCATGCAACCTCCTCCCAACACCACAGAAATGCCAAGAGAAGGACCAGCTCTGCTCTTCCACATTTGGCACAGTCAGGTGGCTCCAAAGTCACCCAAACAAGTCAAGAGGAAATCTGCATTTCAAACCTAAAAAGCAGGAAAACCGTCAAAAGACTTTTCAGTTATGACAGACCATAACCTCCCCAAATTATTTCAGTGCACATTTTCAATTCACTCTCAATCCCACCCCAGTCTCATGAGGGCTGTTGCTGTTATTGTCTATCACACAGCCCTGTTCAGGAAACTGACTTCCCAGAGGATTGGAAATTTTCCTGCCACCAGCTGCCATCACCACCACCAGCCCAGGGAGCCTGCAGGGATGGGATGGAGCAGCTGAGGTAGGTGGTGGTCCAAAGGGAGATCTGGGGAATGATGCACCCTGCAATGGCAAGAGAGACTGTTTTATAACCAGCAGTCAGAACTACTCAGGAAACCATAGAGGAAGCAATTGGAACTTGTTGGACAGGGAGACTTCCCCATTTTGTTTCCAAATGCACAGACCTGTAAGTCTGTGCTGAATTCCTCCTCTTTTAACCATGCATCTCGCAAACAAAGCAACATTAACACACAGCCCCAAAAGTGCTCAGCTGCCCACCTCCTCCTCCCCCAAAAGGGTGGATCTGTGTTGTTTTGACTTGAAAAAAACCCCATCTCTGAGAAGCCTAAAGGGCTTAATTGTGCACAGCCTGTTCCCCAGCAAGCCCCACGCTGGCATTATGACTTGCACACGGGGTGCTTCGAGTCCTGCCTTTGAGTTGGCTCAAGTATTCCCAGCTGGAGAGAGAAGCAAAGTAAACAGCAGGACATGGAGCCCAGCCAGCCTGAGCACACCGTGCTCATCACACACCGTGGCTGCGAGAGGAACCATCACCGAGCACGGGCTGGGCACAGGGACACGCAGGGAATGTGCTGGGAAAAACCTTGTGCAGTCCCAATAAAGGAGAGCCTGGGAGCTGCAGTAAGCCTGGGAGACACACAGAGGGATGCAGCACAGTCCCAGTGTCCCTGCCAGCTGAAAGGACAGCCTAGGCTCTTGTGGAGCAGACCACAAAGTGGTAACACTTGAGACAAGTGCTAGGAACCATGAGAGAAAAACTGTAGTAAACAGCCTGGGCTGCGATTTGGCATCTCCCAAGGATGCTGCCCGGCTGCATGGCTCTGCCTTCTCCCCACAGGGGCTGTAAATCCCGGACCCCTTGAGCAGCCAGCGAGGGAAGGAGCCCCAGGCAACGGTCCCTGCCCTGCCCCAGTGCTGCCATCGGGATGCAGACACACAGAGCCACTCCTTCTCACCCACAGCTGACAGGCCCATGCCCAGCAGGCCATGAAGGCACCTTCTTCCTGGCAATTCTGCTTCAAGAGGAGCAGCAAGTCACCAAAACCAACCCCTAGCTGTGGCCGTGGCAGTCACAAGAGCTTGCTGCTTTGGCTGAGATGCTCCTCCACTGCACTGGTGACATCACTTTAGACACAGAAAACCATGTTGGTCCTCAAAGGGCCAGGACTTGGGTGCCTTCTCCATGGCATCCCCTGTTCACAGGAGCAATGCAAGGGGTAACCCAGCACCAAACCCTCTGCTCCTGGCTATGGATACCAGGTAATGCCAGCACCATTCCAGCAGGACTCTGAACACCTCGTTCACCAGCCTCCTAACAGAGGTAAGCACAGCCCTGTCTCACAGCTGGGTCTCTGTCATCCACTTCTCCTGCAGGGATGGTTAAATAGCACTGCTCTCTCCACAGAGATTCTTTGATTTCTCATACAGGGTAATCTCACACTGCTTCCCTTCTCTCAGTGGGGATACAGCCACCCTCCTCAGCCTGCTGCCTATGGGAGAGGTAGGCATTCCGAAGTGGAGTTCATCCCTTAAAGTGAAGTTGGCCAACAGCATCATAAGCTCTGAGAGAAGAGAACAGACACATGGACCATTGCACAACCTCCTTTCTCAGGAAACCTGGGCAAACAGCAGTACCTGCCTCAGAGAGATCACTGCGGCAGGGAGGAGCAAATCCAGCTGCTGTTTTAAGGAGACAGCGTAAGCCGAACACATCCTGTTAGGTCTGTACAAGTTTCTGTCCGAGGAGATTAACTCAAAGACCAGTACATGTCTCTGCTGGTAAGGTCAGCAAGGATGAAACCGGAGCTCCTGAAAGAGCTTCAGCTCACCAAGGAGTCAGAAGCCAAGCAACTTCACTGGGGAGCTGGACTCAGCCTCACAGAGATAAATAGATGCTTTTACTGAAACTGCAGGAGCTGAAGGAGTCCCATTGCATGCCTGTGGGCTGGAGGGACAGGCTGCCAGCTCCTTGTCCAGCAGGCAAAACAAGTGACACAACTCTGGATAAAAGTGCTCAGAGATCAGGGGTGAAGCCTCAGCTCTGCAGACCTCCTCCCAAACCAGAAAACTTCTCCTTGCCCACTCACATAGCAAAGGTGGAGTCTACCTAGGTACCCATTTTAATATTATTTTCTAACTTACTGTAACAGGAAAAGTTTATTTATCCACTCTCATGAACAGTCATTTAACCCCTTAATTTAATCAACCTCAACAGCTTTTGGGTGGTCACCACCTCAGTAACAAAGGTTGGAAAGTGGGAGAGGAGATATACAAGAAGTTTACAACCATGTGAAACAATAAAGATGGCACAACTCTCACAAATCTTTCCAAATCAGAGAAGTCTAAAAATACACACTATCCTTTATTTACTGATTTATAAGCAAAATGCATGCTGTACTCCAAAAGAATCCAAAGGTGTTCAAAAGCCAGAAATTCAGACTTGGATGACTTGTTTAAGGAGGAAGAAGAAAGAACAGACTTGTTTATAGACCAGCAGACAGGAACAGCACAAAAGTACACTTAGCAGAGAAAAAGCACAAACTATTATGACACCTTTCAAAATAAAACATCACATGGTTTGTTTAAATCTCCTAAAACAGGAGAAGTCTCCCCGTATTGCCAAAACAAATGAAATACAAGTGTGGATGTGACTCTGTCCCAGTTCAGAAGGGGACAAAGGTTTACAGTGAGTTACACGGACAAATAGAGCACGGGATGCTCTCCTGGCTCCCAGCAAGGCCAGACCACAGGCAGCAAAACCTCCAGCACCAGCCAGCTGCCCTGTGTCAGCAGCACCTGGCATTTCTGCCCATGCCTTTGCCATCACCAGACAGGTTGGTGAGTGATGAAGTAACTGGGCATGAGAGAAGGGGAACAGGATGAGGAACATCCAGGATCAAGATATACCTCCTCACCCTTTGCAAATTAGAGAGGTCATTGCTGACACAGGCCATGGACACACCTCTGTCATACCCCTCTGTCGCTCTTCTCACCGCAGACGAGTAGAGAAATGACACAAGAGTCCAGGCTCAGGGATAAATGGAAGCGATTTAATAATCTTTCCAAAGGCTTTTATATGTTAGTTCGCAAAAGCGTGTTAAATGGCATAAGGTAATTGGTTTTTTGGCCATCCACCCCTTGAGGGGATTGGTCAAGTTCTAAGACACCCATCTCTGAATGTTTTTCTAGTTAGAACCATAACAATCCTGCAAAACAACCTGCAGGTGCAAGAAGTTTACAAAACTGTAACATTGTTTTGAGTTACTTGCATGGAAAAGACAGAGCTCTCACAGAAATGCTGCAGAGAGCTGAAGAAATTCTCTGCTGAAGCTTTTTCAGCATCCATACCCCTCCATCCTCACATTCCCCTAGGGCTGCAAAGTCTCATGAGAGAGGAGGAAATCCCATGGCTCCATGCACCTTTCAGCTCCAACCCAAAGCAACCACTTTGTGCTGGGAAACAGCCAAGTTTGGGCTGCCTGCTCATGGACTGGGCTGCTGTAGAAGAGCTCATCCTGTGCAGACTGCTAGAGGACATTTTTTAAACCTATGCTAAAGGACCATTTCTAGTGCTTTTCCACAGCTCTGGAACCCAGATGGACGGCAGAGCCACAGCAAAAAGCAAGCAAAGGGTGGCCAGGGCTGCTCCCCAGGCAGCAGGGACAGCAGAGCGAGCTCCAGGCTCCCCCCGCGCACACGGCGCAGCAAGGAGAGGCACCAGTGTTTGCACAACTGGAACACATTTAGGGGGCAGTTTTTCACAGGGCCTCCAGCCAGGCCGTTTCCTACGATCACTGTTTTATTACCCAGGACACAGCCCATGGGCCAGCCGCTCCCCCACCCACAAAGTCTCCCACCACCCCACTCCTACACGGACATCACCCACAGCGAGCCCCAGTGGAGCACCTACGCACACGGGACACCTCCAGCGCCGCAGCCGTAAATGCAACTACAAATCAATGTCCAGCAAACCTGTCACCTCCAACTGAGTATCTCCCACCAGTTCAACCCCAGCACCTATCTGCACCGGGGATCAGCCAAACACTGCCACACACGCTGCACACACTGCCCCGCTGGACAGCCATCGCTTCTTAGGAGTATTTTTTAGATGACAGATAACATAGAAAACTTGTGTTTATATTGGCATGCAGCAGGCTAAAACACACTATAAGTGAAGTTATAAAGCAGCCTGAATACCAGCTAGGCAAAGTATATTTGGAACTTGCAGGTCAGTATTTTGGAGAGAGGCTCATGAGTAGCTGGTGTTGACGGCAAATTCTCCAGAGCAGAGGTGTATTCATAGCATTGAAAGACAACAGGGTTCCATCCTGGCAAGTGCCCATCCCAAAATCACAAGCTTCGGGCAACCAGAGAAACATGTAAGTGGTGAGGATGAATCCCTGTCCCTGTGTGTGGGCAAGTGGGAAACAGCACTGCCCTGACTTGGCATTCTGAATTTCTCATTTCCTCCTTACACCTGAGGGTTTGTCTGCCTTCCTGTAAGGAGCAAAAAAACCTAAAAGTTGGAGGAGGTGGTCTAGGAAAAAGCATTTCAGTTCAAGATTTCACAGCCAAATTTCCACTGAACTCAAGAGAGTGTGTTCTCTAATCTGAAAGGATTCATCTAAAAACAGGCATCTTCAAAGAGGAAACATTTGCAATATGCAACCGAGTATAGTTGAGTAGGATATACAAGAATTACATTTAAGACTGCACCTCTGCCAATTTCAAAAAATAATGAGACTGCCCCAGCAGGTCCAAAAAAGACACCAAAGGAAAATTCACAGAAGTTACTGCCCCATTATGAGCAGCAATATCAACACTACCCAAACCCTGCCTCCCACCCTGGAAAAAAGAAAAAAAAAAGAAGACAAATTCTCTTGCACATAAAACCTTTATCTCCAGAACAAAGCTTTAGGCAGCTAATGCATTTTAAAAGGCAACTTGTGTATAACATTTTAAGAATCTGTAGCTCTACATCAAATTGTTCAATTGTTAAGTCTCCTATACTTTTCCTCCTGAAATCCACACAAAGCCACTGTGGGAAGCTACAAAACTGCCATGGCAGGTGCACGTAACCAACCATCCTGTCTGCACATCCAGCATGGTTAATAAAAGCTACACAGATGGCTGCAGTTTGAGACCTGTCCTTCAATTCTTACTCAAACTGCAAATGGAACCACGTGGAAGTGAACCATGCTCCTGGAATTGGACGTGACACGTCATCAGGCCTTGAGAGGTGTCCCCAAAATAGCAGGGCTTGCTTCTAGACATCTCCAAAATTATATGGTTGTGGCCTGAGAGACAACGTGCTGAAAACATAATGAGGGAGTGTAACATATTACATATGTTGTGGTCCTGCTCCAAAGCCAGAGGAGGCTGGGGTTGTAGGACTGGGGCTGCAGCACAGGACTTGGTTAACTATTAATGGGTGACTCAGCTACAATAATAATAGGTGTTTCATGTAGTGCATTAGCACAACGGCACCCCGGTCCTTGACTTAGGCCTCGATGCATGCTAGGAAAAAAAAAATATATTGTAGTACATCATTTAATAGCTGGATGTACCAGGAAGCAGGTATTTTTCCAGGGTGTGCAGGAACAAACCCTTTGTTTCTTCCTGCACACCCTGGAGCCTCACATCATACTCTGCTTCTTTCTTCACATGCCACTAAAAACCAGCAAGAGACCTCTGAAGAGAGCTGTCAGGGGGTGCACAGGTTTGCATGAAACCACAACCCAGACCCAGGTGCTTTATTTATTTACTGTGATTCACCAAAGCTAACTTCTATTTTAAATCACTCCCCTCACCCTGCAAGAGGTGCTAATTCCTGCCGAGCCCAGGTCCTGCAGAGCTGATCAACCTGAAGCCTGGATTTTCCACAGATGGCTCTTCGAAGCAACATTAGTCTAAATTATCTCTGCTGCATTCACCCACATGACCCCATCCAGCTCCACACTGCAAGACAAGGGAGTCACACTGGGTGATTAGGTTAGCAGCACAAAATGATTGTGTTAAAAGCTGATGAGCTGAGCTAACTCAATCCAAGGTGTCTGGCAGGGCAGCCAATGAGATCAATTAAAAGCCCTGCAGCCCTAATTGAGAGTTTCTGGGTGCGGCTGACATACCAGTCAGGGCCAGTACACAAATCAGGGACAATACACAAGTTCTGAGCAGAGCTGGCTACTGGGGAATGAGAGCCATCATCCCAATTTGCAGCCACTCAAACTTCAAGACAAAACCTGAACCCCTCTTCGAGGGATCAAAGTACTCCGAACCCAAAGGCAGGCACTGCTTGGGCATGCCCAGGGTGACACTCAGCAATTCCCAGCTGCCCTGCTGGGAGACTGGTGGGAGATGCACGTATATTCATGAGCACCTGGGCTCACGGGAGGGCATTTCAGGGACAATTCTTGGGGGATTTGCCTCAACATGAAACCCCCTTGAGCCCTTCCAGCAGGCTCTTCTGAAGCTGCAGTCTGGGAGCATCCTTCCAGCGCTCCCGGACTTCCCTGCACCAGGTGAGGCTCACACACCAAATAAAGCCCCACTTCGAAGAACTTCTACATCTGCCTAAATCCCCACCAGAGACAGGACTCCAGCAGCAGTTTAAGCAGGGAAGTGAAATCTCACCCGTGCTGGAGGAAGCATTTAAGTACCTGAAGTGCTCTGTTGAAGTGTCTGGGGTCCCAAACGTGTTAGTCTACCACCTTAGCTTCTTGATGCCAACAAGTGAAGGGATAAGACAATCAACCTCACATTAGCTCCTTAAATTCCAAGCAGGAAATCCTGCAAAGCTCAGACCCCCCCAAACCTTACATCCAGAAAACTGTAGAGCACTTTGCACAAGCAAAGAAAAAAAATATTAAGCTGTACCTAGCACATAATAGTTGATTTTTCTAGAGAACACTTGATGGTGTGTTAGTTTTTTTTTCAACTGCCTACTGAGACGCTGGTTCCCCTTCCCTGGGAATTTTCCCTCTGCAGCTCCTCCTCCCCCAACTCCCAGACCATCCATTCTCCCCTTTTCAAACTGCACCCATTGTAAATGGCACTGAATATTAACACAGCCCATTGAGCACTTGCATCTTTTGTATGGGACCCCTGCGTTTCAAATTGCAGTCACTGTAAAGAGGAAAAGTCTCAAAGTGATTAAATGCCATGAAGTTTCTCAAAAGGGGAGAGGAATATGCAGAGGAGGCTGAGGGGGTCCTAGAGCCTTTCACTAGAAGCCAGGGGCTTCTGTGAGAGCCAGAAGGGCTTCTGAAGTGGGGGTATTTAATCCTTTGTTATCAATCTCGTATTTACTTTTAATCCTAGTCTGATGAGCCAATTTCTGCCCCAGCTGTGGCTCAGCAAGGGATGGAGATGAGAAGCTCAGACAGCAGATGCAAGATGCAGAGGGTTCACTGTTAACTGCTGCCCTCCTGTAGGAACTGATAAATAAATACTGCGGCATGCTGAGGGTGGTCAGCGAATCCACCGACACATGTTCACACAGGAAGGGTGGATTTACTTGCAAGCACATGTATTTATTTGTGCTTAAGCAGCAGGCCCTGAGAGGCACTGCTTTGCAAGGAAGGGCTCTGCTGCTACCCACCGGGACCAAGCTCCAGCGCAGGAAGTGCAATCCCGCAGGGTGCAGAGCCATCCTGCAGCCCTGGGGCTGGGCACTGTCCGGAGCAGGGCCACTGGCAAGGACAATGCTCCAGGAAGCACCATATCTACATGTCACGGCAAGCCATGCAGTTCTTTCACAAGCACCACCAGCCCCCAGCACCGTCCCACCTGAGCGGGAAAACCTCCTTGGAGCACCACGCAGCAGGGAGCCATTGGCTTTGCAGGATCCTTTGGGTTTCCACTGTTGCCCCAGGAGGAGGGAGAAGGACCAGCCACCTGCACCGATCCACATCCCTTTCCCAAGCCATCCTTCCAAGCGCTGCAGCCCCCCCGGGCAGCCGGCACACGCTGAGAGCTCCGCAGCTGCGCGGGGCCAGGAGCCCAGGGTGACCATTACTTAATCTTTGTTCCATTATTTCAGCAGGCCTGGAAGCAGGACATGCAGGAGAGGTAGTGCCAGCAGCACTCCCCCCTCCCAGCACTGTCAGCAGGAGAGTCCTCCACACCACCTCCTCTTCCAGCGTCTGCAGAAGCAGGCTTACTCCAGAGCCCGAGAACAAGTAATGCCCTTCTCCCAAAGAATCCCATGCAACCAGCATCAGCACAGCCCCTTACCAAGCAAGCAAAGAAGCTACCCTCACACGTGAAAGCAAAGCAACAAGACCTGATACACGAAAACCTCAGTTTAGCACGAAATTTAAGTTTATAGGTAATTTTGAACATTCAGCTTCATTGCTTTGAACAAAATCTTTGTATGTACACACTTGAGCACAGCAAGAGACTGCTCCTGACTCCTAGCTCAAATGCACTTCCAGGCCCTGAAACCACTGACAGGCACCCACAGGACTTTAAAAAGCATTCAGACACTTTGCCCTGATCTCTCCAGAGAGCAGCAGCACCATGCAAAGAGCCAACACGCACACAGCTGCTGCCTCGGGGCAACTTATCCATATAGCCAAACCCTAGAGCCTTCCTGGGAAACAGAGAGCAGCTCTTAGCCCAGCTCTCCTGGGTACTTGAGGACGCTGCCTTTTCCCAGATGTGCCAGGCACATGCACACTGACCCAGAGGCAGAAGGGTCCATGCATGGATGGTCACTATGCCCCAAACGTCCCCTAGTCATTTGGGTCAAATATGCACAATACATCTGTTTAAAATTAAAACTTTCTTTCCTGCAGACCATGCTCACAATGAATTAGCTATCCAACCACAGTCGCACGGCCCCTAAATCTTCTCACCAAAAATCTGTACCTAAAAAACTATTGCTTTATCACTAAATAGGAAAGGAAAAAACCCTCAATCATACATGATACCTAAAGGAAATCTCTCTTCTGTCACTCCTCAAAAATCAAGATGCACGGAGAGAAAAAAGCAGAGGATGCGCCACATCAACACTGCTGGAGCCCTGGCTTTTTCGGGGCACGAAGCATTCTGTACTTCAGCTTAGCCCTAAACTTTATGCCACACTTAACACTCTACTGTAAAAACAAACTTCAGACTTAAACACCACAAGACACAAAGCACTTCCAGCAGCTTCAAAGGGAGGCACTGCGAAGGAGCTCTGTGCACATCAGCTGCCCAGCAGAGTTTGATTCTCCCGGCTTCCCCCATGGAGCAGGAACCCTTCCCAGCTGCAGGTGGGTGCTGGTGCAAGGACAGGATGGGTCATAGCAGTGTTGCAACGTGCCCTGTGCAGCAAATCAAGAACACTTATATAACTAGTACACAGTGCTGAGCTGCCTGTTGCTTTTAAGAAAAACAAAACGAAACCAAAAAAACCCCAAAACCCATCCATGCCACGCTACATCAAATGTGAGCAACTGCAGCCCCTCTGCGTATTAGCTATTCCTTCTGAAAGCTTGGAGAAAAATTACAACTCCAAGCTCTGCTGCCAGCAGGGAAATAACAATAGTTTCAAAAAGCCCCAGTGCTTTTCCTCGGTACTGATAGTCCTGTTGACAAAATACGCGGCGTGATTAAGTCTGTTCCAGAACCCTCCCCGGCTGCCGAGCCGCATTTCCAACCCGACAAACAAAAGCTTTATCTCCAACACACTGAAAACCGATTCCAAGCACTGCCTCAGCATTGTGGCACTCGTTAGGAATAAAGATAAACTGCTAAGGAGGGATTGTTCAATAGCGCCTTAATGAAGTTAAAGCACTGCCACCAGAGTCACTGGAAACTGGATTTATCTCGTCTCCTATTAGCGATCGAACATGCCCAAGCTTATCACCCCGGGGAGCTGACACCTCCGGCGGGACACAGCCTGCCCAGAAGGGACGGATGAGGGATGCACAGTTCCAGCATCGCCTGTCTCTCCCCAGTTTATGGCTGGAGAACCCGCACCCCATGGGCAGCACTCCCGCATCTGCCATGGACCACTGCAGACCTTCACGTTTGCCTTCTTTTTCTTTAAAACGGCACGTTAAAAGAAAAAAAAAAATCAAAAAAAAAAAATCCAAAAAGCAACAGAGATACTTGCACAGACGTAAGTTTTCTCTAGCACACGGTGCTTTTATAGAGGACATTGAACCACTAAAGAAGTGTGTTATCAAGTCTCTGCACAAAAAAATGAACATTTATGATCCCACCAAGCCTGAAAAACATGCTTCATCCCTGTGTTCCTAAACTGAAATAGGTAATTTAAAGTAATATTTAGTAATTAGAAACAGTATTACTCTAAAAGCAAAATATTTGCAATAGCTTCAACGGTCTTTTTATAGTAGCTGTAGAGAACGGAAAAAGCCTTAATGTTGCATTTTCAGATACAAAAGCCATCATTTTAACCAATTCTTTGGTCAGTTTGTAACATACCAAGTTACAAACTGTATTCTAAGTGTCTAAAAGATCAACAGCCCCCAGGTCCATAGCAGAAGATTTGCACGTGCTGCTACTTCACCAATAAAATTTAAACTCAACACAAGACACCCCAAAACCTGCTCCATTTGAAAAAGACACTCCTGGGTATTAGCACTCCGGAAAAGACCACACAACAATAAATTTGTTCTCTCTGGGCTATTAACGCACTTCCTTGCCAGAACAAAGATACACTGTCCTGTTTTAAGAGGTGCATGGGAATGCTGGAATTATTACAAGCTTGCTCTGAAAGGTGATGGAAGGATCCTTCAGAGCAACTCAGCAACAGGTGAATGGGATGAGTCAGGGCTTTAATGCAGAGGCCACACGTTCCTCTCAATATGACACATGATAATTTCACGTAAAACAAGGCATTTCTGCAGCCAAAAGCGAATGCCACCAGAAGAACCTGACAAACCTCTAATAATTCTTCCTAATAAGGAGCTGGATGATCTCCAGCAACATTTCAGTGTCCGTCCTCTCTGCTGGCAGAGCTGAGGAGTATCTATTACAACCAGGGGTTTTAGAGACTCGATAATATATAAATCTGTTCAAACAGCAGAAAGGCCCCGCAACAGAAGCGCTGTTTCCCCTCTTCCCTTCTGATTTCCTCAAGTTCATTAATAGTTGAGGGCACTTATTTGTACAAGTTTGTGAGCGCACACACATACTCTCACTCCTCCTGGACTGTTAAACGACTCGAACTGTCAATGCTGAGCACACTTTTCTCCCCACATCTCCTGAGCTTCAAGTGTCTGACGTTTTATTCCAGCTTTGACCAGCGGTCACACAACCGGAGCGGACCCGCTGCACTTCCCGGGAAGTGGCAGTGACACCGTCCTGCGCCTGGACACGAACCTGAGCACTTTAAAACACCCTTCTAGGGATAAAAAACATCCCACGGTGCTGCAGAACCACCAGGTGCCGGGCTCTAAGCTCAGCTGCCACCCAGGACATACGATACACCGCAGCCTTATAACTTCGCTAGACACGCAAGTACTGAGGGAGCGCAGCCAGCCGCGCCGCTTTACTGGAAAACACCTGGATTTTACTGAAATTCCCCAGAAGCCCTCGACTCCTTTTCGATCCCTCGAACTTCACAGCCTAAAAAGTTGGCAGCATTAAAAGCCAGAAGGGCGGGCGCGGGCGCGGCGCTGGGGTTCGGGCAGCCGGGCGCGCCCCGCTCCGCAGCCCCGGGACGGCGCGGATGGATGGACGGATAGATGGATGGGTGGACAATGTCCTAATAAGGATTCGGAAGCCCAAGCTGGCCGTTATCTCCAGCAGATCCCATCGCTGAGAGGCCAAACCCGCTCCCGGTTCCCTTTTCTCCGGGAGACCCGAAGGCCAGCCCCGCATGGGACCGAGATACGGGGAGCCCCGAGCTCCAACTTTTCACCCGGGACCGGCATCGCACCCGACGCCTCCATCACCCCCGTCCCGCGCCGGGTGGGCGCCAGAGGGGACCGCGGATCACGGGACAAGTTTCGCACCGCGCAGCCCAGGAAGGCGGTACCGGCCGCTTCGCTTAAATAAATAGACCGGAGCTCCGCGGGGATTTTTGTTTAAAGTTTTCTTGTTGTTGACAACAAGCCAAAGAGCGGTGGTTTGGCTGCCCAGACCCCTCGCCTCGCCCCCGGTCCGTCCCCGCGGGTCCCCCCCGGTACTCACACGTGCCGCGGCCAGCGGGGCAGGTCCCGGGGCAGGGCGGGCAGTGCCAGCCCGCCGCAGCTCAGCGTGTCCCCGCCGCAGGCGCAGCCCGCGGGGCAGCCGGCGGCGGCCGAGCCCAGCAGCCCCAGCAGCAGCAGCGCCGCCGCCGCCCGTGACGGCAGCGCCATTTTGTATCCGGCACCGGGGAACGTCCGCGGCGGGAGGAGGCGGCAGGAGCGCTCACGCCGCGGGGGCTCAGCGCCGCTCCGCCGCCCGCAGCATCGCCTCGGCCGCCGGCCCCGCTGGGCGCTACGGCACCGGCATCCACGGGGCACTGCCGGGCGGGTCGAGTCCGCGTCCCCGCCGCGGGAAGCGCCTCCTGCTCCTCCTCCTGCTGCTGCTGCTGCTGCTGCTTCGCGCCGCACGGCTCGGGCTCGGCGGGCGCCGGCGCTGGCCGGTCCCGGTGCGCTCCCGCGGGGTCGGACCCGCCGCCACTGCCGCCCGCCCCGAGCGCCGCTCGCCGCGGACCCACGTTGGCGACACCGCAACATGTAGCCGCGCCGCCCCCCGCGCGCCCGCCCATTGGCTGCCGGGCGGCCCCCGCCGCGCCGCCATTGGGCAGGAGCCCCCCCTCCGCGGCGCCGCGGCTCCCCATTGGTTCCTGCAGCCCGTCAATCACGGGCGCCGGGGCCCGCCCCCCTTTCCCACTCCAGGTGTGAACGCGGGCGGCCGCTGCCCCCCCCGCACTGCCCCTCTTAAAGGGGCCGCGCCCGGCGCTCGCTCCCCGCGCACCAAAACCCTCCCTCCCTAAATCGGGACAATCTGCTCGAACACCAGGGCCGGGGGGCATCCCTGCACCCCGGCCTGTCCTTCTCCGGACGGCACGAAACGGCCGTGGGGCTGCGCTGCACAGGGACACGCGCGTCCCGGCACGACCCCGTGGCAGGAGTGGACCAGGTATTCACGCGTGTTCCAGACCACACCTAAGCAGAGGCTGCACTTCCCAAATGTCCCCTTACGTGGGGAAGCCCAGCATATGGCAGATGTAGAGGAGCAGCCAGCCCAAAGCGGGTCGAAGCGTGACTCACCAGGGAGCTGCACCAAGAGCATTACGGGCACAACTCATTTTAGAGCAGCGATGCGCTCCGAGGACTGGATTTGGAGGCTGCTCCCGAGCTCAGTGGAGAGCATCCAACTGGCTTTGGTCAAGTTTGGATGTGGCCCAACACAGCATTTAGGGGAGGAAGCTCTTGGAGTGTTCACCCACGGCGGGCGGGAGTGTGATTTAACCCCTTACGGCAGGAGTTGCGTGGGGAGAAGGGGGATATTTTAGGGAGAGAAACACATATCGCAGCCCAATCCTGCTTCCACTACCTTCGATTAAATTTGCAACCTTCTACTGCAGATTCCTCCTCAGTGCAGGGACAGAGCCGTATTTCCCTCCTGTAATAGAACAGGGCATTGCACTGCAGGATGCTTCAACCACGGTGCTCATTGTATGTCTCTCTTGCCATAACACAGCCTGCACAAAGGCAGTGGCATTTCAGGCTGTTCAGAGTGGGACCCAAGCTGTACAAATTCCTGAAAGTCATCAAAGCTGGATTGGTGTCACCTAGAGAATAGATTGGTTCAGCTGAACAAAAAACGGGCGTGATGTTGAATTTGCTGGTAAGCTCAACCAAAGAAACTCCATTTGGCCCACAGGTTGTGAGAGTCCCATGCCAAAGCCTCAGTGTCTCTTCCCCTTGCAGAATGTGGAGTTTTGGCAGCCTCATAAGTCTCATGAGGAGGACGAAGGCACGTCTGTTCTCCATACCCACGTGTAAGAACCAGCAGCAAGAAAAAGCAGCACACTGGAGCATTATCAGCAACTGACAGAAGAGGAATGCGGGCGACAAGCCAGCCTTTACAGTGATCAGCAATTTGGCTTTCAAAGCCTGGGCTTCAGTATTCCTGCCTGTAGTCTCAAAACTGGGCAAAAATCTTGCAAGGTCTTTCTTGACCATCAGCATCAGTGATTGTGGTGATGAAATGCTACTTTGATGATGATAGGGAAGATGTGAGAGGAGACACATTTTTGGGAAGCTATCACTCTAGATGAGGACATTCTCACCCCATGCCTATTCTCCTTTTCTTTTAGATTTTGTACAAATTGGTCAATGGAACCTTGAATTTCATCTGAGACAGTGCACAGGGATTTTCTAGCTCACACAGCCAGACTGCAGACAGCAGTCAAGTCTTCTGCTGGACCCAGAAGCACTTTTATGGAGAGGATTTCTCCTGCTCAGTAGGGAAGGTATCATAGAAATAAAATGACCTTTTGCTTCTTTTACAGTGTTTTCAGATTTGACAACCAGGCTTTTCAATCAACTTTAACAACTCGTGTTAATATTTTTTTAAGAGCAAAAGGCTAGGTATGGGGTTTCCCATGGAGAGAGAGTTTTAGATAATCTTTCTAAAACAGAAAGCTAGAAGCAATTTTGCTGGAATCTGGGTCCAGTCACCTCAGATGTGCACAAGGTACCCTTGAACAGAAAATAAGAACAGCTGGTAGGAACCGAGACTCTTCTCAGTTGTGCTCTCCCTCGTCCCTGAGTCCATGCCTGTGATGGAGCCTGTGTGCAGCATGGAGGATGTTTCTTCCTCAAACCTCATTAAATCTAATTAAATAGCTTACAAAAGTATTTATGAAAACCAATTTTAAAATGGCAAAGGCATGCCAACACGGAAGATACTTCTAATTCTGCCGGTGTCTTTTTGTGGATTTGGAGTTGGTTCAGAAGTGCACACTTGAAAGGTAATTGCTGACAGCATGCAGAATCCATCAAGCTATAATTAACACTCTACTATTATTCTAATTGCCTCACTCAAGCTTCTGTGTTTTTTAATTGTAGAGCAATTTGCCAATAGAGAATTTAATTGCAATACATATTTTATACATTTTGGGACAAAGTACCATTATTTCCACTTCAGCAAAAATGTTCCTCAGTTTTTAATAGCTTTCTTTAGTCCTTTCTGGGATTTTAAAATTTTTTTTCCCCTATACAGGAATTTGATTGCAACCTCTTGTGAAATTAGCAATGATATAATATCCAGGAGTGCCTGGAGGCTTCAGTTTGGATCATGACTCTATTAAGCTAGGAACTGTACATACATGTATCAGACACAGCCCTGAGGAGCTTGAAATCTTAACAGAGAAGACAAACTGAGGTGAGAACAGAAGTATTATCCTGCTTTACAGCTGGGGAAGCAGCCCCAGATGACTCACCTTAGGCGACCCCACGCTCCTGGGGCACAGCCAGGAACTCACACGAGCCCTGGGCTCAGGGCACCCTTCCTCTTCAACATGAACTGGGTTTCTGTCTTCTAACCACCCAGGATCTACAGTCGCTTTTCACAGATGCCTTGACTTTCAGAGCAAGATGCAGCATTAAGGAGGAGCCCTGGTGATCTGCAGAGCACCCCAGAGGTGTCACACTGGATGGAGGACAATGGCAATGCTGTCAGGCTTTGGGAAGGATGCATTTGACTTCTCCTGGGGCAGGCTGAAGGTTGGAGGCAGTGAAATAGAACAGGATGGACCTTTGCTCATGTTGGCCGTCCTTGCAGTTGACATTTTTCATTCACTCCTCCATTCACTTCTATCTGCAGGGCTACAAATTCCTCTGTAACAACATTTGTCTTCTTCTAATAAGTTTCATGATGGCTTTACACCCAACACCAGTGGTGTTGAGGTTTGCAAAATGGCTGATGCCATGGCTACAGTCCCTTGTATTGTCAACCTTGTGCATTGAGGTGTCAATAAATATTATCATGGTGCCAAATACTTAAGAAGTTTTCAGCAGGTGTGTTGTGGAGACAGTGTGCAACGTCACAGTGATTATTCAGCACAGCAACAGTCACGTCAATATATCTCTAGCAATGGCCTTTGGTGTTAGCTGCTCATGATTTGGCTCCTGCCATCCAGGTTCCTGGAGACGGTTTCTCTGGTATGACCAGATCAACCACAGCATCAGCATTCCAGAGATTTATTATGTGTTCTGGTTACACCAGATCTGCAAGGACAATTTTATGGCTTGTTGCCACCGAGAACTGGTCTCTTGTCTCTCTTGGATCCCAGCCCTGCTCCTCAGAGCTTGTTTTGTTGGTACAACCTGCAAGATGCATGACGTGATCCACAAGTGCCTAGAAGCAATGCCTTGTGATAACATTACTTCTCACTGCTTAAACGGGTGAAGCCAATTCAGCTTAGCAGGAGGCAGCAAATGACAGTGAGACTTAAAGAAAGAGATGATCAAATCAAGCTTCAGTGTAGGGTCACTAACAGTGCTGACATGAAAGTTTACCTTGGGCTCAAACTCTGAAGTTTACCTTGCAATGACACATAAACCTTTTCTTCTCTTGAAATTAGAGGCTGGTGCTTGAACTCTGGTCCTCCAGGAATATAATCTTTGATCAAGACCAGATCATGCTTCGTTAATGTGAAAGTTCACTTGAGTAGCTGCTGTCATTTCATTTTTCACGGGCAATGAGTTAAATTGCTTTCTCAGCCCAGGACTGGCACAGGCAGTTAGCAAAAAATGGTGCAAATAACTAGATCCAATTAACTAAATCCAAGTTCTGTCACAACTTTGCCACCTCCGATTCTTTTTTTTCTTCCCGTTCTGAAAGACTTATTTTAAAACTGTTGTATAAATGTGTGTGTATTTATCTCATCTTTCTAAAAGCAGACTATCAAAATAGCATGACAGCAGTTTCTTGTCAAGACAGAAGGGAGAGAGAAAGGGACTGTTAACACTAGAATGTTGCCTGCCAATTGGATGGGCAAAATACATGATAAGAGTGAGAGTTTGGATGTAAACCTGTAGTACTCAAACCTGGAGATTACACTCATTTGCTTAAAAGCTTTTTTTTTTTTTTTGGTAGACAAGGCAATGGACTCAATCCAAGAGCAGGAAGAAAGCCGGTAGACCTGAAGTCTGAACACTGTCTGCTTGGATCACACATTTCAGCATAACATTGCACTAATCACTCTTGAACTCCAAAATCCAGAAGTTTCCCCAAGCCCAGGGAGAGATTTGGCCCCATGTGTGAGCTGGCAGGTTTTGGGCTTTGCTCTTCAGATCTGGACTTGGACTCAGATCTGTGCCAAGCCTCCAACAGCAGGAGCAGAGCTGGAGACACAGCTATTCCCAGCAGTGACTAGTGCTAACAGTGTTTATGCTGTGAGGAGCTCTAGTAACTGGCATAATAACCATAATTACATGGTGTAACCTCTGCTCGTTGCTCTCACCTCTAGGCTGAGATGGAAGCGTGAAGTTCTTGCAGCCCCAGAGGAATGTGTTAGATGAAATGATGCAAGTGGAGCAGGGAAGCTGGAATCCAGCTGCAGATCAAACTGGAGTCACCTGTCCCTGCTCAGAGAATAATATAAAAAAGTAAAAAGACATATTGGAGGAGGAGTTTAACTTCTCTTTCAGACAGGGATGCTTTAAATCAAGACTATTTCTTCACTCCAAACAAGTCTCTAGAAAGGGCTAGAGACTCCATGTGCAGCTGAAAAACAGTAGATGCTTTATTTTACTGTAAGCTCTTGCCTCAGTGTAAGTGGGAAAATGAGCCACCAGCTTGCTTAATAAAAGTAATGAGCTCTAAATTGTTTCCAGAGTGAAGTTTGTATTTCCTTGCTGATGGCTGTTGACTTCCAGTGACTTTCATGGCAAAAAAAGGTAACTCATCCTGCCCCAAAACAACCCCCACCTCTCTGTGGGCTCAGATAAGGAAAAGCCCACATGGAGTGAATGCAGGGTGCCCTCTGAAAAAAGCTGCCAAGCTGAGTATTTATTTAATAGCTCACTGTCCAGTCTTTATTCTGCAGATGAAGGGCACGATCAACAGAGGTGGTCTCTGCCTGGCAGGGTTTTCAAGGCAAGTTTAGCTGAGGGTTGCACAGGTTAGGGCTGTTCTCAGAGGTCCAGATCCCATATAACAATTAAAGGAAGATGATTGCAGAATGACCACAGCAGCCAGACTTCAGAAGCATCTGGCAAGCAAACCCTGCCTTACAGGTCAGAGCTAGTTTTTCCCAACTCTTGTCCTTGATCTTTATCCATGCTGGAAGTGGGGCAAGATACCTTGTGACAACTTTTATTGGGACTCAATTACTGCCTCTGTGATTACCATGGGCTGTTACTACCAAACTGTCTCTTGTTGCTTCATCTGGCTGGAAGATATTAAGATTTGTCCACTACTTCATCATACTTTGATCTCTTGTTTAGGAAAGAAATCTGTTTCCTTGCTTGAGTGCCTCATTCTTGGCTAGGGATTGAACTGCAGGCTGATATTTCTGTTTGGCCCTTGAAGCCAACTATTAACCACACTTCTCATCCTGCTGGTACCACCCAGGAGTGCATCAATCCTGCAATACAAATGGCACAGCATCATTATATGAAGAGCAAAATATGTGGCAGGGCCCTGCTGTGGCTTAGAGGCTCTGAGAAGAATCTCTCAAAATATCTTAGACATCTGCCATGTGTAAAATCTCATGATTGTTCTTCAAATTCTTCTGTGGATACATCAGCCTCTCCTCCACTCCTCTATTGGTCTCCCTGTGCCAACACATGTGCTCTTACCAGCAGCGTGTGACACAAGGCTTGTTTTCCTCCACAGTTATTCTATTTGTTCGGTACCTGAGGTATTATCCTCTGATTCGAGACACCCTAAATCACTCCCATAATGCACAGTTGGGATGACATGAAGGATTATGAATTCATGTGGGAATAAGGAAGAGCAGATGAAGGCTTAATAGACACAGATCCCAGTTTACGCCAATGCCATAACTAATTAGAAACAGGGGAAGCAAGTAGATGGAAAATGTCTCAAACTTCTCTCAGAGCCCGCCATGGCACATGAATGGGTCTCTGGCATCACCACACCATCATTGCAGTAGCTGGACAACTTTGTCCACAGATCCAGTGATGGATGTTTGGAATTTGTACATAAGCTCGGTGTCTTCAGCGACACCCATCTCTCAGCACACACCTTCACCTCCCACAAGACTTGAACGACCACAGGAAGTTCCAGGGATGCAGAGCAACTGTTTCCATTGTATCCCGGGAGGATTGCATTCCTTTTGCCCTAAAGATGCTGTTGCCATCAGCTCCACAGAAAGGCACACTGCAACATAGAGCTCGCACAGAAATAATGAGATTGAATCCCTTACCAGCTTGTAATGTGAGGTAGCACTGTTTGAAGAGGCACAAGTTGCCTTATGCCCCCTGCCACCCAAATTTAAAAAAGAAAAAAAACCCAAAACACTCCAGCATGATGTAATTTGTCTCTTAGACTAGAAGAAACTACATAGAGATTTTAGCCTCACACCTCTGCTGCTCCAGAGAGGAGCTAAATTCAGCTAGGATTTCTTTTTGTTCTTTAGCTTTCATATTTTTCTCCAAGAGGTTTACGTTACTCCCTTTCATCCCACTTGGCCAGATCCTCTCCATTCTGGTTACCCTGGCCAATATTTTCTTTTGGAGGATCCATAATCAGACACCTTGAAGGTAAGGGCAGAACACCCAACCCCCTTTGCTCCTCACATAGCTATGGCAGCATCCTCTACTCCTAGGGCACAGAGAGGGAGCTCTTCCTGAGGACAACTTGGGGAACAAGCAACGTCCAACAGAACCCCCAAACAAGAAGGTGGAAGAAGAAAACAAAAAATGCCACTCTTACCTTCCACTTACCCCCCTTGTGATGAGGTTTTTGCAGTCACTGACTCCAGCTGGAAGCAACACAGTAAATAGCCACATGCCCTGTGCACAGGCTTGCTGAGAGGAGGAAGGGGAGATGAACTCCTTCCCTGCTGCTCCATCACTACCACCTGATGTTGCACAAGCCCCCAGCTGCACAAACCTTCCCCCTGAACCATGGCTGTCTGCAGCAGAGGTGAACTCGCCTCTCTCCAACATTTATGGGGTGCAAGGTGTCTGTGCTTGGGTCCCTGGATCCTGGATAGGCTACACCCGTGGGCTATCAACAGGCAGTCTCACCTCCCAGGCACCACCTGCACTGCCCCAAGCCCTTATCCTTCAAGGGAGCCTTGAGGGTGAAGTGGCAGGTGGTGGGTGGGTTTTTTTGTGTTTTGTTTTGTTTTGGTTTTTTTTTGCCAGAAATACCAGAGCTATGCTTCAGGTGACTCCTTGTTTCTGGCCCTAGGAGTTGTCCTTTTCTGGGGAGAAGGAAATGTGCCTGGGGTGTGCTGGATATTTTCGAGTGCATGATGGAACCTTATGACACTTGGAATATCTGTCAGGGTCCCAAGCTACAACATGAGGGATAAGTGAATGAGATTTGCTTCTCTTGTTAAATGCTATTTTATCAAGTGCTATCTGGTTTTGGGCTGTTTACCTCCAGTTTGACTAATAGATGCTGAGTGGCTCTGAGCTCCTGCATTGTTTGAAGTGGTGCCTCTGCGTGAGGTGTTTCCTCGGAACTTCAGATGCCTTCTCTGCTCCTGTACAGAGCCCAGACTTGGATGTGGTCAGGAGGACCTGCTAGTTCCAGTGCCGGGAGCATTTTCAGATTGGTTCCATCAGGACTGATGGTTGCCCTTGGCTCTTTGCCTGAGGGTGTTGAGGCTTGGGCATTAGTTCTCCTAAATGTCTTCCTCTGGCAGGGTGCAGCAGAGACAGGAGGTGTGTGTGTACCACAGTGCTTGTAGGCAATGCCGAACTTAGCCTGGCTCATCTCCGAGATACCCAGAGTGTGTAGGCTGGGACAGCTTCCTCACATGTGGCAGCCTCCAGGTGACTGGAATCCTTCCATAGATCATCCATAATTTGATAAAAGTTGGCTCTCTGTGTTAATGTAAGGCAAAACGTTGGAAAAAGCCATCAATCACAGCGAGTGTCGGTGGCTGCTGAGTGTGCACCTGCGAGGCTGCAGCCTTGGGAAACAGCATTTGAGCAATCTGCACGGCTCTGACAGAATGCCTGTGAGTTTTTCCCATTACATCACTGCTGGGGCCAGCACAAAGGCTATCTGGGTTGCTCAAGGAAGTGTATTGTGGAAAACAATTCTGCTTTGATGACTGATCCAGGCATTTATTTAGGCAAAGCAGAAGCAGTTGCATTGGCTCATTTGATCTGTGCTGTTCACGGGAGACAACTCAGTGCATGCTTTTGTTATACTTGCTCTTGCTTGCAGAAGTTCTTGAGTTTTTTTTTATGAACAAAACTGTCTATCCCTTCACATGGCAATCGTGCCAGTGTCACAACCTTAATTATCACTCAAATTTTCCAGATGGGATTTTTTCCAAAATCTGGCTCAGAAGAATTTGCCCACATTTAAGGAAGTCACTGAACATGATACTGAAGAACTAGAAAATCATCTGCATGTTACAAGAAAATAAAAGACAGGATGCAGCATGTGCAGGCATGGGTGAAAATAAAACAGCTACTTGATTTCTAATTGCATGCTTTGCTTTTACACCAGGAATGTGTCAGCAGCCCCCTGTGTCCTTTTGCAGCAAAGATGCAAAAGTTCCCTGAGAGAGAAGGAAATCTGTTACACAAATCACACTGATCTCTGGGGCTGTGGCTGGAGCACCTTGCGAAACATTTACTTCTTTTTTTAAAATTCATTCTCTGTTAACATTTCTCATATGTTAGTGGCTGTTATTAAAGGTTTGATAAATGGTTTAAATGAAAGACTTGCAGAATTGGCCAATTGACCCCTTTGAAATTTTGTTTACTCTCTATCTAGATATTAATTAAGTAAGATAAACCGACCTTCTGAAAAAGCCCCCAAAAAACAAGTGAGGCTTTCAACAATGTAATATACGAAAATAAAAGGTGAAACTTGGTGGGAGAGGCTGACAAATGGATGTTATGCTTTTCTCAGGTTTCTATCATATGCTGAAACAAGGTGTCACTGCAGGATTTTTCTGTGTCATAGCAGTTTTATCCTGTTTTAAATCTCTTCTAAGGGTTAATATTTCTCACCCTGAAAGCTGTGGGAGAGGAAGGGGTTTTCAGCTCCTTACTTTAGAAAAATTCTCAAAATTCTCCTCATTTTAGAGAAAGGCCACAGTAAATAGCAAGGCATTACTGGTTGAAATTGCAAGAACCCACAATGAGGAGAAATCTCCTCCACTCTTTATTAAGGTAAAGTCACTGACAATAAATCTCTCCTCCTAACCTGGTCTTTGAAAGATTCAGCAAGACTTGTCCATAACTGTTTCTTGCATAAAAGGTAGTTCTGGTTGTCCCACTCTGCACTCACAGGTTCACCAGCACCCCCAGGGCAGCTCCAATGGGAACTGGCTCTGTTCCTTCCCTTCCTGCAACAGGTCACATAAGCTGTGGGCACTGAAGACTTTTAGAGTTTCCAAAAACCAGGAGGGCAGCCCAGGGCATAGCTCCAGCCAGGACTCTCTTGAATGCCTCTCCTAAACCCCTGCACACCCTAATGCAGAGGATCATAAAAGTGGAGTCCGGACAGCTGGAAGTCACGTCTTTGGGATAACAGAGTGTGCAGATTTGCATTGTGGTGTATTTGATCCAGACTGAATGTCAGCTCGCAAGGGTGCTGACAGAGCCCATGGTGAGAGTCCCCTCCACAATGTCCCTCACCAGAGCAGTCTTTCCCACCCTCTGCCTTTGCTGCTAGATCATTTGTCTGCTTTATGGGCTCCAGGAATGGCACAGCAGCATCTCTTCCTAGTTCTTGTAACCAATTTTCCACAAATGTTATAGGGTGTGTCTATTTATTTATTTATTTGTTTGTTTGTTTTTGCAAAAGGGGTTTTTTACCTAGCTTTAACGTGACCTCAAAAGCCTGCTGCAGCGTGAAGCTGGAGGAAGGCAGAGCTGTGTGCGTGCCTAGTATCGCCTGCATGCACCAGACCCTGCAGCTACTCATTCCTTCTTGTGCAGGCAGCTGAGAGCGTGACAATAGCACTTGGATGTCGTCCCATTTCCTCCCCCTTAAACCTGAGCGTTGTCTTCCAGGTGTTACAGACGTTTTTGAAGTCAAAACACTTGCCAACTCCAATTAAACTTGTGGTTTGCAGACAAATTGGGAGCCGGCCGGAGAGGAAGCTGGCAGGAGAGCAGCTTTGTACATGTATGGGGTTCCAGGACAGCTGAGTTTCCAAAAATTTTGTAGAAATAGTCATCAGGGCAGAGATGAGACCATAGTGATGTGCCTCTGGTAAGAAGGGTACAAATGCACAGCTGCAGGGTGTCTGCAGTGAAGGACTCCTCAAGAGCAGGGACCTGCTGTGCTTGGGTAGGGGGAACTCCTGTTAGAGGTCAAAAATTAGAGAATTCAGGTTTAATTTGTCCAGCTCATGGTCCCAAAGCCCAGTCTCAGTGCCACCTCTCTGGCTGTCCTGCCTGCAGGGGCACCAGGGGCTGGAATTAGGTTCTGCATGGGCACGGTCTGCTCATGGATTTTTTACAATGAGAGTGGTACAACACTGGCACAGGCTGCACAGAGAGGTGGTGGATGCGCCCTCCTTGCAAACATCCAAGGTCAGGCTGGACAGGGCTCCGAGCAACCTGATCTGGTTGAAGATGTCTGTGCTTGTTGCAGGGGGGTTGGACCAGATGGACTTTAAAGGTCCCTTCTAACCCAAACTATTTTGTGATTTTTTTTGGGGGGGGGGGGGGGCAGTAAGCTCTACATTTTCCCTCCTTCCTTCTCTATTTTGGCTGCTACAACCTCCAATCCTTCCTTCGCCCTGATTCAGTTCTATATTCCCCACTTATTCCCTGCAGGACCTGGTCAGAAAAGGGCTGATCTGCTCTCACCTCTTTGCAAATGATTTCTGGACATTTGAGGTCTCAGTTTATGTGAAGTGTTAATCAAGTTAAGAGGTAGCTTGGGTCCATTTGCAATGCATTTCTTTAAAATGGAGTGGGAAAGAATTTTCCCAAACTGGGAGTATTGCAGACACCTTTTGACAAATGTTTTTTAGATTGCATAGTGACCATGTTCAAACACTTGGGTTTTGTTTGGGGACAAGGGAGAAGTTATTTTGATCCTTTTCCTAATTGCAGTGTACGGAACAGACACATTTTGAACAGCAACATTAAAAAAGACCTTCAATTTTGGCACTCACTTGAAATGGGACACTTCACCTGGATTTAAAAAGTGGATCAAAATGGCCTCAAAATCAAACATTTCCTGCACAAATGTTCATTGCGAAAATATTTTTTTTTTTTCCGTGGGAAAATATTGTATAGTGAGGAAACTGCTCATTAGTTCTAGCATTTGATACTATTGGAGAAGTCTTTTACAGTTTAAAAAAAAAAATTGCTTCTTTTTTTTTTTCATTCACTCTGCCAGCCAAAGTGGAATCTGAGACTGAAGTCAGACACAAAACCAGGAGGAAGCAGTTCATTAGATTGGGGGTGAGTTTTGCAGCACATCTCACTGTCCTGCTTTATTGATCTTTCCGACCTGGCTGGCAGCATTGCAAAAGCACCCACAGAAAACGTGTCCCTGGTGTCGTAATGATGTTTCTCTCCAGGATCCTGGTTCTGCCCCGGGGGAGTTCCAGCCCTCTTGCTGCAGTCACTTGCTGTTCTCTGCCTGCAGGCACCACAACCAGCTCCCCAAGTGCCTGTGTGCCCTCGCCTTGTGGGATTTTGCTTGCTGCACCCTGTCTGCCAGGCACCACTTTCATTTACTGCCCCTGCTAGACCTGTGAAAGCTCCATGCTGATGCCTCTGAAAGCCTTAGAGTGAGCTGTGCTATGGCAGAAGAGAAGTGCTTGATTGCTGTGGTGAACGCGAGGATAAAGAGGGGAACAGTGCCAAATGACCCTTTAGAAAATACTTTCTACTGCAAATGTAGGATTTTGTATGCTCCTTGTAGGAAGTGTTTCTGGTCCAGGCACCACTGGGGCATTTTAGAGGTCAGAGCTGGGGAGCTGGAGACCTCCAGGGAGGTCTGTGGCTCTGATTCCTGGAAACAAGCCCACATCCACCGTTCTTCCCACCAGCAAGACTTTTCCTTAGCCATTCCCAGTGTTGGTAGCCCTGTGGTGTCTCAGGTGGCCAGGCAGCATTTGAGTTTCCAAAATCAGTCACTTTGCCTCATCCTGCGAGTGGGAGCTGTGCCCTGCTGTTTGCCCACCACCCCAGGAAGGACGTGCAGGTCTCGGTGGGTGATACTTGTTCCTCCTGGAAGCATCTCTCCTCCTGCAGCCTTCTTCCTGACCGTGTTTCTGTTTTTCTTCTCAACTGTTTCTCCATCCTCCACCTCCTCCTGCCTCCATCTGGTTTCTATCTGGACTAAACAGATGTTTTTCCACTTCTTAAATGTCCTGTATGCTCACCTCACCGATGTCTAACAGGGATTGTTCATTCTTCTTTCCCCAGGTGTAAAACTTGAAAAACTGGAGGGGCTGGGGGAGAAGCAGCTTCTCTTAATACCTTGGTGTGCATTTAGTGCTGGTGGAGGGATGAGGGAAACCTTTCCAATTACTCACCTGGCAGCCTAGAACCCTCTTACTCCTGCCAGGTCCCGTTTCCATTGCTAGTGTATACAGAGGATCAGACCTGTGATTTATGCCAGGGCAGTGTGTATAATATTCTCACTTTCATGTTATAAATGTTTAGCAAATCCACAAGGTATCAAAAGAACTTGTGGAGGAGATTTGCTAAGAAAGGCTTGTGGATAAACCTTTTGGACTTGGCTGCAAAGCAGACATATACAGTTTATTGCTTCCCCCTGCTGCAGAGTGACAATAGGTTAAATGGAGACTTTTCCTTAAAATAAAAGTTCCCCGCTTCGCAACTCAATCAAGTGGTATCTGTCATGCAGAGGTCTCATGAAGGATTTATTCCCATTTTAAGTAATGTTTTGGAGGTGCACGCTCCATATGGAATACGTTAGGCAGCGGGAAGGTTTGCTGGCATGCTCCTGGGGCTGGGAAGGTACGTGTGCTGTGGGCACAGGGGCTCATCCATGGGGATCTGCTTTCCCCTCGCTCTCTTTCTCTCTTTTTCCCCTTACATGGCTCTGAAGGTTTTTGAGAGAGGGTTTTCCCAGCCTTCCCGTGGAGGGAGCTGAAGCATCAGAGCCCATTGCCAGGGGGCAGGCAGGAGAAGGCCCCCAGGTCCTTGCCCACTGAAGCAGGAGCCCAGCAGCTCTCCCAGTGACTGTGGGGCAGAAATCTCAATGCTCATCCCAGCTCAGGTCCTTGAGACAGTGTTGGCACAGCAGTCCCCAGTCCCTGCAGGCCTTGCTGGGGTTGCAGAGATGGTCTCTGAGCTGCTTTGAGTCCCAGAGGTGGTGGCAGCCACTGCTGGTCTCTCTTTCTGCTCAGCTCCCACAGGGGGACTGAAGGTGGGACTGAGATGGACAACCATCTTTTTCTCTGGAAAAAAACAGCTGCTTTCTATGATGGGAACTGAATGACCAAGTAAAATAATGTAATTTGGAAGCTGCTCTCTTCTTGGCTTTTGTATTTATTTTTTTTTTGTTGGCTGGACTCTTTCTCCTCTGAAAAGAGCAACCAGAGATAGGGTAAGCGATCAAATCCTTGCAGGGCAAGTGCCTGGAGGTGTCACAGCTCTCTGCCACCTCGGGAGGTGGGTGCTAGCCCCTGGCCACCCTGGTCTCTGGGTCAGGCTCTCCTGCTTTGCTGTAGGTTATGGAAACTGTCCTCCTTGGAGACCATATCTGTGAGCACTGGCATTTTCCACGCTGCCTGCCAAGAGGGCTGTGCAGTGTGGATTAGTGACTGAATGTGAGCACAGCCTGCTCTCCTGGGGAATTTGGCTTTTGTCAAGCACCAGCTGCTGGGACAAGAGCACCCGCATTATTCTCTGCAGGTGCCTGGCTGCAGAGGGCTCTTTGCTGTGCCCCAATTGAGCTGGGAGAGGTCCCCGTGGTGTGCTTGGGCACTGGTGAGGAGCAGCAGGGAGTGGGATTTGCTTCTGCTGTGAGTTTGCCTTCATAGGTGCCCTCTGTAAGATCCATGGTCAGAGGGATGCACTCATTCCAAGCAGGTGTGAGCACAGTGCTGCACTCTTAGAGGGGCTCAGAGACATAAAACAGTGGATTGCATGATGTGAAAAACCAAACAACTAAAAAGCAACAACCTGAACAACTTGAGGCCATTTTAATCCAGATTTACCTGTTATACAGCTATAGGTTTGCAGCATTGTGCACCTTGGCACTGCCTTACCATACTACGTCTGGTCACAAAGTCTGCAGCTTCCCTGCTCCCTGGAATTGTGGGAGTTGGGCACATTCCCTGCAATTGCTGCCAGTCCCAGAAAGAGCAAACGTAGCCCCATGTGCCCCAGGGGAAGCCCATAGTGTGGGGGCAAAGGGAAGAGAGGGTTTCGGTTGCTTGGTGAAGTTGGTGACCCTCTGCAGCAATGCTGGTGCTGTGTGACACCAGCACCACTGACGGCAGAAAATACGCTTAGTTCTTCACAGAACGTATTTCCCTAAACTTCTTTCTGACCTTGAAGTTTTCAGCCAGAGTTCTGGTTTTTCATGTTCCCCAGCCCAGTGAAAGCTGAGACTCGGTGTGCAGCGGAGGGGGTGCAGCAGGCGCATTACTAATGGGATGTGGAAGTGCCATATGGTCCTGAAAAATCACTGTCAGTGAGACAACGTTGAGGAGCCCCCCTCAGAGGGGCAGGGAGGGAGAGGCAATTAATCATCCTCACCTCCTAATAAGCATGTGAGCTCCAATACCAACCAGTGCTCTTGTTGGAGGAGCAAAACTTCAAAGCCTGTGGTGCCCTCAACCCTGCAGATGCACAGGGCATTGCTGAGCTGAGGCTGCATCCCACTGGGGTACAGTGTGTGCAACTGAGAGCACTGAGAATCAGTGACAAATGTGATGGGGGTGGCTATAAAGGCTGCCTCAGGACTAGGATGTTGTGTTTTACCTGAGGTGTGCAGCTCACAGCATCCCCTGCTTGTCCCAACACTGGTCTCTGTGTCTGGGGGAAAGTGTGCTCCCGGGGGTGTCCAGCTGGAGAACTTTCACTTCTCTTGAAATGTGAGGGGTCTGCAAAGCAAGGAGGATTCAGCTGCCATGAGCACTTGGCTGTGCTGGCCTCCCAGAGTCCGAGTCCTCCTCAGATCCATTGTGTGAACGCAGTGCTTAATAAACACATCCCTGAAGCCCCCAGCTGAGTTTCCCCCACTGGAAAATCAGCAGCTCCTTTTTCTTTTATCTTTAAACTTTTGCTGGATGAAGCTGAAAGTGGTATTGGGGAAAAAAAACTCCTCCTGTTTATTCAGGCTTTTCTTACTTTAACTGACTTCCCTTTGTCCCAAACACCTCTATTTCACACATTTCCCTTCTGCAGTACCGTCCTCTGGCCACAGACAGGCTCGTTCAGCCCTTTCCACTGTTTTAATTGTAAACTTGGTGTTAGGCTGGAAAAGTCTCGAGCTAATCGTATTTCAGCTCGCCCCTACTTCCATTTTTTGTGGATAAAATAATACTTCCAAACCTCACAGCATTTCATAAATATCACTGCCTGTGTGGAGAGCAGTAGGCGCTTTCCAGAGCCCTGTTTGCCAGGCCATGGAGATTTTGAATATTTATTGGGAAGCTGGGCTGGGTCTGTCCCTGCCCACAGTGCTGGCCGTGGCTGTTTGCTGTGGAGCAGGAGGCAGGGCAGTGGCTTGCTCGGGGCAAGCCTGAGACTTCCAGAGGAGTTTATGCATCCAAGTCCATTACTCTGGAGCAGAGGGATTTGTCCCTCACTGGGCTGGCAAGGAGGCAGGCAGTGAGGTGCATGGTGGTGCTGGTGCTGTGAGTGGACGAGCAATTCCTGTGTGGATGCAATTGAGTGAACAATGATGGCACTGGGAAGAGGGTGCTGGAGGAAGAAGCCCTTCATGTGCCTCAGGGAGTTTTTCTCTGCTTTCTACTGAGACTGGGTCTCCAAGAAGGGCCTTGGGGGCATCTTCGAGTTTGTTCTCCTGTCTGTGCCAGCCCTGGATCTCCCCAAGGGGCTCAGCCCAGCAGGCACAGACCAGCACTGGCACAGCTACTGCAGGAGCCACAGCACTTCATGTGGGGTATCCAGAATAAAGGAGCTCAAACCAAGCTGTCCTTGGCTCGTGTTTAGCTCTGGTTAAGCAAACAGTCTTTGCAAATTCTGTGGTCTGAACAAGCTTCCACTTGTATTTCCACATGCGGCATCGTCCCGAGCTGTAACATAAAGCAGATCCCACAGAGGTTTGTGTGTGGGAAGACCTCTGCCCAGGCAGGGATCAGCCACCCATGTCCTCCTTCTAGCACTGTTGTCTGGGCACAGAGTGCCTTTGCAGCATGGAGTGGACAGACCTGGGGGCGAACGTGTGTGGCATGTTGGTTAACTGTAAAAACCAATACCCAGCCTGGGGGAGAGCTTTTGCTGGGAGATTTTTTCAGATGCCTAAGTCTGAAAATTAGTGTGTGTGCACACATGTTCTTCTCCCTCTAGTCCACTGTCAGCCCAAAAAGACAATTTCCTTTTCCCACAAACTCTGCCTCTCTCCTGTGCCCAGGAAGGCATCATTCTTCCAAGCAGCACTGCAAAATGGGTGGCTTTGGTTTCCTACATCCACCCTGGTGTACCTGTGGGGGGAAGAATATCCATCTGATGAGCACAGTTGTGTCATCAGTCACAGGGAGGGCCCAAGAGCAGCCAAGCTGGAAGCAGCTGATGCTGTGAATGGGTTTTGGAGACCTCCCACTTGCTGTGGCAAGGGACACACGGGACTTGACTGAGCACACAGGGTTCCAGTTGGGATCGAGCAGCAGCAGTTATATATCAAGTTATTTCTGGCAATTCACCATATCCTAAAAATATAGTTTCATTAAAGCTTCTTGCTGAAGCAGCTCTTGTGTCCCAGTAAAGGGAGGTAGGCTACCGAACCAGCTGTGGGTTTTTTTGCGAGCTTGCTTACTGTAGTTTTGAACTCTGTTGCTCAGTTTGCCAACTGCTGTTCTTTCTGATGCTACCCAGTTGTTTTGCATGGCCTTGAAGTGGTTTCCCAGCTATTTGAACTCCCTAAATGACAATGCTTCATTATTGTCTGATGAAGAAGTGGATTCTTCTGTTTATATGTAAAGGTTCCCCTCCTTCCCCCCTACCTCCCTCAACATATGCAAAGGCACTGCAGAAACTGGAACCAGATAAAAAGAAGAAAACAGGCTTTTAAAGCAAGTTCTGAAGTGTAAAGATGTGAAGGCCACTTAGAAATCATTGCCTTGCGCTTTCTCCCACACTGTGATTCATTTGGTCCAATCCATCATTGATTCAACATGCTCATGGGCCAGAGCCTTCAAAGACAACTGTGCATCTGCTTTAGCCATTCATCAAGGAGGAGCACAAAGGAGAAGGGCAAAGGAAAATGTATTGCCAGCTCCCTTTGGTGCTGTTTAATGGGTGTGAAAGAAGCACAGTGGAGAAGCTGGGTTAATGAAAGCCAGGACGACCGAGAAAGTGCCCCCAGGACATATATTTTTCAGCCTAGGTATGGACCTTGCTAAATTAGATTCTTCAGAGGAACTTCAAACACTGAGCAAGAGAGCCAAAATGAGGTCAACATGCAGAAGAGTAATCCAGTGCAGGTGGATGTTCTTCCCCAGATGTGGCCACCAGTCTCATGTGGAGTCTCACCAACTGGAGAGGGGCTGTGGACCATTCAGCTCTGTTGTCTTTCATTTCCCTGGGAACCAGTGAAGTATGTTCAGGGAGATGATGCTCTGCTGCTCCAGAGAGCTCCCATAGCCTGATCCCTAAAGATCTGAGGCTCCTCATTTAGCGGCAGCTCTGCCTGCAAGTGGCTCATCTTGCATGTTTGCTGCAAGGTGGGTCTCTTCAGCGCAGCCCTGGTCACTGGACCAAGCCCAGATGTCGAGCTGTATGCACATAGTCCTGGTGCAGGACCTGAGGGCACCTGAGGGATACCTGAACTCACTGACTCCCTGCTAACACAGGCATCTGCTCTGTGCTTCGTTCTGTGGGGGACAGGTACCACTGAGCCGTCTCCCAAGCAGCAGCACCTCCTCTGACCAACCCAACCTGGTGGCAAACTCAAATTATGATGCGCTCCAGGAGAAAGTATCTTGTCTTAACACAACCTGGACAATATTTCCTTGAGGTTGCTAGGCTTATTGCTTATGTCATCTGTGACCCTGCTGAGTTGTCTAGTGATTAAATCAGGGCTGGTTTACCTCATGTGTTTCTATTTATTTTCTTGCCTTCTCACATTGTTTCTCCTGGCCCTCCTTCACTGCCCCACTGTCCTCCCACATTCTCTGTCCCTCCTTCTTGTGCGCCCTTCCCCATGTGGAGTGGAAGAGAAAGAAAGAGATGGCTCCTTTTTAGGAACAGGTTTGACATTTGTTTGTTCACCTTTAAAACCAGAACATGTTGGAGCCGAAACATTCTTCTTGTAATTCTCTAAGTCTGTAGGAAAAAACAAAAGGAAAAATAAGACTATAACCTGTGAGAGTATCATGCCATCTGCCTGCACAGCTCCATGACTCTCCACACACACATGTTCAAATGATGCTAGTGGACAACAGCTAGTGGGACAATAGAGAAGAGACTTGGTCTCCACCTTTCCTCCTGTCCAAGCAGAGTCATAACTGTGCAGGTGGGAGGTGCGTGACAGGCCCTTGGTGTTTCTGCTGCTGAATCCAGAGTGCCACCAGCTGCACAAGGAGAGTGAATTCACAGATGACCTGAGTTGTTCCTGTGTAACATCTTTCCCAAAGAGTGTTAGGTACTTGAGATGTGACTCTGCTCTCATTGGCAAGGACAGGAGTTAATATCAACAGGGTATCAGATTTTTTTTCTGGGCATCCTTGAAGCTCACCCCACATTCCTGGGCCAGCCAACCCTTGTTTAACAGAGAGGGATTATTTGTCCTTCTTTAGTGTGAGTTTTTCTTGGTGGAGGAAGGTTGTTACAAGTTGCACAGAGGAAAAAGGACATTCTGTACAAAACCACTGGGAAGGCTCTTGGCAACTTGTTGGCTGGTATGGATCAGCAAGTGATAGAACATGTCTGATGTTACTTACATCACCTTTGGGGGAGGTTAGGGCCTCCTGTGTTCTCACCTGATATTATTTATCACTGATATTAAGTTCTTTTCAATCAAAGATACTTTGCCTGAAGTTTTCTGAAGGCTCTTCCAAGTAGTTGAGCAACAATTTGTTCTCGGAATAAACCAATTTGCAGCTGGGGCCTGAAATGCTTTGAAGAAGATGAGTTTGTACTTGCAGGCATTCTGCTTTGTGCTTATCTTGATTTGGCCTTGCAGATCTTAGTCCAGATTTATAGCTGAGCGCAGTCTTCAGCTTCAGCACGGGGAGGGAAAGCACTGTGCTTCCCAACATGTGAATGGATGAGCTCTTTTCCAAAATCTTTCTCCTGTGGATTAAATAGAGCTCCTGGACTTGGGTAATGCATGATCCAGTGTGTGCTCCTTTCTCTCCTTTCCATACTTCAGGATACAGACGGAAGCTGCTATGAATTATTAATCTTCGTGCTTCAGTTCTGTAAAATGAGAGAGTTTGAGGTTGCAACCTCCCTTGGAAAAGTTTGGAAACTCTGGACAAGAAACCTGTAGAAGTTCTGTGAGGCTTGTTTTTTTTCATTTTAGTGCATCTATCACAGAAACCCTCCTATATCTATATTTATGTGGTTCATTTTTCAGTACAACTTAAGTGACTTTCTTTTTTTTTAGTCTGTATGCAGCAGGTTGGGATTTGCTTTTCCTGGCTGTCTCCCCTTCAGCCTCCCTTAGTAATGCCCTTGCTTTAGCTTTTTTCTCTTGAATTCCCTTGAGTTCAGTCCATTTTTGAACTTTAAAACTAAGAACCAGGAGATCTCTGCTCATTTGCTTGCAGCTCAAATCAAACACAGCCACTCTTCTCCACAAGTTCATCATTGTTACAGAAATATTGTAAATCATTCTTGTGAGTTTTGAGTTTGCTAATGAAGAAAGCAAGACAATGTCTGCTGCTAAATGAGTGTACTCATGTTAAAAGGCTCTTGATGGGAATCCGGGGCAGTGAAGTCACATAGCCCTAGTCTGGGTGCGGTCAAAATTGTGAGCAGACATCGGGTTTAGATAAAACAGAGTTCTAGCACTAGTGAGCTTTTATTGAAAGTTAGTAGCAGGGATGTTGACCTTATGTTTGGCAAAAGTAGACTACCCAAAACATGTATGCAAGGCAGATGGGGAATGTGATTTAATTAAAAAAGAAAATATTATGATATTCTGAGAACAAAGTGGTAAAATCTTCTGGCTGTGCAGGAATTTCTTTTGAGAAATGTAAGGCATTGAAAGGCAAGGCTGGGAGAGGATGGGATCTGAAATGTCCTTCCACAGTGGGGAGGAAGAAGGACGATCCCAGGGTATCTGCTGGCAGCAGGGTTATCAGTTACTCCTTGGAGCAGGGATGGCTGGAGAGCTTCCAGGCACATTTTTCCATAGGAGGGTGCCAGCTTGCTGGAGCCCAGGCATTTCGCAGAAGAGGGTTTGATTGCAGCGTGATAGTGGCAATGGCTCCCTGCCCTGCTGGCAGCCCCCAGCCCCACCTGAGCTGCCCACCTGTGCCTGGCCCTGGGGCTCTCCCCAAGCCCCCGGGTGCTGTGCCAGGAGCTTTGCACCGACTAGACCTCAAGGCACCAGGTGATGCAATGGGGAGGAGGGAGCTGAGCTCAGTAAACACGAAAGGCCTTCACCCATCTGTGTTCCCATGCATCTGGATTTCCCTCCACCCCTCAGGGACTTTTAATGAACACTCAGAGCCTGGGATTGCTGGCTCCCAGATCCTCTGTTCTTTGTGAGGAGTGAAGCCCTTTGAAGTGTTGCTGCAGCGAGGCAGGTTTTTGGGACCAGGGAAGCCCCACAGGAGGACAGCTGTGCAGTCCTCTCCCAGTGGGAACGATGTGACCCCGGATTCTTGCGGGGTGGGATAGGGCAACAGAAACTTCCACTTGTTCCCCTGAGGCCTTGCAATCACTCTCTGCTCACTGCTGTCTGTCTGCTCCTGCCGGCCTTCACCCCATCCAGGGACAAGGCTGCAGCTGCTCCCCAGCCCCACACGAGCAGGGGGCAGAAAATGGGTCTGTGTGGGGCAGCTGCAGCCCACGCCAGGCAAATAAACAAACTGGGGCTTTCCTGAGGGAGGGAATGCAGCCCCAGGGTCTCGCTCTGCTGTGGATCCTTGCTGCCCACGATTGATGGCTCTCCAGGGACTGGAGAATATTGCTGAGTGGGCAGGGGCTCAGCAAATCAGGCAATTTAAGGGGCTTTTGTGTGGATTGAAGAGCCCCCAGACAGACACCTGCTTCCAAAAATACATGCCAAGGGCACCAGTTGGGTGCAGGATGTGGGAACGTATCTGTGAGGTTGAGTCAGTTTGTGCCTGCTGTGTCAGAGTGGGGTCCCTGAGCCAGAGGGAGCTGGCAAGGGCACAGTTCTGGATGCAGGTACAAGGGTGACCTCCCTGCCGGGCAGAGATGGTCTCTGGTGGGTGATGGAGAGATGCCTCAGCTCAAGGAGGACCTCCCTCTCCATGGGGCTGCTCAGGTACAGCCGTCAGCCCTGCTCAGAGCATCAACCTCCAAGCAGCAGGGTGGCTTCTGTCACAGGCTCAGTCCTTCAGGGAAAGACCCCCAACCTCTTGAATGACCTCTGAGAGCTGCAGACAGGGCAGTACAGCCTACAACTGTGATCCTCCCATCCATCACCCGGTCCTATGGCTGTGCAAACCCTGCAAGCTGCCTGCACTGACTCTGGGGGTCTGTGGGGACCAGGGGAAGCAGGTCTGGCTGCAGCTTGCAGTCCTTCATTTGTAAATAAGCACCTAGCTGCTATGGTAATGCTTATTTAATTTTGGCTAAGCATTTCTCCAGCTGTTCTGGGGGAATCATGCTGCTTTGTGCTAAATGTTAATTCTTGGCTGCTCACAGCTGCAGAAGTGTATTGGCGAGGCACAGTCCTAAGGACAGGTTCTGCTGCCTGGTATGGCACAGCCTTGTGGGCTGTCCCTGCTTTGGACTTCATGGAAAGTGCCAGCAGCTCCCCAAGACCATGGCACACAGCTTACACCAGACAGCACCAGTACTGATCTGTGCTAGCAAAGCAGGTTGTAAATTGTAGGTTACCTACGGCATTTTAAAAGAAAAAGGATTCTGGTCCATTCCTCAGATATAGCTGTCTTTTACTTTTCCTGCCCTCTGCCCAGTCACCCTGTGCCAGAATGCATGCTGGGTTTCCTGCCTCGATTACATAGGATTGAATCTCCCCTTGCTCCTCATCCAGGTTTTGGATGACCAGGGTGGGTCAAGGTGCACAAGTCAAGGGGACAGACGCTGAACACGTGGCACAGGCACCTATGGCCCCAGGGGTTACAAGCTGTTGGTGGAGGCAGGAAGGTGTCAGGGAACTGCTGGGGGTGGTCCTTGCTTTGAAGCAACCATCAGAGCACAGCTACATCAAAGCTGGTCGTGGGAGCCCTGTGCCATCCACTGCTGCCACTTCTCTTCCTTAGAGGTGTGGGGACACACCAACCATCCCCAAAGACCCCACAGAACCCCCTGCTCCACTCTGCAGCACACCAGAGTCACACTGGTTCCTCTGCAGCTGAAACCTCTCCCAGCCATGGGATCGATAGACTCCAAGGCTGAAAGGCTGCCAAACCATCCTGCTGCAGCAGGTGGGCCCCGCTGGCAAGGAGGAGCTGCAACGAGTGCTCACAGCTCCCAGTGCTGGCTCCCCTGGTGCTGTGAGCAGCTGGGAAGATGCTGCTGTTGGCCAAGTGTGATAAAAGTCTCCCTCCAGCCTCTCCTGAGCTGGGGTGGGTTGGAAAGCCCGGCTTAGTTTGCACTAGGGATGAAGGCACTCTGCAAAAAGCAGATTTTAGGGCTTCTGTCACAGGCTGAAGTCAACTCTCTGTTGAGGAGTTTGGGGCAGGCTTCAGGGAGCAGCAGGGTGCTCTGCAGCTGGCAGCCTAGTCACAGGCTCAAGGTTGCCATGGGCCCAGTGTCGTCTCAGGGGGCACAAACCTTTGTGCCAGGTGAGGTGACACTGGGCATAACTGTGCTACAGACCCCAGAGGGTGGTGGGTCCAACCATGCTGTGGTTTCCACCACCTGAGATGACCCTGGGTCCAAGCACGCCATGAACCTGAGCTGATGGTGGTTCCAGGTTCCAAGCTGGCCAGGGCCCCAACCATTCATGATGATGACCTGACATCATCTCAGGTGGTGCAAAGCTTTGCAGAGTTGCTGGGTCCATGCTTGGACGCACCATCATCTCAGTCCATGGCTTGTTTGGACCCGGTGTCATCTCAGGGGTGCAAAGCTTGCAGAACAAACTTTGCATCCCCTGAGATGACGCTGGGTCCATGGCATGCTAAAATAAGCCCACTTTGACAGGAGCCCGTGCGTGAGTTGTCTCGCAATCTGTTTATAGCTCGGATTTGTCTCAGAATTTAAACTCTGCAGCGAGGAGTAAACGCAGAGAGCCCCACGCGGGCTTTGTTATGACATTTTGTTGCAGGCAGGAGGCAAGCTCCGGCTCCAACAACAAACACCCAGTGTTATGACACTTCTACCTTTCCAACTATTCATGCAAGCACAAATATTTTATTTTAAGGTTTGAGACACACCGTTAACATAAAGCAGTCTCATTCCTTTCAGTACGGCCTGGTTCTCACTTGGGGAGCTGTTGTTTAATGAAAAGGTTAATTGTGTTTTATAGGGCTGTATTGCCTGCCTACCAGTTTCTGGCTTGGAAGGAGGTGAGGTGAGGCTGCTGGTGCTCGTGCCAAGTTATGGGCTGTGAATACAGGCAGTTTCTAGGAAGAAAACAAAATGCACGGCAAGAAATGGCTCAGAAACCAAGGGGTTTTGTGGTGCAGACCCATTTAGGTGCTACAAAATTAATTTCATGTGAAATGATTTCCAAGGAGGCTACCCCACAACAACACCCAGTGCAGTGGAGGATGAGAAGGGAGTTTCAAAGAACCAGGACTATTTTCTGCTCAGCCGTAAACATGCTAAACACACTCAGCCTTTCCCTTCCATAGCTGCACCATGTTAAATCCTACAAGTATTTTCCTCTCCTGAGGTTGAATTAATTAACTTGAAATTTCTTAACAGTCCGTAATGAGTGTGGAGAGCAGAAGGAACTGAAAATTTAATCTGGACTTGTCAGCAAATTCCTCCTGCAGCAGCTGAAGGAGCAGCAGCCATGCACTTGCATAATGCCCTGGTATGGCCACCGAACTGTTTTGATTAAATGGATTCAGGGGGTTTAGGAAAACTACAAATTTTATAGCTCTGGTGTTCTCTGCAAAAGTGATGTAAAACATCGTAAATCTGCCAAACCACCACCGCGGTGCAGGGATCCATGCTGGCCTCCTCTGCAGCAGGGACTGTCAGCCTCAGAGAATGCTGTTAAGAAAATAATTGAGATGGAATTGGCAGAATGGAGTGGGGGGAGGTTTGTGCATTGCAAACTTTTGTTCCCTCTTTCTGAACAATTAGTGTCTTTCGATCTGTGCTACTTAGAAGCCACGTCTGAATTTGGCCCGGTGTTTGAATTGGACACTGGAGAACTGAGTGTTTCTCTGTCTGCAGCAGCATCAGTCACAGCATCAGTAATCATCATACCTGAACTTCTCTTCTTCCATTTGAAGAGGTTTAACACCTGTCTGTATCACAGTACTGACCTTTTCTGCCTTCAGAGTGCATTGAAGATGGATCCAGGGGAAATTTACTGTCTAAATGGTTTCAGAGTAACGGTTTGAAAGAAGGTGCTATTGGCCCGAAACCTCATATAGGGAGTCATCCCCTGTCCCATATCCACTCCATGCTGCCACCTGACAACTGCCCCAAGCAGTTGTACCCAGCTCCAGCTGCCCCTGAAGGGTGCACTTTTGCCTGGATGTCTCCATCAAGGTGGCAGAAGCATGCTGTGGTCCCCAGGTCAGTCTGTGCCCCCTCAGACCTGATTCAGATGGCAGAGCTTGCTTTGTTTGTTCGCTCATGAGTGGGGTGATGACCTGGTGCCGTGCAGTAGAAACAGGCTGGAATATGTAGTCTGGATGTAGGGCTTTGTCAGCTCCCTCTGTTGCAAAACCTCCCAGGGTTTGGGCTGGATGGAAGCACTGGGAATGGTGCACCCTCCACTGGGAGGGATGGTCTTTATCTGTGCTTTTGGGGAATACTCTCTCTTTTGGAAAATTTTGATATATTTTCCTATGCGTTGGAGAGAGAAAACGCAGCTCAGGGTTTCTTAGGGAAAAGCTGAATTCCTGAAATCAAATCAAGTGCATTAAAATTATAGTTACAATTACAGCCACTCTTTCTTGAGAACAGTGCCAGAGGGGTGTGCTGAGTATGACTGATGATTCTAATGGCCAAGACCTGAGAATTTCAACATCCCAGGCCCTGAAGAAGAGTCAAACTCAGAGCAGAAGGGGAGCAAATTGAGCCTTGTTCATTGCCAAGAGGCAACAGGGAGGACGGGAGTACACAGAAACGGTGCTCTGGTCAGCACTGCCACCAAACTGTTCGCTTGACTCTTTCCTTCTTTTGTTCTTCTTTTATTTTATTCCTTCTCCTTGTCAGCAGAGCAAACTGTGCTGCCAGCACTGTTGGGACAAAGTATTCAGTGGGGGTAGGTCAGCGGCATGGACCAGGGGGATGTTCTCTGCAGCTCAGCCGTGGTCCCAGGCGTGCTCTTGCACCCAGCATCATCCCAGGCCCGTGGCACCCTTGGACCCAGCCCTGAGACAATGCTGGTCCAAGCACATTTGTAGATCCAGCACCACCTCAGATGGGGACAGGAGTCGTGTGGGGCAAAAACCGTGCTCTGAATGAAACTGGTGGAAAAAATGTAGAATCAAAATACTGTTAAATGCCTCTAATGTATAAATGTAAGTTCTTTAAACCTGAAGGTTTAATTGATATTTTTTCTTCAAATAACTGATGAATGTCAAGTAATTTAAGCCATTTTACAGCAAAGGCAATTGAATAATTGCTAATGGCTTTCAGCTGAATGTATTTAAAGTCAGGTCACAAATCTGAGCTGATTTAAAGAACAAGGGGCATTCCTTTCTGTTGAAAAAGAATTTGGTAACAATGGCAATTAGAAGGTGGGATTCAAAGGAAAGTTGGAATTTGAGTATGAGCCTTGGCAGAGCAAGAGGAAAAGAACTGACCTGATGAAGAAAAATTGGGAGCAACTGTCTTGTGGAGTGATTGAGGAGAGAAAATAAAAACTCTGAGACTTTGCCATTAAAAATTTGTACTATATTAATGTGCATTAAGGGATGAAATAAGAAGGTTTTTTTCTGTGGAGATCAGCCTGGTGCAAGATATCCTGGGCTGTGGGTGCACCTTTCATCCATTCCCAGGCTGGAAAATGATCTGGATGTGGGATGATGGGCACTTTGGCTGGAAGATCCCACGGGGACATGGTGGCATGCAGAGCAGTGCAGACTGGCAGGGGAGCACTGCCACGGGCTGTGTGTCTAGGAGTGGTCACAGGGTGAAGATTTAAAACAACCCCCAAGCTCAGGAGAAATACCCCCGAATATTTGGATGGGTGTTCTCAGAGCAAATAAACCTCGCGCTTTTACAAGGAACAATTTATTGATACTGCAGACAAGCTGGGACTGCAGCCCCAAGTTGCTGTTGGGGCAAGCCATTGTTGTGTTTGTTCTCCTGCTGCTGGCTCAGGAATTTGTTGGCTTTGGGAGCTGGCAGGTGCCTGTCCTCACGTTGCCGCACGTGTGTCACCTGGCACCGAGCACTGCCACGTCTGCTGCCTGCCCTTGCCTCTGCCACGGGGGCTCATCCTGCTGCTGGGGAAGGCATTCAAACTTTGCAGCAGGCAGAGTGCACAGCATCTCTAAAACTGCTCTACAGAATAATTCCAAGGTGTAACATGTGCCCAGCCTGGGGTCTGAGGGATTATTCAGTATATTCACACCCGTCTCTGTTGCAGTTGTCTCCTGAAGCTAATGGGGACTTCAGTCTCAGTGACATCTTACAGCAGTGGCCTCCGTGTCCCAGTGATGAGACTGAACAAATCTGTGCCTTTTGCTGTTCTCTGGACTAGTCTTGCTCTGCTGGTTCTGGAATCACAGGAGGAGGAAGACAGGAATTCCTCGTCAGCTTTCTTCAAATAATAGAAAGTGGATTCCTTGTCTCCTCCTTTTTTTGTTTCCTTTTAAGGTAACTGGTTCTGGCTCTCCAGAGGGGAACTTACATCTTACCTCAGTGTTTATTCAGCTTCTCTGAATCCTTCTTTTGCCCTGTGTCCTCCAGGGATGGAGTGTCCTGTGGCAGAGTGGCACATCCCTTCTTGTCTCTGAATTGCTCTCCTGGAAGGAGTTTCACTGAAGGGTGCTCACCATTCAGCTGAGCTCTTCCCCGTCCCTTCTGCTGCTGTGGGTCACTCTGTGCCCCGTGCAGGGCTGTGGGCACCTTCCAGTGTGAGCAGCACTGCCTCTCTCAGCACTGAACTTCGATTGCTGTTGCTCTGTTTGCCTAAGAAGATAGTCCTGCATCTGGAGCATGGCTATTTGGAAGGTTTTAAACATCCTGGCCTGCCTTCTGCTGTAAACTCGCTCTTTTCTTCTGCCAGTCACCACATGTGGCATGTGGAGGCGTGATCTATTAGCACAAACCTGCACTGAACTTTGTCAGCATCACCCAGGATGTGCTGTGGGCAGTTTTCCTGTGACTTGCAGGCCTAGGACTTCTTTCTGGCAGTTCAGCAGTGCTCATGAAGCATTCTTGCAGCCCTTCATTGCAGTTCTCATGGGCTTTCCTTCTACTTTATGGCTCCTGGCAGAAGATTCTTCCTCACTGGATCCCATCTGTTCAGCATCCCAGCTGAGGCAACCTTCGTTAAGGTCTTCTTCCCTGCAGATTCCCTTCTGGATGCTCCTGTTCTCCATCAGACTTTGGCAGCCTTCATCCTGATGTCATTGGGGTGGCTCCTCATCTGAAGTCATGGCTACTCTTCATTTTCTTTCCCTTGTCCTTTACTTGCTCCCCAGGGCTCTCAAGGCATGAGATAAGGAGAAGCCAAAGAGCAAACAAAGCTACCAGTGCACTTTTATCATCCTTTTGCCTTGGAAAAGGCACTGGCTCTTGCTCTTTGCTGTTTTCTTTGCTGTCACCCAGCTTTCCACCGCAGTCTAACATGGGAACAGTTAAGCAGTGTAAATAGCAAACAGGTTCACGTGCCTAAGCACTTCCAGATGCCCGAGCAGGTAATGCTTTGAAATGTGTTTTAAATGAGCGCTGAGTTTTGACCTGCAGGATAAATGCTGGCTGGCGTGGCACAAATAATACCAATCTTGAAAATTATCTCAAATTATCCCCACTGGTTGTAATGGTGGTAACAGCTCAGGGACTGCCCCTCAGAGGGTGATTTCCTGCCAGGATCCTGTAGAGCCCTGCAGTGACTGTCACAGACTTGTACCTTGAATTACCATGTCTCTGCTAATTATCCCTGTTTCCTCAGGAGGTCTAAACACAAAACAAATTTTTAATTTATTATCTATTCATATATCCATGCTCAGCCATGCCCAATCTCTGTCCTCCTGCACTGGTCCTAAGGAGCTGAGCGCTGCATGTTCAGCATTGCTCATTCAGAGTTGTTTCCTTTGGTTGACTTTCCTCGTGCAGGGATTTTGCAGCTGGTCCCTGCAGGACAGAGGTGTTCTTTTCCCTCTTCTCCCTCTCATTACAAACCTCTTTTTTGAGGAGGATGGTGCTTGTCTTACTGCAAGAACAGCATTACAAAGCAGTAATAAATCAAGATGCTTACATATCTCGCTTACAACTGTAGGCTCCAAACAGCTGAGATAGCCCCAGTACATTGAGGGACATAATTAGGACAGGTTGTGTTTCATGTCCTTTTAGGAAGAAGATTCCCTGTAACCTCTCCCACTTGAATATAGCCTGTAAATCAGAGCAGATCAAACACCATATCAAACTGGTACCGATGTGAGAATATTCTTTCTGCCTACAAAATGGCAGGGAGGGATTGGAGGTGAAAACCTGGATTCCACTCCTGGATCCTTCAGGAGGACTTCTTGTCCTTTAGAAATCTTGGCGTCAAACCCTGGCTCAAATCCAATGAGCTCATGAGAGGCAATTTCTATAGAAATTTTCATTATTTACATGCTCTCTGTGTTTATTTTTCCTTTTTTTTTTTTTTTTCCTGCTAAGAATGAGTATTTCATGATGCACAGGAGAGAAATTTATAGGCAAAAAACCTCGGGTCTGTGTGTGGGATAAACCAGTGAGTTGGACCATACACTGTAGTATTGCAGAGCAAAACCAAATTGTATTTCTAGTAACTGTTTACCAATGCTTGCTTCTTGGAAACGGTCTTCTATATGTGAACAAGGAATTAACCTACCAGTTTAAAATTATTATGAGAGGGATTGCTTTGCTTTGTGCTGAGTGATAACAAACATCCAACAGAATCTGAGAGCCTTTCCTTCCTCTGGCTGTTAACATTTAAAGTTTAATACTAAAATAAAACATTAAATGAATTATTCCCTCTTAACTGCATTCTGTCTGCTCCCACTTTCTCCTGCAATAGCTGTAGGAGACCTTCCCTAATCTTTCCAATTAACTCGGTATTTCCTGCAAGGCTGACACTGAAGAGGGTAAGAAAGGAGTGTAAAGCGAGGAAAGACATCTGTCAACTATTGGAAATACTTTCAGTGTTAGAAGTCGAAGGGAGCCCACACGGAAGCCAGATGATCTGAAGAGAAAAATTGCAGCGTTGGCTTGACAAGAATGTGGGTGTTTTGTTATAGCTGTCCTCACAGTAGGCACCTGGTTGTCATGTTCATATGAGAATACCTTGGAGATATGCTAAACACATATCCTGTTCCAATCAGGAGTGCTGAAGGGCCAGAGCAGGCAAGGTTTGACTTGCATTTTCTGAAAGACATAAATTATCATTTGTTCCTAAATCTCCATCTTTTCAAATTCCTTCTCATTCCTCTCTGCTGTCCCACGACTATTTCAAAGCAAGCTCAGAGAGTCTGTGTGTTGGGTAGGCAACTGAAAGTGTGTGCTTTATCAACTGTGGAGGCTCCTGACTGACCCTTTTTGGGGGTAAGGCTACGTGCAGAAGGGTTTCGGTGGTCTGGTTTTGACTATGAGCCTTATACAATAGGTCAGCGGAGACCCATTTTGGTAATGCTGCAGTAAAAATATGAAACACTCTCTGGAGAGGAGAGACCCAGTTTTTCAACTGATCTGACACATAAACTCTTGGATTGTTGTTTGCTTGGTTTGCTTTTTTGATTTACTCTGAAGTCTGAAAATGGCTCCAGTGTAACTTGAAAATGAGCTGGAACGACAGTTTGTGTTTGTGAGCCAGAACACGTTTTAATAGGGGAAAGGCACTGCAGATTTCCAGGGCTCTCCTACTTCTATGCTCCTTGCCCAACCCAAAGTAAATTAATTCTAGATGCAGAGAGCAGAACCAGCTTCATCCTTGTAAAAGAAAAAGCAATTTCACTGTGATAGTTTCTGCATCACTTGGTGTACTCCTCCCTTCCCTGGTCTGATCAAAGCCCAGCTTGTCAGCAGTCCCTTCCCATCCCCAACTCAAAAAGAAGCCTATGAAAGAGTTGAGTCATGGCCCCACTAGTTTGTCATTTCACTGTTGTGTTCTCCTGCACTTCATCTCCCTCATTGTGCCAGGCTCCAGGAAAACAGAGGAAACTTCTGTGAACAGCTGGATTAGTTTTAAGGGCAGAGACTATCACAAGATCAACAACTGGAAGTTTACATTTCATGAATCATGGGATTTACCAGTCACACTGGCAATGAGCCCAATAACTCTTATTCCAAAATGGCCTGCCAGTGGAGACGTCAAGGGATGGAGACTGTTAGTAGCTCCTTTGTTATCTTTGCGCTTAGTCATGACGCTTGAATTGGAGGATGTTCATTTCTAACACAAATTCACACCAGTCCTTCCTCCCTGAATTTTGGCAGTGGATGTTACTGTGGGGTGAGAAAAGGAGAACTGTGGAGGTCACTGCTGCATGTTTAGGTCCACCAGATCAACTTGTGCTCTGGATCTCACGGAAAAAGAACAGCATTGCCTGAGGGTGCCCAGCAGCACCTCCAGCCTGAGAGTGCAAACTGATCCAGGATTACCCCTGAAAGCACCACACCTCTGTCATTGTGTCCTCCCCTGCTGACTCGAACACAGAGGGACCTATTTTAAGTAGAAACCTTCTATGAAGACAGTTCAACATGCTCTCCTGTAAAGGGTCAAACCTCTGTCATCTTCAGGGCATTTTCCCTCTTGAGCTGTTTCTCTCTCTCTCTGGCATTCGAGAGTGATGGACCCAGCAAGGACAGCAACTGGTGCAAAGCTTATGTCAATGCACTGTAGGCGATACTGAGCAGGAAATCTGCTCCAGCCCATGCCTGGACAGGGCTCCTTGTCCATCATGGGTGATAGACCTGTCCAACTGCATAATCTGTGTTACAAATGTTTCACCTTTTCCTTTGAGCATTGCTTTCCTTCAGCCTGTTGGCCACAGCTGGTTACGCTGACCTGTACTGTTTGGTGGGACATCCTGGCCATCACCACTTCCAGCCCCTGCCTCCATCCTTGGGATTGAAACTCCTCCCTGCCTTGCACGTCTCCCCAAGTCCAGCCTCATGACATATGTGCTATTTGCAGAAAACGTTTGTCAAGACCAGGTGGTTGAAAGTAAAAATGCCAACAGATCTGCCTTTTGTAACCATGCAAGCAGCTTGTTAAAATTAGTCACAGGCTAAGCTGCAGTACATCTGTGCTGTCAGCCTTCCAGAGGGCCATCGATCCCGCTCCCGCCCGACGGGAGCTGTGCTCCACCCCCCATCTGTGGGGCTGCACTAGCGGAATGACTGCTGCAGTCGTTCCCAAAGCCTTTCCCCCTCCTCCAGTTCACAAACCTTTGTCCAAATTTAGCCACGAGCCTCCTTCAAAATGCATCAACACTTGTGTGTCCTGAGTTTCAGATACTGGCAGACAGAGCATCCCAGAACAAAACCTGGGAAATCTCGACACTGGCATTTGCTTTAGAAGAATTTGTACTTGGCTGCTCTGAGAACTTTTTCGTTTTTCATTTTATTGAGCAAGGACAGCGATTCCAAGGTTCTTTGGGGAGTGTGGTACCTAGCTGTCATTGGAGGATTTATTAAATATGTGCCCACCTCCCATTTTCTGCTTGTAAAACTGAAAAGCAAAATTCCTCCCTGCTGTTGTACAGCTGTCTCTGGGAGAGCACCGAATCAGCTGGTAATTAACAGCTGTCCCTGTGTTGAGCAGGAACCATTTATCTCCATTTTCTGTGCAGCACCCAGCACCAAGAACCTTTGGGAACTGCACCCCAGTGAGCTCACCATGTGGGGCCGAGATGGCAGGGCCGTGCCTCAAACCCTCCGCTTCCCCACCGGGGGCTGCCTTTGATGCACGTCCAAAAATACAGCTTGGATTGGCTTCTTCAGATCCATCGTGCTTAACTGCTCTGTCAACATGCCCCTCTGTACAAACACATACGCAGTTTGCATGTCTGTCCTGGAGCCAAGGGTCTTGTATTTCTTCCCATCCTGGCTCTGAAGATTTCTCCTGAAATGCTGTGAACAACGCTGTGCTCACTCAGTCCCACATCCCTGCTCCCACCTGCGGGCACCTTTCCCCAGCCTGCTCAGCTTGGGAATTGCTGCTCCTTCTCCTGAAGCACAGAAACATGAGGGGTCTGTTCTCCCACCCTTAAAGCAGGGGTTCTCATGAGTTTGACCAAGATTTCTCGCACCACCACCAGCAACAGACCTAACAGTCCACGCTGGCTGGGGAAGGGGAGCACATTGCTCTGGCTTTGCCTGTTTCTGAGCACATTTGGTGCTGACTTCCAGGCATTTTGCACACAATTCCCTGCCTGTGAGAGCCTGCTGTGGTGCTGGGAGGCCGTGAACACAGAACCTTTGTGCTCAGGGTATTATGCTTTTCCCGCGCACATGCTCTCTGCTCACACACGCCGTCTGGCCTGCCCTCCGAGCTGGGTCTCTCGCATTCCACGCTTTCCTATGGAATTTGGATTCAAATGTGAAAATTCTCTGCCACACAATAAAAGTGGCATTTCCATGCCCTTTAGCACATCAGTCTTTTCTTGTGAATAGAGCCCTGAGTTCTTTGGCTTTTGCCGTATGGAACAATTGATCCCTTCAGTTCACTTGCCAACAGTAATCGGTTTCTTCTAGCCATAAATTTTAGCCATTCTTTCCCCCCCCCCCCCCTTTTCTGTGGGACATGGGGCAAATAAAGTAATAAAAAGAGACAGCCATAAAGAAGGCAGCTGTTACTAGTCAGATCTTAGTCTGGGAAAGAAGCAAATCAAATATCGACCTGGATCTTACCTGTTGCTGTTTGCTCTCAGCCATCAGGACAGGTTGCTCTATGATGGGTTCCACTGCCAAGGTTCCTGCTTCCTCTGTAGTGAGGCCATGTGGAGTTTTCCTGTATTTAAACTAAGGGAATAACCAGTTTGAAGCACTCTGTGGACTTTAGGGTTGTTGGTGAAATTCAGGTAATATAATATAAGTGGGCAAAGCAGTAGGAAGACAGTGTTTTTAGGATGGAAATTTTGTATTCATCACTTTTCTATCTGGTGTCATTATTTGTTTGCCTGTTCTCTGCCTCGCATTGACAGGCTGTGTTTGCACATTTTAGCCAGCCTTTCCTTTTCTGTTCACTGCAGTATCTGCTCCAGGGCTCCTTGTACTGGTTGATCACGGTGAGCTGCTGGTTTCCTGCTGGGAGGCACTGGAGGGGCTCTTCAGAGTACCACGGCATCCTAACACCAATCCCTGCAAAATCTCCCTCTCCTCCCCCATCCTGGGGACCACATGTGTGTTTTGCTTTCCTTCTGTCTGCAGCTGAGGCAAAAAGGGATGGGAAATGCCAAGGAAAACAGTTCCCCTCTCCGCACCAAAACGAGTGCTACAGAGTTTACTTTATAGGCTAAACCTAGAGTGTGTCTTGAGAACGGGTTTATTTGAAATACATTTGTCCTGGAGGCAGATTTTCTATCCATATGGCCCAGTATAGTAAGAGCTGTTTCACACTTCTCTGGTGGTTTACAGTAAACTGGGAACACCTGCCTCTGCTGGGCTTGGGAAGGGCTGAGCAGCTTAGAAATTGTTGATAAAATTGTTCTGTGAGGGGACTTGATCTTACTGAGTTTCCTTCCTCCACCTGCTCAGTGCTCCATGCTGCTGGTATCAGAGAAGGAGGGTGGGGGCCTCTGTTGTGAGCAGTTTATAAGAGGAAACACATCAGGTTTAGAGTCCAATCCCTTGGAATTACAAAAGAAAATGTCCTGCTGCTCTGGGAGGGAGCAACATCCTATTTGAGGCCAACCTGTGCCTCTGCAGCTGCTGCTGCCACTCCAGTGACAACCAGGAGACATTAACTGGATATGTGATGGAGCCTGGGCATGCTGGGTGACTTGCAGAGAACCAGAAAACCCTCCTGCAGAAAGAGCTGCTCTTTCCCCTGCAGCTGAGGATCTGCAGACATTTGCTTTCTCCCTAGTAGGACTCTGATTCCTACGAAGTTCTTCCAAAGCTGATGTCATCTGGGCAGAGACCTGCCAGATTTTCTGACCCCTTTGACATGCTCCCAATATCCACGTTCCCCGGGGACTCTGTGAGATGACGTGTGCCAAGGCCAAAGGCCGTGGGGCTGCTGGCCCTCAAGCAGGCACTCGGCTCACAGGCTGCCCCGGGAGAGCCAGCCCCAAAATCCAGCTTCCTCCCCAGGCTGGCTAAATCACTCCCACTGAAACCACTTTATTTCTCTAACAACCCTCTATAACTACATTTTGATTTTGGAGAGGGGTTAGGTTCCTTTCCACCATCCCCACTGAGGATTGGAAAGAAATAGATGTATTTTAAACCCCCTAGCTTTGGCAGAATCAGCTCTTTCCAGTGCTGTCCCTGTTTGTACACCAGATGCCAATATCCAGCTGCAGTAAAACCACAGCCTTGTTTCCATCAGTTCAGTATGAGACCTTTTTTTAAAGTGTTGGATAAACCAGGACCACCAAGGAGGTCTGTAGTCATATGTCATTAGATGCTTTCTCTTGAGAAGTATCCATTTCAGTGCCTTGCATAACCATGGATCTTTTCTTCCACCTTAGATACTGTGCTGGTGTTTGTAGTAAATTTGGATGTCCCCCAAGGTCCCCCCTGTGTGTCACCAGCCACACTTAAAAGAGGTGGATGGTACTGGAACACAAATGTGAAGCAGCTGGACCAGCCAGCACGGGGACGAGTCTGAAAAGGACTGCCTGAGGCTGGACACATCTCTGAGGCACTGCATGCCGAAAACTGCGGTGTTTGTGTGGACATTTCATGCACTGAGGCAGAATTTGAGACACTGTTTCAGAATCCTGTTCCAGATCTTGACAGGTTGGAGCCACCTCGGCTGAGCGATGGTTTTCTGCCTTCAGGTGCACAAGGTTTGGAGCATGGTCTTGAATCAAGATGAACTTTTTTTGTCCATACCAGGCATCTGCCTGTGTGTGAGGCTTTTGACTGTGTTTGTGCAGTGTCTGGTTTGAGAAGAGACCTGCTCAGATGGATCACCAAAATGCTGCTGACACCCAGAGAAGATTAACAAACTCAAGGAAAGGCCAGAAATAATATATGCAGTCCCTACTCACATTCTTGTCATGACCAGTTAAAAGAAATAAATATACATAACAGGCAGTCCACCACAACTGAACACAGTTGTATTATCTGCTCCACTTTCTGATTTATTTGTTAAAGTAGAGCAGTGCACTTAATGCTCTGCACAGCTCAGAGCTGCTCTTTCACAGGCAGCAGAAATGCTTACACATTCCAGTAGTTAAATGATGCAATATCCAGGTGGATATTTAATGGCCCATGACAAATCTGGAATGACACAGCAGACACCATAAATATCTTCGCTAGAACAGATAGAACAAAACCTTTCTTATGAAGGCTGTTCCCAATATTTTCCATGTGCTGGCCATATTTTTAGAATACTCTTTAAGAACAGTCTGGGGAATCGTCCCTGTCCTCCTTGCAGCCTGGTCCATTCTGAGCTTTTCAGGATGTGGAGCCTCTGGTACTGCAGGAAATGGAGCCCTTTCCTATACGAGAGATACTTCTTGGCATTTCTTTACAGTCACAGGAAAACCTGCAGAAGTTCGTTCATGTGAATATGCTCACTTTGTTCAGGGAAACTCCTCAGGTTTATGTGCCTTTATGGGTTTTTTTTCTTAATCCTGGAGGTTTTTAAAGCATGTGCTTCTGCCTGTGGGTAAGTGCTGTTTTGGTTGGGGCAAGGTGTTGCAGGATGCCAAGGCTGGCAGTCACTTGCGGCACTGCTGTGGGCTCTCCCATGTAACCAGTGTCCCTCAGCAAGAAGATGTTGTCCTGCAGGTGCAAGAAAGACACTGACAGTGCCCAAATTGATGTGCCTGAGCACTTTCTCTGAGTCTTGTTTCCATCAGGTTACATACAGGATGCTGCAAAGGAGCTGGTGAATCCTTGAAGAGAAGGACACAGCTTTAAAATTAGGTTTTGGAAGATGTGGCGCTCTTGTGAACTGAGGCTGAACTTGTTGAGTCTTTAATTTTTCTACTAAAGCTTTTTAAAAATCCTCACACTTCATTCTGTCATCCTCCAGGTTTGAGTGTATTTCAGAATCTCAAAAACAGAAAAGTTTTTTTGAGAGTAACTCAAAAGTGATGCAGACTTTTATTTTGATTGAAGAAAAACCTTGTTATGAGTTGAAGACTTTATCTGAAGTTTTTCAAAGGGTAGGGAGGAAATGAGAGTGTTTTACTGAAACATTCCTTTTGGTTTAAGATTAATAGCTGTATTAACTTATTTTGTTTAATCACTCATTGACTTTAAAATTTTTTTATTTTCTTGACTCTCTTACTGAAACAGTGTCATGGCATCCTCTGTTTGATGCTTAAATTATGGAGATGCTATCTCCAAGTGCATGCAGCCCCCCAGCAGTGGCACAAACAGACAACAGTTGGGTTGGTGTGAAGTTCATCTGAAAACTTGGATCTTAAAAAGGCAAAAAAGTGCATGAAGGGCAGAGCAGGGTGAGGGCTCATAGTGATCCAGTCCTGCTGGCCACAAGATCCAGGGCAGGGCTGTGATGGTCCCAGGGACCTGCTAAAGGGATGGAGGTTGGTGAATCCCTGGAATACACCTTGAACAAAGGAAGGTTTTAGGAGGGTTTTGGCATCGCCTTACAAAGGATTTGATCCCTTGTGGACAGCATGGCAGAGCCCATATGTTACCGATCCCAAACAGGCTATAAAGATCCAGAAGAACGTATCTACTGCTGCTGTCCTTGTTTATGGGCCTTTTTTGTGTACTTCTTTCCAAAACATTTAGAAAGCAGTAGGATTTCAGGATTGGTACGTGCGTGCCTTGGAGGTAGCTACTGAGTTCAGTGGAAACACCACTGTCCCTTAGAGACAATTAGGTTTGGACAACCAGGTATTAATTAATCTGTTAAATTCAGCAGCCTGTGCTGGTATGAGGTACCTCAGAGCCATTTTTCAAGCCAGGCAAGTCTGAAATGCAGCACACTCAGCTTAGTGGACTATGCACAACTCCACTCCTGCACACGCCTCCCCTCTCTAGAAACACTCTTTATTCTTTTAACTACTTCCTTTATTCATCAACAGTGAAGAACTTGTCAATTTGTCACGGTCTCTATGTGCCCTTCTCCTCCCTGCAGTTAAATCCTTGTTATAGGCTAACACAACTGATCTTTATCTGTTCTTAACCACTTACCCTTTCTGCTATTTTGCAGTCACTTTTACTGATACTGATGTTTATTTCTGTTTAATCTCTAGTGTCAAAGCACTAGAAATCTCTCTTGGTCTTGAGTTATGGAATACTTGTCTCTTCCACAAATTAATGAATGATGTAATCACAGCTGCATCTTGAAGTGGCTGGAAAATACCTCTGCAGTGCTCTCCAGACAGGACCACGTTACATTTGCACTGCAAAAAACCACATGCTGAGGCCAAGCATCCATGGGAGACCCTCTCAGGTGTACACGTGGTCACAGAATCCCAGAATCCCAGAATAGGTCAGTTGGAAGGGACCTCAGCGGGTCGTCAGGTCCAACCTCTCTGCTCAAGCAGGTTTGTCCCAGAGCAGATGGCACAGGACTGCATCCAGATGGTTCTGGAATATCTTCAGTGCAATTGCTCCATCCTGTCAGGGTCTACTGACTGCTCCAACTGCTCCCAGTGGGGTGCTGGGTTTGTCCCAGGAGCGGCTCTGTCCGATGGCAGATTCCCATTTGGAGAGATGGAGAAAATGTCCTGGCCACTGCTCAGCCTCCCCAGCGGCGATGTTTTCCTTCTCAAGGCTTTGAACTTGCAAACTCCTCTCTCCTCCGGCAAACTTTAATGTTTCACTCTATTGTATGGAAATGTTTGTGTTGCTCTGTGAAACACTGAGGATTCTTTTATTTTTTTTTTTTTGTAAACGTAGACAAAACAACACTGTTTTCCATGAGCTCATTCTACGAAACACGAGACATATTTCAAGTGTTTTCCCCCCAAGATTTAGACTGTAGCAGATGCTCGCTTGGAAAATTTAAGCCCGGATAGTTGAATTTTGGCAACAGCAACTGAAAAACCAGTGTCTTGTCACTGAAAGCATCTGACAACCGTAACCATTGAAAAGTGCAACATAAAATAAATGCAGGGAAATCCTTTAGTGTGCAAGGGAGGCTATGCAGATGAATGAATGGGGAAGGATATCTTCAGGCATATGGTTTTCTCCTTGATTTTGGACTGTGTACAGTCTCCCACTGGCCACTGGGGCTGGGGACCACTGGGACAGCCCAGCTGCAAGCAAGCCACACTCTTGCTATCCAGGCAAGTGTTAGCAGAGCTCACAATGACGCACAGCCCCGACCTTGGCTTGGCCAGCATCCGTGTGCTCCATCTCTGCTGGGGTAGCAGCCGCTCGCTTCTCCTCGTCTTCCTTAAAAACATCATTTCCCACAAAACCAGCCAAGCTGCAGATGTGGAGTTGTCCATGTGCAGGGGCTGCAGCAAGGGCAGGCTGGGCACTGGCAGAGGCTGACCCCAGCCAGGAGAGACCTTCTGGAGTGTGGTTTGACGCCGACCTACCTTATTTCAACACAACTAAGAGAGACGCTCAGACTTCCCAGGACCCTCTGGACCAGCATCAAGGCATCAAGGGAGACCGGCTGGACCTAATTTAAGTTTGGGTTTTTTTTCTATTACCCCACCTTCACTGATGACTTCCTTTGCTCATCTTTGTGTTTTCCTTTTCTCGCCTTTCCTCATAGGTAACAGTGTGGCCCCTTCCCAGGGCATGTTTGCCTGGCTGGGAAGACTTGAATTTCCATTACTAATGTCCATCACGTGTTTATCAGGTCCAGTACACAATTCGCACTTTGTATTCCCGAAGTGTTAAATTGCACTTATTATACTGGACACTAAGAGAAAATTGCCTAAGCAGTTGATGGATAATTGTGTTTCTTATATTTTCCCATTTTTCCTTCTGTAGAAAAGATTTGTTTGGTGAAAGAACCTCTGCGTTTTTATCCAGTTTTCCTCCCACTGTGATGGAGCTGTGCTCTCATTACTCATTCAGTTTTTATCTTTTATGGCAATGAATTTAGGGGGTTTTTGGCCATGAACTCATTTGGTCTGTCTTTGCCCTGATTAGCTCACATTTTCTTTTCCTTCTCTTCCTGAAAGAACATCTTTTCCTACGAAAAAAGTCATGCGTTTATCTTTAAGGCATTTGTTTGTAAACCACCAGCAGGCCTTTGTACTTAATCCAGAGGAAAAATCCCCAGGATCTCCAAGAGATGTTTGCAATTTGACCACAAAATGGGATCCTGTATGTGGCGAGTGTTAGGACCCTTCCATGGGCCAGACCAAAGCTTAGCCCTGCCTCATGTTTGGGAGCATGGAGCAGATGCTGAGAGAAAAACCCTAAGGACAAAGCAAAAGGGTCCTGATACCACCCTCAGCATTGTTTTGATCCACAGCAATCGGTGGCTTGGGGACTTCCCACACCAGAGGTTGCCTGTTGGTATTTAATGTCCATGTCTCTAATCCCAGTTAAACACTGTGTTTAGTAACATTTGTCTGTGTGGTGGCTCACAAAGCCTTCTGTAAGTGGCTTTTTTATTTTCGTTAGCAAAATACTTTTGGGTTCTATAAAAACGTTTCCCTTAAAAAAACAAACAGAACAAATCTTGGTAATCTATCAAATTTAGGGCTGTAAAAATCACAGCCATTCCCAAACCAACCCCATTGTCTTGGGCTCAGCTCAGACTCTCCGACAGTTTTCCTGCAGGAGCTTTCCTGCAGGGATCTCTGGGGGAACCACGCATGCCCCAAAACTGTGACTTCTCCATGCAGGAGTGATTCTGCATGTGCAAAACCTCTGTGGGGTGGAGTCACTTCCACAGTGCTTTGCTGGAATTTTTCCAAGAAAACTGATTTTTCCAGGTGCTCTTTGTATTGCCCTGAGTTGAAGGCGCTGCTGTTTTTTGCAATGCTGTGGGTGTTCCTTGAGTGACCGTGCTGCTCATGACCCTGCCCAGGGACTGCCCTGCTCAAGGGCTTGTCCGTGTCACCACACAGGCCATCGCTGCATCCTGGTGCTCCCAAATCCTTGTGCTGGAGAAAGGAGGACAGCATCTGCCCCTCTGCCCCTCCTGGTGTCTCCAGGGACATTCTTGGAGGGAGACAAACCCCTTTCGTGGTGCATGCACACCCCAGGTTGCTCTTTATAGCATTATTTTCTGGACTGGGATTAATTTCTCCTTGATGCATCAGGTGGTATTCCTCTCCCAAGCAAAATCATAGAATTGTTTAGGTTGGAAAAGACCTCTAAGATCAAGTCCAACCATTAGTCTAGTTCCTTCTAGTTTTTACTCTTCCCCCTGCATCTTTTTCCTCCCTTCAAGCACTTTAGTTTCCAGGGTGAATTTTTGGAGTGACTTCTCTGCTGTTTTCATTTCTTAACTGATAATGCTGGATAAACCTGACCTTTACCACAGCCAAAATCTCTGTGCACCTCTTCTACCTTCCCCTGTGGTTCTGCACACTTGGCACAACTTTTCTCATGGCTGTTGGTCTCCAAATGAGTGACTCCTTGGGATTGTCCCATAGCTGGGAACCCAGCCCCAGCCTCAAAGGCTGTCCATGAACATCTGGGAATCAGGCAAGGAGCAGGATGCAGTCCTGATGGGATTTGAAAGTGCTCTGATGTCCTCTGCATCTGTCTGTCCATCCCCGGCTCGAATGCAGCATGGAGCCAAAAAACTCTGCTCTGAGCACTTGGGCAAGAGCCTCTTTTAGGAATTTGCCTGGGTGCCTTGGCAGTGGTGCTTGTTTTCCAACCCGAAGCAAGCCATCAGGGCAACAGATGATGTTTACTTCATGTGACATAATACTCAAGTCAAATATTATTTAGTAGCGCTTGCTTTCATGTCCTGACAACTCTGAAAGTGCCTCTGTATGACAAAAAGCTGTCGAGCAACTTTCTGCAGCTTTGTCTTGTTTTGTGTGTGGAGAGAATATTTGTCTTTTCTTTGGCCAAGTCAGACTGATCCCAGCAGAGCTACATCAGGTCAGACTGAAGCCATTTGCCTTCAGTTTTAGTGGCACGAGTTTATCATGTACCTCAAAAGAGACTGGAAAGGGCTCTGGTGGGTTTTGAACTGGATTTAAGGTCTGCTAGAGCACTTGGTGGACTGGGAGGGGTGGCAGGAAAAAACCTCAGATTATGACCCAAAAAACATGTCAGTGCTTCCCAGCTGTGTTCAGATGTTTGGGATGAGGTTCCTGCTTCTACTGACCTCCTTTACCAGGCCCCATTTCCCTTGTGCCAGGTCAGGATTGCATAAATATCTGGTGTGGATGAGCACTGAGAGACATCATCACTTTCTTGCAGTAGTGGCTGGTTTATTAACCTTTAGTAAACCAAATTTTCACAGTGAAACAACACATTTTAAGGATGTGACCTGGCATCTTGCAATATCACAAGCTGACAGAATTTATAGAGCCTTTCCCACTGAAGGTTTGTGGATCCAACAAACCAAACACCCTGGCAGTGTGGTAGCTGTGATGTAATGGATGTACTATTTAATTTTTATGGTGTACTTAAACATATTTTATTGTCATGTTCACTGCAGCAAGCAAACACTATCTGTCTTAATGAAGATGTTTCTCCGGAGATGGTATTTCAGGTGGCTGAGGCTGCCAGAGGGAAGTGTGTCTGTTCTTCACCCACAACAGACTTTCTCAATCAACAAGGTTCCCATGAACAAGGAGTAAATACACAAAGATTTTGTTAAAATTTTTGTTGATAAGGGAAAATATTACTCCTAGCATTCCTTCTAGCAGCACCCAGAGGACCTGGCTGAGCTCAGGCTCTCTGCTCTGTGCCAAATGCTCTCCAAATCTCTGTGAGAAAGGCAGCCCCCCCACTTGCTGCTTGGTCTTTAACAGAGGAGTCAGTGGATCTGAAATTATTTGGAGAGGTTGGTGTTTGCCCTGTATTTTGAGGCTGCAGGGGTAAAGCACATCAAGGATAACTGGAGGGTACTGGGATTGAGGGTTGTGTTTAGGATGTTTACAGGCTGTGCTAAGTGTTGGAAAGTAAAGTCGTATTAGTCCTAATTTAGCAGCGAAGGGTTGATAACTCCTGACTGAAGAGCAAAGCTTTTCCCCTTCCCCACAACTGGCTGTGATGCTGCTGGGCAAAGTTCAAAATGCTGTTGATGGCTGAATGCCACAAAAATGTCATGAATATTCATTGGGATTTTTACATGAATTTGCCTGTGATCACTCCCTTTGTATCCACTTTTCACTGATACCCAATCCATCAGGTTTTACTGGCAGCAGAATGCAAGCACAGAAACCAGGATGTCTTCGCCGTAAGTATTTGTAGAAATTGGGCTTTGCTTTCCCATGCAGAGAAAAAGAGAAAAAAAATAATCAGGAAATATTCAGGACATTGCTGAATAACAACTGCCAGGAAAATTGGACTCTTGGAATTGAAGTTGACTTTGTGATGGCTTCTGGAGTGCCAAGTACAAAAAGGGCAATAGCCACCAAATAATAGTTCAGTCTTTTCCAAGCAGCATCCCTGTGCTTGTTAGGGTGGGGTGTCTCTGTGTTTTAATTGCCCACATAAAGCTTTCCCCTGGACACCTTAAGCACAACCCTCTGTGCAACTTCTCAGAATCCAAAACATCCAGGAGCGTTGCATATGTGCAAGCAGTAAATCAGTTTTGAAGTTGCAAAGAAATATCTGCGTGCTCTGGAGTCTCATCAAGTCCTCTCTGTTTTCCTTGGTGGTGACTGTGTGTGGCAGTTCAAGAAAATAAACTTCAGGCCATTAAAGTAGCCTTTGCTAAGAATATCGGACTGATAGAACCTATTTTATTATAATAAAGTCACTCTTACGGCCGATACAGATCTGAAGTCACTAATGCTGCTGTGTTTGGAAGAAAGATGTTTGGTCTGCTTTATGGGTTTTATTGTTTTAAGATGATTGATGTTGCAAAAGGCTTTATCAGGCTGTCAGCAATAAATGGGGAAAGGACACAGCACATCCAGAATCACAGAGCTGGTAGCTCAGTCTGGGTCTCCTGACTTGCATCTAGGTTTGTCCTCTGCTTGGCCACCCCAGTCTTCTCCAAAATCCTGGGCTGTCGTCAAAGCTGCGCTGTGTCCCGGCTCAGCAGTGAGCCGAAAGCCCGCAGGAAGGAGAGGGGTGTCTATCAACAGCTCTGGTGGACTCTGCTTTGGGAGCTTCGAACCTTGGGGGGTTTTCAAATGGAGTATTTTCAAACCCAGCCAGTGTCCCAGGCTCCACTCAGGGCTTCTGCAGACACGTTGTAGCCGATTCGACTTCACATTCGGATTGGACACAGGCAGCACAGTTTAATCCAGAAAAGATGGAGACAGAAGTTCTTTAAAAAGGACAGTTTATAGAGCTCCCTACTGCCTTAATGCCAGGAGGGGCATTTTAAGGAGACAGAAGGTTGGGTACCTCTCCCTGGTCCTCCCTCCCATCCTCCACAGCAGGGTGCAGATGTGTCCCCTCGGCTGTGCACAGCAGGACCAGTGCCTGGTGTGCCCATTCTCTGGAGCCTGGTCTGCAGGGCCACCCTGGGCACACAGACCCCAGTGACCAGCCAGCAACGGGGGCACCTCTTGCTTTACTTCTCCCTGCTGGCTTTTATAGGGCAGCATTTTTCTGCCACTTTGGCAGCGAGACAAGCTTTGTCTGAACAGGCAGGAGGCAGCCTTTGTTGGCAGCTCCCTGTCTCCTTTCTCGTTTCCCCTGGTGCTTTGGCTCTTTCTCCCCTCTCTGTTTATTCCCTCAGGAGCCCAGACACCAGCAGAGCTGTTGAGACTCCAGCAAGGGTGCAGCAGTCACAAACATGCCATTACATCTCTCTCTGCAGAGAGAGAAACAGAGCAGATGCTGCGTGCAGGGAGCTGCCCTGGGGATGGGGACATCCGTGCAGATGCAGAGACAGACAGACCTATGCTGGCACCATTTGACCCACAGCTCAAGTCATTTAGATGCCCCCAACAGTGGAGAGCACCGTGCCAGCCTCTCACAATGCCAGCCAGGACAGGTCAGGCTGGCAGGCTGAAGCTCAGGAACAAACTGCAGTCCTCTTCTCCGTTGGCAAACTGCAGGGCTACCGTGGGAGCAAATCTGCTCTGCAAGGGAGCGTTTGTGAGCGCCTGTAACTCCCTTGTTGTCTCTTTCTGCTTCTCCTGTCAGGAATTCAGATTTTAGATGCTGAAAGGAGAACATGGGGTCTGGATACTCACATATTCAGCTAATACAAGCAGGGCTTTGAATCCTCTCCCAGAATAACTGGAAACTGGAAGTGCAGTGGTGTATTGCTGCCTCTTTCCTGTCATAGCAGGAGATGAGGGTGTTTGCTTCTTCACTACTCACCTGCAGCTCTTGAGGCAGTTCTTTGGCTGACACAAGATGCCCCAGGAGCAAGAGCTCTTTGTTGGCTTATGCCAGTCCAGGAGCTGCCTGTCCCACCTTCTTCTGGAGTTTTTGATATATTTATTTTTCTCCTTAACTGGAAGGAGATGCTCATGGGCTGAGCCCTGCCTTCAGAAACCTTCCTCTCCTACATGCCCGGGATAAACAATGACAGCTAAAACCATTCAGTTTTCCAAAAGGAGCTTTTTTGGCTTTGAAAGAGATTTTATGAGATTTTTTTTTGTGATGGTAGGAGACAGGATTCAGACGTCTTTTCCAGTTCTTCATCCTTAAATCCAAAGATTGTAACTTGAGCATTAGTTTTACTCAGGGAGCCTGGCGTTCTGTGTTAAAAAGAAGCACAAAGTCGGTATCAACCAGAGCCTTCTCACTTTGCATCAGCTGAGGGGGGAATGGGACTGATGTGACGGTCAGATATACTCCCTACAAGGGCTCCTGTCAGTGGCACTGACATGATGAGGCCGGCAGCCCTCACAGAGCTCTTGGTGGGGCTCTTGGTGGCACCCCAGCAGCACAGATCTGAACCTAAAGCCTCCCTCCCAGGCATGCAGGAGCCCACATCCAGCCCTGATGGCTCTGCCGTCCATCGATGCCTCACAGGGATGACTTTGAACCTCAGCTTTATCTGCTGGAGCTGTTGGCTTGCCTGGCTCAGGCACCTCTGTGCTCCTCCACAGGGAACATTTGTTATGGGGCAGAGTCGATGTCCCACCCCACATCTGGCAGGATGAGTGGTGGCAGGGAGGGCCAGCTCCCCTTCCCTGTGCCCTTCCCGAGCGAGGCTGACAACGCACAGAGCTGCTTTCAGCACAGCCCAGCTCCTGGAGGCACAGCCAGCGGGGAGTTTGTCCTCTCCACAAACCACCTCCAAGCGTTTCCTACGCTGGGTCTGGGCTGGAGGCTCGGTGCTTTGAAGAGCAGGACCACACAGACAGTCCAGCCATCCGAGGGACTCTGCTAATTATCTGTGTCTGCCCGGCTGTCTGGCTACTGCTTGGCAGGAGCCACCCCTGCACACGGAGCAAGGTGGGCTCAAACACAAAGCCCAGGCATCTGCAGGACATGGCAAGGGCAAGCGACTTGTGCTGTAAATTCCCCTATAAATAGCTGAGGAATTACCTTTCTCTTTCTCTCAGGAAGATGTGCTTAGCTAAACAGAGAGCAGCACCGAGGGGTTGCTTTGTTTGTTGACACAGTTGGTCTCCATGCAGTCCGCAGGCTCTGCCAGGTTGGAAACCCCAGCAATATTTTGGTGACATGGAGTTACTAAGCTACTGTCAAACCTCCCTGGGAGAGTGAGCAGAACACCTCCCTGAGCACAGCACGCTTGCTTAACTCGCCTCTTGTCATTTTGAGCCTGTTTTTCTTCTATGGCGACGTTGTGCAACGGCTTCATCTGTTCCTTCTTAGCTTCAGAGACTGTTGGAATCAGGGTGCTCTTCCCTTCCTCCTGGAGATGCCCAGCTGATAATGTTCCTCCCTACAATACCCATGGTGGAAGGTGGGACTGGGAGCTGGAGAAGCCTTTTCTTTAGGAAACCCATCCCAGCCCAATCCAGCTCCCAACCTGGCTGTGGTCATCCTGCTGGGGGGGCTTTGCACAAGGCAGGAGAGCCGGGCTTGGCTGAGTGATGCTTTGTTTGTTCTCCTCTCCATGCTTTGACTTGGAGCCTTGGCAATGCCTGCAAAAATGCCTTGGGGTTAGAAAAGTCTGAAAATGTGTTTGTTTCGAATATTTGGCTGGGCTTTTTCTAGGCAAGGTTCCTGGCACAGGTGTGAACTTTTTTGGGTGCCGGTTGTAATGCAAACAGTGAAGGAAGTGCTCCCAGATGCTCCCTGGATTACATAACGTTCCAGCTCACTTCAGAGTTTTTTTTTTTGACTTGGGGCCTTTGGCAATGTTTGTTTTATTCCTTATTTATACGTTTATTACTTAAAAACCACTCTTCCTTCCCGCCCTGACCCAGTCCCAAGCCTCATTTGGATGCAGATGGAGAGGCAGGAGAAGCCTTGGTCCCTTGGTGGCTTCATGCCCATGTGGGGACACCGCAAAGGGGTGTCCCTTCCCTGGGGGTCTCTCTCCCCAGAGCTCTTTGTTGGGTCTGGCCCTTGCAGACCTACCCATTCAAAAGGGAAACATTTCTCTTTCAGCTGTGCAAAAAAGGGGATAATTCACTGAACTCCCATGCCAGCATTTTGCCTGAATCAGCGGTGGGTGTGTGGGGTGGATTTCTTCTTTAAAAACAGGGCAAAAGTGTACCTTGTTTGCTTTGCCTTTTTTTCCTCCCACCCCAGTTTGATGGAAAAAATTGAAGAACTTGTTGAAATATGACTTTAAAAGTCAGACAAGCTTTTTCTTGACGTGGAAGGGGTCCATGATGTTCCTGTCAAAACGTGGCTCAAGTGAAGGGATGTGGCACTCTGAGTTAACGTCCTGTTTCTTTAGAAAATAGTAACGTAAAAAAAACCCAACAGAGTTTTGGCAGCAGAGAAAATGGACACAAGCAGAAAATGAGAAGGTCTGTAATACTTAAACTATCAAGTCTGCTGGGATTGCTGCAGGTGAAGAAACCAAAGAGGGTGGAGGGTTTCAGGGGAGCTTGTGATGCATTTGGAAAGTGCCTCTGTGGAATACAGACTGGTGATATAAAGATATTCAGGGTGCTCAGGGGAGCAGGAGCTCTTGCTTCATGTGTCTCATTAACATGAATATTTCCATATTTAAATAAATAGTCTGGTGAGAGCAGCAGAGAGTCCCAAGTTTTTCCCAACCATAATTAGTGCTGCCATCTCCATTTGCTCTGTTCCTCCCTCAGTTCCCAGTGGTAGAAGCACCTGAGCAGACACCGTGGCCCAAGGAAATTGGGAACCTTCTTTCCCCTGCAGCTCCACTTACCCAGGCACCACTTCAGCCAAACCAAGGTCTCATGAGCAGCTTCACTGCCTGGAGGAAGATTTTACTGGTTCAGCAGAAGTGATCCCCAGCCTTAGGGCAGGAGTTAAGTCTGGGCTCTATCTTGGTGGGGGGCTTGGTTACATGAGGTTGTCAGTTTTGCCACAGAAATTAGTGAGGTTAAAGAAAACCAGCAAAGCCAGTCAAGCTACCTAAAAAATTTTAAATGTCAGAGGATAAAACTCAAAAGCTCCATATTATCTCAAAATGTTAAAATGTATTTCTCCCTATCTTTGCATGGATGAGGTCTAAGACAAGAGCCTGCAGGCAGAACTGTCCCTTTAAAAGAGTTGTATGAAAAAGGTAATTTTCCTGGCAAAATTTTCATCCTCATTTTGCCCCGATTCATTTAATTCAATCTGAAAGACTGGAAGAAATCCCAAACCCTCAAAACATCCCCATGTCCTCTGAGCCCCATATCTCTAGCAGTTGGCTTGTCTGCCTCTCTTGCTTTTCAGAAGTGCCCAGGTTTTTTACGGCACTGCCCAAAAATACCATAGATATTTTGATTTGACAAGAAAAATTTCTCAAATTTTAATAAAATAAGTGAGAGTGGGCACTTGGGCAACCCTTGGTGTATCATGGGCTCTGGTGTAAAGGGAAAAGTGAGTTAAATTAGCAACAGCACCAGATCTTGCCCTGCAGACCACAACTCCTCCTGACTGCTCCAGGACTCGTGGGCTAGAGCGGGTATAGAGGGTGGGGTGGGAGGGTGGGGAGAGGGAGCTGCTAATCTGCTGGAAAGGAGATTTCCTGGAAAATCTCTAATGCAATCAGCTCACCAACACAATGCAAGGCAGGGACTGGGAACAACGCCCTTCGCTGGGGCAGGCGGGAGGAGAAACGCAATTTAGCCCTGCTGTGGCAGCTCCCTCCGGCCTCACCCTGCTCTGCTGAGAAGAGGGTGCATGGCCCAGGGTCAGGTTCAACGTGCTCCAGCCTCCTTTCAGTCCTCAAAGTGGGCCATGCTTTACTCTCTGCAGGGTCTGTCTGTGCTTTCCAGAGCCTTGCTTTGATCCACCCTCCAAGCTGCTGGGAATATCAGCCCGTTTTACAGATTTCAGGAGCTGGGGCAGCACCAGAAAAAGTGGCTCAGGTGGGGAAAGCCAGGCCCCAGCTTTCACCCCCTCAACTCACTGCCTTCTGCTGCTCTTTGGGGATAAACCATAGAACTCTTTTCCTTCTCAGAGTGTTTTGAGCTCTTGTTAAAGGCTCCTTTGAAAAAGAACCAATTATAGCTCTTAGCATCATTTCCTTGCTCAAGCGTGACCCAGAAGTTGTAAGAACTTGCATTCTCTATCTGTACTTCATTTCAACTTCAATGATAATTCCTGCTTTTAATTTGATGCTGATTGATTGTGTGATTATGCGTGGAAGCCATATGGCACCATGTGCACAGTTTTACACCATTCCCATTTTCCAGCAGTCATGTCAAATGATTTATGTAGCTTCAGACATGCTTAAGGGACAAAGAGTGGCATTTGTTTTGATTATCTTATTAATGCTTTATTCAATCAAGAGAAATCACAGTGAATGGGGAACAGAACAAATGTGTACAAACACGACCCAAACTCACATGAGGGCCAGCAAGCAGGAAGAACAGAAGGGTACTTGATAGGGCTTCACACATCTACTTTCCAAAAAATATTTATTATCTTTGCCAACAAGGCTTGAGAAACTCTTGCTGAAGGCAAAAGACAGTTTCCTTTGGCTTGCCCGTTTCTCAATGTTTTGGGCACAGCTGGTGGGAGCAATGGGCAGGTTGGTGCCCCATGGGCTGGGGGACATGTGGGGATGGCGTGGGTGAGGAGGACCCCCCAGTTGCTGCCTCATCAGCCTTCAGCCAGCTGAAACTCAGAGCCTTCCTGACCCAGAGCCTGTGGCACTGCATCAGACCGAGGTGCCAGGTGCACCTGGGCTCCGTCTGTGCCGCATCCCCCAAGTGCAGGGCTGCCCTGGGAGCTGCTGCCGGGTCCAGGCTGTGATTCCTGCTCGGCACAGAGCAGTGCTGCCAGCTGCCCGTGGCCTGAGCTGCAACTGCAATGCCTGTTTTCACAATGCTGTATCCAAACCAGGCTGGAATCTCACAAAGGGCAGGGTGCGTTTTGGCCAGCTGCGCTCAAAATCAGGAATTCCAAGTTTCCTCAAAATCTGACAAAGGAGGGAGTGATCTCCTGCTGAACAGATGGAAATGACTACTCCCATAGCTGTGGGCTGGGGGTGCAACCCAGCAGCTTCGAAACAAAACTTGTCTTTTTTTGTCTCTGTGCTCCTCTGAATGCAGAAGCCACAGGTGCTTAATATTCATGGCCCAGATTATTCCTGTTCAAAGCATAAAATAAAATGGCAAAGAGGCAGCAAATCATGACAAATACCAATATCCATTGTAATCTCATTCCTGGCAGTGTCTGGAGCATTTTATCATAGCCAGGCATCTCAGAAGAGCAATTCATATTTAAAAGATTAATTTCTTAAATGTAAAATGCACATTCAAAACAAAAACCAGGATAAGGAGAGAAATCTGCGCTGGAAGCCTCATTCAGACTGAGGTCAAGGTATAAAAATATGGTTTCAATATGAAGTTTGCAAGGATATTTTAGGGATATAGTGCTCAGTTCCTGTTCATTTCTAAAGCTGTTGATCACTCACCTCCTGCATGCGGCATTTTCCTTTTTGGATAAATGCTCCTTGATCTAGTTAAATAAACAAACATAATTTTGTTTATGAGGGAGATCCAGTAGGTAAAAAGGAGAATATATTCCTTTCTAATAACGGGAACACCAGTTGTTTATTCAGTTTAAAATCCACTAAACTTTAAACAACCCCCCCATCAGTTTAATACTTTTTTCCAATAGAACCCCATACCTCCTTGCCAAGGACAATGATTAATCCAATAGTGAATTGGCAGTTGCTGGCATGAAGAGGGACAAGGCAATTACATGAGACTGTCACTAGTAAAAGTGCTCCAATCTGCTATAGATATTAGAAGTATCTCCTGCCATACTGGGAAATTGATAGTTACTGACTGTTTTGCCCTGAGGAATGATTTTCTCAATGACACTGAATTTCTACCCAATATCAAACATTAAATGGCACATATATATATGCATATATATATATATATATATTACATTTCTCATTATTATATGCACTGTTTTCTTCTAACGCCTCAGAGTTAAAAGACAGAAAGTGAAAACAAAACGCCACCTTTGCCAGAAAAATCTTTTCAGTTGCACATTGCCCAGGACAACTTCCAGCTGTGCAGCACTGGGAAAGACTTGACCTGCAGGAGAAATCTATTACAGCCTTTCTAAGAGGCCTTTAAAATCAAGAAAACTCCAGGAACAGGGAGTTTTAAGGCATTCTGAGTGGGATGAGCAGGATGCCCAGCCAGGGTGACGACACCTGAGAGCACTGAATCGAGCATATGGACATCATCTAAGCTGGGTTTATCTGCAACAGGCAACTGCACTTGTATTAAAGCACATGTTCATGCTGCTGTCAGCAGCCTGTTCTCCCCGGTCATCTGTCACCAGGTCCAGGTTTTGCTGAAGGCAGCATTTGCCTGTCACTCTGTGCTTCATGCACAGGTGATTATTTACAATTCCAGGAGTCATTCCTCTCCCTTGCAGCAGCACGGGCAGGAGACTCCCTCCCTGCCCCCTGCTATTTTCCTTTAAGACAAAGTAAAAGCCCAAACAGGGAATTCAGAGAATGTTTTTTCTTCCAACTAAGGAAATCTCAGGGGCTTCTTCTAAACCCCTGGTGAGTGCCCTGGGCCTGGCTGCAATGTGCAGCATTTCACACCAGCTCAGCCCCATCACTGGAAAATGTGCCCCAACCTCTTGGGCAGCAGCTGGGGAGCAGCTGGGATGGGCAGTGCTGGGGTGAGACTCAGAGCCAGAGCAAAGAGCAAAGGAGAGTTTCTGTATAAGCGGGGGATTTTTTTGGATGCATATAGAAGGTGAACTTCCTGGCTGTGTGTTCCTTTTCCTGCAAGGAAACAAATCATGGGCAGAGTTGTTGCTCCTACACCCTGCACCCCTGAACAAAGAGGGTTTGGGCAGAAATCTAGCCCACAGTCAGTGTTGCAATGAGACAAGGCATCACTTTGCCAGGTGTGACGGCTTGGCTTGTGATGGAAGAAGCTCTTGGCATCCTGCTGGGCTGATGCTTTCCTGGTCCCCCTGTCACTCCAAGTGGTCACTGGACACAAGCCATTTTTTGCTTGCATTTCCCACTGACATTTCCCTGCATTTCCCACTGCTACAAGCTGGATGTTAGTTTGGTTTTCACATACCGTATTTAGGAATGGGTGCGTGATGTCTCCTGACTGTCACCACATCTCTGAGCTCTCCCTGTGTGGCCCTGATGCTCCTCCTGCAGCTTCATTCCTGGGGCAGCCTGAGCCACCCTGGGAGAGACACACAGAGTGTCAGCTAAAATGGTCCAGAGCTGGTTCAGAACCTCTGACCTGTCTAATTTATTTATGGAAAAATAAATTTCTCCTCTTTCTGCAAGAAAATTCAGTGTTTCTACATGAAATTTAGATTTACTTTATGAGTGCCAAAGCTGAAATCCCCCAATATGAAGACAGTGAATTCTTAGTGTAAATCTGCAGCAATTTATTTGACTTAAGCCACAGGAAAATCAGCAGAATTTGGCTTCTATAAAGATTTTTCTTCCATATCAGAGAAGTACAGGAATAGATTTTAATTATTTTAAAAAGAGAAATGGTTAATATCAGAATTGATTGAAGTATTTGCTTTCTGGTAGGAGCAAGGAGTCTTTTGAGGTCTCGTAGGCAAGCTTCAAAAACACCTAAAAGTTGCATGATCGAATTGTTTTCAATTATTCATTTGTTTTCAATATCTGAAGGTCATACAACAGGCTGGGCTGGGGAATGCAGCTGTCATTAAAAATTTACTTACTTTTTGTACTCCAATTAAACTTACAGATAATAGCAGATAAAAACAACCATGTGATTGCTTTCCTGATGGGGGCACTGACTTATTGATACTGGACTTGGCTTCAGTGTACTTACACCAGGGATGAGTTTGTCTGCAAAGGCTTGCTTCCATTTTAGGAAGAAAAAAATTGACAGCTGTAAAAACAGCAGGGTGTGATACTGTCCTTGGTGAGGATTTTCTAGGCACACACCATGACATGCCCCATTCCCTCTGAAGACGTGGTCAGCCAGTGCTGGGATGTTAAATTAGGGATGCAGTCCCTTCCACTCCTTCTGCAGCCAGTGAGAAAGGGAGCAGAGTTGGGTCTCTGATGGGAATGGAGGAGCTGCCTTCAGCGTCCAAACGCTGAACTTGTGAATTTTCCCACAGTAAAAGCCAGATCTTTCCCAAGAAATCACCCACCATTCAGTTCTCTAGACCTGGAGGTTGGTGTTTTAACAGTTCCCTGGGCCATCAGTAGGACAAAGTTATAGAAATGGCGCATTTGGAAATCCAGACATGGAATTTTGGTGTTTGGACAAAGCCTCCTTTTACAGAAGGAAGAGGAGATGCTGCAGTGAATTGATGCATCCTGCACATATCCAACATATTGACTTACAGGCCAGTAGTACCCAGAACTGCAGAAGTAATTGGGATGTGCAGCAATAATGCAACCCTTTGCTATGTGTGATCTAAACAAGAAATGAGACCCAGCCTTGTACCCTGGCTTCTCCTGCCTGAGCCAGGGCTGAATCCACAGAGGATGTGCTCAGCTACAGCCACCTCAGATATTCTTCGACAGAAAATTGGACTGCTACACCAAAGCAAACTCTCTAGGAATGACTCATCCCTTATCACTGATGATTAAACCTGAATTATACTCAATAGATGTGCAAAGGCCTGTGGACAAATAGAAAGAAACCCAAATGCAAAAAAAAAAACCCCAATAAAGATTGCATTTGGAAGAAGATGTCACAGTTTATGAAGAAAGATCAAGAGGAGAGAGCTGTGTGTAGAAATAAAACAAGGAATTCATTCTTATGCTGATGTCTCAAGGGTCAGGATTTCCCAGAAAAACCTGGCAATTTTAAATGGAAATGGATCAGACCAAAGACAGCTTCACTCTTACGCCTAAGGCTGTCTTCTTCTATGTGGTTCTCCATCTCTTCTTGTGGTATTATTTGTTTTGTCTCTCTCAAAACGATAGCTTATCAGTAATATTAGGCAGTGATATTAAGCATTGGATCAAAGGGTTCATTTTACTGTGAGATTTCCTGTCAGCGAGCTTCGACTTCTGCGCAGCAGTTACCCGTCACCCACAGCCTCTGCTCTGAGAGGGAACTCAGCACCTGTGGGGGGTAAAGAAATCAGCAACAATAGATAATTTGGTAAGTATTCACTATAAAGTGGGTGTCTAGTTTGGTTAAGAATGCAAGAACTGATGCAAAATCTGCTTAGGACTGGTCACAGACCAGGCAAATTATGGCAGGAATTATACAGATAACAAGGTCCCATTAATTCAGGAGGTCGGATCATTCTCACTGGCCTAAACTTTCATCCCCTTTTTAAACTGCTACTCCAATGTGCTCTGTAGAAGCTTTGAATTTCATGAGACATCAAAGATGTTATCACCATGGTGCTCCCAGAAAGACTGATGGTACAGGCTTGCTGTCATCACACTGTCATCCTCCCAAAGTGGCTGGATTGCAATAAATCACAGCTCTGGTCTGACCGAGGAAAGGCTTGTATGTGCTCTTCTGAGGACAAACTCCTGCTGTAAGCCTGTAAAATGACTAAGATGGATGAGGAGGGCTTAGATTTGAACTCATCTTTAGGTCCTCCCTATGCCTGTAAGCCTGACTGATACAACTACGTGCAATGAGTGAGAACATTGGGTCTGGATTATGAAAACAGCTGCAGCAGAAGGTGGCTCTTAAATCTTCCCTGGATGTCTGTGTGTACGTGTGCATGTAGCAGTCAGCTCCATCTTCCTGCTCAGCATCCAGGGGGTGTCCTTCCAGGCAAAACTTAGGGAACTGTCTTCCTCAGATATGAGTGGAATTTGATGAGTAATTTCAGCCGAGCTCTGGTATAAGGTGAATTTTGTAAGGATTTAAAGTGCCTGCTAATAAGTTTTTAACCAAGAAACAGTTTGTTACTTGCTATTTTTCATCACTGTGTGAAGCATTGAGTGGAGCAATCAGCCATTTTGGCTTTTTGATATATTTAATATATGGCAGTGCCCAAGCTAAATATGCTCATTCTGAATTGTCATTTAAAGAATACCAGAGCAAGTGCTGTTGTAGCCATGAGGAAAACCTTCAGCTGGTAGGAATAAGGGTTAAAGAAACATGAGCACTGAACGAAGAAGAGATCCAGACCACAGCTGAGATGAATTCTGAGGGAACATGGGTTTGGGATCTCTCCTCACCAGGACAATTGAATGTCCTCATGGAGTTGAACAACGTCTGGGGAAGACTGTTGGGATTGCCTTTTCACTTTCATGGGATTATTTCTATACCCAGCCTGTTTTCTGCATATCACTGCCTTGCAAGCTCACAGAGCCCCTGCGCCCCACTGAACTCAGGGTCCTTTGTCAGAGAGCTGCAGCTGACACAAACCCAGAGCAGCATCCTGAAGCTCAGTGTGGGATTTGCCTGGGAAGGAGAGAAAGTCCTCGAGTTGGTTATCATACAGACATAAGCAAGAGAGGGTTAAGGATTCTCCCTGTGCAGTTAGAATTTTGCTATGGGCTTTCTGAAATAAAAATAACTTCTGGAATGTATTATTTCTCTTCTTTCTGCTGACAAGAATTGTAATACGGGGGATATTTTGCTATCCACAGAATGTTTTATTTCCCTTATAGACAGGATGTTACATTTTTGCATTTTTTCTTGGATGTTCCCAGCATCAGCCTGACATCTAGATGCTTGCTGGTGTAGGAAAAAAAGATGAGCAGTTTTTGTTTTCCTTCACTGAATTTTAGTGAGGTCAAAAGCTAAAAACAGCCTTTAAGGAAAGGACAATTGTAAAGAGGGCAGCCTAGAAGCATAAGTGCTAGAAGCTAATTGAAAGGCACAGTTACTTTTAAAATCCCCTTTATCGTACTGCAATGTTAACATTAGTGTAATTTTTTCCCTTTCTGGGAGGCAATGTCACACTAGGTTGATACTGGTGTGATTAGATAAATGTTACTCTTACATGTGCACCACCTCAGAGGCTTGTGTGTGTACATTTCTAATGACTGAGTTCTCCTTCCTATTAGAAAATGAGACATCAAAGCACCTTAGCTAATGTAAAAGGACACAGCAAAAGTATCCCATGCTGGAAAGTGCAGTTAAAAGTATTCAGAAAGCTGGAATTTATCAGAATGAGCCGATCTAAATGGGGAATGTGGCTGGTGCAAGGGAAAACCTTTTCAATAGAAAAATGGGAAAACCTTTTTCCATAGTAAAATGGAAAAAACATTCTGCTGGAAAAAAATCAGACTTGGTTTCAATTAGTGAACTCTAAAATTTCCCAGAATTTCTGGGTGGCATCAGATTTCAATTTTTTGGCCTCAATATTTCAAGTAGGTATGAATTGGCTCATGGCAGAAATCTCCCTGAGTTCAGCAGCAGCAGATCTTCTGCAGAGGGGATCCTTTCCTCAGGGTCATGCATGGGAGCAGCCATCCAAACCCAAAGGAATCAGATCCAAGCCACTTGTACACAGGCACAGGGTAGCACTAGGAGGTGAGCATTATTAAACCAAGCAGCAAAATTTCTTCTTCCAGTCCTTCCCCACATATTCCCTGCTCGTGCATTCGGAATAACTCTGTTCTCATGTGAAAGAGAACAGGAATCTGGGAAGCTGATACCGAGTTTCAAAGTATTTTTTTGGTTTTTTTTTTGCTGCTATTGCGGTTGTCTAGTTACTGTTTCAACAGGAAGGTGTTTAATCAACGCAAAAGGCACAGAAACGAGCTGGTGATTTCCAGAAGGAGAAAATGTCGGGCTGATTACAGTGTTTCTTTCTCAGGATGGAGTAGACAATACAAAGCGTGTGATAACATGCTCAAGATATGCCTCAGATCCCCAGCAGCAGCAGCCCTGTGAATGAATGGCACATTTCCTATCACGGCTTTCGCAGTCCGAGGCTGATAAGGAATGTCTGGTGCAGCAGAGCGTGTTTGTGCGAGATCCTTGGATACACCTTTGGAAAACCTCAATCTTCTCTCAGGCAACAAAAACATGAGGAGTTCATAGAGAGGGAGAAGTTCCCTCTGAATTTTTAGCTTGTAAACTTGCTGGTCTATTTACTTTTAATTTTAATATTGGATAATTGTATTCTCCAGCTCAGATGATGGCAGGAGGATGGGAAGAAAGAGGATATTTGCCTTAAGTTTTGCCCCAGAGAAGTGAAATGTTTGGTCTCAAGTGGGTACAATGTCTTTTTTGTGCTTTAAAATTTGATTGACACTGGCAAAAGGAACATATTATGCACATAGCACATGTAGCCCTTCATATCCTGCTCGATGTGTGAGCTGAAGTCGTTAATCTCATGCATTTCCTGTGCTCAGCACTGTGTGTCAAGATGATCAGAAATAGACAGGGATGTGGGATGCCTCAGCTATTGGGTGTCCAGCTGAAGAAACTTCTAAAGGTCTTGGTTTTCAGAAAGCTTTGAATATCAGTCCTCTGAAATTGGGCTTGTAAAATTTGACAAATGTTGGACCCAGCCCTTGGAGGTCTTTGTGGAGCAGACACTTTCATAGTTGCAGGTTGGGTTTGGTGGAGCAGCATTGGCATCCTCAGATGCTCTTCCAGAGTCACGCTCCATGAAGGCAAAGGGGTTGGGCTCCAAATATTACCTGGTGTACTGTGATGCTTTAGTTTTCCTTGTAATTGAACTTGGCTGGAAAGGGAAACGGGCATAATTTCCCCCTGAGATAAAATCTGTGATCGTTAAATGTAAAACAAGGAAAAAAGTACCTTCCTGAGATACCCCAGCCTTATCTTCAGTGGATTGGCAGCGGTCTGCCAAAGCTGTCATTGACCTTCATGCTCTGAGGTTTAGAGACAGAGGATTGATGTCTCTGCTGTGCATTAAATTTGCAGACATCAAGTTTTATAGAAATGTCAAATCCATCTTTTTCTAACTGGTATTCACCAATATAATCTCCTATCCTATCCTATCCTATCCTATCCTATCCTATCCTATCCTATCCTATCCTATCCTATCCTATCCTGTCTTGCTCTCCTCTCTACAGCCTCCCAGCAGCTTCTAGAAGTGTTGGTTGGACACGTTTCATAGATGAACTCAAAGGTTAAAAACACCAGAGAATAAACAATACGAGGAACAGAACCGGCGTGAACCAGCTTGTCTCAGTGGTACAAAGCTGAATAATACCTGGGTAAACACAGCAGAAGTGGCTATTGACAAACCACCCCCTCAAGAACAGTGACTGCTGAAATGCTGGGGCCTGCCAGAGTCCAGCTATGCCTAATATGATGAACCACATGTGTTTGAGAGTGAAGACGTGGGGAGAGATATAAATTACATCCCGGATGTTGCAGTGTCCCACAGCTCACACCTCTGTTATCTGCAGTGCTGTGTGTATAGCATACAGTTACACACGCTTAATCTGGGGAATAAATATGTCAAGGGACAGCTAGTTTTCGTCTCTGCTTCTAGTGCTTCCTTCATTATTTTAAAAGGAGAATAATGCAAAATAATAACAATAAAATCTGCTCTTCAGGATGTTTGCAGCCAGTTTGGCAGGTTCAAAAGATAATCCGTCACACCTTTTGGCTTTAAATAAATCACCTTTTGTGTAGAGAAAAAAGGCAGCCTAGCCTCTTTTTCTGCTTTGAGGAACCAACCCCCGGCAATACCTCCCAGCAATGTAAATGCCATGGCCATCCTGCAAACACCTTTCTCAGCTGGGCTGGGGGATAACATGTTTGTTCCCATCTCAAGGACCAAGGGAATAAGGTTTGTTCGTTCTGCATGATCTCAAGTAACCAAACCCTTAACGCTTTGCAAACCTTTTGTGAAGGCAGAGCAAGGATGCTTGTTCATGGCAACAAGCTCTGCTGGGTTTGCTTACAGAGTTGTGCAGTTTGCCTTCATGAGCTCATATAACATGGAGGCCTTGGATTTTTCCTGTCCATATTCTGTTTCCAGACTTTCCACTGTCCTCCTCCCTCTGAAAGCTGCCCTGCAGGTAGGGTTACTCATGGAAATTAGGGGTGCTCGTTACCTCAGGCTGGGGATGCACAGTTGGCTGCAATTGCTGCTGTGAATATTGAATGTGCAACAGGAGCTGGGTCCTGAGCCTCGTGGAGACCCTGGAGTCCTCTCCCCGCAATAGAGATGCATTGGGGCAAAAATCTGAAATGTTAGAAGTCCCTGCAGGTATTTAAAGGAAGTGTAGACATGTCTTAGGGACATCTTTAGTGGTGGGCTTGGCAGTGCCAGGTTAACAGTTGGACTTAATGATCTTAAGGGTCTTTTCCAACCCTACTGATAATGAAAATGAAAGATGCAGAGGAATTACATGCATTTCTCAGGGAATAATACCTGTTGGTTTGTTTGGGTTTTTTTATCCTCTATCCCTGTTTCCATGGGAAAAAGCAAGATGCTTCTGTACTCAAAACAGCAAATTTTTGGTGTTTCATAAAGATGACAGTCACAGTTTTGAATAAGAGTCTTGGTAGGGAGAAGTAGGAAAATGGGAGAAGGCTCTGTTTTGGTCCAGCTGGGGTTTCTGAAAGATGATTTCGTGACCTCCCCTGTGCCAAAATCAGCCGAAAGAACAAGGCATGTTTATGCTTTATGCAGACCATATGCCACTGCTTTTTTTCTCTGAAACAGCCAAAATCTTTCACTGGCTAGATGGAAGAGTGTGGATAATACACTTTACCAACACCAATGCTCCATATCTAGAGCAAAGCATAGATGCCTTTGAAAGCAACTCCTCTAAAGATTTATTTTAACTTGCTCTTACTCCCTGCTTGGTTTTTGGCTCAGGCCTGCACTGAATCGCAATTGATTCTGCTTTTAAACATAGTATCAAATATTTTAGTCCTCCACCAAAATGAAAAAAAATCTCTTCCTCTTAAAAAATTAGGTATTTATGCTCCTGCTCTTGCGTGAATTCGTGTCTGCTTCCTTCCAATTCCTCACTTCTGGCCAGCTGCAATTCACTTTCTCTGCTGAGATGGGTGGAAGGGAGATTCTTCAGCGAGACACTTTTAAACAGTTGTTTGCAAGCCCACCGTTTAATGCTCGTCTTCCTCCTGCTGCTGAGCGTGTCCTGTGGAGCTGTGCCCCCTTTCAGGGCTCGGCCGTGGCTGCGTGGCTGCAAATCTCATCTTCTCGCCCGCCTGGGGGGTAAACCATTTGACCTGTGACCTTCAGCTGATCCGAAACCTCCATCAATCCTTCTGCAAAGTTTCACTGGAATCAGGGCTTCCAAATGACCCTTTGCATAGTTCCTAAAAGGAAAAGAAAAAAGACAATAACCCGCTCAAAGAAACACCCCGAGCCCTGCGCTGTTTTCTGTTGTTTTAGCAGAAACCAAACATAAGTCATAAAAACACAGGCAAGAAAAATAGAGCACGCTAGCTGCCAGAAAAACAAATCGTAACAGAACATAGAGGGGCCTCTCACAGGGAGGAGGCAGGGAAGAAACACCTGTGATTTCCATTGAAAATCCCCTGATATCTGCATTCCCCCCGTTCTGCTCCAATGAAAGTTCTCGTTGCTCTATCTCTGACCCCGGGGCAAGGTCCCGATGCAGAGAGGTCCCTCCTTGCTGGGCTGCTCAGGCCAGTGAATCACAGCTGAGGAGCACAGAGAGTGCCTGCCAACTGTCCTCATGTCATTGCTATGGTTATCTCAAAGTGCTCTGCAGATGTTTGCCTGCTTGAAAAACAAAAGGAGAGAAAAAAGGAGCAGAGAGAGAGGAAGATAAAAACAAAGCTTTAAATTTTCCCTCCCAGCGGTTACACCACAACTGCTAAAAACCTTGGATGGAGGCAGAGCTGAAGTTGCTGATTTGGTTTTGGACTGTGATGGTCCCTCGAGGCTCTGGTGGAAGATACCCAGACGGCCCCGCTGTGCCCACAGGCACATGCTGAGCACATCCAGTGACAAGTGAGCAGGGATGGTGCCCAGGACATGTGCACAGCTCTTAGACAGGCTAGCTTCTGCTTTGGCCCTTCCCGGAGCACAGGGACGTTCCCAGGAGCTGTGTCCAGCCCTGTGACATCCCCTCCACGCTAGCTTATAGAGGGCTTTGCATAGAATTTTCCTAAAACTCCCTTAATATAGGGTCAACTTTGGGCACTGAAATCAGTTAGGCACAATTGAAACAGGCACTTTGGCTCCTCTTGGGCACAAATCCTTCTGGAAGCTCTCAAAAATCAGGCTTTGGTGTTAGAAAGTGTAGCTGTAACCGAACGGCTCCTCACTGGATAAAGAGCCAACACAGCCACACTGCCTCCAGGACCCCTCCTAGGACTGCTGTGAAGTGCAGACCTGGCCATGGTGTAATCACAGCTCTGAGTTTAGGACACAAACATCCAGGTTTCAGCACTAAGTTACATAACCCTACCTGTGGGTGGCATTGCCTGCTAATGTCCCACTGTGTTCCTGACTATCTTCCCCAAATGCTCCTTAACCAACATGCACAGGGACAGTGGGACTTGGAGAAGAGATCTGAGACATCACAGAGACCTGAATGTGGTGTTTAAACATTTTTTGTGGTTGCTTAATAATTTTTTCAGAGTTGGTGTTTACAGGAGGCAGGAAGATAACTGATGGGAGAGAGAGGTGCTGTGGGTGTAATTTGGATGAGCAGGAAGACATTAAACAGGCTCTCAAGGAGCTCCTTTGCATTAGAACTGCTGCAGCACTTGCACTGGTATGTCCAAATGCCCACAGGGATGTTATAGGGGTGTCCAGTCCTCCTGGAATCAACAGGAGAATTTTTCCATCAACTTACATGAGCCCTGGATCATGTCAGAAGTGAGTGTGCATGTCCTCAGCAGCAGCACCAGCCTGCTGGGCTTGGGTGTGTTACACAGGACATGAACCACTGTACGGTGGAGAGGCTGTCCCTGAAGCACACAGAAAGAGAAACAGCCTAGGGAGAAATCTCCCTCTGTTATTCCATGGGTGGTAGGTTCAAGCGCACAGTGTTTTCAAGAACGTTTTCTGAGGCTGGGGTGGCTAAATGTAGTCTCAAAATAGTGCAATTTCCTTTGAAAAGTGGAGTGAAGAATCCTTATCAGGGAAGCAGAGCCCAACTCAGAGCTGAATAGAAAATAGTCTTGCTATAAAAAGAATCATTGCCTCTCTGAAACATAAGCCCAAGCACATAAAGAGCTCAATTCAGCAATATATGTGACCTGAGGTCTCCAAATTGTTTGCCTTGCTGTAGGACAGGAAGAGAGCCACGGCTTGAAACAATTTGACCAGCCCTTTCTTTGGAGCTGCCTGACTTACCTTCAGCAGGGCAAAAGAGGGAGCTCACGCTAAAGGAGACAACGAGCTGCGCACAAGATCACAGAATCACAGAATCCTTCAGGTTGGAAAAGACCTCTAAGATCATCGAGTCCAACCTTTCCCCCAGCACTGCCACGATCACCACTAAACCGTGTCCCCCAGTGCCACATCTACATGTCTCTTAAATCCCTCCAGGAATGGTGACTGCACCACTTCCCTGGGCAGCCTGTTCCAATGCTCACAACCCTTTCAGTGAAGATTTTCCTAACATCTTATCTAAACCCCCCCAGTGCAATTTGAGGCCATTTCTTCTTGTCCTATTGCAGATAAAACTTTCTTCCCAGGACAAGGAAGATCCCAAGAGTTCTGGCATGTGAATCTCACCTGATCCCATCAGATCTACCTGAGCATTCCCACAGCAGAGCGGGAGTTCGATTGAAACAAGTTTTAACACCAAAGGCTGTGTGAAAAAATGCCTGTTTTATTAGAAGGGCTTGACTTGGGGTAGTCTTTGAAGTTTAAGAACTCATCGAAGATGCTCACTAGTGTTGTTACTTCCTCCTTTCCTTCTCTTAGCCTTCTCTCCCTATGTGAAAAACACCAACAAGCACAAACAAACCAGATGATGGGAAGAAGTGGGCTTCGGGCAAGAGCAGAAATCAGGAAACATTTTGGAAAGCACTTCAGTAAACATTGGCTAAAACTCTGAGGAAGTGGGTTTCTTCACATCTTGGAGTGGAGGACACACTCTGATGCAGTCTGTTACACGATTTCCCATTTCTTGCACACACCATATCCTTCTCCCATTTTAGAGAGCTGTGGAGCTTTTTGGAGCACACATTTGGAGCTGTGGCTTTGCAAACAGGTACCAGGCATGTGCCGAGCTGCTCTTTTGCCCCTGATGTTTGCACGTCCCTTGTGCAGTCTCTGTCCTTTCCCCCTCCTGGGCGTTGCTCAGGCTCAGCTGTGACAAGGTGATGTGCTGGGGGACCTCTCCTGGGTGGCACTGGACCCAGGACACCTGCCCCATTTCCAGATCCCCTTCCAATTTAGTTTTGGGGGTTTTCTCAGTGCTACAGGGTTTGACATCTTCATATCCAAGAGAGATTAAAAATGAGCCTGTACAGACTTAAAAAGAGGAAAAAAACTTGAATCAACACCAAAAGCTGCATGTCCTGGTAATAATTCTGGGAAGACGATGTTTTAAGGAGAGCTGTCTCTGTGGTCAGTGCAATGCTTGTGCTTCCAGGGCCAGCCAGCACGGCCTGTCTCTGGAGCTTGCAGAGGTTTGGTGCAGCCAGAGCTCCCCAGCCTGTGGGTCTGCGCTCAGGTTAATGTTACCCACAGCTGGCCATTTCAGGTTGGTTCTCCATCTGAGGAGATCACTGTCCAAAGAGGGATAAAGGGTTCCTTTCTTCTGGGTAACATCTGAAATCACAGCCTGAGCTCTGTAACAGGACACTGGTGGCTTCAGTTCTGCCGATAAGGGGGAATGCTTCTTTTCCTTGTTAATCCTGGGAGTGGAGATCAGTTGCAGTGCAGGTGTCTGATTTTCATTAAAATTGCAAATTGGACTGAATGCTTGATCAGATAACAAAGACATCATTGAAACCATGTGTCTTCCTTCAGCAGCAGAACAGGACAAGACAAAGAATTTCCCAGTGTGTGTCCACTTGTGCATATTTACTGCAAAGAGAGAGTCTTAATACTTTGGTCATGGGTGAATAAATAGCTTCTAAGAAATGCCAACCCTATCAAACTTGCTGCAGCCTTGGAACAGCTTTAGAGTTGAATAGAAGAACTAGAGTATTAGCCCTTTGGGGAAAACACAGGCTGCTCTCAGAGGAAATCAATTAACTGTAGCATCTCTTTGGTCCCAATTCATCAGATCTTCCCTTTTTATCAAAGCACTTAAGTGTTTTCTTAGCTTTAAGCATGAGCTTAAGTGCTTTGGTGAACAAAGATGGACTTTCACACATGGTCCTCTCCAAAATCAAGACTGTGTTTTTTACTATGGGAAAGAGAACAAGTTCGATAGAGAGGTTCAACCACTCGTTCTGCTTGGGAATCAGATGCAACAAACTCATCTGGATTAGGAAGAGTGGGGGCAGATGGCATCTACACAATGTTTGGAAAGAAAGTTCCTCATGCAATGTCCTCCTGGCAGCTAAACACAGTGATTTTGAAGTAAACAAACCCACAAACAGTTTCCTACATCTCCTGACAGATGCCACTGAGTTTATGTCTTAATTATGTCTTGTTTTAGATCATTGTCCTCTCTTCTTCCTCTTTGTGGCAAATACCCTTGGACTTCCCTTAGCAATGATGAAGGGAGCAGCCAAAGAAAGGTTCATCCAACCCAAATTATTAGCTAGCAGGTGTCTAGGATAATCCTTTAAACACCCCTGAAACCAGGATCAATGAGAAAGGTGCTGAGCTGTGCCTACACATAGTCAAGCATTTATGTTTAAACTCTGTGAGACAGGGAGTTTTCAGCTGTGACCCGTTTGGCTGGTGTTTGCAGAGCTTCTGAAGTTTGAAAATGGAATATGTTAAATGGGTGCTTGGTATTAGAGGAACCCTGAATGATCTTCTCTTGGCTGTCAGTAGGGTTAGATACAGCCACAAGAGTTTAGGGGTGAAAGAAATTCTGTTCCTGGTGCAGGAGAGCAATGATATCTCAGGTTAAAAACTTCTTATTTGGAGGCTCTTTACCAAGTCTGCTCTGCTCCATGGTAATGCTGCAGGAGGAATTCCTCAAGGAGTTTGACAAGTCATAGCTTGAGAGGGAAAATAATTATTGACTTTTACAATGAGACAGTAATGAGAAGTTCCTCATGCTCTGCATGCACAGTGAGCAACTCAGCTTTGAAAATGTAACTTGTCCTGATGTCCTTGAGTAAAGCCTGCTCAGCCACGGCTGTCTCCAGCAAGTCCCATCCCATTTTCGGGGCAGTTTGCTTTGCTCTGGGTGAAGGACACAATGCAGACATTGCTCTGGCCATGGGGACAGCCATGCAGGGACACCTGGCTGTGCTGTGCCCAGGCAGCTGTGCCTTGGGACACTCTGGGTGCTGGTAAAATGGGCAAATTCAGATAAACTGCAACCCTGAGAAAGAGCAGAACTCCCTACCCGCAAATGCTGTGAAAAGCCTATGAAGCCCGTGAAACAATTTGTTTTCTGAAGAGTGGGTATTATTTAAATTTTACAGAAACATGCAAGGAATTCCTTTGGGACTAGGACACACAATACAGACATACAAATGGATTGCTCTGACAGCTTCCCATGCAATGAGCACTCGGTATTTACTGTTCACTTTCATCCCTGGGTAAATGGGAGATAACTTGAAAATATTTTCATTCCTCTCAGAGCATCACTTGGGATATCTGTAGAATCACTCAGCGTCACGATTCCAAGAAATCTGCCAGGATTGTGTTCTGAAGTTTGCTTTGGATATAAAAGGACTCAAAAGGCCATAGATTATCCCGGGACATATCAAAACATGCATTAAAAATTTCCATGTTCTTGAACTTGTGGTAAAAGTCAGCCACATTCAGTCAGTTCTGTTCAAGTTTAAACTCAAGGGACCTTCTCTCTGCTTGCCAGTGTGTCAGTGCCTTGAGGGGAGGTGGAAACTGCGCACTGGACTCTGCCCTGTCCTATCAGAGGAGAAGCAAGTGCTGGAACAGGCAGGGAAAGCATTTGGACTACAAAGCGTGAGAAACTGCTGTCCCAAAATAGGGCTGTGTAGAGTTATAGTGTTAATTAGTGCAGAGGAGCAGCTATCCGGGCATTTATAACCTTCTCTCATGGCAGTGGAAATCTGGCAGGAAATTGCTTGGTGCGTGGCTGTCAGATGTGCCGTGAGCCCAGCCCGGGGCTGTGCTACAGCAGGTGGTTTTTAAGGACAGCAGCCATCCAGAAGCTTTGGGAAGCAGCTGCTGTTGTCGCTATGGGGAAAATGCAGTTTGCTCCAGCTCTGCTTTGCTGTTGCCTAAAGGGATGAACATTCCAGGGAGCCAACACCCCCATCCTCGCCTTTTGCTTTAACGTAAAGGATTTCCAGCCTCCTCCATGTGCAGAACGTCACCAGCCGACACTGCTCGTTCCCTTGCTGCCACCTTCTTACTACCTCTTAAATCAGCATCAACCTGTGGTCAGCAGTGAGGTGAAGGTGATGCAGGGTGCCACACTGGCGTGGGGACACTCCTGTTGTACCAAGCTGGTGTCAGAGGATGCAGCACAGAAATGGATGCCACAGCTGATCACCCATGGAATTGCATCAGAAACCCTGCCCATGTCTGTTTGAGACATAAGCCCTGCCCATGCCTCTGTTTCAAACCTGTTATCAGAGGATCATTTCTAATCACAGCAGAATGGTGTCAAGAAGCAGCTGAAATCATCACTGGGCAGGAGGTTACAAGCAACAGCCACAAGATCAGCAGGAGCCCCTTGGCCAAAACTATCTCATAAAGAGAAGTGGGCCAGAAGTGCAACATCAGTGACCCTGAGATTGTGTGGGGTTTTGTCAGTTTAAATAATCTTATCTGGCAACTCTGTTCTAAACAAAAGCTGGGGTTTCATGGCCATCCTCAACGCTTTTGCCTGTGCTACAGTGGCAAGTTGTATTTTGTGGGGTCAGTAACGGAAAACAGACATTTAAATGTGTACAACAAGAAGCAAAAAAGCAAATACTGCAAGCACAGAGTCTGACACGAGCAGGATGGTATCTCTGAATTGACAAAATGAGGCTCATTTTAATGAAACACAGGATTAAATAAGCTGCTATTTTCTAATTGTTGTGCAAAACTGCTTTTGTGACAATAAAATTTCAGTCCTTGTAATATATCCACATCAGAAGTTTATTTTAGCAGAGCCCACTCCTAGTTCATACAGGGATAAACTTCTGTCCAAGTGGTGTTGCAGGAAAGAGCTACGCTGCCAGAAGGACAATGCAAGATTAATTATTTGCCCAGCACACTGCTGCCAGGCTATGAAAAATGCTTTTAAGTATTCTTTCAATTAAGAAGAGATACTTCCACTCTGTGATGAGAAGACCTACTTTGAAATCAGAGAGATCCCAGTATTTCAAAATTAGTTCCCATTCCAAACTGGATTTCTGAAACATGTCTATTCAGAAAGTTTTTTCAGTAGTGTCAAAATATTATGCCAGTCAAAATATGTCTCCTTCAATATTTAAGCCTTCAATGAACATTTGTAAATTATTACCATGAAAATGAATCCAGTTGAATAAAGTTTCTTTTCCTTTAAACATCAAAACAGCCTCCTGAAATACATTATTTCAGACATGCTTCATTTTTGCATAGAAAACTAATTATTTTATTTTTTTCTACACTAACAGTAGCAGTATCTGCGAGTTTCAGTTTTATTTCTCTTCATCAAAGGCATGTGATGCAAAACATGAAAAGAATTGATTTCATAAAATTGTTTTTATGGCATGCATTTAAACATGCAGAACTACAGTGAGATGGTTCAAAAAAAATCGGAATTGCTCTATTTAAAATGATAAAGATCATCTTGTCCCTTTTCAGCGTGTCTCCTTGTTATTCTTGGATGAGGAATAAACAGTCTCAGAGTAAATGTTGCATTGAAATCCATTGAGAAAAAAATTAAACTTTTATATTATTTGCTGGGAAAAATGATGATTCTGCAAGCTGACATTAAGGGACAGATTTTCAACATTATTCACCCATTGAAAATAGCTCCTATTGTTCCCAAGTTCAAAAGCCTCTCTGGTTATTGCAACTTTGTCCTAAATATGTAGCTGAACAGTTGGGCTCAGACTCCTAAAATTCAGTTGTACACACATGACTTCCTGTGCAGTTTGTGCCCAGCGCATGCAGGGATGCTGCTCCCGCCCTCCAGCGATGCCACAGACATTGAGTTTGTACTTGCATTTCACAGGAGTGTGGGTTTGGCTGCAGCAGGAGCCCAGAGAGGTTGTAGGAACCTCTTTTCCTCACTCAAAGCAGGACCTTGGCGTTTTACCATGTTTCTGATGAGTGCATGAAGGGAAATGTGTCTGTTTTGTCAGATCAGTCAGTAGTAGATGTAACTGTTGCATTTGGGCTTACCAGGAGATGAAAGGTCTCCTTTAGGTTGAGGGACATTGTGTGGTTTAGGCACTTGGTCTTCCCAGTGTGTGTTTTTGGGGACGCCCTTCTCCCCAGGCCTCATCTCACCGCCTGCTCCGTGTCCGCATAGGTCAGGCGATGGTTTCACCACGGGGAAGTTGCTCTGGGATTGCAGCCTTTACTGAGACGGCACAAGCTGTGATCAGCCAAAAGCTGTGTCCCCAAACAGGAGCAAAACCCACTCCCCAGTGTGGGGCTGGAGGGCTGGAAGAGCCCCCGGCCTGCCTGGAAGGATGCGCGGGAGGCGGCGAGCGCGGCGGTTGCGGCCAACGATCCTTGGGCCCCGCTAAAATTTCACACATGATTTCTCTGTGAAACTGCAGCAAGATAAACAAGATTTGGTATGAATTTAAACATAACACTGGTTATATTATTTGGGAACAAAACAGTTGCATAACCCTGTAGAAAACAGCACAGCTGTTCGTGCCGGACAGCGTGCCAAGAGCTGTGCTCCGCTCCCTGCCAGAGGTGTGCGCCTCAGTTGGGCTTCCTTCCCCTCTCCTGCATGGGGACACTCGCTCCCAGTCCTGGGGGTCCAAAGTAAATCCACCAGCCGCTCCTCCCTGGTGTCAGGAGTCACCAAACGAGTGGATGCCCCGCGCTGCAGAGCCCCGCTCTGCGCTGCCCCCGCCTCTCTGCGTGCTCCCTCCGCGATCAACGTGCACAGCATGACAATCAGATTTGCTGTGAGATTAGGGCAGTGTAATCTCATTAACGATGACAAGCTCCACCGGGCCGCTCTGCAGCTCGCTGCATATCCCCCCTCACACACACACACACACACACACACACGCAGGGCTTTGATGAACAGCTGCAGCAGAGGCAATGGTCCTGCCAGCTCTGTGGCACTGCAGGGAGAGGCACTGGATGGAGCTGGGCATCAGCGCAGTCCCACAGCGGTGAGATCTACCCCTGTGTGCTGGGATGGTTGATTAGAGCTAGATCTGGTCCAGCTCCCAATGAGCTCCCAATGAGCTGTCACTGGGATGGGTTAACCCCCACCCTGAGTGATGCTCACGGTCCAAACAGAGCCCAGACTGAATTCACCAGAGCTGCTCTGCAATGTGACAGCCTGCATGGGAAGGGTGGGTGACTGGGGACTGTCCCAGTCCTAGACAGACACTATCAAACCTCTCCTGCTTGCTTATCTCAAAGGGGACTTCCTACCATTAATGCCTGAGTCTGTGTGCAAAGTCTACTTCCCAAAATATCCCATATTACATGATAATATATTATAACATAACGTATTTATAGCATAATATATTCCTGTTATTTTCTTTTCCTGTTATTTTTATGTGCTAAAATGAAAATTAAAAAGGCAAGTAGCTAATTTGCATATGCAAAATGGAAGTTAATATGCTAATGATTGCCTGCAAATAGTGCAGGCACTGATTCTTAAAGGAAAATGCTTGAGAAGGAAAACCAGGACCCAAACCATGTGGGAGGTATTACAGGCAAACAACTGTTTCAGTGACAACAAAAAGAGAAAACTAATCCTACAAGTTTTCTGGGAGTTCAATTTTATTCACATTCCCTCCCTGGGCATTAGAAGGAAATCCTTCTTTAGTGAAAACCTGTGAGCTGGGCTGTGTGTCCCCCGGTGTGCTGCCATGCCCATCCTATTTCCATGAGCCCCACTAATCTCACCTCGGGTAAAGCCTCGCTCAGTCATTTCAGGACACGTCGTGGATGCCCCCACATAGAAAAAAGAAAAAGCAAATAGGACAGTTTCTGTGTGCTGATGCTCTGCCTTCTGCCTTATTTCTTCTCAGAAAAGTTGTTCAAATACTTCTCTGAAATGCAAAATATTTTGGAAGCTAAAGATAGTTCAGGCAGAAAAGCAGACATCTAACTGACACCGAGCAAATAAATACAAGTTATGAAGAATTCTCAGTGAAAATAAAACCCGGGAGGAATGGAGCTTGTAACTGAAAACAGGGCAGGAGGCTGGGATGATGGCAGGCTCCACTGATAACCAATGGCTCCATCCTCAGGATCCAAGCTGGGGCCGGAGATTCCGCAACAGAACCAGAACAGTCCACACTTTCTGTCAATGCCACCAAAACCCATGCTGCGGGTGAAGGAAACTGCAGTTCTGTCAGGTGGTGTAGCTTGTGAGCAGTGCTGGGGTCTTCCAGCGAGCAGTGTGTGTGGTCTGGGGTCCAAAGGAGTACCTGGACATTATTGGACATGAAGGCTGCAGTTGGGTGTGTAAATGCAGTGTCACATAAAGAGACCAGAAGAGGACTGAGAAAGACACTAATGGCTGAGGAATGGTTTTGCAGAGTGGGCATCCTCTTGTCTGATGTTTCAGTTGTGAGGCAGTTTGGTCTGGTGGGCTGAAGCCTTATTCTTTCATGGGATCAGTGCTTGGTTCCTCACCATTAAGCTGATTTCCTTGGCTCAAGGGGGTCAAAAGAACTGGCTGTTGTTTGCAGGGATATATTCATGGTAGTGCCAAGATAAAAGCCTGTTTCCACCCATGGTGCAGCCAAGGCAGTTTCCCCTCCTCGATGCTGGGGCACTGAGCTGAGCCCAGCTGCTCCCCTGGGCCAGGCTCTGCCCAGCACACACAGCCTCTGTCCCAGGAAGGCAGGGCTCCTTTTCACAAAGAACTGATGAAATGATGTAAAAGACTGGTAAAAACAGAGCAGAAAAATTCTCAACTGCTTAACACTTCCGATAGCTGCTGTTGTTTTTACTTCCTGGGGCTGAACCAGGGCTATTTTGCAGAGTGGGAGTAAATCCCATATTGAAATACCACAATGAATATTAGCTATTAGTAATGCCTCGATAGAAACACAAGATACAACCACAGTGATCAAGAGGGATATGCCAGAGATGATTTCACTGTTCCAGAAGCTAATGAGCTTGTTAGAGGAAGGCACTATTATTAGCTCCTGCAGATCCTTGCAGCCTGCCTGTTCAATAAACTGCTGCTCGTGGGGCTTTGCAGGGTGGTTTATTGCAGAGCATCAGCCCACGTGGCTTCCATCCTGTGACAGCATCCTGCAAAGTCCATGCTGGTGTCCCTGGGGCTGTCAGCTGTGATATGAGCCGTGCTGCAGTCTCCCCAGACACCTTCATGCACCTGCTTAATCTCCTCGGGCTTCATCCTTCTGCACCTTTCCTCTGGAGGGGGTGGGGGTTGTGCTCAGCTACTCCCATGGGAAGATGTTGAGAAAAACCTACTGCAGTGGTTGAATTCCTGGGGCACCCCTGGGCTGCTATTTAACAGGGCTGTGGCTGCAGCTTTAATCCAGACCCCACAGATTCCTCACTTTACATTGGGGTAAGTAGCAAGTGAGTCCTAGGCCATACCAGAGTCATGCTGGTGATTTGCCCGCTGGGGAGGTCCATATGAGCCAGCACAGAATCATAGAATAATTAAAGTTGGAGAAGAACTCTCAGATTATTGAGTCCAATCATTAACCTAACACTGCCAAGCCCACCACTAAACCATGTCCCTAAGCATGACATCTACCTGCTATTTGAACACTTTCAGGGATAGTGATTCCACCACTTCCCTGTTTCAATGCCTGACCAATGCCTGTTCCAACGCCTGCCCACACTTGCAGTGAAGAAATATTTCCTAATATCCAGTCTCAACCTCTCCTGGTGCAACTTGAGGCCATTTCCTCTTGTTCTATCTTGTTACCTGGAAGAAAACACTGACCCTCACCTGTCTACAACCTCCTTTCAGGGAGTTGTAGGGCAGTGCCGTATGAGGGACAAGCTCCGCTGACAGGCGCCGCTGTCACTGCTCCTTCTGCAATCTCTGACCATGTTTGATTTCGGCGGGATGTATATAACGGCTCGACTCGACTTGAAAGCCCTTGGACGTGATCCTTCTCCTCGTCTGGACAAGGCAGGTTGGTTTTTCCTAATGCAGCCAATGCTGCTGGGCAGGGCAGGCAGGGAAATGAGATCAAAGTTCAGCCGAAGCCTTTCAAAGTGAAACAGCAGAGTAACTTTTGATTGGGCTCTTAACTAAAGCTGCACAGCCACCCTTTGAAAGTGCCTGGACCCAGTATAAACCTTGCATTATGCATGGGAAACACCCAGAGCAAATGCTTTTATCATCCAGAGCAATCAGGGCTGGCTATTAGCTGAACACAGCATTAAGAAGACAAAAATTTGGCCTGTTGATGCTGCTGAGAGACGTTACGAGGTGCAATGAGTTTTCCACCCTGAAAAACAAGACTGGACGAGGAACACGGGCAGCAGAGGTGAAATGGGATCTCCAAAGAGGGCTGAACTCACAGCCCATCAGGTCTGGCTCAGTTATGCCAAGCATTGTCAGGGCATGCACATCCTGAGGCTGCTGCTGCCTCACTTCTGCAAGCAGCTTTGAAAGCAAACCTGTGGTGCCCAAAACAGCCTGGCAGTCTCGCTTTGCGTCTTAATATGGCCAATACAGCAAAGTCTGAGCATCCCTGTGTGTAGCAGAGGATACTTCCAGCCTTCCCAGGTCAAACAGTTTGTGTGAAACCGTTCGGCAAAGGGAGCTGCAGCAACTCTCAAGGTTATGGGAACCAGGAGAGGAGGCTGAGATATTAGGGTGAAACTGTGGACCTCTGGAGGCTCTTCTTGGCCCTGCTACAGACTTTCTGCATGACATTAGCTCGACTTTTTTTTTTTTTTGTGAAGAAATGATTTTCATTTGCTGGCGATGGGGTCCTTCATCTTTTCTGGTCTGGGTTCTCTCTTGGTAGATGGAAAATGCTTCCTTTTCTCCAAGGGGCTCTCAGGATGCATGTCTGTTCTCACCACTGAGGCGCTTGCAGACTGAGGTGATGAGAAACCTATAAAAACATATCCAGCTCTGTCAGAACTGAAAAAAATGAAATGGGAAACAAATGTTCACCCCATATTAGAATAAGCGCAGAGGGATTGCTTGCTCTGCTGGAAAAAAAAAAAGAGGAGTAATTCTGTACATTTTGGTCTCCATTTGGTGTGGAACTGCACAGCTGTGAGTACTCCAGGGTGAAATGACAACCCATCCCCGAGGTCGCTGTTACGAATACTGCGCCTTCAGAAAGACGACAGTTTTAAACAATTTGTTCCTAATTGAGAGAGGTCACATGAGACTGACTTTACAAAGTTTACATAACAAAGAGTAATTCTGTTAAGTAAAATGATTAATTCCTGTCACTGCACATCAAACGGCGCAGTTACAAAACAGTATTGTCTATGCTCGCATTGCATTGAAAGCCATTTTTTCCTCCAGTTTCCCTTCCCAGAGCGAACCTTTTGACAAAGCCTTAACTCTTTGGTGTTATTCAGCGCAGGAATTTGTGAATGGGAAGCGAGTAGGCTGCCATGGACGTGTGAGGTATGTCATGGTGGTGTGGTGGCAAGCAAAAGACAACAGCCCTTTAGAGCGGGACCAGCTCACCCAGGGCCCCAGAGCAGTGAGAAATGCTTGCCAGGACAATGCATTGGTTGTCACCCTTCCTTGGCACAATGAGGCATTGAGGGAGACTCATGGCCCAAAATGGCAGATTTGGACTTTGAAATTTTTCCATGGTGTGTTGCACAGACGTGTCAAGGACCCAGAACAGCAAACAGCTGAGTAATTTGGTGCTGGCATAGTCTGAGAGGACGTGGACATCCTCACACCCATCACACTGTGCGCTTGGGGTGTACACAAGTGCCTGGGATAGCAGAGAAACTGGCTGTTCTGAGAAACTGAAAAACTTGGAAAGCCCCTGTGTGATAGGTGGGGATCTGACAGAAGGAGAGCCTTTAGCTTGGGAGCAGCACCCTGTTACTGCTGCAGGGTCAGGTCTGGCTTTGGAGGGGAGGCCGTGTACACACGTGGCTGCGGGGAGACCGGACACAGCACTCTGTCAGTGGGAACAGAGGTCCTTTGATGTGCTCAGGACAAACCTGTGTCTCTGGGGCTGGGCAAGGGACTGGGATGCACTGGGGTGCCCAGCTTTTGCACTGTACTTGAGGCTTGGGCTGGCATTCAAACCCACTGCTGGATTTTAATATGATGTCTCCTGCACCCCAGGAAGTTTTCTTTCCTGCTTGTCCCTCTGCACATTTTTAGCCCTAAGACAGTCTCTTTCTTGCTTGGTAAGAACCACGGAGAAAGGAGGTGCTGGTAAGGGCACAGAAGACACAAATTTGTGCTTAATCAGGCTATAGCTCTGCAGCTTCTGAAATTCCTTGTTTGTTCAAATAATTTGGGATTTGTTTGTGTGTAAATTTATCTTTCCACAGCCTGTGAAGTAGAAGTGACTTTCCTGTAAGAAGTTATTCTTGCTTGCTTATTCAAATAGAGCATTTATTTGCTCTCTTCATGTTTTTTCTCATCACAATCCCTTTCCTTCCCTTTCTCCAACCTCCCCTTGGATCTCTCCTTCCTTGCCTGCATTTCAATTCAAAGCCCTGTTGGAGTTTTCCATTCTCTTCTAGGGCTGAGTCACTGACTTTTGTCAGCCTCCCACCATGGATGGCAAGGGGGAGGAGGAAGAGAAAGAAGAAACAGACAGAAATTGCTTCAACACCAGCCAAAAGCTGCATAAAAAGGCCCAAATGTTATGGCATCTGAAATAAAATCAAGCACAAGCGAGCCCTGCCAAATCTCCCTTGAAATGCTGGAAATCTGGAAGTGTTCAGCGCAGTTAAAGTGCAGCTTTCTAACCTAAATGTCAGTGGAGGGGTCAGGGCACACATCCTGCTTTGCAGGTGGGATCGTCGTGTTCTGGGCCCTCTCCAGGCACAGCCAGGCCCAGCGTCCCTCCCCTGCTGTGAGGGCATTTGCTCTGCAGGGAGACGATGCCATCCATGGCTCATGCTGCCGTTTGGTGGCCTGGTAGCACACGCGTGGCAGAGCGTGAGTTAATCCCTGGATGAGCACATGTTGGAGCAATGTGAGGAATGGCTGAACACCCAACTCACCCCCAGCCCCGGTACTGCCCCAGCACGGCAGGAGCTGAGGGAAGAAAGGGTTGGGGCTGCTGCTGCATCCCAATGCCATCTTCAGCCTTGGCCGTGCACAGACCAAGCTTTGGACCCTGACTTCCAGGGAGTGCTCCCAACCAGTGCCCAGGCTGCAAGGGCATGCAAGGCAAACATATCCCCTGTACAAATCACCCAGTGCCTCTTTTCCCCCCCTCATTTTCATGGCAACAGATCTCGTTTCCAACTAGCGAGAAACCTGCCAAGGCTAATTAATCTGTCTGGGATGATGACAAGTTTCCCCTTGTTGAAATCAGACTCCTTATTCTAGCAGAAAGCCCTGGGCTCAGCATGGCACCCAGAGTGCCAGAGCCCTGCTGCTGGCTGTGGGCAGCTCTGAACCTCACCGAGCACCTCAGTTGTGGGTGCAAGGAGGGCTCAGACTTTGAATTCTCCAGAGCATCCCAAACTGCTGTGGCCAGGCCTCTGCTTTCCCTGATCAGCTGGAAATGATGGAGCAAACAGTTCTTCTGTGTCTACAGGGAGAAGTTCCATCTCTCCCAGGTCTTTGGCTGGAGAGGGAAGAGTTGAGAACTGCTCCACAAGGACATTTGAGCTGAATTTTGTCCCTGCCTTTGATTATATTCTGGAAAAGCCTGTTATTTTCCACAGACTATATGAGTACTAATCTTCTCCCCATCATGCTTTCTACATTAAACACCACCCCTCTCCTCACCCACCACCTTTCAATGGCTGTTCCAAGCCCAGAACAGACCTTGCATGGTTTGCCTTCATGGCACTTGGCTCCCAGAGCTCCCAGAGTAGGTGAAGGTTCATTTCAATGTAAGTCCACTAAAATCTACTTCTGCCATAAAAGGCTATCACTGGTAAGACTCAGGCATTTTCTATACCTCTTGCCATAAATCTAAGCAGTTTTAACTGTATTTACTTATTTATTTGTGCCACCAGCTAATCTGTTCTGTTGAGAAAGCAGATTTTGTATTGTTTGTCATTTCAGAGACCTTTTTTCCATCTCTTTCATGTGCTAAATCACAAGTTCTCTAATGTTGCAATCCATTTTTCTCCATAAACGTGTTTAATAATGATAGATTAGATTGGCCTTTCTGACAGATTAGATAGGTTTTTAGGTTTGGCCTTTGATGAAATTACAAGGGAGAGCACGAGACAAGTAGTAAAAATGTCCTCGTAGAGAAAGGTTTGACTTCTTATCTTCATAGATTAGCACCCTGCCTCTGCAAACAGCTTCCAGAAAGCTTAATGAGTCTGTGGGGACTGACTGTTATCAGGAATAGTTGCTCTCTGGGGACTTGAAGGGCAAGGAGCAGCCACTTTGATTTAATGAGTAAAAATATACTGTGCTGCCCACTGCAGGGGCCATTAACCAAAGGAGGCCATGGGCTTCCTCAGTGCTGCACACACATTGTCCCTTCTCTCTGTCTCCATGCACACCACTTCAACACATTTTGAGAAACCCAGCACAGCCAGGGTAATGGGATGGGTAAAGGTTGGTGGTTTAAGTTCTCAGTCCTGTCCACTGGGTCCAGCCAGCCAGGAAAGGGGCAAGACCTGGAGTCTGGGATAAGACATGAGTGGGCAAACCAGTGTGATTTCCATCTAATAAAAAGGAGTCTGAGGACATCCTCTGTCAGCCTGCACCTCTCTCATGCCGTGTATTCATGGCAGACCAATATGGTCTCCCTCTGCCTGCCTCCAGGAGCTAGGCAGGAATTTCAGGAGCTGGGAGACGAACAGATCCAAGTGCACCCTACTGTTTTACCCATGCCTGTGATGAGCTGTGATGGCTGTGACGAGCTGTGCTCCTCAGCTGCCACTAGTGTGAAAGGAGACTGGACTCCAGAAAGACACCAAGGGGATGGAAAAGATGGAAACCAAAGCCCTCAACATCCTTCTCAAGGGCAAAAGTGTTGGAAGGTCCTTAGAGGAAAAGTTCTGCAGAGAGTCTGTGATGCACAAATATGCTCTGAGAATGATGCAGGCCAAGTGTTTCCAGGAGGAGCAGGGATGGATGGATCAAGCTTGTGGAAGCAGTGGGTGGAGGCACCATACAGAGCACTCATAGACTCAAAGAGGATGCATGGGAAGGCTGCACGATGGGGAGGCAATGGGGAGTCTACCAGAGACGCAGCTAAACCAGCTTGTTTAGTCTGGCAGAGATGAAGGGTGAGAGGGTGGTCTTTATAAATACACATTTACAAAGCAAGGCCCCATATTTATTTGTATTTTAATTAGATTTATTTAATTAGATCAGTTTAAAAATGGGAACCCTGGTTTTGTTATTTCGGTTTTGGGTTTTTTGGGGGGCATTTGTTTTGCTTTGTTTTTTTTTGTAAAGAAAATGCAGTAGGGTTCACAGTCATTTCCATATATCAGTATCCTGAAATTGCTCCATGCAATAGAAATTTTCAAGTGTTCCCATTTACTTTTATCTTCTTTTCCAGAAGGCTGTGTTCACAGGTGGCAGGAAATGGTGGAGGAAGTCAAGGAGTGGGTCCTGCCAACATGGGCCTGTACCTACTGGAGCTGTGTGGGAGCACAGGGGATCTCCAGGTGCAGCCTATGTACCTTGTGCTTCATGGCTGTGTTTGCTCCTTGGTAGCCATGTGTCCCAGTGAGCTCATCTCCCCGAGCCCAAAATCCCTGAGGCAGCCTCAGCCCAGCAGTCAAGGGGCTGGATGTTTGGTCACTCACAGGAACCTGGGAATTTCTACGCCAAAAGGAGGGCGTTATCTTCCTGTGTGGACTTCTCTGATCTCCGAATCTGCCCATGGCTTCCTTTAGAAGCAAGGAATATCTCATGGCAGTTTCACCACAGACTACCACTTTTAATTATCACAGAATATTCTCTTTCAACAAATCAAAGCCCAAAAGACATCCTGGGCCTTTGCATTGCATCTTTAAGGGACAGCCCTGTCCTGGAGGGGCTGCAGGACTCACCCGGATGTGTGGTGTGGTGCCCTATGGAAGTGCCACAGCCCCAGGGATCTTCTACAGGGCTGAGCTGGGCATCAGGCTGCAAAATCCATGGGGGAGCTCTACAGGGAAGCACCAGGATGTGGAAAGGACTCTCACAAGGAACAGGAGATGACTTTGCTGAGTGAGGATGTCACCTCCCTGTCTGGGAGTGCCAGTGTCCCTTTTTCTTTTTTCTAACCAAGAGAAAGAAAAAAATCGTCGTGAAGCTCGTGAAGATTTCTGAAGCTGCTCTGGCCCTGCAGCTCCAGCCAAGGAATGCTCAGGGGGTGTCAAGGCAGCTTCATTTCCCTCTGTGGGAAAAGGAAACATGCTCCTCTGCAGCAGAGCCCAGGCATTCCCCCAGAGACGGCAGATTTGTCCCTCTCTACAGAAATATCTTCTGTTGTGGAGGTGGCTGCGGTGCTGCATTCCCTGATTGTGATTCCAGCAAAACATATAGCTGGGTTGACTCTGGTTGGTGAAAAAATTGTCTTAACAGCATCACCAAGTCGTTCTCCTCTGGAACAAGTCCTCGAACTCCTCGGGGCTGCAGGATCAGTTTCACACAGTGAGCACTTGGAGAAACCCTGTTCTGACAAGGGAATCTGTGCCTTCCCCTCACGCTCCTGGATTAATTAGAGAAGTCTTCAAACTTCCCAAACACAATGATTTCCTTATGATTTTTTTAAACAAGCAATTTATTTTAGAAATAACACCTCTGCCTTGGGGACCTGCTATCTATGCAAGTAGTTTTTATTAACTGCAGAGAGGAATCCTTCGGGGTGAAAACACCAGCTTTCAGAAGACTGTAATACACTGCTAATTTGTACTTATTTATTTATTTGACAAAAGCCGTGAAAACTGAAAGGCATCCCAATGATTATTTTAATCTCCTTGCCATTCTCTGGGTATTGTTTGTATTCTGGGGAGATCACTTGAAATTTCAGCACTGTCTTCTCATACAAAGGATATGTTATTAACATGCATATTCTTTGGCAGCAGTTCCACGTGCTTTTTGAACCAGGAAGGCATTTTTTATCTTGCTTTCATTTGAAAGGTGGAAAAGCTGTTTTTCCATTAGGGCAGATCATCAAGAGAAATAGTTCAGGCTGGAAGAAATCAGTCACGGGAGTGTCAATTCAGCTGCACAGGGCCCCAGAGGAAAGATTGGAGGAGTTTGGCTCTGTCTGGACTTCATCTAACATGGCAGATTATCCAGGTCTGATGGCTTTTTTGTGTGGACAGTGACATCCAGGGAGCTTTTGAGGATCTGTGGGGCAAGGTGAGGCTGGACGTGGCATGGAGAAAGAGGGACCAAAGCACCAGCCGTGCTGCTGAGGACTCTTAACTTGTGACATGTGCTGGCAGCAGAGCCTGGCTCCTTCTGGGCTCAGTGGGATGCTTTTGGCAACAGAAGGGGTTCAGTTCCCCTGTCACCTGGGCTGATAGAAGCTCCCTGTAACCCCGGCCAGCCCTGCAGAGGTCGACTCTGCTTGAAGGCTTTAGCTCACGCACTTTGGGTTAATCTGAATTAGCAGCTTTCTCTAGGCATGAGCCTTTTTCTGCTGCAGCAGGAGCATGAGCTGTTTTCACCAGTGTGACTGGATCCAGAAGGGAATTTCTGTCCACAGGAGGGCTTTGGAGCAGAGATGCAGCAGTGAGACTCCCCCAGCACAGCTGGACACCCCAGGAAGGGGCTTTGTGAGGCTCTGCCTTCCCTGTGCTCCTGGACACCCCCCAGCATGACTTTATCTTTTGGCCTAAACGTGTGTGCAGCTGTTTCACTGCCTGCTTTGGGCCCGGAACAAACTTGCCTGATAATGTCTCACTCTGGCTTTCCCAAATCTGTTTGTTGGGAGTGATCTTGTACATCACCTTGTGCTGCTAACCTCATCTGCAGCCAAGAAAATGAATGGCTTCAGCTGGGTCCATGTTTTTCCCTAGAGAAAGGGCACAGGTGAGAAGGGAAGGTGCCAGCAAATAGCCAAAAATGGGTGTCCTGGGAGATGGCTGGAGATGTGTCCCCTTTTCTCACACGTGCAGGCAGTGCCCTCTAGTGCTGCTGCCTTTTGGACTAAGCGGGGAATGTTAAACAACGAGAAAAACGGAGAGCAAAGCTCCGGTCTGAGCTGATGGCACACACAGATGGACATAAATCCCTAAGTTCTGCCAGCACCCTGGGCACGGGGTGGCGGTGGTTGCCCTTCTCCCTGGAGGAGCTGCATTGGTAGTGGCCATGGTGGCCAGTGGTGAGGAGAAACTGGACCACAGTGGAGAGGTGAGACACAGAGGAAAGCCCATTAGACACTGGGATTTCCCCCTGGAATCACAGGAAGATCTGGAATGGGAATCACAGGAGGAGCATAGATAATGGGTGGTGGCTCTGCAGGGATGTCCTCTCCCGGTGGTGCCTCATGTCCTCAGCCTGGTGGCAGGGATCCCTCCAAACCTGCGGCACATTCATGCTGGGAAGCTCCTTTACAACCTGTCACACTCTGCTGCCACCAGAGCACCGCATTTCAACCAACAGGTGATGACACTCAGTCACACTCCTGGTGAGACAGGTGCCATTGGCATAAATGGGAAGAAAAGTTAAATCTGTTTTGAATTAGGAAAACAGCAATATTAGTTTAGGTTAGAGACTTCTTTTGTATCTTTCTTCCTTTTATTTTTTCCTCTTAGAAATGTTTTTTATTGTCTTGCAGGTGCTGAACATTTTATTGCTTCATTTTCATTTCTTCATTGCAGTTTGTTTGCTGTTGGCTCCTGGCTCTAATAAGCTCTACTTTCCAGAAGGGAAAAAAGGTTTTTCTTTTCTGGATGCCTGTATGTTTAATGAAAAAAGAAAGCCAAAAAACTCATCCTACTTCTGGTTTGAAGAAAATTTTCATTGATGCCCTTGGGAGCAGGTGAAAAGCTTTTCTATTAAACACAATGAGAATGGAAATTTGATCCATATGATTCCACACAGCCTCTTCCTTCTTATTTCTGGCAGCATTCTCAGAGGATGTCTTTTATCTTCATATCATCTTGGCTGACACCAACCACAAACCATGTACCGCTCTCAACATACCTGAGCACCATCTTGCTGCTGAAAATGCCTCCCATTTCTCAGCCAGGAAGGTGTCATTTATTACTTCTACCCCATTGGTCTCCGGGGACTGAGTGGGGAGCAGGTTTCTTCTGTGTTAGTTGATGTAAATACACACTTTTAGAAATTGCTCACTACTTCTCAGAGACGGAGACTAACGGCAATGGGCGGACCCCTGGCACAGTCCTTTAGGGCAGAACTGGGGCCAGGTGAGGTGCTGGAGCAGAGCTGAGCTCTGGAAATTTGCCTCTTCTCTGCCTGTCTCAGGTCCTTGCTGTGAAGGCCACAGCTCCATCCCATGGTCCCTCCACCCACACCCACAGAGTTCATGAGCCAACCTGGGTGCCAGCAGGAGATGTCCCAGGTGGGGCTGGTGGGCCCCAGAGATGTATTCTGAGAAGTGCCTTAATTTTTCTAATTAATGCAATCCCAACAGTCAAGTTTTTTGTCTTCAACAAGTTCAAACTGACTAAGTTGCCTCACTGGAACATCCTTTCTGAAACTTAGAGGACTGGACAACTCTTTGGTTGACACATAAATATCCTGGCCTGATACTAGAAGAATAGGAATCTGGGTGTCTCTTCCTGGGACACAGTGAAAACCTGGGCACAAGTGCTTTGTGGATTCCTGCTGAAATCGATACTCTGATACTGATTCCAGTGTAGATGGTGCCTCATTAACAGAAGAGTTTTAACAGAGCCACATCCCCCTGCCATCATCCTTGGCCAGAAAGTAACTCTCTTTCCTTTTAGTGAGCTGAAGTTCTTAGTTAATACTCATTTTTTCCTTAAATGATATTTCACTGGTACAGTAAATGATCAATTTCTGTTCCATGTAACCAAGGTCAGGTGTGAGAGAATAATAGTCTCCTACCCCAGCCTGGCATACCACATGGAAATGATTTATTGCATTTCTAAAAGAGGATTCTTGACATTTTGAAAATGCAGTGTAGTCCAACAGTAATTAAGCAAAAAGCAGGCTGCCGAACAATTGATTGCCACTGTCAGCAAAGCCTGATTAACTCAGATGCTTGAAGAACTGTTTCTGCCACCCATGAATTAAAGGTTAGTAATTAAATTTATGGGCCATGGCCACTGTCTCTGGATGGCACTTCACTTATAAGCATCCCAGTGAAAGATAATCAGATAGAAAAAAACAGAAGTTGTTACCTCAAAGGCTTTTTATTGAGAGACAGTGAAAAGTGGCAGAGGATTGTGCACCGGTATCAGCCACTGGGTGACTTGTGGCCAGGAAAGGCACTTCTGGCAGGACTGATGTCCTGACAGAGTGATGGAGCCTTGTTCAAGCTGAGAAGCAGAAACTTGAACAGGAATTTTACTTTGAAGGATGAGCATTAGTCATGTCTCTCCCACTTGGAGCCTTCAGGATGGGTTCCTGACCCACCAGCCTGATGCACAATGCTAAACTTGATACAGAAGCCACTGGCTGAGTTCTCCAGTGATGGGAGAGGCCAGACAGTGACGGCAGGAGCTCTTCTGCAACACAATCTGGTCTCAATCACAGCTGCTGCCAGGGAGCTTGGTTTTGGGCCCACCTGGTCAATGTGGAAAACAGATGATGGACATCAACTGCCTTGAAAAATCACTGTAAAGACAAGGGGCATCTTGATGTTCTCAAGGCCCCACATTTCAGGTCCTCCCTTGTGCAGGCTGAACAACATGAAAGACTTATGGGAATTTCCCATTCTTTAAAAAGACCTGAATTTATGGCTCAGATGTTTGGGGTTTCAGGTCCCCCTTTGGGCTGGGCTGCCTCATCTGGGTCGCACCAGCCCCAGGGTAGCCAAAAGGCAGGGTTTGTACCCAACCACTGCTATGTGACAAACATTTCTGTGAAAAAACACTTTGGGGTTTGGGAAGACATGTTTTTTTACTGGATTCATGAAATCTGTGCTTTCATCATGCAGGTTTATTGTGTGTTTGTCGAGATTAAGGAGGTTTTGGGAGATGCCTGAAGTTCTGTTCCTGAGCAGAAGTTAACAGATGTTATTTGATTGCTTTGACAGTCTTAGGCATTGTTTTTGCAGGTTTCTTCCCACCACTGGGCTGTCATTCTTCATGAAAGCAACTTGAATTTAATTGCAAGGCTACGTTGGACTCCTGCAGAAGCACTTTGTAGTCTCATTTTCACATTAGGATAAAAATGAAAAAAAAAAAATCAATGCATAATGATTTTTGCAATCTGCCATCCTCTTGGGTGAAACTCATCCAGAACAACTAATGAACAGTAAAAACCCACTTCTTCTGTGAAGACCCAACTCTGCTCATTACACACTGAAGATTTCTGCAGCTTTTCTCCCCCTTCCTGTCAGTCCTGACAGACACATTTAAAATCCTGCACTTTACTGACAGCAGCTGGAAAAGCACAGTGTGACAGAGCTCGTGCTGCACCTTCACTGTTATTTTCCCTCATGAACACAGGTCTGCAAACTCTCCTGTGCATTTGGAGGGTGTTTCCACAACAGCTGGAGTGTCAGAAGGATCAGGATTAACCCTCCCTTGTGGGTGCAAACACACAGCATTTAAATGTGCCCATTGCCACCAGGTTTGCTCTAGCACGAGTTACCTCTCCTGCTGATTGCAACTCTGTAGCTATCAGATCCAAAGCAGCAGAAATCTCATGGGATTTCTGATGATTTGGAGTTAATTTTATTAGGGTTGTTGGGAATCTCATACAGCTGGCTTTCAGATTTTGTTCTTAGGCTCTTCTTAATTGACACGGCACTGAGTTGGTTTTCCTTCTGTATCTACGTGAGGAGTTTTGTCCATCTTATGGCACTTTCAGGACCCTCTGCCTGGTGGTGTTGCTGGTGGAGCTCCATGACGAGCACACACAGCTCTCATCTCACACCACAAGAACACGAAAATGTCACCACGGGGCAGACAGGGGTGGCCAGGGACATGTGGCCAGGGCAGCAGCATTCACTCACGCAGCCTGAATGAGATAAATAGGCTGTGATTCATATTTCCATGGGTTTGTGCACATTCACACAGCCGTACTGAAAGGAGAAGAAAGAGTTATGATGTGTTCTGAAATATAAATTATATCAAAGTCAAAGCTCAGGGTAATTGCTGCTGAAGTAGATCCAAAGGTTGACATTATGATTAAATAGTGCTGCTGCCTTTAAGGGGAAATCTAGTTACAGACAAACAACATGGAGGTCAGCAACAAAATATAATTCAATTCCTAGCTATGAATTAATGAATGTGCTTTAGATTAATTTAAATCCACAAAGAGACTTAGTGTTGCAGAAATATTCATTAAGAAGTTTACCAGATTACTCCTCTGGCAGGAGTTCAGCTTTCTGCACTCCTCCAGGTGAACCCACTTCACACACAGCACAAGGAACGTGCCAGTTTTCCTTACCAAACCCATCTGCTTTGGTTTTTGATGCTTCCCCTCTGTTGCAGCTGACCTGTACAATGCCTGTCACTGCTCACCAGGCTCTGAACAGGACATTTGCAGGGAACACCAGCAGGACGACAGACTGAGGGTTGTTTGAGCTCAGTTTGATTTGGTAGCAATGAGGTAACAATGAAATGGAACCAAAAAACCCTGCTGGAGACCATCACCATCCAGGGACCAGGCAATAGATTTCCACCTTTCACTCTGGGATCGTGGCCTCTCTGCAGAACACAGGTGTCAGTGGGGCTTAAGTGTGTCCTTGAATGTTTTCTGGTTAACGAGGCTCTTCCCAACCAGTGCTTATGAGGGGGTGTGCTGGAAGTATTTTATTTTTCTATGCTATTTGGAACCTTTTCTATGTTATAATAGTCTCTGGCCACCTTCCTAAACATGTAAGGAAAAGAGCTGATATAGCCAAGGACTATCCAGGGGAGGAAAATAAAATGCTTTCAGTGGTCACAAGAGGAGATGAAGCGGGGACAAGTCACACCAGTAGGTTCACAGCCCTGCCAAGGGGTGCCGAGCCCCAGTCCTGCCTCCAGGAATGGTGCCAGAGTGGGAAGGGCTCCTCGAACCACCACCCCTTCTCTGGAGGGAGCTGGGGCCGGGGGCACTGTGCTGGCAGGACATGAAAGCAGCTCCGACACTGCCTTGGCTTTGCTGTCCCTGTCATGGTGGTGAAGGAGGGATGGGTGGCCAGGACAGAAGGCCACCCACATCCTTCCACCTCCCGTGACCCTCATTTGCTTCTTCCCAGTGCTGGAGGGATTTATGATGCACCCTTACTGGGGCAGAAGGCTGTACTTGAAATAAGATGGACAGACCCTCTGTCCTCACTCAGAGCTTCTGTGGCTTTGGGTTGCAAATCAAACCATGAAGAACATAGAGGGCACACGGGAAGAGCAGACAGCACCTCCCTAGAGTGAAATATTTGGACATTGAAAGCCAGATCAGCTCACCCCCAAAATAAACTGCTCTGAGCTGCTGCAGAGCTGCTGTAACAGAGACAGGCTGGCTGCGTTCAGCCCACGGTACCTGCTTGTCCTCTGCAGGAACCTCCAGCAGGGGCAACTGCTGGCCACAATAGCCACGACCCACTCCTGCTTGTGACATTGCTCGCTGTCCCCAAAGCACTGAAGGCAAAGCCTGTTCCAACTCCATTGACCTACTAAGACGAAACACTTGGCTACATGTCCTAAGCATAGCTTGGTGCATGGCTTCTCAGTGGAGTGCTGCTGCTTTTTCTGTGGGTTTCCTTTTTATTTTTATTTTGTTAGGTTGGTGTTTTTCTAAGTAGAACACATTGTTCTTCTCCTATGGTTTGATATGGTTTGTTGCAGAGAGCTGCTGTAGCCTTGGGTAGCCTCACCCTTCCCAGCCTTCTGCTCCAGGTGGTTTTGCTTTCCTGCAACACCAAGATCTTGTGCCACAGGGGCCAGCAAGTAATAACTCACAAGCCATTTCTGGCTTCTTTTAGCTCACAGTCAGGAGCTTGGCTGGAAAACATTTACTGTAGACAAGCAGCAGCCATTAAAAGTGGACTTCGCTTTCCAAGCACTGTGGTAATTTCTCACCCATAAGATTCACCCATTATTTACGGTAGGAAATCAGCTGCAGCAATTTAGGAAGCTCGGGATGTGGCTTCCTTCACCCTTGTGCATACTCAAACCTCAGGGAGCAGGTGGAAACTCTTCCACACTCATAAAAGGTGATTTCCAGTGACCACAGATTTGGTCCTGGGGTTTCTGGAAGGCTCTCCCTTGGCTGAATATGGGCTGTTTTTTTTCCAGGCACCATTCACACCATCCCTGGGGTCCCTGTGGAGACACCACAGAATGAAAATCCCTGTCCTGCGGTAAAGAAGCAGGTGGACTACGGAGAGAATCTCCTTCTTGTATGGCAGCTCTGATAGTTGGAGTTAGAGAACAAGATTCATTGCTGGCATGAAATGGTATAGCTCAAATGAAGTCGGATAATATCTGCTTGAAATGAGATGCTCTAATTGCCAAGCAGCAGGAAGAGCAGCTCAAGTTGCTCAGCTGAAGTCTTTCCTTTGGAGCAGTAAGCAAGCAGCAGAAAGAGGGTGGTGAAGGCAAATCTGCTTGTGCTGCTCTTGGGGATCACAGCCCTGCTTCCGCCCTCTGAGATTTAATTCATTTTAATTCAGTCATGAGTCCCAACCTCCCTCTTTGTGGGTGCTGTAAATTGTCTGTAAGCTTTACCAGAAGATTTTCTCTCCTGACCTAAATGCCATGGTAGCATTTGAGCTGTGCACCTGTTCCCAGCAGAAGCATTTTGCTCCACTTCCGAAACACTAATTTAATATCCTGGCAGTCCTCAGGACAAGTGTGTGTGCCTGTTATCAGCATGTATCTACTAGCTATTACCTAAATATGTTAAAGGGTCAACATGATATTTGTAACCCTGTCCTTTAAAGGGCCTCATGATGGAAGGAAGGACCTGTGTTGACAGCATTGCAGATGATTGATTCAAACTGAAGTTTATTAAAAGACTACCATAATTTTGAAGGACTTTTTTACTAAGAAATAGAAGAAATCTTTAATTAAATCTCAAACCGCAGTGAGAGGAAACACCAAGTGCGTGAACATTTGAAATAAGCAGCACACCATAATAGGTTCAGGAAATAGATGTTTTGGGCTCATGGAGAGTTCTCAAAATCTATAAAATTAATTGAACAGGAATGAAAGTAGTGACTCCCAAGGAAGAGATGCAGCAGAGAAACCTTGGTTACTTAGCTGTTGCTGTAAAGTTCCGGCTCAGTTTCTCTTCCCACTCCCACCCCTCTCTGGAGGGCAATCCCCTGGTGTCACCATGTCTCCCTTGGCACAAAGGCCACCGTTACCATTACCCCTCTGGGTGGATACTGGAGCTCTTGCAGGTCAATTAACTGGGAGGGAGAGAGGGAAGCAGAGAGACTGTCCCATGGAAAACATCAGTTCGAGATGTCTCGCCTGCAGCCAAAGCATTCCCGAAATGTTGAGTGCTTTTCTCTCCATGGGCACCCGGCACCCAGAGGCCTGGGATGAGATTTTCACCTCCACTGCTGGCAGCCCCAGCCAAGGGCTCATTTTCATGGGATGCAGCAGTTTCACTGCAGGTTTGCAGACCGTGGGCTCTGTGTGTGGGTGTTCACTGACCTCTCCTGGCCAGACCCAGGCAACTCGCAGCCGGCTGGGAACCAGCTGCCCTTGAACACCTTCCCTGGGAAAATATTCCTGCTGGGAAGCAGCGACAGGGCACAACTCACAGTTAAAAGGCAACAAAAGAGGCAGAACCAACCCTTTGGGGACATGCAGGAGATCTTCCGTGGTATCTTTAACAAACTAAAAGCATCTGTGACTGTGAGTTATTATTGCAGTAATAAATCACAGTATAGGGACAAAGGAGACCTGGAAGCATCCCAAAATCCATCTCAGTCCTGCAGTTCCTACTGGGGAAAAATTAGGGGTAAAACTGAGGGCCAAAAAATTATGCCTGTGAGGAAACTGGGCAACCTTGGAAATATTAAATGAGTATTAGGAAGAAAGGAGAAAATCCAAGAAGCTACCACATGTATTTGGGAGGGCATCACTCCCTGGAGGAATCTGGTGAATCTCTTAGCTGCACAGTGTAGGACTTTCTGTAAAAACCTGTATGAAAATGGTTGTTATTGTGCAGTTGTAGTAAGAATTCAAATACGCAGCAGCAGCAGCAGCAGCAATTTTCCTGACAAGATAAGCCAACATCTCCCCATTCTTACGGATTTCTACAAATTCCTCTTATTTATGTAACCATCTCAAAATACCTCATTCAACTGCTATTTCTCAGCTGCATATTTCAACACCTGCACCTCACAGCAGAGTAGAGCTGTAAGCTGGGGACTCACATTTGCTTTCAGGAATGGCAGCACTCACCCCTCTGCAGCTCCCTGGCAAAGCAGTGCTCTGGGTCCAAACAGATCCACATCTCCCTTCTCAGCCTGCTTTCTTTTTTTTCAATTTCTTTTTCCTGCTGGAAGACAAGGAGGATTAGCTAAGCCTATAGCTTAAATATTATAATTAATTGGTGCTTTTCAATTTTTTTATATGCCTTCTGCTGCTATGCTAAAAGTGGGTTTTCTTTGTGTGAGAAAGCCTTTGTTTGCCTGAAACAGGCTTTTCCCACCCCTGCATAAATAGCACTTTGAAAAATTGCATCACAAAACCCGCAGCATTGGGATTTTAGAAAAAGAGCCTGAATGGCTGGAAACTTCACATAGCTCTGCAGCTGGGAGAGTGTGGCTTTCATCTGACAGGCTGTTTAAGGATGGTTTGACCTCTCTCTTCCTTTACATGCAGGGAGTTAACTTCTCCTGTAAGTGTCCAGCATAAATTATTTTAATGCAAATTTCCTTGTCAAAACTACAAACAGACATTTGATCAAAGGTCAGCTCTCCTTTGTGTTCCTGTTTGATATAGAAATTTCTATTTCATCTTTGACTGTCATGGTCAGTTAAGGGAACTGTAGCCTGATGGGAAATTACTCATGCATTTCATGTCCTCTCTCCAACACGATTTTTTTCCCCCCTTTCATATCTTATGGGTGTTTTAATTTGAATATGTTTTCATTTTTTAATGGAATAGTTAAATTAGCTTTGAAAAATGTCGTAGTATGACACTGAAAATTGTCTGCTTTTTAAACTGAAGCTCAATTTACTGCCGTTTGATACCCTGGGAGCTGATCAAATAATTACTATTCCCTTACTGCTGGTTTTATTTCATGCTTAACTTGTAGATCTTTTTTTTTTTTTTTTTTTTTTTTTAATGGGACAGTGCCTGAAGAACAGGAATTGCAGCAAAAGGAAGGTTTGGGAAAATTTTGTATGTATTTCTTGGGATTCTTTGGCTCTGCTGTATCCAAGAGAGCCTGGGGAACCTGGAGCTCACTCAGAGCTTGGGGAGCACAGCAGAGGGGTGAGCGCTCCTGGTCCCATCCTGCCCCAGCACTGGGATCTCGGGCTCCTGAGTGGGAGATGCTGCAGGGAACTGGCCACACCAAGACTGGGGAGGAAGCAGACACTACATAGGGAATGATCCCAAAATCTCATTTCTATCCACACAGACTCTCCTAAGAGATATTTTCTTCTTTTCTTGAAGCAGTTTCATGGTTTAACCAGGCTACACTAGGCTGTCCAGGCTGTTTGCCTTTCCAGTGTCCCCCAAGCCCTCTTGACTAACAGTCCCTCTTTCCCCATTAGCTTTGCACCCGAGTCCCACGATGAGATTTAGCATCAGGGCACCTTTGGAAGGCAGGGGAATTTCATTTTAGAGCTGTAGCTCTGGGGTTAAGTCTCCAGGGATGTAAAAGGATGACTGCCATGAGGCTTTTAGGTACTGAACCTACATGATTTGCTTTAAACAGTACAGGAGATTTCTGCCAAACCAGGGAATTGAACACAGCTCCTCCTGTGGCCAACACTCCAATCCCCATTTATCATCCTCCTGCAACTTTTTTGGAGCTCTTCATAATGTGTAAAGTCAAGACTATGTCTAAATCCTTGCACATTAAACCACTGCTGCTGTATCCCTTTACTTCCCTATGCAAGTGCAGAGATGTGTCTGTGGCTATGGGGCTGACAAACCCTGGTGAGATCTGAGGACCAAAACCCAGGTTATGATTAATGTTCAACTGTCCAAACCTAGAGCCACTTTGGGGGGCCTTGCCTGTTGATGAGTTCTGAAACCCATCCCCCTTGGGGTTTTTACTGACATGTACCATGACTGTTACCTAAAAACACTGGAGCCGTAAGCCATCGAATGAGGTGGATGGCATAATTAGATACCACTCTCTGGGAAATGTGAGGACGCATTTTAGCCTTACGAAAATGTTGCCCTCATACTTAAGGCCAAGGCTTCGAAGATCTTGGACTCATGAGAGAGACATTGCCTCCTCCTCCCCATAGGGCTCCAGTTTGAGCTCCCAAAGACCTGAACTGCCTGCTCTGCTGTGTAGCTTTGCAAACCTCCCCTTTTCATGAGCATTTCCTGGTGGGTTTTCTGGAGCAGGACGTCCAGAGCTGCTGATCCATAACTCACACTGCCAGGTTGTGTCTCCTCTCAGCAAAAAGTCTTGTAACCAATTTCCCTTCTTTCTTGTGTCTCCTCCTGTTACCTTCAAGCACACAAACTGGTTCCTTTGAGATGGAGATGGATGTGAGGCAGCTCGGATGTGCAGAGCCCTCCTTTGCCAGGGAAGTCTTTGCCCTTCCTCAGTGTCTGGGATCAAGTCACCTCTCATTTATCCAGCAACTTCTTCTGCCTGCGACGTCCCAGCTCTCCTCATCGGTGACAGTGACACCAGATGGCAGCAGTGGCCTTCGGATCCAGCTCTGGGTGAAGGCACCGGTGAATGTTTCTCTGCGTCCCAGCTTTTTCGAGGACAGCTTCCCTCTGTACTTTCCTTCACTGGGGCTCAATCAGCTCCCATACAGGCCGTCAAAATAAAATTGCACTGAGTATCTATGTGCTGTAGTTACTTAGTGTGTCAAAATCACACACAAAGGCCAACTTAGAAAGTCAAGAAAGAGAATTCCTATCTTCAGGCATGCTTTAATTAATCATTTTGTCACGGCTTTGATGCTGCGCTGACAAGTGAAAGCAAAGACCAGGATTTTTGAAGGTCATGGGGAGTTTGGGGTGCCTGGTTAAAGTGATTGCTAACTGACCACCTGAGGAGCTCCCAGTAGGTAAGTGAGGATTTGTGGCACCCTCCATCTTTGGCCCTTGGTCTCATGAGGCTTTGGAAGACGTTGGATGACTCTGGCTTCATCATTTTAGGGCCTCCTGTCCACTGTGCCCTGGCACCAATCCTGCACTGCCACTCCTGCCTGCCAGGCCCTCAGGAGGTTCAGCACTGAAACTGTGGCAAGGACCAAAAGCTGAGCCAGGAGGCCACAGGCTGTGTCTTTTTAAGATGCTCTCACCTAACAAACCTCCTTTGCAGGAGTGGAATATGGGGCCCTCAACGCATTTTGTTTATGATGACGCCCAAATATTTATTGAATTTTTTTATTTGATCTGGGGGTTAACAATTTACCTGTTAGCCACTCCAGAAATCATTACTGTACTGACTGCAAACAGGAAAAGAGAATACCCAACTTGGATGATTGATTGTTCTGTGTGTTGGGGCAGACAGTTCCAGCAAGGAGAAAGAACAGAGCTAAACCCCACTGCCTGAGGGAAGACCTTTTAGTGATGGACAAAAATGGAGAAAGCCCAGTGAGTGCCATGCTTGTTCCTCAGATTTCGGAATGGTACCAAAACCCAAATAAAATGGTGCTAAGTAATTCACACTGGCACACTTTAAAACAGTTTTAAGCAGCTCAGCAGTGAGAATCATTTGGTTCAAAAGAGGAGCTGGACTTTTGTAGGTTGAATAAGAGAAATACTGATATAGTCCAGGAATCCTGCTGGGTTTTTCCTCCTAGATACTAATAACTGCATTTTAACTTCTCTGCTACTCCCACTGACCTGGTCTGCAAACAGAAACAAACCATTACAGCTTAATTTATGCAGGGCAGTGACCCTGCAAGTAGCAGGACAGGAGATCTGGGCTCAGTATTCTCTTCACCTGTGCCCAGGAGCTTGGGAAAATTCAAATTTTAAGGAAAAACCTCTGGAGTCAGGGAAACCTCAGAAATTCCACTAATCCTGGATTGCGGGCTTAGTTTCTTTTATCTGTCTCCACTACCCCTGAGCAAACCACTGGACTGGTCTCCAGGTATGCCCATGGGATGAGCCTGCAGGGGCCAGGAGAGGCTGGGATGGATTCCTCTCAAGGTGCTGTATCAAAACACGGAACATAAAGACATGACTGGCAGTGTCTGCTACACACTACTGTCTTGAAAACCTGGTTTAGCTCACTAGATACCTGTTATCATCTAGAGCAGAGACCGCTTCTAGCACCAGGCAGAGTGGACTGGACCCTGCTCTGGAGTTACCAGCTCTTACAACCAGCTCTATAACCTGAAAACAACTGGTGGCACATGAACAAAACTGTGGGTGTTCACAACTGAAAGAGGAGCTTGCACTGGCTTTGGATACAACAGTGCTGTGGCTTTGCAACTTGGGATGCTGAGAAGGTGCTGCAGCATATTGCCTTGTAATAACACGATGCAAAAGCTCAGCAGAAAGTCTGTGAACCAGATAAGATTGATTAAACAATTTCTAAGCAACGGGGTTGCACATAAAAATTTTATTAAAACCTCAAGTGCTAAATTTATTTCCTGGGTCTGTCACCGCTATTTTTTTTTCAGTAGTGATAATTACTACATTAGAAATTAAATGAACCTCATATACTACATCTTTCAGACCTCCTAGGAGAGTTGTGAAAGTGATTTAGGGAAGTGAATTTGCTATTGTGCCTAATCAAGTTACAGTAATTGTCACCTATAATTTTAACTTGACTGCTATGTGTTTAATTGGAAGCTTTACCTTTGGTTTTTTTGTAACTGAGCTTCTCTGTGACTGTTTTTCTACGTTCCATCCTCTTCCAAAACCCATTGACAGAAGACAAATCATTGCATACAGCTGAGCAGCCAACAGCATTGCTGTTTGCAACCACATTGGCTTCCTCATCAACCTGATGTGCTGCAGCATCAGGTGATCTTCCTTGTGACACCAGCACCAGGCTGTTTCCCTTGAGAGTCTAATCACAACTGTGTAGATATGAGTGGCAATAAAGGGTCTTTCTGGGCTGAGGGGCTCCTTAATAGGACCACAAGTATGGTTCTGACTGGTCTTTGTTTCTGTAGGTTTGATCAGAGATATATTCACAGACTTGACCCTGCTTTGGAAATGCTGGGTCATGTGCAGCCTGCTTAGAAAAGCTCATTAATAAGTCCCTTATTCTGATTCCTCCAACCAGACCTCAACTTGTTTCCTTAATGAGCTCTGTGGTGCAGCAGGCCAAAGGGTTTACAGACCTGCAGGTGAGTCACAAAGTAAGACACAATAGAGACAAAGGTGTCCCAGTGCTTCTCAGCAGGTCCTCAAGCTGCTGAGTTGGGAGCTGGGCCAAGAGTAGGCTTGTGGAGGCTGTTAATGCCTCCTCCCAAACATATGCAGTGAGTGTACTGCACAGGTTCCCTCCTGTGGTGTGAGGTCTGGGTAATTGCTCTGGTCATTCAGCTCTAAAACAGGACTGGCTGCTCCTCCTCCCCTTTTCAAGCTAAGGAAACGTACCTATGTCCATATATATAGATGTGACTGCAGCTGCAACAGGACAAGGTTTCTTGTGGACCTAGGGAAGATGGTAATGATTATGGACATGGAAACTCTAAATCTGATTCACGATAACAGATGGAAGAATGGGACTGCTTCTAACCATGCCCGTTCAACACAGTGGAATACTTGCCCTCCTGAAGTCACATAATATATAAAACTTGTTCAATTTCAACTGGGATCAGGCCCTTCATTTTTAGAGAGTCTTTTATGGAGCACTAAAGATCCAGAAAGGCTATATTATGTTGATGCAATTAAAGGCGGTTACTCGAAACTATTTTATCACTGTAACACTCATAGAAATTATTGTGCTTGTGTGGCTTTGCGCTGGCATTCTGGAGCAATGTGTATGGAACAGCAGTAACCTTGTCCCTGAATAATTCATGTTGTTTGTCAGCCACTTCTTAAGCCTTTCTGCTTAACCACAGAAGATTAGCATTTTTGCTGCTTTTTTTTTTTAATCAAAGGTTTGGGGTGGGGGGAAGGGAGAGTGTTAGTTTTCTTTTTAACTTACTTTAAACACTTCCCCAGGCTTTCTGTAGGTACCATAACAATTCAAACTGGGATATTTTGGTCTTAGAAGTATTTTAGCTGGCTCTTGGGCCTGCTGCATTATACAACTTTCTGGTAAATCATGAATAAGCTGAAAGGCTAGAGAGCTCTTTTCCTAATTTCTCAAGGGTCCTTTTACTACCTAATTTGTTTTCATCCCATGTTATTTACTGACTAACTCTAATCAACATTTCTGGTATTGTTCCAGTCCACAAGTGTGGGAAGGTTTGGCAGGTAATGCGTGGCAGTGCAGGGAGGCTGAAAGATCCTGGCCTCGAAATGAATATTACTGGTTGGAAACTGGACTGCATTCATTACATGCTGCAGTTCTCCTGAGCTTTGCCTTTGATTAAGGATGCTCCACTGCTGTAAAACAGCAAAGCTCTGTTAGGTTCTAAAGTGATGCTGAGCTGCACAGCTGCACAGAAATACTCAGCCTCAAAATCAACAGGATGGAGGTAAAAGCCAAGGGTCTGGCTCAGAGCAAAGTGAGGGCGAAATGCCAGCCTGGGCAAATACAGGGTTGGGGTGTGTTTTCTTTGCTTCCTTCTTAGGGTCATGCAAAGTAGTCTTTGGATTTTTGGTTTTGGCTTGTTTGTTTGTGTAAGTTAAAAGTGAAAATTTGAATTAGTGATGCCATTAAGCATCCATCCTGTATTCCTCATGGAAAGAGCCCAGCAGAGGTAACCCAGGGGGTTTGCCATACACTGGCTGGTACGATGATGATAGCAGGCAGCCCACTGCCCCGGCCTCTTGTCTGGGAGCTGCTCCTGACCCAGAAGTCACTAAACTGGTGACACATCCCCTTTGTCTGTGGATCTGCACCAGCCCTTTGCACCTCAGCAAACTAAAATCACTGGCATACAGCAGCAGCCAAGTCCTGCTGGCAGGAGAGCATCACTGAAGGGGAGGGTGTTTGGGCTGTGGTGCTGACAGATTTCACAGAGAAATGTTGATATGTGCAGAGATCTGTGGACAGATCTGGTGAAGGAGAGGTTAGAGTGAGATCACTGCTACAGGACACAAATTCCTTGTCTCTGCAAGGCATCTCTGCTCTCCACTGGTCTGTGTGTTCCCTTAATTTCCATGCTCTTTCTTTAACTCTGAATTTTCATCTGACACACCAGGTAAGGTCTGGCAGGGGATGAGGTGGCAGGAATGAGGACATGGCCACAGCTGTTGAGTGCAGAGTGCTGTGGTGTGACATTCACACCTTCCTCTGGCACTCAGAGTTGGCTCATCTCCTTTTTTCCATTGCTAATTCTTTTGTTTTCCTCTCTATGCTGTAACATTTAAGACAGAAAACTGGGATGCTCTTGAAAAACCAAATGGCTTTTGGAAGAGACTCCTGCCTTAAATCCCAAACTTTGCAATTCGAACTTTCCATTCAAGCTAATTTTCCAAAATGCTGGCACCGGGTTTCTCCTCCTTCCCTCACTGATACTGTTTCAGCCTCTTCTCCTGGAGCTGCATCCTGCTCTGCCGTGGGTGGTTGCCAGGAGCCAGTCCACAGCTCCCACCCGACACCCGGCTGGAGTGACAGCTCCAGCTTTCACACGCTGCTGCGCCGGAGTCGCTGGGGAGTTTCTCTGTTCCTGTTCCACTATTAGGTTTCAAACCTCCCTGCTGAGGAGCTGTCCTCGAGTCACATCAGGTAAGCTTAGCTATGCATTGAATTCGGGGAGCGGAACTAATCCCACATTTCAGCTCAAGAGGAGAACAATGAGGCAGGAGCTGAGCCTGGCCCCTGGCTCGAAGGTAAAGGGTTTAATATATTAGTTGAAACAGATGCTTTACACTTTAGAATGTGTGTTGTATCTAATTCCAGGTCTATCTCTGTTTAGCTGAATGACAGGCCTATATATTTCATGGAAAATAGGTACAATACATAATGCATTACATATATGTCCAAATTATGTATATTATGTTTAATGTGTGCATGCTTTGGTCCATTACTCCTGACAATGCTGCAATGCCCAGATCAACAGTCTGCATATAAATTCAGGAAGACATAGAAGACTACTACCATTAGCAGACAGCAGCCCCCCCTCAACAAGTACATGCTTTTGTTTTCCCAACTGTTGATATTTCAGTCACTGAAAGAATTAAGTTCCGTCCCAAGTTTCATCTCCGCTACTCTGTGGAGGAGTATCTGGCTCATAGTGAATTTTCTCCCAGCATTCCCTTTGCCTCCAAGAGACATTTATATATATACTTGTAATGATAAAAAGATGAACCTTTATTCAGATCTGAATTTATAAAATCCTTATTTATAAAGATTTGAATCTTTCAGCTGAGTGGCTATGCTGGCTGCTAAAAATGGTACTTAATTGTCTTACCAGGTCCTCAAAGTGCAATTGTCATGTTTGGCAAATAGAGGAAAATTTTAATTTCCCCTAATTTGAAATGTAAAAAGAGTGGTGAATGAGAGGGACTGCCCTGAGATCTTGCCTGCACAGCGCATGCTTGAAATGAGAACAGTCTCTGCAAGAAGGAAGTGGCAATAAAATGACTTTCCCGTTTAGCATTTGTACTATTGCTACTATGAGTGAAAAGAACCAAACTCAGAGTTTTTCATGCCAATGACAAGCAAGCATGACAAATCTGAAAACGAGTTAAGACATTCTTTTCTTTTCCCCCGCCCTTCAATTCCCGGGCTCCTCATGTGGCTGACAAGTTCCCCCTTCCTGTTTGTTTGGGGCAGCAGGACAGAAAGGTCATTTCCCAGCAGGGGGAGGATCGCTTCCCAAGCCAGGTGTGGGCAGGGAAGGCTGAGCCTGCTGAGGAGTTGCTGCAGTGGCCTGAAGATTTCACAAGGAGCCCATGGGAACACAGGGCCTTCACTGGCCCAGCCAGACCAGTTTGTACACTGGCTCTCTGGCTGATCAGCAGGTTTACTCTTGGAGGCACAACCAGGCTTTAAAAAAGTGCAGATGTAGCAGTGATCGATCCTCCAGGGTGAGTGCTTTCCTGATCCCCAGTGTGACTGTCTTGGATTTCCTATGGGAATTGTATGTCCTGTGCTTGCCTGGCGTGTGGCTTGGGGCAAATGAATAAATAAGAATCCTGATTTTCAATTCCAGTGTGGCCTTCAGTGTTTGCTCTTAAATTCGTGAAGCAGACCAAAATAATTAAGTTTAAATATGAAGGGATGTTACAGCAGGATATTACAGATATCTATATTTGAATCTCTAATTTTATTTATATGTCAGTTTATCAAAACACCCTAGGGATGTTCAGTAGTCAAGGTAGTGGTATTCAGTGTAATTTTTAAAATGTCAGAATTGAAACCTTGGACAGTCTTCCCCTTGCCACCCAATAGCAAAAAGTGAATGCCTTGCCAGGTCTAAGTATAAAATGAACCATTTCATCTTAACTATTTTTATTTGGAAAGCGCTTCTTTATTCTACTAGGTTAAGGAGCAGGCATGTTGTCTCAGCACAGTTAAATCCCACAGCTTATTACCATGAAATACATAAGCTCAGAGGATATGAAAGAATTCCATCCAAGAGGATATGAAAGTGGTCTGCCCAGAGAGAGTTCAAGGCCTCCTGTATGTGGAACGCAGTTCCAGGCTTTAAAGCTGTGCCATGTCAGGACTTTCAAAAAAGCAGTTTTCCAAATGGCCTTTTAAACTGGCAATTATCTCCCGTGGATCATTAAGACAGACTTATAGAGGAGAAATGAAATCACTGAAAGGAATTCAGTTTGGAAGGGCTCCTCTGCTTCAGAGGTGCAGTGGCAGGATGTGTGGGGACAGTGCAGCCAGGTATGCTGTGACAAGCCCAGGCACCCAAGAGCAGCTTAAGTCACTGAGGCGTTAGGAGCCTAAATTGGGTGGCACGTCTGGATCCCAGCTGGCATCATCACAGCTCTACAGTTGCTGGAATCTCCTTGGGTCAGGCTAAAGCTGAGTGACTGCAGCTAGACACAGTCTTACCTGGGAAAAGGATTAGTAAGCAAAACCTGTGTGACCTTATTTGTGGGAGAGTGGGGGTCACATGGTGGAAAACCCGGTTACCCACCTTCCTGCTTTAGATTTCAGAATCAGTCATCCACATTTTTGTATATTCTAATGCAGTATTTGCATGTAATTTCTAGGAATCCATCCACTGTCTGACTTCCAGTTATCTCATTTATTCTGGACCTCAGCTCAGTGTCCCTCCATTCAATACTAAAGATACTGACCACAAGGAGAAAAGGATCTAAAGCCACAAACGAGAAGTAAAAATTGCCAGTAAATAGAAGTATGTAAACTGAAGTTTGACAGTCAAATATTCCAAATTGAATATAATCAAAGTCCATAGAATTTAAATTATGCAACTGAATTTGGATGGAGCAAGGAAATAAGGGCAGCTATTGGGGTATCTGTAACACATCCATTATTTCATTATTTAAAAAAAATAAACTGATGCCCCGTATTAAACCTATTCCCTCATGGAAGCTGACACATGGGACTTTCCTCTCTTATCAAAATACCCAAACGATCCATTACCTTCTCCAGGATGTTAAGATTGTTTCTGGTTGTTACCTTTCTGCATTCTGAATAACACCACACTGCCCCATCTTGTCAGATAGTACTGACTCAGAAATAGCCATTAAAAGTTAGAGGTCTGAGATGTTTGTTTGTTTTTAAGCTACAGGACTCCTGAGATATAAAAATAACTCCAGTGTATTAAGCTTCCCGTTTTCTTTAGGCTGAAAGTATGAAGGGGAATGATACATTCCTTCCTATTGCAGCTCTGGGGATTGTATGTTTTATATTCAAGTTCTTCAAAATGCAAAAAAAAAAAAAAGTTACTGAAGAGAAGAACAACTCAAAAATACACCAGCTCTGAGTGATGACTTCAGAATAGCCCAGGGATACAGGATGGTGTTGAGTAATTCAAGTTTACTTTCTGCTAAAAGATCCCTCTGGCTCCACTGGCTCCCACAATTAAGAAGGAAAACTAGTTTGCTCTTAACTTTCTTGGCTTGTTCCAGGCAGAAATGGCACTTTATTTTTGCTCTCACCTTTCTCTATCCATCTGTGCTCTTTGCGAAGTGGCTGCAGCTTTCCCACAGTTGAATCCCATTTTGACCACAGTGAGATCAGTTTGTGTCTACAGTAGTGCATTAAAGTCCCAGCTCTCTGTTGCCACTGGTCAGGCCACCAGTGACATATTTCTGGGGAGGCTGGTATGGGTTTGTCCATGCACACTGCAGAGCTTCAGCAACCCACGTGTAGGCAGAAGCGAAAATGGATGGAGGAAAGAAGGGGCAGCAAGACATCATTGCTCTTTGTTCTTACGTCTTCCATCATTGCAAGGGTCTGTTTGATCTGGGCAGTTTGGAAGTAGAGAGGACGTAGACAGAAGGGCTTGGAGATGAGATCAAGCCACTTGTTCAAATCCCAGAGACAAGGACAGAAACACATCTTTTCCTGCTCTGGATGGGGCGTTATTCGACATTTGTGTGTGGTTTGCTTTACAGAGTGACCACGTAGCCTGGGGTATATGGGTCATGTTTGCCAGCAAGAGAGATTTTGGAGACTCCAGGTCTGCTATGCAGTGTTTGTTCTAAAGAGCTGGGAAGCTGGCTATTTTTTAAGTGGTGCTTTTAAACACCATTTTGAGGAATAAGAAGCGCACAGATATGCACGAAATACCAACAAACATACTTTACTTGCAAAGAGGCTGGAGGTAATTCAGTCTCAGAGGATGCTCTGGTAGTGCTACATTTTCTGTTGGCAACCTGGGCTCTGATGCTCACTTCTAACACAGCCACGAGAAGCTTAAGGGTCCTGGTGTCTTAAGGAAGGATCACCGTAAAACTGTGATTAGAGACTTGACAAATTGGAACAGGGCTGTGTCCTTTCAGATGGCTTTGGGTTATACCTGCCAAAAAATGAGGTTTTCAAGGAGACCAAACTCACTCAGTCTCTTCTTCCTGTTCCCTGTGTTGCACAGAGCAGTGAGATCCAGCTGAGTACTGAGTTCTTGTCTCTGTGCAGGTACCCCAGCCTTCTCTTTGAGGCTCCTGGTAATCACACACTGCTCCTGCCAAACTTTATTTTGACAGTGGAAGAACGGCTATTTTGTTCTGCCGTGACTGCTCCAGGATACATCACTGTCACGTCACCTAAATGGCACCAGTCACTCCAGTTTGCAGTAGCTGCTGGGACTTGCTGACCGCAGCAGAGCCTGTCATTCTGAGATTAAGGAGGGATTAGCTCTGCAATTTCAGTCAGCCTTAAGAGAAAGGTTAAAGACTTTGGGAGGAGGAAGCACGCGTGTGCGCGCACGTGTGTCTTCCAAAACAACAGATGGTTTCAATAAAGTTGCTCCTGCTGCTAGGAAGTGGCACTTCTTGACATTAGCAGAGCCATATCTCATCAGGGTTCTTGTTTCTACCAGCCTGGCTCAGCACGGCCAAACCACTGTCTGGCATGAGGTAATCAGGGAAGGCACTCTGATATCTGCCCCATTAATTGCCCCCTGCCAGTCTGCCCTCTCTCCTGATGTAACACCCACTGTGCTCAGTACGGCGGGATCGATCGGCTTTGAAGGGCAACTTTCCCTAATGATCTGCAATTCCCCCTACTTAAACTGCAGCCAGAACTGTCTTTTTACGGATTCTGCAAGAAATGTGTGATTTCTTGGAACCACTAAACAAAAACCTCTCTGCTTCAATCAATGGATCGATGTATTAAATTATTGTGCAACTAAATTAATGTGCCCCTTGGTGACAGAATTGCAGAAAATGAGCAGTGTTTTATGCATTAAAGACAACCTGGTAAAAGATTGTTTTTCAAGGTTAGATTGTTCCACAGTGAATATCAAGATTTTTCCAATTAAAATATGAGGGGTTTTTGGAGCTGCATCAGCTCTATTACTTCTCACAGTTTCACATTGCAAATTAACTGGTACAAATAACTGAAGAACTGTAAATAGTAATTGAGACATATTTGGGAGTTAGCAAGTAATACTCGGGTTTTTTTACTAGTTTGTATTTAAATTCTATAGGTAAACAATTTTGCTGGAAATCACTGTGGGGTTATTTTGGTGGGGTGCTTGTTTGTTTGTTTGTTTAAACTCAAGAGTCATGAAAAATGCCACCATTCATAACGTTGTCATGAAAAACTAAAGAGCTTCTGCAGCCCTTGGTTTCCTCTTTTCGGGCTATATGGCACGTGTGGGAATAGGCTGTGCCTTCCTTTCATCATGCCCTCTTTTCAGTGAAAAAAACAGAGAGAAGGGCAAAGAAAAAAAGGAAAACAGGCTGCAGTGTCCTCTTCCTACAGCTTTAACATAAGCATGATATCCAAAATGAAAATGGGAATATTCATGTGGATTAAAAATCATTATCTTTTAAAGCTGCTTGGACAAACCCTGGTTCATATTTTCTTTGATTTTTAGTCCAGTTGCATTTCTTATCTTCATTTTGGTGACGAGAGAAAACATGGGAAGTTTCCTACACACCCAGTACTGTGTAGCAAGAGCTGCCTGTTCCAAAAGTGCTCTGTGCACGCTCTCTTGTGCAGCAGGAGCACTGGGGCAGGTTCCTTCCAGGTGACCCAAACCAACCATTGCATAGATAAGATGTTCTCTCCATCCCTATGTTGAAGGCAACCAGATGAACCAGTTTTCTAATTAACTTGTTCTGCAGGTGCAATGACAAAGGAAAACATTTTCAATAACTTCATTGTTTGTTCAAAGTCTTTTTGTGGATATCTTCTAAGTTCTCAAATATCTGAAAACGTTTGTATTTTGTCCACTTTCTCCTGAAGCTTCTTCCTTTTCCTCTTTTCTTTCTTGGGCTCATGACAAAGACATTTTTATTCTGAAGGCAAGAATCCCAGAACACACAGTGCCAATTGTGATTTTATAAGGAGTCCAATGTCTCTACTCACTTACAAAAGACAGACATGGACTGTGTGTTCCTTATCAGTTGACATAACTTCATTTTTATTTTGAACCTTTGGAATATCAAATGGGAAAATTTCGCCCTCAAGTGTATGTTTTCAAGCTTTATCTCCAGGAATGATAAATTAGGTGTGAAATTCAAGCACAAGTGAAAGCATCCCAGTCCCTCAATAACAAGGACTTTGAATTCTTGCAAAATCCTAAAATAGGTTTCAGTGCAGTGCTGCCAGAAGAACCAAAAAAAAAAAAAAAGTACCAAAAATTATTAAAATACATACCAAAAAATATTGTAAGATAAAGGGATTTACATGAATACATCTATTCACAGCTCCCCATTGTCTCCTGGGAAGCCAGAATTCATGAAATCAAATTATTCGATCAACAGTATGAAGAAATTTGTGGCAGCATGAAGCTAAGAACGCAATTTTTCATGTCTACACTCAAATATGGGCCTTCATCGCTTCACAGACAAAACAATGACAGGAGAAAGAAAATAATGTGGCAGAAGGGAGATGGAATTCTTTAAGCATCTTGTAATTTCTGAAAGAACAGACTCAAATATTTGTGTGTAATGCAAATGCCATTTATACGAAGCTTTAACATGGTGTGTGACTGTCATGGATTTCAGAGCAGCTTGCACAGACAACACATCTCATTCTGCCCTTCAGAGTTCCAGGGAATAGTGTGCAGAACTGGGTGAGAAATCCAGATCCCTGGCCTTCCATGGAGGTGCTACACGGTACTACATCCTGGGAGTGCTAATGGAGGTTTCCGGGGGGGGAGAGGGTGATGGTGTTATTCCACTTAAGAAAGGCTTCAGCCTTAGCAAAAGTGCTCCTATCGATGCCTCTTAAAGCACATCTAAACCTGTTTGTATGGCAATTTACTTGCTTCACCAGAAACCATACAAAGATAAGCTATTTCAAGAAAGGCTCATGCTCCAAAGTGCCAGTTCAATGCGGGATCTGTATTAAAAAACATTCTACATTTGGCTTCTGCATTTTAACACTAATCCAGCCTGGCCTACATGCCCACACTGAAGGAATGAACTGTATCAGGCAATGTCATTTGCTAAAGGGTAAGAGTAGAGGAATTCTCCATCCCTTCGTTTTATATTTCTAAGGACAATTTCACAGGCTGTGCCATTGCTGAATGGGGAAATTGGAAAACTGCAGAATCGATTTGCAGACGTGAAGTTCTATTTTCTTTTACACCTCCTTCATCAGGGTCTCCATCACTCCTGCGTTGTGCAGCATTATCAACGGAGCAGCCTGGACACCACTGATAATTGCCGAGTGAGGGGAAAGGCTGTGCCTTGCAAGCAAAAGTAAAACCAGTGGGGTGGCACTACCTTTAAATTCACCTGCTTTGGAGAAGTGGGCATCTACTCAGGCTACTATTTCTGAGAGTCAATGAGAAATTAATTTAAAAATGTTATTCAAATTGGTTTTGTTTGCTTTTTCTTCTGAACAAAACTTCACGGCTAAAAGCTGTGAAGCTGTATTAAATCTATTTTGCATAAAAAAATATACACGATTTTGCAGTGCTTCCATTATTTAATTCTTCTTTTGTTAATTGTGTTTCACAAAGAAAAAAAACCTCAAAACCTCTTCCACAGCAAATGCCTGATAATGACTCAGTTCCCAAGAATGAGACCAGTGGCTAAGTGCTGCAGAAAACTGGAAAACCTGGTGACTATCACCCACTTGACCTCCTAGGATGGAGAGAGAAATGGGCTTTGTGATATTAAGGGTCAGGGGCAACAAAATGGTCACTTGTGTGCTGCAGTCACTCAGCAGCTCTGTGGGGCAGGTAGGGCTGATCTGGCTGCCCACAGCATGCTGGGGTTACCAACCCTGGAAAAATTAAGAATATTCCTGGTGTAACAAGCTTACAGACCAAGCAGCCGATTATTGGTTTCCATTAAAGGTCAATTCAACCTTGCACAGATATGGATCTCCCATCCTGACGCTTCCCTGCCCCTCACCACATCCCTGCAGCATTAGGACGTTGGCAGGCATTTCTGTGCCCCTTTCTGCCTGTTTTCAGCAGTGATGGTGGTGGCAGCTCTGCCCAGCCTGCTGGGCAGCCATCTCTGCGTAACATCTCCGCTCCCCTCAGGGAGGGTTTGCCCCAGGAGCCACAGCTCAGTGTGGACAGGAGAACTGCAGAAACTGGGGGTACGGGGAGTAATTTGTTCCTCCGGAAAGGCCATTTCTGCCGGGTGTCTCTGGTGAGGAGGGAAAAGGATCCAGAACTCCGGGACAAGGCACTGACCTGGCCACACGTCCCTGCCACAGGGCCCAGAATGGCGGCTCGCCTGGAGGCGCCGCCGCCTCGTTGCTACGCGACCGGCAGGGCCCGCCTCGTCCCGAGAACTACAACTCCCAGACATCCCGCTCCAGGGGGACTACAACTCCCGGCATGTCCCGCGCGCCGGAGGGAGCCGGCCCGCACTACATATCCCGGCAGGCAGCGGGGGCAGCTACCAATCGGCGTGGCCGATGCTGCGGGGTGCGCGGCCGGCGGTGAGCGGGGGAAGCGGCGCGGTGACATTTCCTGCCGGGCCGCCCCCGGAGCCGCTGCCCGAGCGGGGCCCAGGATGGCAGCGCTGGGAGGTCGGTGCGGGGCGGCGGGGGAGCGCCCGATGCGAGGGGGGGGTCCCGATGAGGTTATCGGAGCCTTTGTGTTGAGGGGTGTCTGGGCGAAAGTGGGGGGGGGGCGAAGAGGAGGTTTGGGCCTGTGCTGGAGGGGAGCACCGTGTGAGGGGGTTCGGGGGTGCCCGGGCTGGGAGGCTGTGAGGGGTCCCTGGGAGGAGCAGTGGTGCTCGGGTGTCGGAGGTGATGGCGTGAGGGGAGCGGGCGCCTGAGCGGGCGGCTCTGTGGGAGAGGGGGTGTGCTAGGCAGTGTGCTGTGTTAGGGTGGAAGGAAGGTGTCCCATGAGGAGCCCCGCTGCTGTGTGAGGGGAGCGCAGCCGGGAGAGGGGAGTGGGGTTGATGAAAGGCTTCTATGAACATGGGTGTGCTCTTTCTCCTCTTTGCCCCTTTGTGTTGCCCAAATTTTGTTGGAAGCACTCTGTTGCAGTCAGCAGCTTTACCTGATTTGCAGCTCTTGCCACCTAATGTTTTTCTTTTGAGCTCTCCTTTGTTGCGTAAAAATTTTGTTGCTATTACGAAACAGTTTTTTGTGCTTGAGCTATTGCTCAATTTTCACTTTGGGATTTACTTCATTAGGCTTATCACATGTTATTTAGCAGCATATGCTCTACTAAATATGTTTCCACGGTGATATACGAGCTCCTTCACACCTGAGAAAATTCAAATTATAATTTAGTTTTATTTGTAAAGAAAACATGTAGCTGTATCTGCAAATTTATGTGAGTTTAGATTTGTTGCCCAACAGACTTAATGTTTCTTCATGAGCCTCTGCTCCAACCATTACTTGTGTAAGGCAGGAGCTAGTTCGTGTTTCAATGTGAAGTTAAATATTTACATACAGACTTGTGTAATGGTGGGGTGAGTTGGGGACTTATTTTATTTCTCTGTGTTCCTTTTTGTTTTACAAGTCAATAAGTGTTGTGTTTCTTGACTTGATTTCCCCTTCCACAGTGATATGAAGTATTTGTATTGTTTTCCTTAATGTTGTTGGATATTAACTTTATAGTTTATGGGGATATAAACATTATAGTTTAATGGTAACTGACATGTACATTGTGAAAAGGAAAAAAAGGATTGAGGTATCTTTATATATTTACTCACCTTTGAAAATGTTTGGCTTGTTGTTGATGGATGGTGATGCTGAGGAAGTGTGGAATATGGATTTGTGCTAATTCTTGGTCATGTGCGGGTTTTCGGCACGTGTATGAATTTTTTTGGAGGCTGTTTTTTGTTGTTGGTTGTTTTCTGTTAAAGTTTCAATTTTGCTTTGTAGAACCAAGTCAGTTTTCACAAACACTGAATGGAATTCCTCCCTCAAACCCAGTCATCAGTGGAATGGACCCCTTCCATGCTTGTAGTATTCTCCAACAGCTGAAGACCATGTATGACGAAGGACAGCTGACAGATATTGTAGTGGAAGTGGATCATGGGAAAACATTTTCCTGTCATAGGAATGTTCTTGCTGCAATCAGTCCTTACTTCAGGTACAACCGTCCGTTGTTCTAGTGGTGATCAAAGCAGATAGAATATTAGTATAGGTATGATTTTTTAAATTTTCATTTAACAAAAATAAGTTCTATGTATTTATCGATAATATAGTGCACCTAGCAAGTAATGATTATTGTTCTCTTAAGGTCAGTGAATTATCAGTGTCTGTTTCTCAAAGGAAAGTTTCATTGGTGAAAATGTCACACCATTTTAAACCAAATAAAACTGCCTCCAGTACTGAGGGTATCAGGGATACAGTAAGAGCATATTGAAACTATTTTTTTCTTTTAAAGTTACATATTTTAGCATGGTAGAGTATCCATATGAAATAACTTGTTGAAAGTTGAATGCAAAGACTTGGGTATGTCAAGAGCTTTGCTTGTAAACTCAGTGGATTTTAACACGGGATTAGTGAGATAACGAAGCAAGAAGTTCCACTTTTGTTTCAGTAAGTGTAGAACTGGTCTTAAATTTAGGTACCCCGACAGGAAAGTTTAACACCTGTGACAAATGTATTTGTGCTGAGGGAGGGGCAATCGTGTTGGGATTAGCTGTACAGTGTATTTAATTTTATACCTGTAGTTAACGTTAATTACAGACAAACTGCTGAATATTTTTGTTTTGCAGATCAATGTTCACGAGCGGCCTTACCGAGAGTACCCAGAAGGAAGTTCGGATCGTTGGTGTCGAAGCAGAGTCGATGCATTTAGTGTTGAACTATGCATATACCTCCAGAATAGTGCTGACGGAGGCCAACGTTCAAGCTTTGTTCACTGCAGCCAGTATCTTCCAGATCCCTTCCATACAAGACCAGTGTGCTAAATACATGATCAGTCATTTGGACCCACAGAACTCCATTGGGGTGTTCATCTTTGCTGATCACTATGGTCATCAGGAACTCAAAGACAGGTCACAAGAATACATTCGCAAAAAGTTTCTGAGTGTCACCAAAGAGCAAGAGTTTCTTCAGTTGAGAAAAGACCAACTGATAAGTATCCTCAACAGTGATGATTTAAATGTAGATAAAGAAGAACACGTTTATGAGAGCATTATAAGGTGGTTTGAGCATGAACAAAATAAGAGAGAAGTGCACCTTCCAGAAATATTTGCCAAATGCATCCGTATGCCTCTGTTGGACGAGACGTTTTTAGAGAAAATCCCTCCCGTGTTTGCACAGGCGATGGCCAAAAGCTGTGTACAAAAGGGACAGCCCAGTGCTAATGGCTACACACAACGGCTTGGAATGACCGCTTCCGAAATGATCATATGCTTTGATGCTGCCCACAAACACTCAGGAAAGAAGCAAACAGTGCCTTGTTTAGATTCGGTCACAGGGAGAGTGTTTAAACTATGCAAGCCACCAAATGACTTGAGGGAGGTCGGAATTCTTGTGTCTCCTGATAATGATATTTACATTGCGGGTGGTTACAGGCCAAGCAGCAGCGAGGTCTCCATCGACCACCGAGCGGAGAGTGACTTTTGGATGTATGATCACTCTGGCAATAGATGGATTCCGAAGGCTCCTTTGCTGCGGGCCAGAATAGGCTGCAAGTTGGTTCACTGCTGTGGGAAGCTGTATGCGATCGGGGGGAGAGTTTATGAAGGAGATGGGCGGAACTCCCTCAAGTCTGTGGAGTGCTATGACAGCCGTGAGAACTGCTGGACAGCTGTGTGTCCCATGCCGGTAGCAATGGAGTTCCATAGTGCTGTGGAGTATAAGGATAACATCTATGTTTTACAGGGTAAGGTGGTTTGACTGCCTCTGTGGTGTTTTATTGGAAGTGGGGATTGCTCATTCTGTCTGTGTTTTCTTAAGCAATTTGGAAAAACCCCTGGGGCAGCGGTGGTGGGGGGGGGGGAAGCTAGGAAGAGGGAGGTTGCTGCTTGAATTCTCATGCCCTGGAAATGTGTCACTAAGTTGTAGTACTCAAGTATTGTACAGATGGCATTTTTGATGGTATTTTGAGTCAACAATACAGTATTAAACTTAACTCTGAAAATTCTGTATTAAATCTTTACCTGGGTGAGTGCACCAGCGTTGAAGAAAAGATACTGTCCTATGAAAAAGCACTTCACATTTTATTTGGCTAAAGCTGGGAAAATTCCTGGTGTCTTTATTCTTGGTGACTTGTAAAAGTTGATTAACGACTATAAGTCTTCATTTCCTGCCCTGCCCTGCCCTGCCCTGCTTTCTGAAGTCAGCCTAGAAACTAGAAAAAGTATCTTTCTTAGTTAACTCTGTTTCTTTAGTCAGTAATTACAGTACTGCCTTTACATTCAGTGCCACTGAAAAGTGCTGAGACTGGTTTGGGGCTGCGGTAAGAGGCCCACAAAGTGGAAAGGAAGACAGAGGGGGAGGTGTCTCAGTTTTGTTTTGCTAAGGGCCACCTCTGTAAACACCTGCACAAGCTGGGGTCTCGGATGCACACCAGCTCCTTCTTGAGTCATTTCCATACAAAGCTGGACCACAGGAGAGAAACAGGATAATGAGTACTGTAAGATCCTTGTTATTTACTAGAAGAAGTTAACATGATTTCTTGACTTAGCATTCATGATCTTCCATGTGACTTGCAGAGTTTTCTTCTTCTTCTGTTGTTTCTGTATCATGTGTGACTCCTGTTGGTTGTGGCTTTAAATAATTCTGTTATGCTAAAAAGTTCTCTAAATCTCTTTCTTTTGGGTCAGATATCTGCTTTAGGTGGTTAGAAAGGAGTGCTGAAGAATATTGAACTTAGTGGTTGTTCCTTTAAATGTTTCTTAGAACTGGTAAAAGGTGGATGATATTATTATAACCTATGGAATAAGGCTGCACCTTGTTTACAAATATTAGCTGCACTGGTTCTGTGCTTCAGTGCTTTAGGTGACAACTGACTGCTCATATAAATAAGCTGCTTCCTGTGCTAACCAGCAAATTCTAAAGAGTAGTGTTGTGGGTGGCTAGATAAAACCTTGATTGAGTTGTGCTGTAGTACAAAGAGGTTAGCTTTTAGTAATTTTTCTAGGGAAAGCTCATAAGTTAGAAGCAGTCAATAAGAATTGATGAGAGTGTGAAAATGCCAATGGAGAGCAAGTGTCAGTCACAGGAGATTTCACTGTGGAACGAAACTGAATAATCAAAACTAGTTATCTGTAAGACTTATCTCTTAAACTCTGTTCCACCAATTTTACTGTCTCATTTCTGTATTCTTTGTTATACTTGAGGTGCTTGATCACACAGCAGCTTGGTTAAAATACTTAAGATAGCCCTGTGAAATCATATATGATTTGAATTATGCTAGTATTTGGCAAATGTTAGGCCTTTCTTCCACTGGACTTTACAAAAGGCAAGGTGGTCTTTATCCATGTTCTTTTCATGAAATGTTACAGAGCATGAGTTTTTGGTCATCTGAACTTCCAGCATTTGCAGTCTGTAGATGCTGCTCTGTGCACTGAGCAGCAGAGGTGTTTTATAAACCTAACCATGAATCAGTAGCTTCATGCAGGTTTTCACCTGGCCTCCTTTTAAGCAAATCAGCCTAAATGTGTAACCCAGCCACCTGATATGAGTAGTTTCAAAACTTGTGTGTAGTATAAAATAGAATTCAATGTTTGAAAGCTGCTAAACCTGAGCAAGTAGTTGTGAGACTCCCCATCTGCAGATGACACATTGTGAAGATGCTAAAGAGTTAAACAGAGGTACTTCAGACATTTCAAGACTGGAATCTTGAAAGGTTTTGTCCCAAATTAATACGAATGATTTAGAAGTAATACAGGATACCTAGAAACTATGTAAAATGTATTTCTGATATGCTTCGAATTCCCTCTGCTTCAGCTGAAACAGAAACTCAAAGTAGTTTTTAGTCATGCTATTAATATTTTGTAATGCACTAGAAGGAAAGCAGTTGATGGTGCTGGAGTGTTTGTTTTGGGATCCAGGCTGTAGAAAACGTAGAGCATTTCTGTCTGTGGAAGAATGTACTTGAAAGCTTAATTGCTGCAGAATTGTTGGTCTGGAAATGAAGCATAAGTTATGTTTTATTTTTGCTTTCTCTTTTCAGGGGAATTTTTCCTTTGCTACGATCCTCAGAAGGATTACTGGGGATTTTTAACCCCAATGACTGTGCCTAGAATCCAAGGCTTGGCAACAGTGTACAACGACTCCATCTACTACATAGCCGGCACCTGTGGGAACCATCAGCGCATGTTCACCGTCGAGGCCTACGACATCGAACAGAACAAGTGGACTCGAAAAAAAGACTTCCCATGTGATCAGTCCATTAATCCATACATCAAACTTGTTCTCCTCAAAAACAAACTCCATCTCTTTGTCAGAGCTACTCAAGTCACTGTTGAAGAACACGTTTTCAGAACCAGCAGGAAGAATTCACTCTACCAGTACGATGAGGTCACTGACCAATGGCAGAAAGTCTATGAGACTCCAGACAGGCTCTGGGATTTAGGCCGGCATTTTGAATGTGTTGTTGCTAAATTGTATCCGCAGTGTCTTCAGAAAGTTATTTAATTTTTTTTTTTTTTCAGTAACAGGCCTTAGTGATTTCAGTGATAATTTGATGCTAGAGAAAACATGTCTTAAAAGAAAACAAAGAAATTCTGTCAGTATTTATTGTAAGATGAAACAGACAGTTTTTTGTATATGGGGATGGGTGCTCTTTAAAGGTTGCAGTCCGGGGAGGGAATTGTTGGTTCAGTTCCATATTTACTGATGTTTTCCTGGGAAATGAGAAGGAGGTTACAAAGTGCAATTATCAGCATTTTATTTCTGGTAAACACTTAATCATGTCATGCTAAAGGTTTTTTTGTGGTAAAAGCAAATTAAGTGGAAGAGCCAGGATAACTATGCACTACAGTGAAAGGAAATCTAGCATTAATAGTTAAGGATGTCCAAGATGTGTTGAAGTGACTTTTCTTCTTTTTCTCTTTTTTTTTAATACGGGTAAAATTTGAGGCAATATCACTAAGTTTTGTTGCTTTTTTTTTTAAATTTAGATTTAAAGTACATAGAGAGGAATGGTAGATCCTGATTCATAATGATCTCTTCTTTTTGTACTGTTTTTGAAGTCTGCTAAGATGTTTGTGATGTTGTTTGTGCACTGCAATTTGGGAGAAAAACTCAAGTCAGAATTGCATTGTGGAGTACCTTTGCCCCGAATGGAGGCGTGTTCATATTGTTGTACCAGTTCCTGTCTGTGGATTTTTGTTGAGATTGAGCTTAATGATAGTGGGGAAAAAATCCCAACACCTGTTTTTTGCCACATAGATGTAGTGCTGTAAAAACATTTTTTTTTTGACACTGATTAAAACCTTTTTTTTCACCCTGTAAAGGGCTTTAACCCAAAAGTTGATGGTGCTAGTACATTTTTAATACTTGTTTGTCTGAACTGGGCCAGCCTTCTGCTACTGTTTAAGACAGCCTGTTATTTTCCATGGAGTGTGTGTCTGTCTCCAGGCCCTGTCCTGTCATCAGATTGTCTTTTCTAACATAACATTTTTACTGCAGTGGTGTTCTTGCACAGAATGGTGACAGGATATGGCCTTAATAATACTGATTCTCTTTTATTTTTTCTCTTTGTGTGGAGTGTTCATTCTGTCTCCACTACAGTACAGTGCTATGTGCAGAGTTGGCATGTGCATTTGGAAAAGTGTGGTTTAACTTTGCAAGTTGTTTTTTGTTTCTCTCTGCAGTCAAGCCCCCAACTATCTTCTATTTCATTCTGATCTATAATGTGAAAAATTGCACTACTGAGCTGTCAGCATTATCCAGTGTATTAACACAAAATTGACAGTAAGCGTCCATGGCTTAAAAAATCTTAGGTGAAATACAGAATAAGGAATATATTGAAACACTTTTCTTTATGTATTTAACATTTAACTTATTTTTAAAAAGTAAATAAGTTCAAAGTTCAGCCTCTACTACAGTAGTGAAAATTGGATTTAAAAGGGAAAAGAGGAATCCTAAAACTTGCATCAGCTGTAATTTACCAGGTTTCTTACAGCTCTACTTTTTGCAGAGCTTTAAGTTAACTTACTCTTTCGTATTTTTTCCTGTTGACCTAAGTAAACCGGTTAACTTGACATGGCACTGGCCCTCACTGGCTGAAAGTGCTTACCATTATCTGGCTTAACAGCTGATATTTCAGTCAGCCAAATATTTAGTTCATTGTTTATCCCCCTGGCATGGCTGAGGATTTGGATAATGTTTGTTTACTATGTGGTCTTCCTGTTCCCAAATGGAATCTTCCTTATACACGAACATACTTGCCTGGTTCTATTTATTAATTCTTGCACAAAATGTTTGAGAGGCAAAAACAAACAAAAAACTGTGAAATGAAAAGCAAAATAAAAATGCCTCTTTGCATTACATACCTCATCTTCCAGAGATTCACCAAACTCTTCTTCCAATGCGAGCTCCTGCGTTTTGGTTTTTTCCCTGAATTTGGCAATTCTTGCTAAGACTGCATTTTCCAACAGTGTTGAAGTGTACTGTTTCTTTGTTTAGTTTTCTTCTAGATAGTTTTATCTATATGCATAGCCAAGAATAAGGGGTTTTCTGAAAAGTACAACTAATTTAATTTTTAACTAATGATCCTTAGTCCTTGGCTAGCTCTCTTTGCGCTGTTGTAGGCCTCTAGCTGCAAGCTTTCTGAAGCACCCTCCCTAACAGTGTTGCATTTGTGTGTAAGACCTTTTTTTTTTTTTTTGCAAAGTGTTATGTAACTTTTTCCTTGTTTCTTTGTTTGTTTTTCTTTTTTTTTTTTTTTTTTTTTTGAGCTTGGTTGAATATTTACAAGATTTCTTGCTGCTTTTTGACAATCTATATTTATTTAGTAGAACAAATTTCAATATATTACTTGAAACTATGAAATAGAATTGAGTTAGCAGTTGACTGGTCATGTGATGTATAGAAGTACAATATGCTGTGGTTAATTCTGCAGTAGGTTTGTTAATTTTGTTTATCTGCACTAAAGTACGAAGATTTCCATTCTGTTTAACCATTCAAACTGAGGGTGTGATCCAAGTCTGTCATGTGTTTGAAAGCTAAATCCTGGAACTTGCCGTGGGAGTAGAATATACTAAATCTTTTGCATGAGGAGTTTGTTGAGACAGTAATGTAGCTGTGACATTTTGCCAATTCTTAAATGCTTCTATGTTACGCTGAGAGTCAGATTCCTGGTAAAGTTTTGCTTTAGAGTCAGGCTTAAGTAAACTTGCACAGCACAAAAAAAAAAAATAATTGCACCAAAGGTACTGATAATATTTGAACAGTAATCTGTACATTTTGCTCATTTGGAATTTTGTTTGTGTTGGTTTATTTCCCTTTATGAAATGAATTTCTAGCATTGTAAGAACTTAGGTGAGTGTAACTCTCTTCCAAAATTATTAGTTACTTTAGAAGAAAACATTTTGTAATTTCCACTTGCTTCCATCAATGAAATTTAGAATAACTCAAAGCAGTTTTGGTGCACCAGACATGCAGTGTGTGTATGTTCTACAAGAGATCCAAGAGCTCCCTGTTCGCGAGGCTGTTGAGAAGTGGCATCCAACATTCAGTGCTCAGGTATGTTAGTAAGAAGTACTGTAGTCCTATGAGGGCAAATGTGTGGATTTTTAAACATTTTGCCATAATTGCACAATTTTGCATTTTTACTTAATGTCATGTTATGTTTCTTAAAATAAACCTATTGTTGAAATACAGTGGAGTTCAACTGTTTTTGTGACAAATCTGTGTGCATTTTAGTAAATTTCTGAAAATCAATCCATTGTATTTTTGATGTTTGTTCAGTTCTTCTATTTCTGCACTTGTGCCTCACCTGTGTGTAATGTCACTTTTTTTTTAAGGTGGAAGGTGCTTTGTTCTTTTGTCTCATTCCTTGTGGCTATTCAGGTCTGACTTTGCATTTGTTTGCACACAGGCGACATCGTTTTTCCCTTCCGTTTCTCCTTGCCTTTGTCTGCCGCTGACGTCCCAGCAGGAATATCAAGTCAGGCTTTCCAGCCTGAGAATACTGTGTATTGGAAAGTCCCAACCCCTTTACATTGAATTTCCCAGCATCCTTGCTGCAGAGCTGGTAACTAGAGGCCCCTGGCTTTTAAAGCAAAGCTCCAACATTTTGCGTGGTTTCTGCTGCAGTGATGCTGCTTAGCAGAACTGCTTGTACATGGTACTGGTTGGTTGAGAACCTTTGTTCTCTTCCAGATGCTGTCTTGTGATCAGTGGAGATGCCAAGTCACTGCAGCCTAGGAAAACAACATGGAATTCTCGTTTGGGACAGTGCTGATGTTGTCAGGTTCTCCAGGCGCCGTCTGTGTGCAGTCCCAGGGCTCTGATCTGACTGTGACTGCAGAGGTGTGGTGGGATGGCTTGTGTGACTGGGATGTCGGTGTGAAGGGCTGCACTGGTTGGGAAAGACAGACCAGGAAGGCACCGTGGTTCTGGTGGCAGCACTTGGAATGTATCAAGGCCTATCTTGGGTGGATGATGAGTGAGTCGAGAGCTTATGGGCTGTGCTCATAGGGCAGTCAGGTAAGGGTGACCTGCTGTGGGTGTTTGCTACAGGCCACCTGAGCAGAAGGAGGCACTGGATGAGGCTTTCTACTGGCAGCCTCTTCAGGGGTCTTGGAACAATCCCATGGGAACCAGCCCTGCAGGGAAGAGGGATCCAAGAGAGCTGGTTGATATTCAAAGACCACTTCCTTCAGGGTCTAAAATGATGCAACCTGATAAACAAGAAATTGGGTAAAAAAGGAATTCAGTTCCTGCATAAGCAGGAAATACACAGAAGATGGAGGGTCAGAACAAAAGAGGGACAGGAGTGTTTCAACCATGTTCTTTGATTCCCTAATTTCTCTTCTGCTGTCATGGCACAGAACAGATACATGGATTGTCCCCCAGTGCCCCAAATTCCCATGGAGCTCTTGTGAAATCCTTTCAATGTTGCATGTGTTACAATGCCAATGCTGTAACAGAGGTGGATGAGATCACTTTGCAAGGTCAGGCTAACCTACTTGGGTGCAAGGAGCATGAGCAGCTAACTGAGGGAGGTGGGGAGCCCCAGGTTTGCAAATGATTATACTCTTTCAAGCGTCAATAAGGATTTTTCTTCTTTGGATACTAAAGTAAATTCCAATGTATTTTTTTGAAGAGAGAAGTAGCTGGGCCCTTGAGAAATTCTTTCTGTCTGCAGGCTGGGGGTGGAATTATTTGCTGGGCATGTTTTTCCTTTCAGACATCCTTTTGGAAGAGAGTTGTGTTATTTTGGAAGCATCTGCTGCTGCAGGACAGGAACACACAAACCCCTGCACACCCCCTAAAACGAAGTAGCATTACTTGAATGAGCTTATCCACTATGTTTGTGCCCCAAAGCTGTGAAGTGCATGCAGCATGCAGGGGAGTATCTCACAGTCTGGCACTCGTGTGCAGCCAATAGGTGGGGAAATAACCACCCAGCTGTTGCTTTCTCCTTATCTCTCTGCAGCATGTTCTCCCCTCTGGGCCTCTCAAAGATGGAAGAGTGAGACCAACAAAGCTGGAACCTCCCCCATTTCTTATCTCATTAATGTCTCCTGTGCCTCACTGCTGATTTTTGTGTTTGTGTTTTATATAAATAATCATGCAAAAATCCACTGTAAGAGGCAGGTATTTATTAACTTTAACAAAGATTTTGTGACTGAGTTACTTCTTAACAAGTAGGAGCAGCAAAACCAACTGATTTCTAACATGTCTCCAAGTGGAATTTCTGAAGCACAACAAATGTGTTTGTAAGCTTTCCCTTTCAGAAGGTGCTGGTGGGTTCTCTTTTTGTTTTTAGCCAATAGGACACAAATCCTGTACAGACTCTACATCTTTGAAAGCTTTGGCCCTCTACAAAATGCAATTTAAAGCAGACACCACCTGAGAAGTTGGGGGCGGAGGGGGGCGGGCAGTGACCAGACATTGAGAGTGATCGAGCACACATACAAAACCCTGAATATTGTGTTTCCTTGTGGAAAAAGTGCTAAAAATCCCCACTTGGAGAACATTTGGCTTGGGTTTGACTGTTTTTGAAGGATTAGGTAGATTCCTGCATGTCACAAGCTTTGAGTGAAGGCGGCCTAGATCTGCCTGAAGAGGAACAAAAGGGAAGTAGGTAAAGCATGATGCCCTACTCTCTGTAGTACCTGGGTGATGGGGAGGCCTTCCCAGCATGGTAGGACCTCTGTGTAACTCATACAAGTGGGTCACAGGTTTCTCCTCTGCCCTTTGTCTGTGGCTGTGGGCCAAGGCATAGCCTGGCCCCAAAGCCATGCCAGGGTAACAGGACTGAAGGTTGTGCCCCAATAACCTCAAGCTGCTGTCTTTTAACAGATCAGCTCCACAATTTACAGATGGTATGTGCTTGTTTAGACCTTTAAGTGTCACTGAGTGCTAGCAATGATAACATACCTGTAAAACATCAACCAAAACAGTACCAAATATATCTGTTTTAAGGAATGCCCTCTGTGTTCCCGTGTCTCCTTAGATCTGCAGACCTCTGCTTTGCAACCCTCGCTGTCACACAATGCTGGCAACAGCCGGCCCAAGTGTAAGAAGGGAACTGTGTGCTCACTTTGTGCATACTTTTGATCCTTTTACTTAATGATACATATCTAATTTTTGCTTATCTATAAACTGAGTTCTAAATTTCACTAGATTTTTTAATTAATTTGAAGTCAAGACAGTATATGACACGTCAGTTGCAGAAAAAGATTTGCAGAGACATTTTGAATTACCTTAAACCCTTCCAGCTTGTATCAGTTCATATTCCTTCATTAACAGATTTCTTTATAGTTTCTGAAAAGTTCAGGGGCAGGAATATTTGGTGAATATCAAATTAACCTTGTCCAGCAGCCGATAAATTAAGTGCTGAAATTGTATTTACTCTGCAAATTTACATTTTGTTTTTCTTAAGTAAAAGTTGTACCACATTTTATATCAAAACTAGTATATGGAGAGGAAGTGTTAAGAAGAAAGAGCCATTGGATTAGTCATTCAGGTTTCAATTTTTCATGAGCCAATGAAATAGTAAAGGAGAGTTTCTGCTGCTTTTGTCCATCTCAAGCCACAAGGGAAGTTGTCCAAGGTTTTCTGAAGTGATTTTGAAGAGCAGTCTCAATAGCGTGAATTGCTATTGTGTCTGAAGTGCATTAAAAATGGTCACAGCCCAGTAACTATCAGCAAAAACCTTTATTAATTAGGCAATTGCTATTAACATGGAGATGGAAGGAGAAACAATATCTAACAAAGGTAAATCCATATTTTGATTTGGTAAAGCACCAGTCTAAAATGGCTCGGTGCCATGGGAACTGTTAAGTATCCACAAGCAAAATAGAAAGTATATTTTTTTACAATAGCATTCTTCCAACACTACACTTTTAGGAATAAATGACTCCCACGAACTCTAGGTCTGGTGTGGTTGCAGCCTCCTCCACAGGCAGCTCCTGGTGCCCTCCCGTGGGGTGGAGCACAGAGGACCACATGCACCTCCAACAATCTGTATTGAATCCCCATAGCACCTATAACTACCTTTAAGGATTTACTCATTTCAGAAGACAGAAAAAGCACCAGATATGCTTGTTATATTTCTGGCCGTAAAACATTTTTAGAGAGAATAACTGGTAGGAGCCATGACTGGTGAGGCAGAAAGAGCTGGACCACGAGATCGATCAGCCCAAGGTACGTGCAGTTGGAATTCTCTCCCTGGCTCTGAATTAATGGTGGGTGCCTGGGGAGACAAGCATGGAGCTGCCTGTCAATACTCCCCAGGCTCCAGCAATTTGCCATCTGCAATGCCAGAGGTGACACCTCTGTGTTTAATAGCCCTCAATGGATTTCTCCTCAGAATTTATCTTGCTGTCTTTTGACCACTGGAAACTTTTTTATCAAGCTGTTACAACTGCCTGGTAGAAAATCCTTTTAAATGGGAGATGTTTACTGTGTGTCCTGTGTTGTGAGAAGAACATTGAGCTGGCTGGGAGAGCACCATTTGCAGCCTCGTGTGCTAGTGCAAACTGGGGACTTGTGTGTGGGTTTGGGCATTCCTCGTGTCCTCGCAAGGAAGATATTTCTGCTGAGGCCGTATGAAAGAGTGTGGATGACTGCATGTGGCTATAAGGCAGGAAATACGGGCTACAAGACACGCTGACTGCCAAAGTTAACTTGGATGTATCATTTTTCTGTCTCCATTTACCTTTCTGATGAATTTTCTACTTAGATTGGATAAAAACATTTCTCTGGCCCACCTACAATCAGTTTTTTTCCTATTTTTTTTGTGCCTCAGTAGTGCATTGCAGCATTGGGATTATAAACGCGGCAGGGGAATGTTTTAAATCCCCCAAATGGGGATTTGCAACATAAGTCTGGTGGAAACATTCCTCCTGAAATTGGGTTACATTAACCTTTACAAAGCACGGACTCACATTGTGGACATTGCTCGTTTAATAGTCCAAGTCAACTGCTTGGTTACTGGCAAAAAAATCAGGAATTTTCTGTACCTTTTCCCCTCACTCCAGGGTGGCATTTACCCCTTGATAAGTATTGCTGTGGCGTGTCAACCCCTTCGTTTCTTGGGTGATCAAAATCAATCTGATGCAGGATTTTGGGTGACCCAGAAGCCATGCAGGAGGAGAGCTTCAAGCAGAAGGGTAAGATGCCTGTAGCAGAATGGGCAAAGACCTCCATATGCAAATTTCCCTGGAGGAGAGCGGGAGCAGAGCCTGCAAAAATACGTTGTAAAGAAAGAATAAGTTAATATGTACAAGGAAAAGTGATATCTGACAAATAATTTATCAACATGCACAGGGAGCTGAGAGGTGCCAGCATTCCAAGCACTGCAAATGGAGAGTTTGCTCTGGATTTGTTCCTGGTGGGTGACGCGCCACCCCTGCTCAAGAGAAGTTAATGTGAGATACTGCAGCCTTTGGATGTAACAGGCGGCACAGGGTGTTCCAAGTCACAGAAAGGCTCTACATCTGAGGGTAGAGCCTCTGATCTCAACCTTTGATCTCAGCTGCATCTGGGGTGGGGGAACGAGGTCAGCAGATGGCTTTAAAAGCGAGCAGGTTGCTCCCAGTGGAGCCAGCAGCCCGCGTTACCGAGGGATGGGAGTCCGAGCGGTGCCTGCCTTGGCCGGAGAGGGAGCAGCCCCATCGGACAGTGGTCAGTGAGTGTGTGTGTGGTGGCATGCTTGGGCTGAGGGGAGCTTGGCCCCATGGAGTCCTTGGATCAGCAGGTGAAGCTGCATTAGACTCAGGTTTGATTTATCATGGTGCAAAAATACCAGCCTCAACCAAACGAAACAAGTGGTGTAGAAAAACAATTGTACAGTCCAAGAATAGTCCCCAGTTGATCTTGGTTACAGAATGAAGACTGTGATTGTATGTGTTGGTTCCAAAAGACAGCAATTTAATAAATCAAGGAAACAGGATGGTTAACGCCAACTGGATTGAGATGTAAGGGCCTTGATTGTGCAAGAGACCTGGAATTCCTTTATTTCCAAGTTGTTGTTAGTAGCCTTAGAGAGATTCCTGAAGAGGATTGAAGAATAGTGGAGAAAGAATCCAGGATACCTGTCTAAAGAATAAGTCTAAATAAACTAGCAGGAATAAAGCAGGAAGCCTACAGGGAGTGGTAAGTGGAGAAATGGGACGTCCAGACTGGTTTGTCTTCATGAAAAGGAAATAGGGGCAAAGTGAGAGAGCTGACAAGTAAATTTGTGCCAGACAAAGACAACTCTCACTTTAAAACTGCAAAGCTGTGGTTAAGAGGGTGGTAACAGAAGGGGTAATGCCTGTGAGAGAATGGTCCTGAGCCCTCCTTAGTGCTGATGTCTCACAAAGCAGGGTGCCACAGGAGAAATGAGGAGAGGCTGGGACGGTATCACATCACCATCTGCTGATTGCTCAGGCTATTGAACCCTCTAAAAATAATCCCAAATTTTATAATCGCCAAATTGGATTCCCTTAAATCTTCCTCTGGAAGCCTTGTTTTACAGTTGGGGAAGTAAGATTCAGCTGGTGTGATTTTTATTTTTGACTGTATACTACATTTTAATTTAATTTTGGTTCCTCTCTGTGGTTTTCTGTATTACGTAAGAATTTGCCTTGATATAGAAAAGGTGGACAATGATCTGATATCATAATCTGATTTTATGCTAATGTCTTCTCAATATATCTCTCATTAAACATCAAATCAAATTAAATGCACAAATATATTCATCATGTAAGACCTCTAAAGGTGGTGTGTAATTAGTCACAGTTTTAGAATTGGTAGTAATAAAAAATAACCTTTCTTTTTAATCCTGTATATAAAGTTCAGGCTCAACCTTTTTAAAGGACTACCAAAAAAATTTGTATTTGAGGGGCCTGAGAATTTTGCATATTGTAAATTTTGGTAGGTTGTGAAACAATATATTTTTGAATACTAAACATAATGTTAAATAAGGAAATGTGTCCTCACTATAACCACCCCTTAATCAGTTTTATTTTGCCTAATTTCAGACCCACTAGTATGTGTCAATATTTTTGGGAGCTTGGTATTCTCCATAATATTTGAGTGGCCTAAATTGGGTAGAATAACCACAAATGAAAGAAGCAGTGCAATGAAATCCAATTTGATGAGTAATAAGATCTCTTAAACATCAACAGACAGGCATTCCAACATCACCACTATTACTTTTTAACTTGGGTTTTCCTTTTAAAATCTCACCTTACAGTAATGAAGTAGAGTTAATGTAATTCTAAAAGAAAATTATTTCTTTTTATTGAAAGACTTAGGTGATGAGGTATAATAGACTCTGCATCAGAATGTTCCATATACTGTGGATACCTGTAATGGAAAAATAATGTTTCACGAATATCCATCAGACCACTTTATTACCTAATATCAGAGCAAGAGAAACTTGCAAGTACAATCTTCCTTGATCCTGAAATTAAAACATAGCATTCCTGATAGTGTAACAGGGCATTTCCCCTATTATTTATCATTTGACTGCAAAAGACTTAGTTAGTCATCTCTTGATGCAGCAAAGAAATTTCAGGAAACCCAACAACTTGCCATCCTGGATATTATCCAGATAGAAATTAGAGTTCTTAGAGGCTGGATTTATTAAATATAACATTTTGGGCTAATATTTTTTCCAGTTACAGTCAAGTTCCTCTCATGTTCCAGTGAAATCCTTGGCAAGGGGTTGGAGCTGGATGACCCTTAAGGTCCCTTCCAACCCAAACCATTCTGTGATTCTGTGTAAATGGCAGTGAATCCTCTCGTGGGTCTTAGTGGGTCAAAGCTGGAGGCCATGTGTGGGGCAATCTCTGCCCTGTTAGACTGGCTCTGACCACGACTCCTCACCCACAGAGGCGGGGAGTGGATGCCAAGGGGTGCAGGTGAGGATGGAGCAGGTGTGTGGTGATCCTCTCCCAGTGTAACCCCTCACCCTCTGAGGGCCTCCAGAACCAGCAGTGATGTCTTTACTGAACATGGGCGTACATGAATTTCCTTTAATTAAAAATACATGGAGGTGAATGGTCTCGGACTCTAGCGAAAAAGACAGTGAAGAAAGGCTATGACAAGAACAAAAATCAGCCATTATCTTTCAGGACAGGACTGAATTATTTCAATGGAGGTCTGACTATTTAGCAAAGAGATTCCAAAACTCATCCCTGATGTATCTGAAAGACTCATAGAAAAGAAATGTACATTTTACTTACTTTTCCTTTTATCCTCATTTTATTTTAATGACCAGGGAAAATGGGAAGAATGCAAATGAGTGAATGCCCTCTTTGATCTGTGTTGTTCCTGAGCATAATCTGGTAACCTGGCAGGCATCAGGCACGAGTGGAATTGCTGCCCCTAAGAAGGAAGAAACTTCAGCCCCTTTGCAAGCAGTTGCTCAGTTTGGTTGTTGGTTTGAGGCAAGCAACAGCCAAAAGAGCCCTGTCCCCCTGCAGAACAGGGGAGCTGGGCCCACTGTGGGGCTGATCACCTGCTGTTGACACCACGGGGATTACTGTTTTGAGCAGGAATAACCTGAAATCATGAGGACTTCCACCCACACCTGAGAAGTACACAATGAAGGATTCACCCTAAAAAAGGTACAACCACAGCACCGGCTTCTCTCCAGAGGGACTGTGACAGGAGTAACCTCCAGAAGCCACGTCCTGAGGCAGAAACAGAGCCACAGGCTGGATGTGGGAGAGAACAGAAAGTGGAGGAATTGGCTTCGTCTGGGACTGAAGTCTGTCCCTGGACATGGAGGCCATAGGAGTATTTTGAGGGTATGTATTTAAAATGCAGGTGGAAGAGCTGGACAGGGTTACTGGAGAGGGAAGGGTGATCTTGATTGTGTTAAAATTGAACAATAGAACTGTTAAAAGGCAGCAAAAGGATTAAGGCTTTAAGAGTGGGTGGTTCTCTGTACCTCTAAATTATTTTATTTTGCTTTAAAATGATGCCTGACTACATGTAGTGCATATTCTGTACAACACACATCTCCTCTGCTCTGCAGGACAGCGGGAAGCAGGGTTTGCTCTGGAATCTGCTCTGACCATGTCTCCTCCAGTCCCTTCAGACCTGGGCTATGTCCCCCCCGATGGCGGATGGGGCTGGGCAGTGGTGTTTGGAGCCTCCATCTCAATCGGGTTTGCATTTACCTTTCCTAAAGCTTTCACAATCTACTTCAGAGAGATCCAGGCTGTTTTCAGCATCTCCTACAGCCAGATTGCCTGGACAACGTCCATCATGTGTGCTGCTACCTACGGAGGAGGTAAGTGAAGCAAGGCTGTATCTTCTTTTGGAAAGAGATCTGATCTCTACACCAAAAGGGGAGAAAGTATTTCTTTGAGAAAGTTCTTGGAAAGTGCTAACTGTAAGTCTGGCTTTCTGTTTTCTGATGATATACTTTGCAAAACTGAGAAAACTGAGTTTTTTATTGCCAACATATATGAAGTAATCAATTATTATTTCATCAGAAATCTTGTTATGCATGGGTGAGTAGAGGCTTGGAATTATTTGAGTCTGGGCAGTTATTTCAGTATACTTAGTCTTTTTTTCTGTTCCTGTTCTTGTCTTTCCTTTTGAAACAAAAATGTGCTACTTGTACTCATGATTGCAGAGAAGCCACTGAAACTCAAAACCCAAGTTTTGCTGATGTACAGACATGGAATATGTGCATGTATATCTTGAGATAGCATTGAAATGTGTTTTTCCCTAAATCTGTTGCTAAAAATCTTGCTTCAAATGAGTAAGGGATGATGTTTTAGACTTTCCTCTGCAGAATCTTTCTAAAAGAACAAATACATCCACCAGTTTCTTAAAATTAAAATGTTCCCTGGGTACTTGTATCTTGGCTGCAAAAGTCGCTGTTGTGGGAAGGTATCTATCGTCCTCATAATGAAACCATCGAGTGGATGTTCCCCCCCTGAGGGATGTTTCCCTCACATACCGATGCCAGGTTATCAGTCTGCCACTTGGATCTGAGTAGCTGGTTAATCTTGCTGTTAATGGTTAGTAGGGACCATCTGGTTTTAGGCTGCTGATGCCTGTGAGGTGCAGCTGCTGGCAGCTATTGCTGGGTTCTCAGCAGATCCTGGTGGTTCTTAGCTTGTTTTGCAAGGGTGAAAGGTAAAAGGATTAACAGTTAAGAATACAAGAATAGCCACCCAACTCACCTAAACCTGTATTCTTCCTAAAACAAGTCACTCACACTCTTTGGGGAAGAGTATTACAAAAAATTTTGTAGATGGAGGGATCTTCTTGGTACCCTCTCACCTTCAGGACAGGGTGGTTTGGAGGCTCCCTGGGTCTCTCATTGCAGAGATCAGGGGTACACCCTGTGTACAGAAGTCTTACACACTCATGCACTTTAGGGACTGGTTTTACATGACAATAGAAAAAAAGAGCTGGTGTGGGATGGATTAAGGTGAAAGGAGATGTACGTGACCAGAGAGGTGTGAGGGATGAGCTGCTTGCAGAAAGAGCCTTTTCGGGTCTGGCTGGAGTGGATCAGACCATCAGTGAGGCAGATTTGCTGGGCTCTTTGGGCTGTGCCCTCTGCTGCAGATGGACAGAAGGATTCAATTCCAGGGGGAGTAAATCAGCAGCTCTACTGAACACTGATTTTCCCTTGAAACAATGGCTGTTTATCCTCTGGCTGCTGCTTGGCTCTGGTGTTTTCGTGTCAGGAGCTGAGAAGGGCTGACAGAGCCAGAGACTGAAGAGAGATTCATTTAGAGGGTTCATTTCCTCAGGGTGGCTGTTCAGGGCCCTCTAGAAGCAGGATGTCTGAAATTGAGCACCAGACATTGGATATATCTCAGAGTTGTTGGGATTTCTGGCTTTTTATTTTCCACATTCCCTGAGCGAGGGCCCTCGACATCCAAATGGAAATACAGAGGAAAGGACAGCAAGGGAACTGTCTGTGGTATTGATGGGGGAAGAAGCCATCACAGTATGAGACTTGTGGCTTTCATCACTGATCTTCCCATCTTTAAATATAGGCTTTTATGAAATCATATTGCTGCAGAGCTGTTATTATAAACTACAGCTGTGTGTGCAAGTGCCTGACTTTCCCAGATACCACCTGTAAAAACAGGAGGGTGCAGCACAAGCAGGAAAATATGAGATGCTGTGAAGCAAGCTGACTTTTCCTTTTCAGCATTGCATTTATATTCACACAGACTCTGGGCCAAGAACTCAGTGCTGGTAGGGGCATCCTGTCCCTTTCACAAACACCTGTGTTCATTGCTCCAAGAGCACCTTTCCTCTCTGGGGGTTGGTCCCCCAGACAGTACCTGTTGCTCTTCAACTCACTCAGCTTTTAAATCACTGCAGCATCTGAAATAGATCTTGGAAAAACATAAATCTGAGGAAAAAATCCCTGCGTACTCTCCTAGAATTAAGGAGGATCATGTGTCTCGTCTGTTCTTGTGCATGATTCACAATTCTAAACATTTCCCTGTCATGTTCTCATCTTTCAGTTTTGCTGCCAGTAACTGGTGTTGACATCTCCATAGGTCTGAAAGCAGCAGCATGCTAATAATAATAGAAGATGGAACGGCAATAACAACAGATTTAGGAGTTTCATCTCGGGGAATAAATATCTTTGAGTGCATAAGTAATTGAATACTCAGTTTGATCTTCCTTTCAGCTACAGCAGCATAAGTCTACAGCAATTCTGTAGCATCCAGTGAGGCTGCATGTTGTGTTTGAGGAAGGAGGAAGGCACCAACAAAGCCTGCCCAGCGTGGTTGAAGGAATGCAGGGGATCCCTTCAAACCCCATATTTTATTTCACAAAATTCAGAAAAGCTGCACTTAACTGTATGTAAAGCAGTTGTTTAGGACAGCCTGCACTAGAGCAAATAGGAAAAAAAAGAAAGCTTCAACAAACACTGAATATCATTTTGGGTGAAGCCTGGGCTGCACTGAAGTCATCAGGCATCTTGCCATCACCTTTAGGGGAGCCAGGATTTCATCTCTCAGCTGCTGAGTTTGATCTGCTGAACTGTAGCACTAGAAGCCTGGCAAATTTCAGCCCTAAGCATTTTGGGAAAGGGGGCTTCCCCAAAGGTCTTCAGGAACATGAAGTAATGGAGCACCCTGTAAACCTTACCTAGATAACAAGTGCATCTTTGAAGCATGTCTTACAGGGAGTCCTTTGTGTGGAACTTAGGGGGCTCTTGGGAAGGTCAGTCTGTAAACTTGGGATTACAGCAGGCTTGAGTAAATACCACACTTGGACCAAAAAGTCTCCTCTTTCTGATCTTGTGGGGTAACAGGGATGTACAATGTCAGAATTTCAACAAGTTCCTTAAGAACTCTCTGTGTAAGACCTTGAAAGTTAATGCTAAAGCATCGTGCTTGATCTGCTGGACAATGGTCAGCCAGAAGGGCAAAACAACCCAGAGAATTCAGGCCCAGGAGCCCAGCTGAGTTTACCCCAGCAATCCTGTGCATTGCATCAGCCTGTGTTAAGGGCACAGGGATGTTACACACAGCTCTCTGCACCACGTGATCTGTGCACTCAACTCCTCCCAGGTTTGTTTCTGTCTCTTGTTTCCATATCTCAGCGTTTTACTGAATTTGAAGGGTAACCAGGAACTTCCTGGCTTTCCTTCACCCCACCAAGAGGAGCTGGCTGTGTTCCAAGTAGCTGCAGACTTGATCCTGTTGTCCTGCTTCCCACCTGCTCTCTTACAGAGCCCAGAGCCTCGCTGGTGACAAGCACTGTGTGGTGCCAGCTGAGACTGGCTCCTGCTCAGAGCATCCTTGTCCTTGAAGCAGATCAAAGATGTCCTACATACACGCAGCAAACAGCAGCACCTGCTCCCAGAACACTGCTCCCTAGAGAAAGATTGCTTGGGGAAACTCATGTGAAGAGGAGATGCCCTTACGGAGTTACAATCACTTGTCACAATTTTATTTGGTGGGGAACCAACACCTGTAACAAAGCCCCAGCTGCTGCTTTATGATGTTTTTCTGTACCTATAATTGACTATCTCTCCATTTTCTTAAAACTTGGGTGAGGTGGGGCTCATTTTTTTGAAAATACCTGCGTTATGTAATGACAAGGAGTACTATGATCTGCAAACAATGGTGTTGCAGAGACTACTTGTAAACTGGTGTGCCATCCCCCTGTCCCCAGGCCACTGACCCTCAATTCAGGCTCAGCCAACATTGTGCAATTCCAGGATTTTGCTGCTCTGGAGTGGGAATTGCTCTTCATGGTGATCCTGCAACATCTCTCCTCTCTCAAACGTCATGAGGGTTTAACGAGATCTAAAGCTCTGCAACTTGGTGAATTGTTATTCAGGCAGCCTTGAGGCAGCTGATCCTTTTTCTCCCCTGTTGACAACTACTTGAGAATTTACTTGGAGAGGAGCTGGAGACAGCAGTGGTTTTCTGGACCCAGATGTGCCACAGCTGCTGAGGGCCATGCCTTTGAGATGGTGCTTATAGGGGGGCTGGATGTGTCATAATTCGTAGGATTAGTTTTGGCAGTCTAAGCTGCAGATCTTTGCTAACCTGGTTCCTTTTCACTGAAGGGAGTAAGGAAACTCTCACAAGAATATTTCCACTGGAAATCACAGGCAAGCTAAGTGGGCAAGACAGACTGGGATAAGGTGGGATACCACACTGATTTTACTTCAACAACACTAAAGAGTCTGTATTCACTACATGTTTACCCTGAGCAAAAATGTAGGGACTCGTTATCCTGTGGTAAAACCTCACAGCCAGGACAAGCAAGGTTTGAGTCTGGAACTGGAGAGCCACAGGGTGGGGAAGGCAGAGGTTTCCCTCTACACACAGTGTCACCACTGGAGTCCCCCTTACTTCCAGTACAAATGAAAGAGTGACCTGCTCTGCTCTGGCTAATGTGTAATTACACCTTCAATGCAACCTCCTGCCCCAGCTGTTTGTTTCCCTGTCTTTGTGTGCACAATCTTAAATGCCTTCAGGCTCTGCATTCAGCAGTGTTTGGAAAAAACCACAGTCTTTCTCCTCATTTTCAGCCATTTAGGACTTGGCATAACCAGACTTCTGCCATAAAAGTTAATAGCTAAATTCTTGATGCATCTCTGAGTACTTCAACCATGTTGTTTTTCCGTTTCTATGCAGTCATTTTCCAAATATAACAGAGGAAGATCCTTCTGGGATTAAGATGTAAATGAGACAAAGATGCAATAGCGAAGGAATAATTTGTTTTAATTCCCCAGTGAAAACATTTCAGTTATTAGATCTAGATTGTCACCATCTTTTTACCAACAAGAATGTTTTGGTTTGAGCTGCTGATTAAACTCCTGCAACAAGGGAAAAACAGAAGAAGTGATGTTACTGCTTGGTTTATTCTGTTTTCTCTAGGAAACCAGCACATCCCGCAGTGATGCTTCATGCACCTGGGTGGTTTGATGGCACAGACACAGGGCTGGGGCTGTCTGAGAGGTTTCCTGCCTCTGGAGAGACTTATTTCATGTCATGAATCCCTCTGCCTGTCTGGACTTCATGCTATTAATACTGGGGTTTAGCAAAAAGCAAGTTTGACATTTCATAACTTTCTATTTTGACCTCTCCTTGACCCCCTTGTAAAACATTACTCAGTGAAAAACAAAGCCAGGAGGCTCTGCCAGCGTGCCAGGTGCTTTCAGTGCCAGCACTGATGTCACTTGGCTCTGTGCAGTGTCACCCCATCACCAGGTGCAGGGGGGTGAGGGGCTGGTGGCTCTGCCTGCAGCAGAACATCTCACTCAGCAGCAAAGAGGCTGCATGGAAATTAAAGGTGCCCCCCTCCCAAACAGCCACGGAGATGTCAGGGGATGTGGATTGACCATGTTTGACCAACATGTGCCACTTGGAAGGTGGTGGTGGGGTGCTGCCTGCACCCCTCCTGCTGCTCAGTGCCCTAGGAGCCACCAGCCAGAGTTAGGTTCCCTTTAATGAAAAACTCAGGCATGAAACTATTAGTGGTAAATCCTTGAATGATGGAGTCCTGTGGCTAAACACTGAGGAATGTGTTTTATCAGCCTGGTTGTGCTCGGTGGTGGGGAGAACACAGGGTATAAGGGTAATTCTGTGCTCACTGGGAAGAGAAGTGATGCTTTGTTCCCCAGCTGGCATTTTGTGGTGGCATCTGGTTGGGGTCCAGAGCCAAGAATTTTGGTGACTTGGAATCTACTCTCAAGTATTAATCTGTATCTGTATGGAGTGATCCCTTGGAAAAAGTTAGGAATTTTATTAGGAACATAAATATATGGGCCTATTTTTTGAGAACTGGGATGTCTCTCTCCTAAGACAGGTCACACACGGCAACTGCAGGGGCCGTTCTTTAGAATGGCTCCCAAATTAGTATTTCTGGAGAAGGGAATTCTCATCTTCCAGTGATGGTATTGTACGGGTCCAGCCCTTTGGTTTTGCAGAAAATTGCTGCCTATATTCTCATTCATTAATTCAGGAGCTCCATTTTAACTGTGGTTATGGATTGGATTTCACTGCTGCTGCATTTTATGAGCAAATGGAACATGACAGTAGAGCAGTTCTAAGAAACGGGGTGTGCCAATAAAGACCCTTTAAAGAAGCGCAGAGGTACCTCTTTTGGCACTTACCAGATGCTGTTTTCATGCAGCAGAGCTAGGTATGGATTTTTTTATTTAATGTGCAAGTACTTTCTAAAGACTTTAATTGACTTGCAAAGACTCAATGAAGAAAAAACTCTGTTGGAGTTACAGAGTTGTAGCTCTTACCTTTGGCTGCCATAAAATGCTTTGCATAAAAGGCTTTGAATAAAATTATTTCCAAATACCAAAGTGGTTCACTGAAAATAAATAGAAATGTTTCCAATTCTTGAGGGAGCCCAGTGTTTTTCCCCCCACCTTGGTTTTTTTTTTTTTTCTTTTTCCAAGACAAGAACAAACACTCAAGTTGTCCTCACTAGTCACTTTTGGGGGAAGAACTTATGTGCTGCACTATACAGGTGGTGAGGCACTGATGCAGGTTGCCCAGGGCAGCTGTGGCTGCCCCATCCCTGGAAGTGTCCAAGGCCAGGCTGCATGGGGCTTGGAACAACCTGGTCTGGTGGAAGGTGTCCCTGCCCATGGTCGGGGGATTGTCCCTCTCCTCCCAAGCCATTCAGTGGTTCTATGACTTTAAATATTGTTCATCAAACCTTGGGCTTCAACTAGTGATGTTAGTTCATTTGATTAAAAAATCATGACCTGGGAACTGTCACAGAAAGCTTTGTGAAGATCGGAAAACGGGGAGAGAGGAAGAGTTTCAGATTCTGCTTGGCTCCTGGCCCCTGTTCCCGGCGTGCCCCTCTTCTTTCAACAGCTCTGGAGCGGAGCTCTGGGAATTGCAGTAGCAGTCACTCATTTACATGGAGTGCTGTGATAGGGAAATGAGTCATTTGAAAAGGTGTTTTGCAATTTTAATCAATTTTGTTGCTGCTTGCCAGCAAATTAAAAAACCTGCCCTCCGGGAAGTGTCTGCTGCTAGTGGATGAGAAAGCAGAGCCTGGTCCCGGGGGGCAGTCTGTGGTCCTGACACGGAGGGGGAGCACTGCCACAGGCAGCTGCTGTGAGATGAGCCCAATTCTCCCTAAACCGCTGGCAAGGCCTTTTTGACCTAGTGAGCCCAGGATTTCCAGTCTCAGTCCCACCCCCTGCCCTCGGGCTGTTCTGATTTTCTTGTGAGCTTCTCTTCAGAGCAGCAACAGCAGTGCAAAGACTTATCACATTTAGACATCTTTAGAAATCATTTGTTTGCCCCCAATATCACCTGCTGCAACTGGTTTCCTGCTCCAGTTCTGAGTTTGCCACGAGTTTGTGTGAAAGTTTACTCAGAGGTGCCCTGCTGGGGTTGGCTGCTTTTAGCATGACACACAATTTTTTCTGGAGAAGGAAATTCTCATCTTCCAGCTGAGAGTTCTCGCTGCTTTCATGGCTGGACTTGTACTTGATTCTTCATCCCTCTGCTTCCTGGGCTTTCCATGTGTCCTCCCACCTTCCATGCTGCTGCTAGGGATGTGCCAAGTTCATTCTTAGGCCTGTTTATTTTGTTTTGGTCTTATTTTTGATTTTTAATAGAACACAGAAAGCAGCTGCTGAAACAACTGAATGCTGGTATCTTCACAGCCCATAAACTGGGTCAGGGCTGTACCAAAATAAAACTCTCCAAGTCATCATGCTGTGATCCCACAGCTGAGAGTAAAGGTTTCTGGTCATTTTGAGTTTACTCAGTTTTATAGGAAGAAAGAAAGGGCAGTAACATCTTACAGTGGTGTTGTGAGGAGATTTTAAAGCTCCAGATTAACTGTGCCAGGTAAGATGCAGAACAAGGCCCTGATTTTTCCCCCTCTCAGTTGCTGCATCGTGCATGTAGAAAAATGGGACACAGACGGGGCTGTTAGTTAAGCCAGGGGGAGGCAAGGTTGAGAAAGACACAAGGTTTGTGGTGAAACTGCACCTTCCCAGTCAGAGCAAACACAGCTTAATGTTTTCCCAACCAGAGCTCCATGTAAATACTAGAACACACAGCAAACTGGTGAACATGAACAGGGGGCAGAAGTCTGCAATGATCACAGAATCATAGAATTCTGGATTGGGTTGGAAGGGACCTTGGAGCCCATCCTGTTCTAACCTCGCTGCCACCTTCCCCTATCACAGGTTGCTCCAAGCCCCGTCCAACCTGTCTTTGATCACTTCCAGGGATGGGGCATCCACAGCTTCTCTGGGCAACATGTGCCAGTACCCCATCACACTCATAGTGAAGATTTTTCTCCCAACGTCTAGTCTAAACCTCCCCTCTTGCAGTTTAAAACCGTTCCCTCTTGTCCTAGCAGCATCCACCCGTGTGAAAAATCACTCTGCTTTTTTTTATAACGGCGATGTGGTCCAGGGGCAGGACAGCAGCCTGCAACTTGGCATGGAGGAGAAAAGAGGAGGGGAAGCAGGTGGAAACACAGCGGAAATAAAAAAGAACAATTTGCGTTTAAGTAGCTGAGGGTGATTTAATTAATGCCCGCGGGGTGGCTGGTGCTGCTGCCTCGGCTGGGGGGCGAGGAAGCACGAAGAGACAAGGTGCTGGAGCAAGGGATGCGATTCCCGGGGGTGCTTGGAGCGCGTTCCCGGGGCCGGGGCGGGCCGGTGCCGCCTGGGGCGGTGCGGCCGCTCCCCCGCCCCGTCCCGTCCCGTGCCGTGCCGTGCCGTGCTCCGCAGGTGGGTCCTGCTGCGGGGCGTGCGGGGTCCCGTGTCCCACCCGTGTCCCACCCGTGTCCCACGCGTGTACCGGGGGCTCGGCAGGCATCGGGGAGGGGGCGGAGCAGCGGGTTGGAGCCGCTGTTTCTGGTTTTCCCCGCTTCCACGTGGCATTTCTGCCCCGTCCCGCTGCCCCGGCACAGCTGCCAGCGGCTGGGGCTCTTTGCGTTCGGTGGCCACGCAGGGGGCTCGGGTGGGCGCCACACGACGCGGGACCCGCTAGAATGAAGGTGTGTTGGGGTGATGCTGCACTGCAGGATAGGGTCGGGGGGAGCAGCATCCCGAGGCTGGGGATCTAGGGAGCAACACCCCAACACTGAGGTCTGGACAAGGAGCATCCTGAGACTAAAGGTCCAAGGGAGCAGCATTCCGGGACTGGGGGTCCAGGGGAGCAGAATCTCCTGACTGGGGATCTGGGGAGCAGTGTCCTGGGACGAGGGGTCCAAGCGAGCAGCACCCCGGGACTGACCCCGCAACTCTGCCCTTTGTGTTCCAGGGCTCCCCGAGGAGCGTGGGCTCACCCGGCCATGCCGGCCCCCGCTGAGGCGGGGCGAGCCCCCGGCCCGCCGGATGGCGGCTGGGGGTGGGTGGTGGTTTTCGGCGCCTTCGTTTCCATCGGCTTTGCCTACGCCTTCCCCAAAGGCTTGGCCATCTTCTTCAAAGAAATCCAGGATTTCTTTGGCACGTCCTATAGCGAGATCGCGTGGGTCTCCTCCATCATGCTGGCCACGACATATGGTGCAGGTGAGTGATCCTGCACCAGCCCCTGGGGCACGGTGTGTTGTAAGAGCAGGAATACGCTCTTGCAACAGCCAGAAATCTCCACTCTGGGCCAGAGTAGAGGCAGAGCAACCACGGTGTCCATCTGCATGGGCACTATCCACAGATTTGCTTTCTGATCACATTTCCAAATGTTTGTTTAGGCAGACAAGTCATATGTGGAGCCTAAGGGGCTCCTACCCAGAAATCAGAAGATTACCTATGAAAACTTTCTATGGGCATCAGGGAAAAAGCCCTGAGAGTAGGCTGGTGTGAAATAACTGGGTCTGAGTTTCAGCCAGAGCTGAGTGTGGAGTAGAATAATAAATGAAGTATCTGCTTGTTTATTGTGGCAGCTGATAATCACGGCAATGAAATTGCCAGAGTCGGTTGCTCTTATCAGTTGTAAAGCAGTGCATGTAACATTGCTCTTTTTTATGATTCCAATATCACTTTCATAACTCAGTGAAATACTTGTGCTGCCCTTGATTAAATCTGCAGTTGGAGGTGGACAGGAACCACACTCTGCAACTGCAGGAAGTTTCATCAATATTTATCCTGTCTATTAAAGAAATTCTGAAAATAATCTTTGTTTTTACAAAGGGTTTTTTTTCCCCTTAATAATGCACTGTAGTGCTTTTTGAAGAGCACAGTTGCTAATGAAAATAAAGTTGTTTTGTATAAGTTTGTAAGGTGGAAACGAGGCTTGAGTCAGAACCCATTGTAATCCACTCTGTTGTAACCCAGACTAGGTCCTACAGAGATGAGCTCTGCAAAAGCTGAGTTCCTATACAAGACCCCAGAAATGGTGCACTTGGAGGGCAAAACCCAAGCAATGATTTAGAAAGGGAAATCCCTTGCTTGTGCCAGTGCTGTTGTCCCATTGGCTGTCCCATTACACTGCAGTAAATGTGCCAGAGCAGTCACCTGTGGGCTGGGGGCTCCCTGGCTGCCTCTGTGAGTTTTTGGCAGCTCTGCTTTGTCTTCCAATAAAAAAATGTTGTCCCCTCAGCTGTATGGAAGAGATGCTTTGTGTCTGACCATGACAAAGTGAGGAACATGCTCTGCAGATTAACCTTGCACCTGGCAGCACCTCAGATTGTTCACAGGGATTTAGATGGGGAGCTTGAGCCTATTGGGGTTCAGTTCATGGCCAATGAGCTGGTGCTGGAGCAGGTGAAATGCTGCTCTGATCACCTCTGCCTCCTTCCAAGTACTCATTTTCCAACCCACCTTCTTCTCTGTTTCTCCAAGAGTTCAAGTCAGTGCTGTGTGCTCTGTACCTGGGATGTTGTAGTGGACTTTTATCCTAATTAACTGAGCATCTCCTGCCATTTTGCAGGAGCTTTAACTTTACCCTCCCTAATGCTGTTACATGGTGATGTGGGGGATGATACAGCTGAATTGCAGGCGACTGTACCTTTGTAGCTTCCCACTTGCCTTGCAGCTGCTCAGTTATGTCCAGTTACCAGTCGTCCCCTCCTCTGCTCTCCTCTGGAGTAAGATTGATGCTTGTTGGATCCTCCCTGCCTCCGCAGTGACCCCGGCTGAGGTGCTGAGTCTCCCAGTGGCTGCAGACAGGGCTGCGGTGGGAGCTGGAGGATCACGGAGTCAATGAAACGCGGGTGCCCAAGAGTGTATTTAACACGTCTGGTTTGATTGACTGGGCGTTTAATGCTGGAGCGGGTTTAGCTTATGAATGACTCCAGTGATTTGGAAATTCTCATTAAAGGACAGTTCCTCTGAGTTGCCTGAGTTTTGCTCTACTGCAGTGCCTGCTAGAGCTGTGAGGATGCAAAGCTTGACTTACTCTGCTGAAAAACTTGAAAACAGTTTAACACTTGATTTTTGCTAATCTTTCTGAAAAAAGAAATTCTAAAGACACCAAGCTTTTAACATACTCCTGAGTAACTAATAGTTAGTTACTCCTAAGTAGTGAGTAACTAATAGAGTTACTAAACCAGGTGATTATTGCCATAGCATGTCCATCTCTTCCTGTCCCAAATAAGTGGTGATGCAGAATGGTCACAGGCTGTGTAGAGGTGCAGGTGATGCTGTCTGCAGCTGTGTGGGAACCGTGTGGGGGCACTGAGCATCTCCTACATGAACATGTCCCCGAGGGGCTGGAGGGGCCAGTGGTGCATTTGCTGGTGTCAGGTGTGGGCATCAGAGCCATGGAAGGAAATCCCCATGAGGACTGACCCACTGCAGCTCCCTCCATCCCCAGGAGCATCACGGCTGCTCCGTGCCCTGGCAGGGCATGCAGAGGCCGATGTTCTCACTGACCACAGCTTTTGTTTGCAAACATCCCCAGGACACAGTGCCTGGTTTCCTTGCTGTTCTCGTTGGTCTAAGGTCTTGTTTTTCGGCTGTGCTGCTTACATTGTAACAGAGCTTATGTTCGCATTTCATAAATAATGCAAATGAAGCTTATTTTCTGAAAATACATGAACTAACCCAAATCTCCACTGGAGGAGCTGTGTTGACTTTGACAGCATGGATGCAGATTTACAGTGACCACCTGAGGCTTTGCTTGTAGCACCAGAGGAGTTCCAGTTTTTCAGACTAAAACTGAAAATCAGCAGCCAAGACTGTTTCTGCCCTTCACTTTCTGCTGAATTCCCCCAGGAAGCTGTTTTATACCAGCCGAGGCTCTGGCAATATATATTACAGAAGTTAATGTGTCTTATCCCCCAGTTTCTTAATCTGAACTAGGTTGCAGAAAACAATTCTGTCACTATAATACAAGTAGTAAAACAGATTACTGTGCAGTAAAATGGATAGCCTAGACTTTATGATGGGGTATTTGTAGTTCTTGCCAGAGCTCCTGTTCAGCAATTCCACATTTCCAATTGCAGAGCCTCCAATGGGAGGTTTGAGAGTGAGGAGCGTGAGGGAACATTGCTTTCCTCTGACCAAATCCCACAGGCTGAAGCCCTATCAATCTGATAAAGAAGGATTTGTTTTACAATGTTTCTTCTTTTCTTTTTTTCCTTGTCATGGGTGAAGAGCTCATTCCTTACCCCAAATGAGAAAGGTATTCCAGAGCAGAGTCTTTGATATATGGAAAGGACAAAGGATCTGATCAATGATCTTAGAAGTCTTTTCCAACCTTAATGATTCTCTAAGGGACCAGGGGCCATGACATCATCCTTCCCTAAAGGTGCTTTCAGCTGCACCTCAGCACCCAGTAACAGGCTCTGGGGGTGAGGAGGACGCAGCAAATATCCCAAAATGTGGAGCACCACAGGGCACCTATCGTGCTGGCAGATGTCCTGGGCATGGCTTCTTTTTGCAAGCTGCATTCTCGGGCTTTGCTACGCCAACACAAGACCAAGATTCCCAAGGTTTCGTCTCACATACAGGGGTGAGTTTTGTTTAGGAAACAATTTCACTGCAAAGCCAAAAGCCTTTGGCCTTTGCACCTACTGATTTGGGCTGTGTGGTGGTGCCAGGTTCACAACACCAAACTGAGCTGCCCTTGTCCCACTTTTAAGGGTGACACATTTCAAGCTAGGCCACAGATGTGTCCCTGGGGATAGCCATTACCCAGGGAAAGCAGGAGGCAGCTGAGCTCTCAGGAAAGAAAAGATAAGCAGTATTAATTTGCTAGTAAATTAGTTGCCCTATTCAGCAGCAGGGGAAACAACCAAACATTCTAAAGATAAGAAATAGCGATGCCACTAATTTAATAGCGGCAATGTTCTTGTAGCGGTTACATTCTCCTGTAAGGCTGTAAAAGAGGTAAGGATCGTGGGAAAAAGTAATGTCTTTTATTATGGCCAACTGTTAGAGGTTGAACAACGAGCCAGCCTCCTGGCACATGTGCCAGAATAGAGGGAATAATTTAATACTAGGACAGGATCTGCGTTTTCATTTTTTTGTTTTTTTTGATGGTGACTGTGTGGCCAAATGCTTCCTTCATTTTTATAATGGAATAACAGGAGTCATCCAAGGGAAACTCAGCAGATCGTCCTGCAGAGTCGTTTCAGCTGCTTGGCTTGAATAGCTGGGGCTACACCAGGGGACATTGGAGCTTCTTTTTAGTAATTTTGAAGAATTTCACTCTTTTGCAATTGCTGTGCGTGTTTGTATACAGCTTGTAGGTGTAAATATGTGCTGCTTCTGTTGCCCTTTAATACATAAAAAATTCAGTTGCATCAGCACCATGCATTGTTTTTATTCAGAATGTACTGCAGTGGAGTCTTGTCTCAGTCTTGCTATGCCCTGCTGTAAACCTCCCCCCAAAATCTCCAGGGTGCTGCTCTAACACATCCAAATTTCCATTAAAATTAAGGAATCACGTTGTGTCTATTTTACAAAGACAGCATGAGAGAGCCACATTTTGCAAATACAAGAAAATTTAGAGTGTTTCTGGTGAAAAAGCCTCCACCTGAAACCAACCAGTGTTTATTAGTCTTGTTATTTATTGGTTTGTAATGTGGTGAAGATCAAATTACCTGAAGATTTAATTCTGGAAATGCTCCACAACTGAATCTTTTCTCCAAAGAAACTTTCTCCCAGAGCTTGTAAGTGCTTAACAGAGCATCTGCTAAAGCAGCAAGGAAGAGATAGGGAAGCTGGAAGTCCACCATTGACCTTGAACATTTAATCCAAAATTTTATGGCTGTATTTTATTACACTGCTAGCATGATAAATTGCAGTGACAGGTTTAGAAAGCACCTTACAACATGTAGTGGTGTAAAGCTATATTAATAATGAGTTCGATTCTGCAGTTTTTAACTTAATCAAAACTGCCAATGTTCTCTCCTGCTCTGGTCCAGACTGTATCAAAACCTTCTCTGCTCCAGAAGACCCCACCCAGGGCTCTCCACCCATCCCAATTGCCTTCAAACAGCTGTGAAGCACCACAGCACTACAAGGGGAAACTGAGGCATGGGAGCAAGGTGGGTTTTTTTCATGGACAAGGTTATGTTCGCAGCAACGTCACCTGTGTCAGCTCTCTGTACTGCTGTGCTTACAGCACTGCTTCAACAAAATTCATTCTCGAGTGGGGCTTTTACTAGAATTTCCCTAGGCACGTGCTTTTCCACCTGGGTATTTTGTAAAGGCTGAAACAGAAGGAGGAATATTTTTCTCTTTATTCACAGTGGATATCCAGCATCCTGCTATCCTGGCCTAAGCCCTGGCAGGTGCTCCCTGGAGCTGCCTGATGCTGGACTTCACCTTTCTCTTACCCTCCCCACCTCTTGGAGTCCCACTCAATCAGCCTCCCCATGCTGTGGAAACAAGACATCTTCCCGTGCGGGGGCAATCCCCAGGGTAGCAGCACCATTACAATCCTGGATTGTGATAAGAAAGCTGGATGAGGAATGATTTGATTTCTGTAATGAATGGTGCTGCAGATTCATATACTTCTCCCAACTCTCAGAGAGCACTCCAGCTCTGCAAGGTCACCACGTATGGGCTTATATTTTTTATTTTTTTAAATAGCTCTGTTCTACTTTAGAGCGATAATAGCACTATAGGTTCAGGTGAAATATTTCTGTGTTCGTGGACTTGGTCACAAAGCTTTATCATTTTGCCCTTCATTGGAGCTATCAAGGTCACCAGGCAGCAGTAATAGAGATGTGATAGACTTAATAAAAACCAAGATTAATAAGAACTAGGAAGAAGGAAGTGAAGAGTTTTGGTTGAGGAGTCGTTAAGAGTGTTAAGCCCAGGAGTAAGTTATAATCCATTCCCCCCAAGTGGAATTCAAACATGTGAAAGCTTCTTCCCCCAGATGCCAACCTGTCCCAGAGTGTTGCAGCTCTTCTGCCCCTGGATGGGCTCTCCACTGTAACTGGTCTCTTGGTCAAGTCATGTCAGGATTCCCAGGGGTGGGCAAAGCCCTTTGGAGATCACAGGCAGGCAGGGGCCAACTTGCTCATGGAGCAGCGTGTTAAGAGTGGTGATGAAGGGCTGTTGACCTCTGGGAATGGCTGTTCCAGCTACACAGGGAACTCCTGTTCTGCAGCTGGGCATCCAGTGATGGAAGGGATAAAAGCCAGTGGTCCTGCCAAGGCAAAAGGACAGCTAAAGAAATCAGGGGAAAGCAACTCAAACACCGCGATGTCGTGACCTTGTGAAGGTGAGCGGCTGTGATCTGCTGTGTGGTGACATCCAGACCTGCAGCTGGGGAAACCACTGAGTGTTGTCCCCTTGCAGGAGAGGTTATTTAATTGCCTAAATACAAAGTGACATGAAGGACCTTGGCTGCAGCCCCAGTTTGGGAGCTATGGCCTGTGGCTCCTCCATGCGCCGCAGGAGCAGCGCGTGTCAGCTGGGTAATCTGGAAATTGAAATGCCAGAGCACTGAACAGATAAGATTGCTGGATAAGGAAGAGAACACTTTGTCTTTCAGAAGCTTGGGCCTTGTCTGCTTTGTTTTTCTTCTTATTTCTTTTTTTTTTTAACATCAGGTTGCTGCTGTGGCAAATGTAAGTGTTTCTGATGGGAGGTCAGGGTCCCTGTGTTCCCAAGGGCATGCCTGGTGGGTGCAGGGGAGGGAGGATTGCTGCAGCCTGGTTGCTGCAGTGGATCATTGCCCTCACTGCCTTCCCATCTGAATACGGTGCCAATCCTGCCCAGGGGACCCAGCACCACAGGACTGACCAGTTTGATGACTGAATAATGTGTGTCCAGACAATTTCTCCCATGCTTGGCTTATGCATCATCTCACAGGGTTTGTGCTGAAACTGCAGCCATTACCCCCTTAAATGAACTGACTGTTTTCCTCACCTATGAGGAAGCAACTGAAGCATCTCTGGGGCCAGGTTAGCTGTTGGAGCTGCTGTGGCATGTGCTAGATTTCAGCCTCCTTATTTAAAATTGATTATTTGCCATGCAAAGTAACAGTAATAGAAGGCATCAGGGTGGCTTGGGTGTGGACAGGTCTTTGGAAGCTGCTCTGTCAGGTCTGGCAGAGGAGTATTTGAGACCGTGGTTGTCACCTGGGGCGTGTGCTTGCTGCCACTTGTCCTCAGTGCGTGGCCATCCTGTCTCCAGCAGCACTGCCTGAGGAAGGACCGGTTGTCTGTGGGCTCCTCAGCCAATGCAGGTGCAAAGTGAACCATCTGAACCAAGCAGCTGAGACTAATAACACACTTCTTTATTGGCAGGTACCACCAGTTGTTCTCCGGTGATCGGGAGCAGGCAGGTGCAGGGCTCAGTTACTGTGGGGCAGTCGGGGAGCAGCAGTTCTCCACGCCCTGGTGACACAAACACTTAAAAGCATGAGCAATCCAAGTCTCTTCTGGCACGACAAAGAGTGAAAGGCTGCAGGTTTTAACCCTCTCATCCCTTTCCCCCCACGCTTGCAACTGGGCTCCGTGTTTTCTCTGGCTACCTCCCTTTCAGGCTGTGCATCGTTACCAGGAGCTGGTGGCTGATCCCCCCCGTCTCCAGAGGCTGCTGTGTTCTGGCAGCACGTTAATAACGTGGGGGCACTTGCTTTCGTTCTGGGGGTAATGAGGAGGTTGCTCTGTTACAATGGGCTGGTACCCTGGTAGATAAATTACAAAGCCAAAGGCAGTGTTGTTATTCCATGGAGGGAGTGAGATTATTACTGTGGAAATTGCAGGCCTGCTCCTGTCGTTGTTTTACTACGGGTGTAATAATAGACTTTGTTTCATTAGTATAAACGATTTCCCCCCCCCTTTCCCTCTCAGCTGAGTACGTTGCACTCCTTATGTCCCCAGTGATTCCCCACAGTCAATGGCAATCATGGCATGCTGGGTTCCTATTTGTGTTTTCATAATAATTTGGAAAAAATTGACTATCTGGGCAGTTCTTTTGGTGCTGACCAATGTCCCTGTGCAGGAACAGCTCTTTAGAGCCACGTGCCACTGTGGAAAAGCAGAAAAAGCTGAGCTGCATGTTGCAGCCCCAGCAGTGGGGGCACTGGTGGTCCCAAATCTTCCAGCACTGTGGTCCGTGCAGTTGAGTATTTTAAAGTGTTGCTATGTTAGCACCTGTGTGGTCATCAAATGGTCTTACCAGCAGACCTTGAAGATTTGCAGTGGCTCTGTGCCACTTTACACTGTCAGAAGGTCAGTGTTGTGAAACCTGGAAAAAAACCCACATTGCTGGAAGCCTCTGGGTTACAGATTTTCAGGGCCTCAGCTCTTAGCTGCTTATCTGAGAGCCTTACACAGAAATATTTCAGCAGAAATTCATCCAAGACAAGTTCCACCAAAAAGGAGGAACGCTGTTACTATTAGTACTAGGTTAAGTTAAAAAAAAAGACAAACCAAACCTTACAAATAAGGGATATATAGAGATATACATGGGGTCAGAGGTATGGGAGAGAAGAATGTTTTAGTCCCTATTAGAAATACATCAGTGTTTCACACCAGCACTGGAAATTTTGCAGCTCATAAAAAATTCATAAGGCTTGTTGAGGAAAACAGGAAGGCAATTCAGGTGTCTATTTTTTGAGCACTGTCATACTTGCGGGAGTTTAAGCCAGTCTGGATTGATATTTCTTGTTATATGCCAGCTCTGCATTATGATCCTCTCTGGATCATAGTTCAGTGACTGAAAAGGAATGAATGACAAGGTGGCCTGGCTTTGTGGAGGAGAAGAGAGGAGAGTCCAGGGTATTTTGCCTTTTCTTTATGGTTTTACAGTCTCCTCTTCAGGGTCCTTTTCACTTCTGCAAACACAAAACTCAAGGTGAAAAGTAATTGGACAAGCTAACAAATGAGTTCAGGCTTGCTGCATTCCCCACTGGCGAGTCTCTGTGTTTCTCTTGCCACCAAGAGCAGCCTCTTTGACACGGCCTTTCATGTACCAACTAACAAAGAATGGAAATCTGCCACAGGTATGAGAAAAGAGAGGCTTTAAACAGGACAGGCACAAAACCAGCGTGATTTATATGGGCTGAGTATAGTGCTTTACATTTCATCAGTCTTCCAGGGGCTGCATGATCCCAACTGCATCTTTTGGGGATATTTGGTGTGAACTGTTGCTCTCCAGGCTGCAGAGTTTTACTGCAGGCAGAAGCAGAAGCCTCATGGTGTGCACCCTGCTCTCTAAGGGCTTGGGGTGTAAAGCGAAGCACTTCTGAGTGGACATTCCTTGCTCTTACCATGGGCTGATGGAGACACTGGAGAGCGTGTCCCTGTGAGCCAGGGGAGGCTCAGAGCCACAGGCAGAGCTCTGAGTGAAGCCAGCAGCAGGACGAGGCTCAGTGTCCCCACTGTGTCCTCTGCTGTCCTGTGTCATCCCCCTGCAATGGATGATAAAGAATGGCCATGGCCGGAAGTTCATCACAAGGGAGGAAGTCACTGGGTCATGGAAGGGGCTGCCAGGTCTCCTGAGGCTGGGTGGGTGGGAATGCCGTCCCTTCCTGCACCGACACACCGCCCGAATGTCAGCACTCTTGCTTTGGAATGTGTTGGGGTGCAAGGGCTTAATTACATGGTACTTCCAATTTCACCATTAGGAGTTGCATTGCTGTCATGGTGGTGGGGCTGTGGGGACAGCCCTGGCTGCTCCTCTTCCTGAGAAGCCTCTGCATTGGAGACATTCTCGGCAGCTGGGATGGCTTTTGCTCCTCGCTCTGACTTTTCAGGGACTTGCACAGCATTTGTGTGGCTGCTCCTGCAAGGTCAAGCCTGGTAAATCGCAGCTTTCTGAGAGCTTTGCCAGCTGTTTCTCTTGCCCTGTTCTCACCTGACACTGTAAATTAAGAAGCAAAAATCACCCTGACTCCTGTTAGGTTCTGCTGCAGGCTTGCAGGAGGGAGCAATGACTTCATTTGGATGCCAGGACAGGGAGCCTGTGGTTCCTGCACATTTGACCAGGCAGGTATTAGCAACTAAAGGTGCCTTGGGATCTAAGCTGCACGCGCTGTTACCGTAAATGGTTTCTCTGTGGTAATATACAATATCTTTATTCTTTTCATGCCAGCTGGGTAACTGGTAAATGACAGGTCCTGCTTTTCAATTCCACTGTGCTGCCAGGGCCTGTCACGCTTTTAATTTGTGCAATAGCTGCAAGCATAGCAGTAATTGTGTTTCCCATTTCCCACAACTGCAGTGCTGGCTTTGTGTTCCCTCTTCTTCAGTCCTCTGCCCCGACTTGAGCTATTTAATGTTTTCTGAAGCTCCCCACAATGCTGCTGTTAAACTTATCGAATGTTTGATGTCTACTCCACTTCCCCCCCAAGGAATACACTGCGGGTGGCATGGGGCAGGGCAGGAGGGTGCACTCAGATCTGCTGGGTGTGATGCTGATCGCTGCAGACGCCTGGGCAGGGTGAGGGGGTCCGTGTGTGTGCGCTGTCACCTGCCCAGGCTGGCAGGGTTGGGAGCTGAAGTGTGCACAGCTCCCAAATGTGACAGATTGCGTGCGCCACTTTCCGCCCAGAGATGGGACAGGTTTTGAAAGGCTCTGCTAAAGCCTGTGGATGTTTCTATAGGCCCAAATTACTAAAGTGGAAGTAAATTTGGGGATGTGATTTTGCATTTGCTTCAAAGGTCTGCTCAGGACTGTTACAAACCCTTCAGCCTTTGAGCAACAACTCAGGGAAGTTTGATTTCCCAACTGTTTGAGGCTTTGGGTTGGATTTTTTGATGTCTAATGTAAGTTTAGCTTTTCCTGCTAGGTCTAGCTTTTTCCTGCTTTTTCTGCAGGTTGAGTGCTCCTCATGGCTTTCACTGTGGATTCTCTGTGGTTGAGAAGGTTTAGTCCAGATGTTCTGATCCTGATTTCTCCTCTAACTGGATGCACTCAGTATCTGAGAGGTCTCTGATCCCCAGTGCTGTGTGGGTGAGGCTGGTAGGGAGGTCAAGTGCTGTCACTCACAGCTGTGTGCTGTGATCCTGTAGGCTGTGGCTCTTCACCGAAGCAGGCTCACAGGGCCTGGGCACTTTCAGGCTGTGAAGGAGAAAGGCTTCTGTGCTTCTGAATTTTGTCACAGTTCCCTGTGAGCTCAGCCCAGCCCAGCCCAGGCAGGTGACACCTTTGAGAACACCGCTCTCCCACCTGGACTGGCAAACATGGGACTGTTGTAAAACTGATTGTTCTGGTTACAGCAGATGAAGGTTGTTTGCTGAAGGTCACGCAGACCTGCTGTAAAACGTTGCTGAGAGATCACACATGACAAGAACGGGGAGCAGTTTCAGTGTCATGGCTTAATAAGTGATTTCTGGAAAGCTGGGATGTAGCTGAGACACAGCACACTCAGGGAGCGTCCCCAGGGACACAGAAAGGCTGCTCTCATTTGTTAAGCCAGTAGTTGGGATACAAACATTTATTTTCCTCTACTTCAGCCTCTACCCTGGCTGTCCCCATAGCTGGGCAGAATGTGTCCTACCCTCAGCCCCTTCCAGTTTATTATCTGCTGTCATGGTCCAAACCCATCCTTCCTGATGGCTGAAGCCAACCCTTTATGGACTGAAGGGAGAGGGACGTTAATCCTTATTTCCTTTCTCCCAAGCCAGATGCTGCAAGAGTGGCACATATGTGAGCAGTTCTGTTTTTCCTCTCATAGGCTTCTCTCCTGCTCTGATCTGGGACAGCTACCATGGAGAGAAGCCTTAGCAGGAATATCATGGGCTTTAAATGCTTTGCTCCATGGTACAACATCCTATAGGGCGAAAGCCCTCTGCCAGTGGGCGAAGGTAATTGAAACCACATTTTCTTAGTTGAGTAATTAGATCGATTCTGCAGAAATGCGGACATGTGGAAAATTGAAAAATGGAAGAGTTGCATGCCCTTAGGCTGCAGATGAATATGCTGGTGCCTTTCTGAGGAACACTGGCTCGATCTATTGAATTACAGGACGTGCTGAGACCAGCTCAAGCACGATGCAAGTTCAGGCCCTGACTGGGGGAAACTCAGACAGAAGGGAGTCTCTTTCTCACTGTGCTGGTCTGAAATATGTATCTCTTTCCCCAGAACTTCTCATTGAATTCTGTAGTGCTCTGTGCAGCAAAAAGATGCATGTGTGTGAATCCAGTTACAAGATTAGCAGAAAAACTCTCCACATAATTGCACACACAGAAATTTTAATTGAATGGTGCATTTGATGGGGCCAGATCACAGATCACACAGTTACAGAGATGCTGTTGAGACTGTGCTTGTGTGCATTTCATTTGTGAGTGTTTTGACCTGAGACATCTAGTGGAAAGTATTTCTATGAGCTTCATTCCCCAGATTAAACCAGCCATACCCACTGTTTTCTATTCTTGCACAATATAACAGCTGAGAACTTGTTCAGATGCTGTCACCCATGCTGAGGGAGTGTTGGGGTTTCTGAGTTTCGTTCCTCTGATCGGGAATGCTGTGGTTTGCAGGGTCTGGAGAGAGCTCTGGAGCTGTTTGTGGCTGAGATTATTTAAGCAAAGGTAAATATCCTGCCATGGCTCTGTAGTGAGGTAGGTCCCACAGCCCAACTCTTCAGAGATGCCTGTGAGTTTAAAATACCTGCTTCCAGTATTGTATGTGTGGCTGGTGTGGGAAGTGGCAGGAATGAACAGGCTCACTGGGCTCTGAAACACCATTACTGTATGATGAATAGCACCACAAATAGCCAGGTAAGTTCAGATGTTAAATCTGCCTGTATTCCCCTTCATCATTTCTAGTATCACTTTTGAAGCATTTTAATTCAGGATTTTTGAGTTACACAGAATCTTTTCCTTACATCTCACAGCCTGGACTTCTGGACTGCTCTTTCCTGTTCAGTTTGCCTTCTCTAGTTGTGACTTCTCAGTCTGTTCTAATTTCAGTGCTGGCTTTTCTTTGAGCAGGAGGTTGGTCCTGAGGTACCATCAAAGTCCCTCCAATATATATCATACTGTGATTCTGAGTTTTACTGGTCTCACTTCCTCAAATTTCAATTCTTTGTTTCAGTGTGCACAGATTTTGTCAAGCCATTTCCCTCTTTCATAATTTTGCACTTTCTTGAACCTCCTCTTTGCGTAAATGCAAGTCCAAACTGGTTCTTTTGAGCTCTGGCTAATCCATCATCCCAAACCTTTTCTACCTACATGGACTGCTATTAAGATTTAATTAACAACTGTTCTGCTGGAGCTTCAGTCCTGGTCAGCAGTATTGGAATTGCATTAAATAGAGGCATTAAAAATGCAACAGCGTTTGTGATATCAGCCTTGCAATATGAACCACTGCTTTGTGTGTATAGTTTAACATCATCGTAAATCAAGAAGCTCCTGTGCTGGGGTCCTGTGTTCACATGATTTGTTATTGCTGTTTGCCTTCTCTGGTGACACTTGAAAGTCCTGGGGGCAGGAGCTGTCACCGACTACGCACCCGTGGCATTGGACATGCTGCCACCTCCACGTGGATCATCTCTGCTTTTCCATATTCTTCCTGAACTCACCCTAGAAGCTGTCAGCAGCACTCAGGGCCATTGATATTGCAGAGCTTTACCTGCTTTGTGTCAAACATGCCCTTCTGTCAGAAGATACAACCTCAAGGTCTCTTTTGCCCTCTTTCCCCAGGTCCCATCAGCAGCATTTTAGTGAACCGCTATGGCAGCCGCCCCGTGGTCATGTTTGGGGGCCTCTTGTGTGGCGTGGGGATGATCTCAGCCGCCTTCTGCACCAGCATCCTGCAGCTCTACATCTGCGTGGGCTTCATCACAGGTGAGAACAAAGCATCTCCTTCCCCTCCACATGTGAGGCTCCCTCCTGATGGCTTGGGATTTCCACACCTGGGCAATGTGTGGGCCAACACAAACACAGTGGGAAGCTGGTGAGATAAAAAGCTTGTGAGGTAAAAATCTGGTGAGGTAAAAAGCTGGTGGGACAAGGGCCCTCCTTATCAATGTTCCAGATGAATTTTAGCAAAGAGCACGTTCCCTGCTTGGCACAGTGTTCCTGCCTGGACATCCTGTGTGGGATCCAGGCAGGGCTGTACTCTCTGCAGCTGGGTGCTCTGGGCCAGGGTGCTGGGGACAGTGGCCATCAGTGCCTTCAGCTCCCCCTGAAGCAAACCCAGGTTGACTGTGCTCTGCCCTGGGCAAGGCATGTCCTTCTGGATACAAGTGTGGCTATAGAGATAGCACCCATGTTCCTATTTTACTGTGTGTTATCTTACCTCTGTGAGATACATGAAATGAGATTTCAGGAGTTTGCTTTAGTTTACTTGCCCTTTGCCAGCTTGTGAGGTGAGGAGATCCTTTATGTGAATATAAGAGCTGCTGGAGTTAACTGAAAATAGGCAACAATCTCCCTGTTGTGAAAAAAACCCACTGTCTTTCCTTCTTGAAGTTCCAGTTTGAATTGCCTATATTGAAATATGAAATTCTATATTGGAAATTCAAACAGGATAAGGCAAAGGCTCAGTCCAGCATCTTTAAAGCCTGCAGGTGCCAGGTTATTGCTTTTAAAGGTAGATGGATTAGAGCTCTCCACCTGTGTGAGTATAGATGCTTATTTGTAAGTATTTTTGTTTTATTATTTTGGATAAGGTACAGTGAAAGTTTCTTCCAGTGCAGCTAGGAAATCTGCTTGAAAACATGACACAATGAGTTCAAAATTGGCTTTTGAGGTTGCCAGCTGTATGGCTTAATGAATGTTCCCAATCTCTCCTCAGATGCATTAAGTGTTGCTGCTTTCTGAATGTGAAAATGTGAGCTCAACGTTTAAAATCAATAAAACCAGCCACTAGCAAAGTAAATTGGGACAGAAAGTTTGTCACCCTGTTCTTCTATATCAATATTCCTTTATTAAATCTGTACAGTAGTGAATAAATCCCCGTGTAGGATTCTCTCTCTTAAACCTTACTCCTCCTAAGGACTGTCGCTGTAATTAAATGAAGCTGTGTTATTATTGGATGAATAAATCTTGCAGATTCCTTGAAAGAGACTCCAGAAACAAAGTGATGGGAAATAAAAATAACCAATGTCTCCCAATATTTCTTAATGCATGAGCTTGCATCATTTCCTGCTAAACAAACAGGAAGGCAAGGGGGAAGTGACAGGACACAGGGGAATGACTTTAAACTGACAGAGGGCAGTTTAGATTAGATACCAGGAAGAAATTCTTTATTGTGAGGGTGGTGAGGCCCTGGGACAGTTTGCAGAGAGAGAAGCTGTGGCTGCCCCATCCCTGGAAGTGTCCAAGGCCAGGTTGGATGGGGCTTGGAGCAGCCTGGTCTAGTGGAAGGTGTCCCTGCCCATGGCAAGGGAGATGGAATGGGATGGGTTTTAAGGTCCCTTCCAACCCAAACCATTCTGTTATTCTAAGTTGACTAATGCCAGATTAGCACATGGAAACCATAAATCCTTTGCAAAAAATATTCCATGCATTTTGGTGAGCAGAAGGACTCAGGCAAGAAACAGGGCTGTAGGAAGGCACCAGCTTCTATGTTCTAAAGCACTTGGCTAAAAAGGTGACAGGAGGGAATTCTGTGGACCTAGGATTGATAAAGACCTTGCTCTTGCTTGGCCCCTGAATGCGTTTGCAAGTCTGATCCATCATCCACTGCACAGAGCCGATAGTGTGGGCAGTGCTCAGTGCACATAGGTGACCTTTGTGCCAGCCCCGAGGTACAGGGCTAAAACACCCACATCTCTTTGTCTGCAATGCTATGTTGATTCCTCTGAGCAGAGCACATCTTTTATTGTGTGCATCTTTTCCTCCTGCTCGCTGAACAAGGGCAGCAGTGTGGATGAGGTTTTGGCTGATAACCCATCATCTCCAGGCACGGGGTGTGTGCTGAGCAGGGAATATTAATTTGACAGAGAAGGGAAGATGCTTGTAAGCCTGCTAACATGCCTGATGCCTCTAATTAAGCTTGAAGTGTTTTTGCTGGTCAGGCCTAACATGGAACCATTCAAGGGCAATTACGAAGCCGCTTGCCCATCACGCGGCTGCGGCAGTGCTGCTGCATGAGGAGAGAGGCTTTTGTAAAGGGGATTTGCAGCAACTGTAAAGCAACCTGTGAACATCACACTCTTTCTAGCCCCCTTCCTACTAGCCTGGAAAGAAAACAGACTGATGTAAAAGTCTGTGTTCACGTAAAACACAAGGATGGAGGTAAAAACAAGGTCTTGGTACAAGGAGGTGTCTGCTACAGACCTGTGCCTTTGGCATATTAATTGAAACCTCTTCAGAGGAGCAGAGCAGGAAGTATCTGTTTGCAGTGGAGGGATTAGACACGGCAATCTCAGTTGCTGACTTGATGATGCCTGTTTCCATTTGCATGCAGAGCAGGAACCAGGCTCTGCTGGTGGACGCAGCTCTGTCCTTGCTGGCACTCCGGGCTGCACAAGGCACCTTGCATGCACTGGAAGCCCCACAGCCTCTTCCCATTTGTTTCCCTGAAGTGCTTAGAAAAAGAAATGGGGTTTGCAAGCTGTCCACCTGGACAGATGCCAGCCTGAATGCATTAAATAGGTGTTTCAACATGCAACCTCTTCTGAAGTCTGAGGTAGAAGCAGCAAATTCCAAAGCAAATTGCAAGGTAGTAACGAGTGGCCAGAGTTTAGTTCAATCTGCACCAGTTAGACTGCCATGAAATAAAATGGGATCTTGGGTGAGGCATATGGACTAATGAGAGTAGAGTCTTTGCCATGGCTGTAAATGCTGAGCGCTGAAATACCTGGTCAGATTGTTCCTTACTAATAAAGTAAGAACGAGATCAATAACTACACAGCTGAGTCCTGTAACACCACTTATTTCCTCCTAATATGAGTGAGATGTATTTAATACAGGAAAGGACACTCCCTCTGGCACAGGTTTGCTTCTGTTCTTGCAACACCACTGACAGACCTCTCTGTCATATCCCTGGAGAGAAAATGTGGTTATTGAGTAACAATTCCAGCTATGGAAAAGCTGCTGTAGTTTCTGAAAACTGCAATAAAATGGATGTAAATATTTCCTACTAAAGTCAGCCAAAAGCTTAAAGTAAATTGAAATTCCAGTTATTCAATTTGAAACTCTCCAAATTTAATTAATGGGAAGAGCATGAGGTAGTATTAAATTAGATTTGTCTGACTGGCAAATTAATGTTCACATAATAAAAAATTTGAGTTGATTATTGTTTAAGTGGGTAGCTGGCATCCAGTCTGATTTTCCTCCTTTGGAAGACATGTGGTGTGTTCCTACCAAATGTGGAAATGAGGGTTCAATTTCTGCCCTTACTGACCAGCCTGGGAAGTGGGGAGTTAATGCAAACTCTCACCTGCTGTGCTGCATCCTCTCAGGTGAAAGAAGATGCATTTCTATATTTCAGCACTGTCCAAGGGTGTTCTCTAACCAGGGCTGTGGTTTTCCTCTGTGGTTCCCAGGTCACCCTGAATTTGGCCCTATATGCACTATAAGCAGGCTGCACTTCCCAAAGATGTACCCTGCCCAATATATGGACTATCTAAAAAAGTTCATGCTGAGAATGTTTTGTGTCCAGATTTATTTTAATATGTTGCCATTTCAATTTATTTTTAATGTTGTAAACTTCAAAGTAATTAAAAAAAAAGAATTTTAGACTTGGCAAAAATCATAATTTTGTAAACCCATTTAAACTGAAGCTATCCAGCATCAGCTGGATCCTGCTGCATCAGTTGGATTCTACTATATCAGTGACTAATGATAGTGCTCCTTAATTAATTTTGAGGACCTTGACCTTTGTAAATTCTCTTCTGTAAAGCAATATGCCTAATTATGTACTGCACAGTTAAACAAACTAATTATATCGACTAATGAACAAGAAAAAATCTGCATGACCCTATTTTCAGGATTCATGTTCTCTGATATAATCACTTCAAGGATTACATTTCTGCTTTGTTCTAATGTGGCTCATTCTTTCCTGGATGATGGAGTGGAAAATATGTGGCATGACTTTTAAATGCCATTTTGATGGAGTTCTGAAAAATTAACTTTTTGTGAAAATACTGCATGTCAAAGAAATGCTCGAAAATATTATTGATGTTTGATTATTGATGTTGGGCATCAGGAAGAATTGTTGGATATTGGGAAGAAATTTTTCACTGAAAAGGTGGTTAAACATTGGAATGGGCTGCCCAGGGAGGTGGTGGATTCACCATCCTTGGAAGTGTTCAAGAAGAAACTGGATGTGCACTCTGGTCTAGTTGATAAGGTGATGATTGGTCAAAGGTTGGACTCTGTGGTCTTAGGGGTCTTTCCCAGCTTTACTGATTCTGTGATTCTATGGTTCTATATGGCAGTGCTCTCAAACACAGAAAATTGAGACCATCACAGCATTTGGTGTCTCTGCCTTCAGATTCCACCTGTGCAGGAGAAGCTGGCCAATTGAATTAGCAATACAGATTTATAATGGCATTTATATATCTAAATGCAATAAAAATAAATTCTAATTAAAAGAAACACTCTAGAGTCCTGTGTAATTAGCATCCTCAGTAGCTGTTTTGCTGTGTACTTGCAGACCTCTTAATCTTTTGCATCAGACCTGAATTACTCACAGCACCAAATCCGTCATGGCTGAGGAGGGCGATGTTATTTTCTGTGCAGGTCTGGCTGCCTGGCAGCGGAATTGGGTGCCCATGGAAGGGAAGGCCAGCCCTTGATGGAGGTACTTTGGTGGTTGGCACTGTCCAAGCCAAAACAACCTTTCTCAAACTGGGAGTTGCCATTTTTTAAAAATAGAACCATCCTCTCCCCCAGCAAGGCCGCTGCATCTCGACAGAACCCACCAGCATTCCATGAGAGAATAGTTTGGGTTCACCCTGAAGCAAACTCTTGGTGCTAGTTTTGCCACCCAAGAGATTTGCAGTGCAAAAGGAAGGGGCATTCTCTGACTGAAAGAGTGTTTCTGGGGTCTGGTTACCCAAATGTGACAGCCAGAACTCAGAGACACCCTGAGCAACGTTTGCATCCAGATTATTGCATTGAAGAGCCACCAGTGAACCAATTGCTTGTGAATTGTTAAACAATGAGCTGAGGAGAAATAGGTGTCAAATCTTCCTTTGTTTATCTGAACTTTTTCCAGGATTTGGCCTTGCTCTCAACCTTCAGCCGTCAGTGATAATCATAGGGAAATACTTCTTGAAGAGAAGACCCATTGCGAATGGCCTTGCTATGGCAGGGAGCCCTGTGATGCTTTGCACCCTGGCACCTCTAAACCAATTCCTTTTTGACAATTTTGGCTGGAGGGGCAGTTTTTTAATTCTTGGGGCAATTTTATTAAACTGCTGTGTGGCAGGAGCTCTCTTCAGACCCATCGGGGCAGGCACAGCACCGGTCAAAACCCAGGTGACTGAGGAAGGGAAGGATGCTCTGAAAGGAAAGATCACTGAAGATGGCAAGGAAATGAGTAGTGCCCTGAACGTCCCCATGGAGAACAAAACAGAAGATGAAGGAGAAAAGGACTGCTTTGAAAAAATCAATCAGTACCTTGATTTTTCCCTCTTTAAACACAGAGGATTCTTGATTTACCTGATCGGAAATGTGCTCATGTTCCTGGGATTCTTTGCCCCCATCGTTTTCCTGGCGCCGTATGCAAAGCACACCGGCATCGATGAATATTCAGCCGCTTTCCTCCTTTCCATCCTTGCTATTGTGGATATGGTTGCTCGCCCCACCACTGGCATCGTTGCCAACAGCAAGTGGGTGAGGCCACGGATTCAGTACTTCTTCAGCTTCGCCATCGCTTTCAACGGTGCCTGCCACCTCCTGTGCCCGCTGGCCTCCAGCTACACAGGGCTCGTGGTGTACTCCAGCTTCTTTGGCTTGGCCTTTGGCATGGTGTGTGCCATGCTCTTTGAAACGCTGATGGACCTGGTGGGAGCTGCCCGGTTCACGAGTGCCGTCGGCCTCGTCACCATCGCTGAGTGCTGCACGATACTGCTGGGACCACCTATCGGAGGTGAGTGTGTTTTCCTCCTCTGCTGCCACTGGGTTGTCACTTGGATTTAGACTTTTGCAAGCACAGTTTGTAGGAAATTATTCTAAATGTGTTTTCTCTGCCTCCCAATCACTATTTTTCCACTAGTAACTGGACAGGAAAGGATGTCCTTGATGTCTTCTCCAGCATTTCCTCTTTCCTCCTTTCTGTGTAGTCCTCCAGTTGAAGTCAGTCTTGGAGGGTCATCTTTTAATCCTGGATCTCTTCAAACATTTGAACTAAACTTGCAGAGTGGGACTTCCTACAACACCAAGAACGTTGCACTTCAGACAACTCCTCCTGGAGATTCCTCCTTTTGCAAAAGGCTGGAGTCCACCACAATTTAAGTAAAACACAGCAGTTCTCTGAAAGCCTCTTGTTGACTCAAACCTTGCTGTTTGTCTCTAAGGCTCCGAGCACACCATTTAGGAATTTCAGTCATCTTAGTGCAGCTGAAAGATTTAAGTCTGTTCTAAAAATAATTTCAGAAAAGATTTATTTTGGATGGCATGTTTTGAAATATCAAAAGGCACAGCCCACAAAGGTCCATGTGGGCAATATTGAGTCTCCAGGAGGACTTTCAGTCATCTAAAGATAAGTAAGGGCAGTGATGTCCTGTGATTTAACAGCTTTAATATTCCCTCTATAGCATGTGCTCCTTTTGCAGTTTGAACCCTTTTCCTGGATTCAAAACTGAGATCTGGCTAATGCTGCATATGACACATCCTGCAGAGCTGTTTAATTCTTCATATTACAATGTAGCTTATACAGTGTGACAGAAGCAGCTGTATCCTCCTGCTGTCTTAGAGATTCATTATTTAATTAATGACAAACAAAAGAAAATACAGTTTTTAAATGACCATTTTCTGAATTATATAATTTTCTGTGTGGGAGATTAAGTTAATGACCAGAGATTGCTAATGAGGCTAAAACAGTTCTGTGTAATAATCAGTAATATTAGTTTTGTAGGGTTTTCCCCACCATTTTAATAAGCAGCAAATTTATTGGCTCTTTGGCATTTTAATAACCTACTGCAGGGTTCTGCTTTAATGAACTAAGTAAATTGTTCCCAGTGTGTTTTATGACTTTATCTTATTCTCAAAGGAAAAGAGGCAAGACTATCCTACTGTTGAATTTTCCAATACTCTACTCATTAAAACTCTCATTGAAACCTATTTAGGAGACCTCTAGGTCATCCTGATGAGCAGAAAAGGAAAAATTGTTGCAATTAGCATTTGGTTGATGTTTCGCCAGTAGCATGAAAAACACAGTGCATTGAAAATGGTGTACCGAGTCAGCTAGGGATGACTCAGGAAAAAACACTGTCCAAAACCAGTTAAAAATTATTATTTTTGTGATCAAGAGATCCATTTGGTGACCATAAAAACCCTTGTTAGTACAATGCAGTGGGATAATTAATCATCAGCTTTTCAACATTAAGGGTCAATCGGGAAGTAATTAAAGGTCCCTCTTTTTGAGGAGGAGAACATATTCCAAAAAGTCGGAGAGCTGATGGATGATGGGCCAGTTTCAGAGAAGATTGTCTGTACTGTGAAGGCCACGTTAGGAGTGGGTCTTACTTTAATTAGGATTTGGGATGTTAAGAGTGGTCTGTGTTGCCCAGTAAATGGAAATTAATGTTCAGGATCATAATCCCAATAAGATTTGCATTACATTTTGACATAATGGAGAACGGTGACATTTCAATTAAGGTGTCTCCCTTCAATTACTCTGTAACTCCGTAGCAGAGGCATTAACCTTTGAGAGGAACCTGTCACATTTGTCTTGGCATTGAATTATCTGACACTGACAGCATCATCTTTGCTTTCCCTGGAACTAATGTTTTCCAGTTTCACGCTGTGCCCTTTCCTCTTTAGATCATGAGTGCAAATGCAGAAAGGGCAGCTGTGACCAAAAGCTGAGTCCCCTCTAGTGCTGGTGAGTGACCCGTGGTGGAATAAATCAGAGGGTCTCTGCCAAGAGCCTGAGATGAGACCCAGTGGGCAGGTGCCTTCTCATGAAAGTCTTCCCAAAAGCTGCCACTATTTGACTGCCAAGCCGAATGGACTTCCTTGTAGTTGATCACTGGAGTCAGTGGAAAGGCTGCCTGCAGGCTCTGTGAGCAGAGGAGTAGTTTACCATGGAAAACATAGGTGTGCTGGAAAGGTCCAGACTTTGCAGTGTAGGTTCTGTCCCCTTCTACTGAACTGTGCAAATTATCATTGCCTGTACCAATGTCAGCTACCCACAGGCTGTATAGTGCAACACATGTTCAGTATTTGCAGGCTCAGGGTGTTTGTGGAAGAGATCAGAAGTTCAGAGAATGTCTTATCCTAAAGCCACAAGGGTGTTCCTTTGTATATAGGATCTGAAAACATGATATCGTTGCCATTATCTCTAAATTTCCTTTTTTTTTTTTTAATATATATTTTACAGGAATTCTTATTGATACCTTTGGGGACTATAAATACATGTTCATTAAATGTGGAGCTGTGATGGTCCTGGCAGGAACCTTTCTGTTCATCATGAATTATTATAATTATCGTATGCTTGCCAAGGAGGAGAAGGAAAGAAAGACAAAAGAAGAGGATCCTAAATCTGTAAGGACAGAAAATGAAGGCAGAAAAAACTGGAACAAACACTCCACACAGGATGGGCCTGAGCTGGAACCTTTGAGAGAGGAGGGAGAAGGAGTAAAGAAGGAAATGAACGGCACAAATGAAGTTTAAACCTGTTCTCATGAGCTAAATGGGAAATGACTTATGGGTTGCTCAGGTGAGCACCAGCTGTGAAATCACACTAGGTTTTTAAATTTTACTCTATTCTCTGCCATGTGCATCCTCTTCTTTGTTGTAGGAGAAGACTAGAACAGAAACAAGTCCTGATTCTTATAAACTGCTGGGACACTGCAGTATCCACTTGCATACCAAAGCTCCTGCAAGATTTTCCTTTAGATATTTCCCATTTCCCAGAGAAAAGGGAAAGGTGATTTTATGCAGGCAGCCAGCACAAGGACAACATGATACAGGAGTCCTTCTTCAGGTGCTTTGTGTGCACGGGGCAGAAATTTAGTCTTAAGCTTAACCCTTGATCTACATTCGAACAGTGCAAATTTAAATTTTCCCTAGGAGGTTACAAAGTCCTTATTATCCAATTTCTGAGTGCCTTACCATTTCTAGTGAGCTTTTTCTTTACAACACCCTGGTGAGACAGTAAGTGTTGCCACCATTAATTAATTGTACAAATGAAGAACTGATGCACAGAGGCGCTTTGGGCATCATAGCATCAGTGAACAAAGCTTAGGCGTGCCAGAGCTGAAACTGAATCCACTGCCCTGAGTTAGATGCCTGAAAGCCCTGCTGAGCACAGGTATCCCCCTGCTAGAAAACAGGGAATACCATGGATAGCGGTGCATTAAACCACAGCCCACTCTGCAGCGCAGTCTGCTCACTGTGTGCCTCATACTCCTCAGGATTATGAGGCACACAGTTATGATTTTGAACACTGTCTCAGAGCTGGGACCTTGTGCCATATTTTTTTTAACCTGTTTAAGTTGCATCCATCCTGGAGGGAATCCAAACCCAGCTGCCTCCCCCTTGTTTGGGCTGGAGTAGGCACCTCCCTGGTGCTGGTACTGCAATACCCACTGGTCTCATGCCACCCTGCTGCATTAAGTAAAGTTTGCCCAGGTCAGTGGTGCAGAGGTAGAGCTGAGACCACTTAGGAGGCTCTCATCCTGTGCTGATAATTTTGAGCTGGGAAGATCTGCACTCTGATGTATTTTATACCAAGCAGCTGTTGCCCAAGAGCCATGGATGCTGAGCATGACATCATGCAGTTGAATCATCAGACTTTTGAGAAATTTCATGGATTTGATCAGATAAAAACAAGGACTTTTCAGGCAGATCACCCAAATCCAAAGCTAAAACTAGTCCAAAGGTTAGTTCTTTTTCTTTGTTTCAATGTTACCTGTATGTGATCAGATCATATTTTTTCATGGTTTTGTCTTTGAAGAACTGTATTTTCTTGTCACTTGTGTACACAATATGAAGAAAGGCTTGTAAAAATATTTCCATAATACACTGTACTCTTAAAATTAGATCATTCATATCTTCTTGTACAAAACCTTTTCGGTGAACTCTTTTGTTTCTTTGAAAAGTAGTGGTCTTTGACTTCAGTAGGACTTAAATTTTAGCCTAATGTTGTAACTTGTATTTTCTCTGGAAAAAAACAAAATCTATATGAAATAATTAGGCTTTCAGTTCTAGTTTTTAATACCCTTTATTTCTGTCAAATATATATGTGATATTTCATTAAAAAAGGCATTAATAGAAGGTCATGAATATTTTCCAATATGCCTTCTGGAAGCTGTCATGTACTTAATAATTCTATTTTAAAAAATCAAATGAGTTTACATTTGCCTGTGTGTGTAATGCAGCCTTTTGATTCAGTAAGGAGTTTATCCTCAGAGGGTTTCTAGTCCTGGCTCCATGCACATGGTCACACAACTCTTGGTCACAACCTCATGTTCTTGTTGATTTGGATTCTTTAGACAACCTCGGTGGTCTGGGCCAGCCACTCACACCTCCAGTTGTGTGAGCCCAGCAGTCTGAAAGCAGTGCAGAATGACCTGGCAAGGACCTTACAAGATGATTTTCATACCTTTCCCCCAGGTTGTATTAATTAATCCTCAGTGCAATGACCCAGATCCCCAGCTGTCCTTACAGCAGGAGCTGATACTCAGGCTCCTTGCCTCTCAGAAACCCCAAGCAAGCTTTTTAGGTCATAAAACTTTGTTAATACAGATAAAATTTTTAATAGAAAGGCATTCTGTTCAGCTGTCTGTGAAAATCCTCTGGAAAAGACGCCTTTGTTAAACTGCCCCCGAGGGCAAAAAATGTTTCATTGGATAAGTAGATCTTTAAAGCTTCAGAATTCTTCTAACATGAAACAGCTACTTCATTTAACCTAATCACCCTCCTGTCAGAGAAACTTATACTGCCTTTGAGATTATGGCATTATTTCTGTCAGGTAGGAAGCCAGACTATTTTAAGACAATTTTGGTGGTTATGGCTGGTTTTCAGTGGTGGGTGGCCTGACTCTTCCCTGTTACCTGCTCCTGCTGCCACCCTACACTCTGATCATGACATCCCACTCAATCACTGCAGCAAAGCAATGCCAAATAACTCTGTACTTATAAGCCTGTGAGTAGCCCTAGAAATTCTTCCTTGACTCAAATCCCACGAATTCAACACCTTGCAGACTCAAGCTGTAATCCTTTCTTGGAAAGCTCTCAAACTTTCCTAAGAACGTTTTCAGTTATTAAAAATGACTAGTGCAATATGAAATAACCATTACAAAAAGCTCTTGTGACGGAGTAGAAGCTGCCTGTGCATCTAATTTAGTGATTTGTGTGGCGAATTGAACACAATATTCATATTTGCTTAGGTTTGGAAAGCACCTGTGTAAGCAAGTCAAGAGGTGCGAGTGTTGTGCCATAAATATGTGTACTAGGCACGTGGGGGATATTTGGGATATCAGACGTGCTGGGATGATTGCAAACACTTTCTTTGGAGTGCAGTTATGAGATTTTTTTTCATATTTCATTAGCTTGTGACCTTGTTAGAAGCAATTGCCCATTGTTTCCAGGGCTGCTCGAACTTCATCAAGAGCCTGATTTGGATGCTGAACCATCATTCCCAACAACCTCGAAAGAAGCCAACAGAGTGGTGTTTGATGGGGAGGTGTGACGAGTACCACGGATTGGATTTAGATTTATCCCATGTGCTCATCTTCTATTTACAGTTCCTCTCAGCTTTACCCTCCCTATATTTAGCTTTCCAAATTCAAAGGCATGGAGGTAGAATTCAAATATTTCACTACTTCGGTATGGCAAAATTTGTACACCTTCCTCCCTCCCTTTATAAAAGCGTGTTAGAGCAGTGACTGCCACATGATGGAGTGTCATGCTACTAGAGGGGGACATTTTCTGCCATCACACCTTGGGCCAGGTGCTGCTTTGCCCCACACAAAGACATCATTTAAATAGAAAGAATAAACCGTGTCTAGAAAGTGCAAAACTCACAAGGAGACTTGAGAAGTCCGGAACCACGAATGAGTAGAGGCAACTTGGTAGTAACTGCGTTAAAAATTAGTAAGCAAGCAAACAAACAAATGAAGTGCCAACCTATATGTTTGAAATATGCAATCATTTTAGGTGACACAGGAGATTATTCAGAAGGACAGTTCCCATGGCAGCTGACACCAAATTTATTTGGCTGCGTTCAGAAAACACCTCGTAGACAATACAGGTGCATTCAGATTTCATCTGGAATGAATTTAAAAGATGACTTCCGTGACCTCTGCAGTGACAGTGACATTGTCTGTAAAATAGTATTATTTAGACTTACCAGAACTGTGTGAGGGCGTTTTGATGAGTGACATTCATATCTGTCAGCAAAGCTTCCCACAATGGCAGCGCAGCTCAGAAACACAGATTTGATTTGCTGTCTGCTCTGACACTCACTAAAGTATTGCTGTGCTTTAGTTTGGACTCTGAAAGAGGCTCATTTACATCCTGACACCAAAAAAAAGAACATCTATGGGTAAATGGGATCTTCTCGAGACCCTGCTATCACCACTAACAGCATCACAAGATTCCCTTTGATACACTCTACAGCCCTTTGTCCTGCAGAGCCCTGCACTGCTCAAGGTGTGACCCTGTGACAACATTTGTGCTGCACCTTCTGCAGAGGGTGAAGCTCCCCATGTTTGACAGTGCAGGTGTCTAAAGGCTCAAACAAACACAGTCCCATGTGGCTTGAGATATCCAAGCCCTTAGCCCATCAGTCAAACTGTTAGAGAGGATGTCTATATATCAGGGGAAAATGATATCTACCCTCCCTCCAAAAAGGCATAAACTTGGACAATATTTTAAAATTATATGTATTTTTTTAGTATTTGTTTGTTTATATGTTACTGCTTTCTGAAACATACTCCACATCTCTTCAACTTTAGTATTACTGATGATTTTGGACTGCAAATGCTTCCTCTAATGACTTCCGTTTCCTCACTCTTTTTAAACTCCCTTATTCAGCCACACTAACTTTACACAGCACTTGGCTGTCATAACATCCAGTTTTTACACTTTTTAGCAGTATGTTTTCCCCCTATTCCAACATTTCTGAAGCACTACAAAGTCATTTAAGAGTTGTAGATCGTACTTTAGTCAGCTCTTCAAGAAGCAATTTGCTGGACAGCCTAAGAAGCTTGTTACAGCACAAGTCAGACAGGGACAGCTCCAGAGGAGCAGCACCATGCAGGGACCACGCGGCTCACAGAGAGTCTGGCACAGACACCCAGGTTTGTACCCTCCAGATGTAACAGTCCCTCCCAGTGTTCAAAAGATGCATTCACATTTTGATTTCTCTGATTTCACAGGTAAGTCACTGACAGATACTTGGTGCCCATGGCTGTCTGTGTCAGCTATCATAGAAACACACACACAATCACGGGATGGTTGAAATTGGAAAGGACCTCTGGAGATCATTAGTGCAGCAAAGCCTCTTCAGAGACTGCATGTCCAGCACTGCTGCTCTGCAAAGGCTTATTAATGGCACACCAGAAGCTTGCAGTGGTGGAGTTTGTGTTTCCCCCACGCTGGGGGAAAGGCTGGAGGCAATCCCAACAGGCCAGCGTGGAGTTCAAAGCCTTTGGGTGAACACAGGTCTGTGTTATGTCTCACCTATCAAGGCATGCATGCCCAGAAGATTTTAGGAGGGTTAAAAAGGAAATAGATCTATTGCCAACGTATCTTATGCTGGAAAGGACAGGGATGTCCCTCAATGCACACACATGATAGAGTCCTGCACTTTGCCCTTAGGAGCCAAAGTCTGGATCTACTTCAGACAGAGTATCTAACAGTCTAATGGTGTAAACACCTCAGTTGGTACTGCCCACCATTACACCCTCATCATCTCTGAGTGGTCCAGCCCATGGTCCAACTCCCCAGCCCATGAATTTGTCATTTTTCCCACCAGACTAAATCCATGGAAGGAGAGACGCAGAGAAACACAGGCTTCCCGTAGGCTCTCCAGAGTTTTTTGGACTTCTGTCTGCTGGGTGCAAAGGTATCCCACCAAAATGTGTCACAAGAAGAAATTCCCACCTCCTGTGGGAACACTGCTGTTTGGGATAGGCACCAAACAAGAATGTGCTTCTACACTTTCCTGGTCAAATCCATTGGCTTCCAAGAAGGGGAAGATATTCATCCACCAAAAATGTCAGCTTCAAGGTCTAATCCTGGCACATCAGATTCCTTATGAATCCTGGATCCTGTTTAATGTGCAAAGCAGAGTATTTCAGATGGATGGGTACAATTGAAATGAAATAGGGACTAGCACTAGCCTCCTGCTGCAGAGCCTGGCATTCCCTTCCTGGACAGATGAGATTCTTAAGTAGTTTTAATCAGTATGTAATCAGTCCTGACCATTAGTTATGCCTCTGATCACAAAGCACAACTCCAGAGAGAGATCCTTAGAATATCTGGGAAGTTCCATGCATTATTAAGTGAAAAAACCACAGACTCCACCTATCACCCATTAATACTATGTATAAGGAGTGCTTGTTGAGCAAACTCGCCAACTCTAATTATTCTCCCAGCAGACTGTGGAGGTTTTTTTGGCACTTCTACAAGTCTAATGGAAACCTCCACAACCCTGCTCCTGCAGAGGCAGCATGGGGAGGGAAATCTCTGTGATGTGCTTCAGACTTCTGAGATAGCCCTACCTTGTGTGCACGTGCATGCACCCACATCCAGCATTGCTCTGACAGATCGAAGGGAAAATCCACCTGCTGAAGGCTGGGATGCAGGGGCTGCATTCCTGTCTGATGTCAGGATTGATGTGTTAGAAGATTGAGTCACTCAAATCTGGTGTCAGGAGGGATCCTCAAAGCATCTTTGATGGTGCATCTTTGATCCCAGCCAGGTGCCAGTCGCAATGGGAAGTGAGAGGGGAGCTCTTTTCAGCACCATCCCCACCCCCAGAGCACAGCTGGGGACTGAGGAGGGAACACAGGTTGCTCTCCATGTTTGGGCTCCCCTTTCCACTCTTCCAGGCAGGAAAAATTGTGTAATAAAGTTTGTTCACAGCTCATGACCTGGGACATGATGTATGTTGATTCATATTTCTTATTTCTTTAGACTTTTTTTTTTTTAATCAAAAAATACTGTGAGTGCAGTGGCTAGAAATAAATTGAATTAACTTACTGAGTAGGTATTTGTCCTCTGACTTACCTGTTACAGATATCCTTCAAAATACAGTATTCTGTAGCACATTTCATTATGAAACATGAGGGACAATGATATTATGATTTCAGCTTTCAGCCAGAGAAGGTAGTAATTATACACCATATAAATAGAAGTGCAGTGAAGCTGCTTTGTAATTACAGTGTAACTAAGCTGTACCTCATTTACTTGTATTCTGAAGTGCGTCTGGAGTTAGCAATTAGGGCCAGTACATGATTAAAAACTTACCTTCACCAATCCCAATATATATAACACTAGACTTACCTTCACATGTGTATTATTTTTCACTCATATCTGCTATGAACCTAGATATTTTCCAGGGATTAATGATAGGCTGAGAAAAGTTGATAGCCTGAAGTTCAGCAGAGAGCCATTAAACTGGCCTGGCCATTAATCCCTAGAAAATATCCTGCACCAAGGTTGTTGTAAGGTGAATATGGAAAATAACTTTCAACTCATGTTGGCTTTTGTTTTGGCTGTTACGCCTTTGTCAGTGTGTAGGAACAACACCCCAAATGCAAGTGACTCCCTTGGATTTGGGTGTGTCTGATGGAAAGAGGATGAATCCTCCTTCAGTTCACCTTTGTGCATCACCAAGGCCCTGAACAGACAGCTTATGTTCCAGCCAGTCTGTCTTAGCCATGGTTTTCTGGCAATCTTTGGAGGTCGATTTTAGACTGAGCCTCCATTTTCTGAAATGTGTAATTCCAGCTTCTCTGAGCTGAGAAACAACACTAGCAGGCAAGTAAAAATATCCATTACCAGGGGAATATGTAAAAACACTGTTTCATCAGTCATCCTGCTCACACAACTCCCTCCCAGAACTCAGAGTGGTAATGAAAGTAATTTAACACACATCTATAATTAATTTACTACATTCTTCCTGCCGATGGCAATCATCTTACCTAGGAAAGTTCATGAAATTGATCTTAATGCACAGAAATAGAGATGAAAAAGTGTTTGGAGAACCAATTTGGGGCTGATTTAGCAGCAGCCATTACCTGTGAGAAATGACAGTGAGCACGTGAGCAGAGCAGGGCTTTGCCCCCAACACACTCAGTTTGTGAGCACTGCTGAGAGCAGCAGCCTTTGCTCCTGCTTTGCGTAATGTGAACAGAAATGGGAGTGTGGGTTCAAAGAGGCAGTGCAGGAGGGGACAAAGCTGCTGGACAGCTGGACACAGCACCAGGGACACGGCCTGCACCACCATTTTAAGCCATGAGCCCAGGCTCCAGGAATCCAGTTAGGACAACTCTGGACACTGCAGAACATCCAGATGTGCCCATGTGTCTGAACACTGCACTGCACACACACCTGTGCATGTGCTGCATGCAGAGAACAGATACCATATGTGTGTGTGTATATATATATATATATGTATATATATATGTGACAGACAGTCCTACCTGTGCAGGCCGTTTCTAGAGCTTTCTAGTGGCTTTAACAACATCCTGTTGTTGCTGAGACATCACTGGGACCTTGTTTATGACCCATTATCACTTCAGCTGTGGCTTTCCTGCACATCCATGAGCCCCACACTCTGCTGGGCTGGTGGCTCCTACCCTCCCAGTGTCTCTGTCCTCCCTCGATCTGCAGAGCAGCACTTGGGACTGTCATACACTTATCTACAGGCTGTGATCTGCACTTCCCAGACACCCTGCTTTAAAGTGCAGGTCATGACATTATGATTTCAATATGAGCTGGAAAATGTAGGAAAGCAGGAGCCTGTAACAAGTAATGCTTCAATGCTGTGCAGCAGCTATATAAATATGTGTATAAATAAGTAGGAAAGCTTTTAAGTGTGCCGTCCATCACTGTGGCCTCCAAATGAGGGAGTACAGTAGCCTTACCTGGATGGGGGACAGAGGAGAAAGAGCCACTTTGGTGCCAGCTTCGAGGTGAAGCACAGCCTGTCCTGCCTGCACTGCAGGGGAAAAAGCAAACCCTGCATGGGAAACATCACTCATCCCATGGAAGAGCCCCAAAGAGCATGGAAGTAGGGCAATTCTTTCCTTCTCCTCTGCCTGCCTGTGCCCAAGAGCCCACCAAATGGACCCTTGGCCTCTGGAGCTGTGAACGCAGCTGAAAGAGGAGGATTCCCGAGCAAGACTCAGCAAGGGGCATTTTCTACACGTGGCTTCCTCCAGCTGCAAAGCTGTTCACTGGCTTCTCCTTAATGCCAGGAAGAGCAGGATGTGTCAGGCCTGTGCTGCCAGAGAGAGAGGCATGAATCAGCCTAAGGATCCATACAGATGACAGCAGCTTGCTGCAGGACTTTTATTACCCATTGGCTGTCACACAGTTCCTCATCACAGGGCAGCAAATGCTGTCAGGACTGGCTGCCGGGGCTGTGAGAGGGACAGCCAGTGGCAAAATGTGAATAACAGGCCTGAAGCCAGCAGAAAGTGTTCAGGGTTGCTTTGAAATGCTGGGATGTGAGCCCTGAACACTTGCTTTCCACAGTGCCCCCATGGCAGGAGTCTGAGGAAGTGTGTACCCCACAAAAACCCAAACCAAGGAGGTCCAGGAAAGGAGACAAAATTGGAGAGCTTCCTCCACATGTGTTTGTGTTCCCAGTTTAGGCTGGCACGAATATGGCTTAATGCCATGCCCTCAAGCCTCCAGAGGCTCCTGCCCAGCCCAGCCCTGACCAACTCACAGCATGAACTACTACATTGTGCAAGACCTGCACACTTTCCTCCCTTTCAAACCAAAGTCAAATTAAAACCAGAAAAGCCCTGTAGAAAATCCTTTCATCATAGACATTACAGAAATTTCAGGATACAGGCATTACATGGAAAGGCTGAGACCTGCCCTGGCTTCGGGAAGGGTGGCTCTGGCCACCCCTGCTTTGAGGAGCAAGGTCTCTCTCTTGGAAGCACTTGTTGCTAGTGAGGCAGCATTGCAGGGTAGAGCCCTGCTTCTGTCAAAAGGGAAACTTCTTAGCAAGAGGCAGAAAAAGAAAAAAAAAAAGAAACCCTGGGCAGAAAGCACAGTCTGAGGAGTAGAACTCCATGTCCAGGAAAAATGTGGACATTGGGTGTGGCAGCACAGAGGTCAGAGAGCATGGGGCAAGTTGCTAACCCCGGTCAAGCTCCACTGCTGAGTGAGAGATGCCCAAAGACATGCTAATCACTGAGATTTTCAAACGTGAGGAACATCAGAGGGATTTGACTCAGGTAAGAAAGGGTATTTTAATGGTGTGGTTGGTGGGACGAGACGGAGACCAGTGTTGGACACTTACAAACAAAACCAAACCTGCCCTTTCCATAAATTGCCACGTCCCTCAGTTTGGCTTCTTCCCACTCCATTACGGCTAAGTGCTGATTAGGTGTTTCTGTCTTCCCCTGAAGTGCTGGATTTGGTGACAATATTATTAGCTGTTGTTGTGAGATGCCCAGCTGGAAAATAGATCATGGGGTGTAGCTGCTGTAGAGGCAGCATGGAAACCACTTGGGATGAAAAGTATGTGACAGGCTGTGCTAGATCGGTTCAGAGTATTCTTAATCATGTCTTCTTTAATTAAGGAAGGGTTATATTTTTCTGCGAAAAGAATGGCCTATTTCAAAGGACAGTGATGGCTGAAATAATTTTTGGAAGTTTGGCTTTTCTGTCTAGATTTAGGTGATGTTCATCAGCAAATGTTATTAATTAGCAATTGCTAATGGAATATGCAGAAGATACAGCAGGGCTGAGGATTTTTGCAGCTAATAAAAGAAAGCCCTTATATTAAGGGGGTCTGAGCACATAGAATCATATAAGTGTGCTCTGAATGTGTGGTTTCTGTTTCCATGACTTGTCAGAATTATGTAGAACACAAACACGTAGAGGGACTGACACAGCAAGAGTATCCTCACTATTAATCTTACAACTTGAGAACAAATTAGTGGGTTTAGGTTGTACAGCACAGCCCAGAGGAACATGTCCCTGACAAATCTTACATTATATAGCCCTTCGAAGTATGTAATAGTACAATTTTTGTCTATTTTGAAATGTGCTTTGGATTCCTTCTTTCTTCCCAACTCCTATAAGTGGTGGCTAAAAGGCACCTGTATTTCCCAATTGCTTTTTCAGAGACTGGTTTAGAAACAAGAAAGCACAAACCAGGCACCCACTGGTGCCCATTTGAGCAAGAACCCCTTTGCTGCCTGGCTGGTGGCACAAGTGTGCACTTTGCTTAGTGAGGAGCTGTGTTTTCCTGTTGGAGAGGAGCCACCCTTTTTATTCCAAAGAAATAATATATTTTACCTTTTCTTCTTGTTAATAGCCCTGCAAATATTATGCATGAAGTGCCATCACTTATTTTTTGTTGGAATTAGGAAGAAAACTATTTAAAACAAATGAAAAATACGTCAAGTCTGATATTTACCTCTCCTTTTCCCACCTTTTTTCCTAGGAGGAACTAGATTTGACATCACAAGGAAATAAATAAAAAAACAAATATTCAACAGAGAACAAAAAGAAACAACCTCTTTGAACCACGATCTGAAAAATTCTAGGAAGATGGAAAAACCGTATTTTCCTTTTTATCCAAACAAACCTTGCCAGGAAGCCCAGCACTCAAGAGGAGCTCTGCTCCAAGACACACAGGCAGCGCTGCTACAGAGGCGGCTTCAGCGGTAGGAAACACGTTCTGGCGTGTTACTCAGAGGTGAAAAAAACCTCATCCGGGCGCGCTGCGGGCGGCGGCGGAGCCGGGCTGAGCCGGGCATCACCGCTAGGGATCAGCCTTGCCCCGCGCTGGCGGCCGCGCCCCGCCCGCCGTGCCCTGCCCTGCCCTGCCCGCGGCTGCTCGCATCCCGCCGAGTGCCTCCGCAGTCTGCCTGCTCTTCCCTGGGCCTTTCCGCGTTCCCCCGTGCTCTCCCCCGCCGCTTTCGGCTTGGCTGCGGTTAATTAGCCGGCAGCACGAGGGGTGCGTTTTCCCGCAGAGAGAGCGTGTGCGTCTCTCTGCAGCGGAGATGCCGAACTCCCTCTGTCCCCGAGGCTGTTTGCTTTGGTTTAGCTGCTTTTTTGTACTATCCTCTGCTATAAACTTTTAGAGTTTTGTTTTCCCCCCGACTCCCATCTGCTGAGAGATGACTCTCTTAATGCTATGCCTGACATTTTCCATTTTAAGATACACGCGGATCTGGGAGGGGGGAGATAAAAACAGACAAAGGAAAAGCATATTTTGCTTTTCTACAAAGGTTCTCCCGTCCCAGCCTCCTACATGGTCTCCGAGATTGGAGGCAGTGGGCAGCAGGACAAACCCAGGACTTCTCTATGGGCTCAGGGCAGGGCTGGTGGACATCCATCCTCCATCCCACGCCATGCCCACACCAGTTCATTTTTGCACTGGGCATGCTGGGGGCAGTGATATTGCACTGCTCAAAATGTCAAAGTGGTGCACAGTGGTCCTCCACAAGCAGCAGCTCTGCAGATGCTTCCCCTGGAGCAGAGATCTTCCAGCTTCCACTCTGTGCCACACTCAGCCTTAATGCTGCAATTAATCTCCCAGTTTCCCTGTGTCAGGTATTTCAGAACGTCTCTCATCATCTTTCATTTTGCGCCGGGGAAATGTATTGAACATGATGTGCGGATGTAACCAGCCGTGACAAATTGTGGTGTGGATGTGAGAAGCACATGGCATACCAAAGGATGTGAAATGCCAGGGCCTGGGCTTCAGCTTCGTCTGTGTTACAGCACCTCAGTTACGTGTTTGTCTCAGGCAGAGCTGTGTTCACCCTCAAGATTTGTCCCAGCTCTTTCCCAAATAGCTGTTTATGTTCATATGTGCATCTCACATGATGTGCATGTGTTTTGGACTCATGCCTCACTATTAGAGTGAAATAGTTAATCTACAATAAATATTTTTAACTAATTGCAGCCTTTTCTGAAAAAATGTATGTCGGTTCTCATCATGCCACGCTGCAAAAACCTACCCATGGGTTGGCTTAAACTGATGAGACTGCTCTCGTGATTCTCCACTAAAATGAACAAACTGAAAATGAAAGCTAAAAAACCGACGTGACTGAGTGGTACACTGAGGAGGACAGATGTGGGCTCAGTCTCCTCCTGCTCTGAGCTGGCCAGATGTGTCAGCCCCCAGGGGATGTGCCTGCCTGAGGTCACTGCTGCTCTGGGAATAATGCTGTGCAACTGTCTGAATGTGAGAATTTGAAAGCCACTGTCCTCCTGGGCTGAGAATATTCCTCCTCCTCCTGCCCATCTCTGTGAAACAAATTCAGGAAGCACTGGAAGATGGCCAAAATTAGTTTATGAAATCTGCAGAGATTGCAGTGCTCAATTTTCTAGAGGTGGCAGTCAGTGTATACAGCATCAAATATCTCTTTTTGTACTGGAAGGAGAGTTATTGGCCAGTCAAAAATTCAGATTCTGAGACCTGTATCTACCTCAGTCTTGAAAGCCTGAAGTGCCATTAGGCTTGTGATGTGCAGAAAGGCTCTTTGAAAAGCCGAAAGTGACAGCACATGTACTGGGTGATGGAAACCTGACTGGAAGAGGAGCCAGCAGTTCTGCAGGAACCACAAACCACTAACCCAAAGTGATCCCTGCAAACTGGGGTGGGAGCTTGAGAGTCAGAGTGGAAGGAGAGAAGGCTGGGTGAAGGGGAAACTGCAAGAAGTGTCAGTCCCAAATAACCTTCATGTCTGCCCAGAGTGAGAGCTCTTTTCTGCTTTCACACATGGTATGTGGGCACATGCTATTTTTCCACATTCATTTAGTGTCACCAACCCCGTTACGCCTGCAGAGGACATGAATGAGCCCAGCATTATCATATCCATTATACACAGTACAGAGGATTTTACAAGAAATGTGACAATATCTGAGAACCCAATCTCTTTCAAAATGAGAAAATAACCAGGAAACACTGGACTGAGTCCCAAAAGAGATGTCACTGCGTTTAATGTGTATTTATGCAGCTATTTAGAAGCAAACGAGAAGCAGTGATTATGTATAGAATAAAACGGAACAACAAATTTAGATTGCTTTAGTTTCCGCTCTATCTGATTAGCCAGGAAGAACAACAGACTGATGTGCTCTGAGCAAACAGGAACACGCTAAGCCTAAATGCTCTGGTCCTTGGAGGATTCATTTTTATTTACTGCATGAAACGAGGAGGGAGAACAAAAGAGATTTGTTTTGAGTCAGCTGTGGCTTTTGGCAGCCCTGGCTAAGCCAGTCCTTCTGCACACCTACATGCTGCTGAGCAGAGTGGGGCTTCTTGGTGCCACTTAGGTGCCCCTGGGCTGAGGTGAGGTCCTCAGTCAGCTGCAGCACCAAGAGTGGCAGCTTTGCAAGTCAGGTGGGAATTGTGGCACAGGAAAGGGCTGCAGCACAAGGCATTTCTCGCCTGGACACGTTGAGCAGCAGAGCAGTAGGTGGAATAGCTGAATGTGGTGCCTCAGGGTCCCCTGGCTCAGATGTCTGCTCAGTGCTGTGAGACACGAGCCAGATGCTGAGAGAACGAAAACCCATTATGGACACACTCAGGGAGGATGGACAGCAGTGATTTATGGGGACAGCCAGCAATGTTTCCAAACTCTGTGCACAGCCATGGGGAGCAGGGAATCCACGAGACGTCTGGCATGATCCCAGCACAAGATGTAACTGGGGAGAGTTCCAGGAGCCAGGTTTTAAAGAAGAAAGCAAGTTGAAATTGGACATGAGCTCCTAAGTCTATAATGTGCCATCTCAGAAAGATGGAAATCGCCAGCTATAGCTTTGCTGTTGTAGACCCTTGACAGGCACAAAAAAGGATGTGCTGGGGTTGAAGAGGAGCTGCTGGATGAACTCCTTGGAGTTGCATGATTTCATTCATCTGCCCTTAGAACACACCATGGGATCACAAAGCACTGGTGAGCATCAGTGCTCAGTGCACCGGGAGATGTTATGTATTATATAGGCTTAGGTACTACATTGCAAGGGTAGGCAGCTGCAGAAACTAGTTCAGTGGTAAAGGCTTAGTAGCTTTTTCATGCAGCAATTAAAATCCTACACCAAAAAGTCCTCATGACCTAAGTAATAAGCAACACTACTGAGGCAGGAAATAACACTACACACAGCAAGTGTGTAGTGTCCATTGAACCAACCTTTTATAAAACCAGGGAGGTCAAGCTAAATCTTGTTTTTTTCCTGTTCTCTCCTACAGCCATGGTGGTGCAGAGCAGCAAGACACTCAATTAATTCATCACTGCTGGCCATCAGAGCCCTGCACCCTCCCTGCTCTGTGGGGAGACTGGTGCTGTGCCTGAGAGAGTAAACCTGAGTACACCCCAAAAGATGTGAAACAACTACAATATGGCTGAATAAAGGATAGATTTTGTTCTCTCTCATCAAAATATAGGACACCAAGTGCTTCACTCTATTAACTTATCCTGGTCCTCTTAAATGTTTTAATAATATTCTTTCAGTTACTCAGTTATGTTTTATGTGGAATGAAAAAGTGAGGTTTTCCCATGAAACATGTTGTGCTAAAAATACCATTAGAGATGTTCTTGAGAAATGGCTGAACAAACACTGACACAGAACAGGAAGAGCTGTTCCTACCTAGAATCAATTGCATGGTATTCAACGTGCAAAAAGATCCTGTTAAATGTAAAGAAAGGTCAGCAACATAATTTTATGCTCCTTTCCCCAAAAAGGGATGATTCATCAGAAAAAGAGTCTAGGGCTTCTGCAAACATACTTTAGCAAATTTCTAAATGAAGAATGGCAATAGTTTTACAGAGGCTGCTATGAAAAAGGTCATTTGTGGAAAGGAGAGCCAGTAATGTAAAACCTGAGTGAAAGAGTTGTGACTTAATAGAACATGCCAGGGAGGACTGTTCAGCTGGGATAATAACAAGGTTTCTGCATTTTATTATTTTTTTGCCTATTTTCCCAGGCAAGTGAGGTTCACACAATCGTACTCCACGTACCTCTGTGCCTCCATGTCTGTTCCTCATGGGTAATTTTTGAATCCATGGGGCTGTCTGCACCAAGTTTGAAAGGGAACAGCAGTTTTAACAGCAACTGAGATCCCCTGGCTGGCATGAAAACAGGCATTGCTATTCCCACTGGTGGAAAGGCTGCAGCCAGACCTAATCCTTACTCAGACATGGAAGAAGCCACATAGGAAAAGATGTTATCAGCACCCAAACCCCAGGAAAATGTTCACCTGGAGCCTGCTCCTTCCTGGCACCAGAAAATCAAACTGCACAGTACAACTGGAAGAAATCAGCTTTTATTAGTCCCACTGCTGAAGGAATGCCTCATTTAAAATTCGACTTCTCTGAGCAAGTTTTGTAAGGAGAGAGCTTTTTACTTCTGACTTTTAGACACAGATCTCAAGGCCATTGCAAGAAACACACCGTGTCTCTTTTAGGCTCAAGGACCCAAGCAACTGAAGGACACAAGCATAAGGTTTTGCCCTTCACTGGGCAATGTGTTGGCCTTTAGACAGGTATGAGACCCTGATTCTGTATGGAGGAAGGTTGCTCTAACTTGTGGCTTTGGACAGCTGTGTTCAATTCTCCCTTAACCACGTCACTTAGCACTCAAGCCTCTTGGCAGTTAAACATTTGTATCTCGCCTTTATCTGCACTGACACTGTTGAAGCTGCTCTGCTGTTCCACCCCAGCCCTGTGATCACTCACCTTTCTGCCATTTGATGCAATTCAAAACACAGGGCAAGTTCAAAGCAGAGCTGAGGATGCACACCTCCTTCCCAGCAGGGTGTGTCACTGAGGATTTGAAGAGGAGAGGTCCTGGCCTCTCCCCCTTCCCTCTGCTTCTTCTTCATTTCACACTTCACGAGCGCACCAGGTGCCCTTCTCATCTGAGAGCTGAGGGTCTCCACTGTTGGATCCTACATTTCCCTATGCCAACAGGCTTTGGGGTGGGTGAGAGCTGGATACTAACAGCCAAGTAAAGCAAAGCATCTCCCTGAAGAGCCTCTCTCTCCATTCCCCAGGTCCCAATCTGACCACATCACAAAACTGAGACAAAAGAGGCAAAACAAAAACCTTAAGAAACTACAGCCATACAATAATATAAATCCCAAAACAATGTATGGGAAAGCAAGCTTAGCCTGTCCTGAGAGCCCTGACTTCCTGACTGGAACTGTTCTTTCTACAGGGTGCTGCATTGCTATATAAAATTCCCACTCAAGTCATGCTAGGTTAGGTTTCAAGGATAGCTCAGGATTCATTTCATGCTGTGAAGTGTGGTCATCCCTGAGTTTTTGTTCCAGCCTCAGTGATACCTCACAGTGCTCTCCCAGATTTTGGAAGGATGAAGGCAACATCCTGTTAAAGCATCACAGTATTTCTGTGCTATCTTCCACTAAGAGGAGAAGGCTGAGAATGTTGTTTGTGTGGCTGAGGAGGAGACTGATTGAATTGAGGAGCAACATTTGTAATCCTGATTTGAGGAAATACCTGTGTTTATCAGGGCATTACACTCCATTTATCTGTCATCTCTTCCCTTCTTCAGCTGACTGGTGAGATTTTACTCTGGCCAGATTTGGCAGGCTTTGTTTTGTGTGTTTGCTTCTTCCTTGTCATCCCTGCAAACAAACACATGCACCACACACTGCCTGGTGTATCCATAGAGCACACACAGACTATCATCTCTTATGAATGCACCAAAAAGGTCAGAGTATTCAGCTGGCATTGCAAATCAGCACCAGTTATGTACTCTGACAGCACCAGATGTCAGCTCCAAAATGAACTGCATCTGTTCAGCAGTACATGAGGAGCAATGCATGAGAGGATGAGACCAGACTCTGGAATGGCCCCACAGAGCCGGGGCTGTGGGCTTGCATTGCAAATGCAGCAACGAGTCCATCTGCAAAGGCAGCTTTGGGCTTCTATCCTAGGACTTGTTGCTCTGCTTAAGCTGAGGTGAGAATGAGAATTGCAGGTAAAATGCAGCAGTCAGACAAATAACTGACCTTGGGGCTGGCCTGAACATGGCAATTCCCTTTCCCGGCTCTGAGGAACTCAGGTCTGTTTCTTTTTCCATCAGCTCTTTCCCACTCCAAATCCTGCTCCCACCAGCTAAGGGATGTTAACTGGGGTTTCCTTCACCTTGTCAAGCCCTCAAGCAGCATCTTCCTCCTAGAGTGCCACTGACACCAAGGGAAGAGCTGGTTTGGTAGTGACCTGCCCTGCCCTGGAGCATCCAGCCTGGAAGGGCTCCTCAAAGTCACACCTTTGAGTTAATCATGCCCCTTGTGAGCCTTGACAAAATATGTGCTCACTGGACATGATGAGGATAGTTTGGCTTATTTTGTCTGTTGGATTTTTTTTTTAAGGTAAGGGCAAGGAAGGTTTTCCTTTCCTCCCTTGCACATTGCACCTGACATGATAAATCTTAGAACAGTAATGAGAACAAGTTAGTATGGGACTATATTTTCTCTATTCATAATGAGCTTTGTCATGGAAATGGATTGATTTTATGTCACTTTCTTTCCTCTTTATAATTTTTATGGGTGGAATGAGTTAGCAAAATTTTATCTCTCATAAATTCAATATAAATTTTTCTTAGCCTACGTAACTGTGTTTATTTTGGCCACGTATTTCACAGCTTCCCTGTTTACAGCATGGGAAAGAGGGGAAATTGCCAATCAATCAAAATCTGGAATACTGAAAAGGTCACAGCCATTCACACGATACCTCCATCCCCTGCAGCGCTGGGCATTTCCCAGCTGCTGCACCGCTCCAGATGTGCCTTGTTCTGTCTTCCCTGTAGTTTCCTCAGGCCCTGGAGAAACTGGGGAGAATTCAGACCTTACCTAAAGGAAACCAGTGCAGAAAGAATGGGAGTGAGAGGTTTCTGCCTCCTGTCCAGCCAGAGCAGATGTCCCGTCTGGCACATGGCGAGGAGCGCCGAGCTGCCATGAGCCACCGCGCTCGCCATGGCAGCGCTCCCGTCACTGCTGTTACCCTGTCCCTGGAACTGTCAGCCCCACACAGGGACAATGGAGTGGCTATTCACTATCTTCACCCAACAGCTCTTCCCTGTAGCCCCAAAAAGCTGCAGACTGGATCGATCCTGAATCATTTCCCCTTGAGTGCTGAATAGTTTTCTCCACACTCTCCAAATTTCTTGCTTACCACTTTTCTAAATCCTCTTTCCCTACAATTCAACAGCTGCCACTGTGGCAGAAAAGCAATTTTTTTTCCCAGGTACGCACAAAAAAATGAGGGGCTGAACTTTAGGTTTTTGTCCTTATAGGGCTAAAGTAGACACCTACATATTCATTGGTGCTCATTTCTCATTGCACAGACTATTGGAAACCTGAAAATCCTCTAAAATGGAAGAATGGAAATAAAAAAGGGGTTTCTGTAGCTAAGTGCAAAATCACACATAATATAATGACTTCAAGTAGGACTACAAGTTGTCTTCTGCTGCCCAAAACAGCAGGGCAGAATGTGTCAAAAATCTGAACTCATAATGAGCTTCAACTCAACCCTCTGAAAGTTGTAACCCTTTGCTGTAAGACTTCATGTAAGAAACAAAAGTTTATGGGTTTTTGGATGATAACTCTTTTAAATGGGAAGGCTGTATAGGAGAAAAAAATAAGCAGGGGAATTGCAGTTTTGCATTTTATGTAATAAAAGCAATGAGGGGATGAAGGGAACACATGCCCTCTATTTTACAAATGTAGTTGTGGAAGCCAAGCTCCATCTTTGCTCCCATTAAGGATTAACATCTGGAGATAAGAGTTTAAAATCCAATATTGCCTTGAAAATGATGCACAGACACAGCTTCAAGTTGTTGACTTGGCTGCATTTTACAGTTACTGTAGGCACAACACAGCTGCTCTGCAAAACAGCCCCATCAGACACTGCAGAAAGGGAGGGAAAACTGAGGCAGACCCAGGGACAGGCAGAGGGAATCTCCCTCTCCCTTTCCCATAAGGATTAACTGTCCTCTATCAGCACCTCAAAACCATCACACTAATTAATAAGTGAGGAAGAGACCCACTCACTGTTGAGAAGGATTCATTTTTGTCTTCACCTTTAAAGAGAAACTTTAGGAAATGTGGAAAAAAAATTAATGCAGCAAATACTGATTTAAACTACTGGAAAATTTTAAAGACCGTTGTATAAGGGGAAAAAGTCCTAGAGAAGGAAAAAAAATATTTTAGCTACTGAACAATGCCAGCATGCAGACAAATGGGTATCATCTGGCTTTCTGAAGGCATGAAGCTTGGAAATTAGAAGTCAGCTTCCACTGAGAGAGAAGGAGCAATAAAGGAGTATATTTAGGTCCTGTGATGCTAATATTAGCAGGTTTGTATCCCTTTTCCCTCTACAGGGTAGCTGAATAAATAGCCACTGATATAGGGAATAAGAAATCTGTAATGTATAACCAATGCCTAAGAAGCTCTGACTGTGTGTTCACAGGAGAAGATAAATAAAGATCTTGAGGTACTCTATTTAAAAAAAACCAAATTCTTGGCTTTTTTACAGCAAACTGTGTTATTTTGCCTCAGCAGTGTTGGGAATAAATGTAACTGTAACTAAGCATTACTAGAGGTAATAGAACAAAATCCCCCAACCCAGGAAGCAGTGATGGGCTCATGCTGAAATCCTCCTCAGTCCTGCTACCAGGGGTTCTGGTTTGGCAAAGTAAAACTTAAAGAAGCAAAAATCCTTCTAAATCCACCCAAACACAAGGCTGAGGGGGTAGTGCCAGTGCAAAACCCAGGAGGGCCTTCTTCACTAAAATTTGTTTCTACTCCTGGACGAATCCTGACACCCTCTTAGAAGGAAGCAGGGCAGGAAGGTAGATGCTAAAACTGAGCTCCTGGTTCCAGGCCTGTGACAGTCCATCCTGCTGCACAGTGATTAGTGCTGGGCACATCAACCAGCTAATTGACAGTTAATTGGCTTGTCAGACAGTTCTAAATATTCCTTTCTGCCATAAGTAGTAGGGATGAGGGAAAAAAAACACCTGGGAGAGAGCATCTGTTTTCTGTGTTGCAGAGTTTTTGGATAAATCATATTTTCTTGGCAGCTAATACAGAATTGCCCACAGAGCTGTTCACCTCAGCTTGTTAATATAGGGGCCCTCATATATTTTTCACATATGAATGGAGTTGTGACAGTGTGCTGTGATTTATAGGCACCTTTCTGTTTACGTCTTTGATTTACTTACACTGGGATTTGCTTCTTTTGGGAGTTTTGCATTGGCATTTGCAAAGCACCAGACCACAGCAAGTCGTGAAGGACTTGGCAGTTCAGGAGCAGTTGTTGCTGTACATCTGTTCCCAGAGTGCTCTGAATAAGGGCAGTAAGGAAAGCTTACCCTGCAAATGCTCTTTTAAATCCTCCTTCAAAAAATCTGCAGCATTTCTTTGCCATCTTAGTCTTACCGCCTGTAAGGAGCCACTCGGGACAGTATGTCCTTCATTTCCTAAACCAGGAAAAGTCCCTCTTGCCCTGATTAATACATCTGGAAGAGGTGAAGTGACTTGGACATTGTTCCTTTCCACCTCCTTGGCTTTGCTGTCTCTTGCTCAATCTTTGCAGCAGGACAGAGCAGTCCTTTGGTGCACAAGACATCCAAAAGAAGGGCTTGGTCTGCAGGCGCTGAGCAACCTCAACACATTGACTCTTCTCCTCCTCCCTCATCTCACCCATTTGGAACTGAAGGACAATACTGATCTCCTTGGAAAGCTGATAGGATTGGCTGATACTAATTTCAAAGCAGTGCAATGTGATTTACAAGCTCCTTGGCAGCAATCTTTAGGTTCACAAATTACAAGGCAGTGGGAATGCTGTCACATCCCTGTACCTCTGGAGTCACATTCGCTTCTTTGTTCTCCTGTCACTGATTGTTACTGTTCACTCAGGTCTCACCTCTCTGCCCAGCCAATAAATGCTTCGTGCTAGAGCCATTCAGGGGAATGGGTGCACACACAGAGGGCTGGTACCATAACAAATGCATTATTACCACAAAAAGAAAAGAGAAAGGAGTTTGACAGGGACCATGGAGTGTTAACTTGACAGAAACAGCCAATAATATGATTGTATCATTTTAGTTCTCTTTGCTTTCTATCTGGCATGAAGATTCCTCTCAGGTTCATGCCACCAGAGCTGAAAATTTAAACAAAACTTACATAATTTAACACTGCTTGAACATGGGTGACAATTGTTTGCCTTCGTTTTCATTTTCGTTAATCCCAGTTTTGCTGTTAGGTTGGTTTGTTTGTTTGTTAATCCTACAAATGAAATTAAACCAAGGCTGTTATACACAAAGGGCTTGCATGGATCAGATCTTTTAATGTCATATTGTGTTATTTTATACAAAATGATTAGCTAGTAATTGGTTTAATGGAAGAAAAAACAAACAAAAGCCTCCATGAAATGAGTATTTCCCATGCCACGCATGGCTGAAGTTATGCTAACTGTGCAGAGTATCAGCGCTTCGTGCTGGACACAGCCTTGTTCCCAGTGAAATCAGCAGAGATATTCCAGGGTGGGAGCAAGCTCAGATGCAGGATGTCATGGAGCAGATAACGAGCAGTTGATGTAATTCACTGCGGTGCTACTGATGCTGGCACTTCTGAGCTGGTGGCAGCATATTCCAGTAATGAGCACACCTCCTCCCTCTGTAAGGTGTTCCAAGTGCTGCAGGAATACCCCAACTTTTGTTTTTCTGTGTGTGTGTGCACCAGCTCTCCCCAGACTTGCTTTCCTTTGCCACAAGAGCAGCGGTGATAAATGGCTCTGTAAATCATGGGGACCTGCAGCTTTGGTTCACCACCCTGTAATGTCCCTGATTATCTCCTCACAGCTTGGTGGTCTGCAGTGGCCCAGCATCCCCCAGCTCTGGTGCTCATCCATCTGAACCTTTGAGTCTATCACAAACCCTCTGAGCATGAGTTTTGATGCTGCAGTGCCAGAATGACAGCAGAGGCAATTAAGGCTTTTCTGAGAATCTATAAAATCTTTTACATACTGCATCAAAATTTTAAGCATAATTTTGCTTTGGTGTCTGTTTAGAAATTCTACTCCATTCTGTTAATACCAGGGGAACTGTGTTAATTTGCCCCAGAAGAGGATTTGTCTCTTGTTTTTATCAGTGGTATGACCAGGATATTTGTGTATTTTCTGTTCTAATGTCAGAGTGACTTGATGACATGCACAGGCTATTATTCAATAATGATGCCTAAATGGAGCTATCAGAAGGGTTATTATCAAGGTTATTAAAAAGCAATTCTTTCTGCCTTCAGTTTAACCATGAATTGCAGAGCTAACCATCATCTAGGTGAGGATGTGCATATTAATCAAGAGGCTTCCTATGGTCTACCTACATATCCCAAGCCTGGATAATGATTGATTTACTCTTCTCTTAGATTAGCACACAATCATCCAGGGGTGTTGAACATCTGACCAGCAGAGTTAATTCATGATGCTTGGCATCCATTTTGCAATTTCCTCACATCTGTTCTTTCTGGCTGAGACACTACGTTTCTTTTAAGAGCCCAGAAATGGCACATAGAGAAATGTTCGTGGTGCAGGCAATGGTTCTACTAAAACCACTTTCACTTCAACATTTTCCAGGAGAAATAAGCTTTCTATAGAGCAATATGCCAGATGCTAAGGCATGGAAAAGGCCAATAATTTTTTAGCAATCATTTGAAGGTGGTTGCCCAGAATTGCATTCCTAGGAAAACCAAATTTAATCAGGTTAGTTCCTAATGAGCCTGTGAGCATCATTTGGGCTGAACACCAACTTTAGGGAAATGTATTTAATTTCACTTCTTGCCTTGCTCAGGTAAAGGGCAGCTCCACATTGCTGTCACATGCTCGTAGCAAGCCCTGAATGCAACAGGAGTTGCATCTGTTGAGCCATTTCTTTGAACAGAATCATCGCGACTCAGCTGCCTCAGGACTCTGCTGCTGACTCTGCGCTGTCAGGGCACACATTTCAGGCTTGGCAAGAGTCTCACACTGCTGTCAACCTGACCAACACATCTTGTATTAAATGGTTTCCCATTTGCTGTTATCATCATTTTCACAGGCTGCACTTCAGCTTTGCTGTGCACTTCTAACACTTTCAATATTGCTTTTTGCAAGTGAGGAGACCAGAGATGCCGATGTGTCCAGTCCAGCTCCTTTCCCTGGCAGCCTGAGGATGACAACCAAAATTACAAATGGTCACTAAAGGCAGGCAGACTTTGCTCTGGTCTACCCCTCAGTTATGTTATCAAAACTGCTCATCCTGTCTTGGGAAGTTGTCAAAGATGAAGTGTGCAGAACAAATGTGAGGGTGGATTTAATAAAAATTCTTCTGAGAAATATTGCTCGCACAATCAATAAAAAGCTTTGGAGGGGATCTCAGGGCTTTTGGGCAGTGATTTGAGTATAAGGAGCTGAGCTTCAACAAAATGGGAGATACAGGCATTTCAGAGAGGGCACTGAGATTCACCTCCTTAGGCTTAAGTGTTGTGTGGCAGGTGATGATGTGCTGATGGACAGTCCTGTGCTGTCTTTTAAAACACTGCTGTGAAGAGTGACAATGGTTACACTGATTTTGAATTGCTGCCAAAATTGAGAGGAAGAGAAGAGGTATCATTTATATGCAGAAAGACATATGTATCAAAAAGTGAAGGGTATTCTGAATTTCATACCATTCATGGAATCAGTAGCCTGGAAGCTGGATGCACAGTAAATGGAGCAGGGTCAACCAAAACTACTTCAGTGGAAGCAGATGAAAAGCCTTGTGGAGAATCATCTCAAAAACCTACACGCTCCTATTGAATAATTCAGTGCTTGGAAACCCATGTTTAGTTGTTTCTTCTGCTTATAAAGCACAAACTACTAGGACTCTATATTTCTGATGTTGTGGCATAAACTGAGGTGAGCAGCACGTTGCTCTGAGGAAGTTTAGGTATTTTCTAATAAAAATTCCTTTCTACAAGCGCTATCCCTGTTGGCAGAACAGACTTTACTACGCACAGTACTGTTAGAGCCCTACTTCCCACGGTTCTTCCCCGTCCACCAAGCCCAACAGAGAGATAAGCACTTCTGGAAAAGCATCTTTACTACAAGTTAGGATGTACTTCAAGCTTCTGCCATGGAACAGCAAATTCACTCCCAGGGAACAAATAAAGCAACACAATTTTGCATCCCCCCCTTCAGAGCTGGGTACCAAACACAGATACCCCCTCCTGCTTTAGAGTGAAGCTGTTGGATTAAAAGAGAATTCTTCCTGGAGCCCTCTTTTAGAGAAAAGATATTTTTAGAGAGGATTTAGCGATGCAAACAGAAAAAGAGCACCCAGCCCACAAATCTCCAGAGTACAGCCTCGTGGGAGCTACAAAGATGGAACGCTTCTCTGACAAAGCATTTCAGGTGTGTCCAAAAGAAAAGTTTCAGGGAGCAGAGCTGCTGAAGGCTTGGCCCTGTGTGGAGCTGAGGTGCCCCCAGGGTGGGCAGCACTGGGGTGGGGACATGGGGTGTGGGTGGTTTGGTTCTTCTCACCACCAGGGGTTGCTGGAGCCCAGCTCAGCTCAGCAAAGTGGACTCCTGTGGCCTGATAATTTATGCCTTGTTATGCCTCGGCTCTGTAATTTACCAAAATAAAGAATAACATTCCTGTAACAGAGATTAATGGCTGTCAGGCTGCAAAGTAATTTTTCAATATGAAATGGAGCAAAACTTACATTTTTAGCACAATTTCCCAGTTCAGTGATGCACCTGGTAATAATTATGATTTACATTAACCATAACATCATCCTTCTTATATCAACTTGCCTTAGTGAAGAATGAAATAGGCTCTTGTTAAATGTTTCATGAAATAATTCAAATAACATATTCTAAAATTTCCCAGCTCCCACTAGCCAGGCTAAAAATCAACAAGAATAAAAATTATTTGCTGCTGAAAACCCAATTCTGTGTTAAGAATTAGGCAAGTAGAGCCCTAAGAGCTCTTGTGGTTAAATTAATTATAAGAACAGTTGACAAAAACTTAAAGTCTAAAATAATTATGTAACTGCAAGCCTCATTTTATGCAGATTTTCCATGTGCTGAGACTGAGTTCAGGCTCACTTTTTCCTATAAGAATTTGCCTGTAACAAAACAAAAGAGGAATAAAACCTGTGCTATCCCCAAAGCCAGCAAAGTTCAACCCTTCAAGACCACCTAATTAATTAACTTCCAGGCAGCAGGGCTGCAGAAAAGCAAAGGAGTTGGTAATTTGTTGCTTTGCTAATCTAGGGCCTGAGTGTGTCCCTTGTTCTCCAAGGCATGATGAAACACCTTCCTAGTGGAATTTCTTGCCAATATATAATAAACTCCTACAAAAAACCCCAAAAGACAGTGTCCTTTCCCTGGAATTTGTGAGGAATGCAAAAAGTGTACATGCTAAAACATTACAGAAAAAAAAATAGGCACTGGAATAGTGTGAATTATTTGCCTTAGAAACACAGATAAATGAAATGCAGAACTAAGGCAACCCTAAAGAGCAGGTAAATTCATTTGAGTAATGGAATTATGATTTATGATTTTCCTACTGCAAGAGCGAGCTTCAATTCCACAGTCTTTAATTATGCACTGGCTGCACAAAAGCTGCTCTGCTCCCGTGCACGGAGCACCAGGACCCCAGGCAGGATTCAGGGGACACCTCAGGCACCGTGGATAGCCACGGCTTCTTTGCTGACGCCCTGCATCGCTGCCAAGAGGAGCACCTTAGCCAGCAGCTTACCAGGAATCCAGGGAGCTAGAAACCCTCATTCCCCGTAAATCTGCTGCCTTCTACCTGAATAGTCCCTGGAGCACCTGCTGGAGGCAGATATGCCCAGCTTAGACTGCAGGACCCTCCCTACTACGTATCAGGAGCCCGCTGCTGTTTGGGGAGGAGGAGCGGATGCAGCTCAGCCCAGAGGAGCAGGGTGTGGCACTCAGCCCCAAACCCCAACCTGCACCAGCCAGCTGCTGCAAACGTGGCTATTTGGTGACAGGGACAGCTGTTTTTGGCTTCACCAGTGGCCAGCACTGCCTGGCACGTGGGTGCAGAGCTGCCCAGGCAGCAGCAGCTCAGCCTCTCCAGTCCAAAGCGCTGTTTCATTTCCTCTGGCTCACTCAGTCCCCATCAGCTGAGGTGGGTAATAGCCTGGTGCTGCTGCCACTGCCAGAGTAAAGTTCAGCACTGAATCATTAATTAGGATGACTGGATACTCTGGGATTTAAACTGGTGATTAATGAGCCTGTCCAGCTCTAGCTCCATGTGAACAACTATCTAGTTCATGTTATATTTAATTTATTTAAAAAAACCTCACCAAGGCAGTAAATCTTGCTCAGAAGAATTAGTGGAGAAAGAAGTAACACACCACATTTATTACATTGCTTTCAAGTTTATATTCACACTCTCTTGCACTAATTTGAATGTCTTCTTCAGAGAGATAATGTAATTTATGGTTTAGGGGATTCTTTGAAAATCTGTTTCAGTTGGAAATAGTGAAAGGAGCATCACGATAGGGCAAGGAAAATGGGTATGGCAACTATTGCAAAACAATTCGGATGAAACAAAAATAGAGTGCCTTGCTCTTATTCATTTTGGTGTAAAGCTCCCAAGCCCTTTGTGGTAAGTCAGTATATTCTGCCAAACCAAGCAATCCACTGTTAATTACCTTGCAGGGGAAATTTGCATTGTACTGGCTGCATCACGCAGGAACTCAGACATCCTGGGTTTCCTGGTGGCTTTTTTTTCTTTTCTTAAGCAAAGGTTACAGTGCGGGGGTGCATGGCAAGTGCATTGGAAACACAATTTTGAGCTAATCTGTTCAGAGCATTAATCCACTCCTAAGCTCCCTTCGCTCCTGTAGGATACATAATCAAAAGCTGGGATCATGGCTGCTGGAGCAATGCTTCCCCTCACATCTGCAGGCAGACACCAGGTACTCAAAGGCCACCAGTCTTAATTCCTCTAACTCTGCTCAGTGATCTCCTCACCAGGAGTCAGTCCAGGGTATCAGCAAATTTCCATATGTTTGAAGTTCTCCTCTCCTCTTTTATCTTTGTCTGAAAGCTGTCAAAATGCAGCTACAATTTCATAGGGTAATGAGAAAGAGATTAAGGAACGCACGCATCTGTCACCTAAATATGTGCAATAAGGAGAACATAAAATAAATAAAATTAGGACCCCATAAAAGCAAACAGCAGCAGCTGAATTGCCAGCTCGGGTGCCTCCTACACCAAGTTAACTCCTGCACCCCCAGCTGCAGCAGCAGCAGCACATCTGCAAGCCACAGGCCCATCCACAGCAGCTCCTGGGTTATTTTTATTATGGCCCAGCTCATGTCCAGGGGTGGAGGCAAGAAGGACAAGCATGCTCTCCATGCAGTCCATGCCCCTTTGCAAATGGGGCACAGCCTAAACCCCTTGTGACAGCTCTGCCTCATCTTTCATGGAGCTGAAAGAGAACGCCCGACTTTCATACTGGCTGCAAAACCCAAAGCAGAGTCTTCCTGCAGCAAATTAAAAATACACCACTATTAAGCTTAAAATACCGACATATTATTCTTTGGGATTACTCCAGCATCATCCATGGAAACAACATCAGCCCTCGGTTTTCCTTATCTGTACAAGACTGAAGCAATCACCTCAAGCCTGTTCCCAGGCAGGAGAGCTCCAGGTTCCTGGGGCACGTCTCCAGGCCTTTGAGCTGGGATGTCCACACAGCTCTCTCTGCAGGAGGTAATGGAGATTGTGGAAATGGGCTCATTCTCTCTACGTTTAAGCAATAATGTCCTGGCAAACCTCGCATTTTCAGCTTTTACCCAGAAATGGTTAAGCTCCTAAATTGGATCCATTATCACCCAAATGAAGACACATACCAGTAAGCTAATTATGTTTCTTACCAAACTCGTGAATAATTAAATATTTTATTGTGATGTTACAATTTGTATTTATTATCCTTTGCTAAGGAGTGAAATTAAACATAACGAGGTCTGTTAGTGCCTCTCTTCAGAGACGAGCCCACATTACAAGCACCTATATCATTTGCACCAATGGTGATTAATGGGTTTAATTTACTTGACTTGCATATGTTGGAATTTGTGAGGGGGAGAGAGAGAAGGAAACTCGGATTGTTAAAATCCTTTTAATTAGACTAATAATGCCAAGTTTGCATGTGTTAACTAGGGTGCACTATTAATTAGTTTTAGTAGGCTGTTTTCTGAAAGGTGGCACTGTAGCATTTAGGCCTGTCTTGTGATCCCAGGAGAGCTCATAAGATGACAAACAGAGCATGACATTACACATAACTGCAAACAAACAGCCTTTAATCTTTCTAGATGAAGAATTGGGGGTAATTGATGGGCAAAACACTTGCTGCACTGTAGCTGCCTCTCCCTCTCGTTGCCTTTACTGGGTGTTACTCATTCAGCTACAGCACAGCCTCCACGGAGCAGCCCATCCTCAGCAGTGGTAAAACTGTAGGGTACTTATGGATCTCAAGCCCCCCCAAACTGACAGCTGAGGGCTTGTTCGCACACAAAGTGCTCAGTTCTGGGGTTTCACTGCTAAAATAGCTCTCCCAATCCAGGAGGCAGCAGGCTGGACAGAGTGGTCCCACTGGCAAAGAGCTTTCCCTGCAGGTACCCGAGTGCCCTGAGCATCACCACAGCAGCTCCTGTGCTCGTGCTGGGAGGCTGGGACAGCCTGGCTGCCCTCGAGGCACCACCAGAGCAACATCCACCATCTCCTCTGCTGTCTCACAAGGGGCAGACACAGAGAAAGGGACAGATTCTGCCTCTGATCAGGTGGCAGGTCGGGAGAAAAGCACACAGCCAGGCAGAGGCTGGGAAGGGAGGAGAGATGTCAGGGGTGAGGAGGGCACGTGTAAAGCTCCCTGGCATAAATTTGGCTGCCATTTGCATGGAGGTAAGAAACACACAACAACTTAAAACAACTTCCCACACAACTTAATCCCTGGGTACCACACTGACTGTCTCCCACTGTTGGTGCTGGGGATAATCAGTGGGCAGGTAAAATCACCTTGTGTGAGCAGTTGCACCACGATCTGTGTGCACCCTCAGCCCAGGGTGGGCAGCAAGACCTGAGCCAGAGCTGCCAACTGCAGCTGGGTGGAGCACGGGCTTCCCAGTTTTTTTCTAATCCATATTACTCAAGCTGTGCCACCACAAGCAGCCTTTGGGGTGTTCTCAGACCGTAGAAGCAATAAAGTTCCTGTGTCTTTACTGGAATAAACCTGGAATTCAGCTGCACTGTCAACAGGCATTTGTAACAGTTAGCAGCTTCACTGCTGGAATGGATGCCTGAAGGATTGAAGATTTCAACATTCACTTGGCTTTCTCTGTTCATATTAAATACCTGTCAGTGCTCTAATGTGTGGAATTTGCATCCACATCCGTGGAGACGTTTTGAATGCAGAACAAGCAGGGATTGTGCAATAAAGAGCCATAGTGCAGACAGGAACTGTAATAATGGAGGGAAAATGTCTTCAGTCCGTTTCTTCTGCAGCCCTGTCACACTGTTCCCAAGAAATACAGAAATAGGCTCATGTCCCTGTAGGCTTACTCAGCTCTAATGGCAAAGGAGGTTGGCTCCTGTCGAAGCAAACTTGAGGGGAGAGGAGGTGTTTTGGCTGTTGCTCCAGGTCAGGAGTTTGGAAGCCAGTATAACCCTGTGGGAGTGGAACTGATGCCTTATCAGGCCTCCTAGACACAGAGACTAGACAGAGTAAAGGAACAAAAGTAGGTATTTATTTGAAGGGCCTTCAAGGTACACCCTGGGGAGCCAGAGGTTATTGCCAAGATGGACCCCAAGATGGACGACAGGTCACAAGTTTTCTACACTTTTATAAGTTTGGTTCATTTGCATATCAGGGTCAATTCTCCAATTAAAACCCCAGTTAAATGATGTAATTCCCCTTAGCTACCCCCCCTTCAGAGACTCCTTGGTTTACACCCCTTGGGCTCAGGATGGTCCAGGTGTCCTTGAAGAGCAGTCCGGAGAGGCTTTGTTGTGTCTAACGAGCATGAGAGAGCAGAAAGTAACAGGCTACAAGAAGCTTCAAAGTTGCACACTAAGCAGTACAGAGTTTAAAAAATATAAAACCTAAGGCATCAGAACATTTTATATCACCCTAAAATATACGTGCATGGCTGGGGGGAGGGTGTTGGAAGTCACCCACTTCGAAGGATCACAGGACAGGTGGATGCAGCTCCACAAAGTTTATTTCTACAGATCCCACAAGGCTGGGGGCAACCAGGGTGGATTTGGGACACATGGATCCAGAGCAGAGAAACTACTTCAGAACAAGGAATTTGGGGTTATTTTCATGAACAATTTTAAATGAATAGAACAACAAAATGGCCTCAATATCATCCATTTTCTTAAGAAGCTCTACTCCCATCACACATGCAGAGTCAGGAGAGGAAGGAGAAAAAGACCATGCTCTTCATCAATCTGACACAGACACTTGGCCAAGCTTGGTGTTCCCAGTTCTGCTGGCCATGCTTAAATACGTTATTGCTCTGGACATTTCTTGCTTTGCTGCTCATTTACGGGAATTTCCAGCCTAATACCCTCTCTCCAAAGTGTCCAGTAACAGATGCCCTATTTCTTGCAACAACTGCATGGTCTTGAGTTATCCAACATCCCCAGCTCCTAGAAATCTGAAAGCTAGAGATCTATTAAATGGCCTCCAACAGGCTTTTTTTTTCACTTAATTTCTCATTGTTTTTTTATTCCTGTCATCCTGCAGCATCCTGCAGCCATGAGTTCCAGTTTCTTTAGGCATTTCCTTTTTCACATTTCTGCTCGGTAGTGTCATGTGTCTCCCTCCCTTTGTCACACTCATGAAAAACTGAGAATAAAGTTCCCTGACATTTGTAATAGCAAAAAAGGCTATTTGCTTCTCAAAGAGGGGAAACAGATTTCACTCATAAGATCAGTGACTCAGGGATACTAAATACATACAAATTATGTGAATAAATAGATGCTTAATGTATGCTCTTTGATTCTCAAAGAAACAGATATTGAATCTCCAAGTAGGATATCCACCCAGGGATTCCCAGGAAATGAGTAGCAGTCTTTAGCATTTAGTGGAGCTCAAAAGCCAGACATGTCAAAAACCTCTTTTGATTCATTGCTGAAATGTATTTACAGACTAAGTAATTTCCTACATGACAGGAAGCCTATTTATTGATTTCTATTTGGGCAGCACATGATCAAATAGGGATCTGCTCTCTTGATAGAGGCATCTAAAGTTTCCCATATTTAAGGGTGCTTTGTAGAGACACTGGTCACATTAATTCCCAAGTGTCTCACTGTACTTTGGTGTCTACAAACTAACTACTATTAATTTAATAGCTTTTAATATACTCATAAATTAAAGATATTAAATATTTTCCATCCTCAGCCTTTCAGCTCTGCTTGTTAGCAGCCTCTAAGATAAACCTTGTCCTTCTTAGTTGTGTTTTTAGGGGAAAATCTCATTAAACCCGGGTTCATAAATTACAATACCCCTACTTGTATAACTGAAGCTAGATGATGTTTGAGGGGAACAGTCAAGCTACAGAAAATGCCCTATTGTATTCTTTAGAGCCACAATAAAAACAGAAATTCAGCAAGTCTTCCCTCACAGAGGACATAGAGCTGAAATTGGGTTCTGGGTGAGGCACATCCCTTCGCTCTCTACTACAGCTGTTCCACTCAAGTATTTAAAACGTCCTCCCAGCCTTGTAGTCAGTCTGCTTAATTCCCACAGGACACTTGCTGAGCTGTTTTCAGCCTAAGCAAAGACAGATCAGGAAAGCAAAGCCTCAGAACTCAAGTCTAAAATGAGAAACCCCATCATGTTCCCACTCTCTAAAGCAGGAGCCAGGGCAGATCCATGTTGCAAACTTCACAATAAAGGTTTGAGGCAGAGGAGTGCTTGCCTGGAAAGGCTGTTTGATCTATTTCCTAATCTACCTGTGCCAGGCAGCCTTCTGCATCTCAAGTAGAGGCTTTTCTGCATCCTCCCACCCCCATAATTTCATTTTCACTCAGATGGAAGCTGGTATTACCATCCTTCTGAGGGACTACTCTGCATTGCCAAGTCAGGTGTTTCTAGGGAACACGTACACATTTTTCAAACGTTGCCATTCACATTTTTTCCTCCACTGTATCAAGCTATCCTGATTCAAAATGCAGTAAAACAAAGGGAAAGGTCCCCATGACAGTGGCTTTGGCTTCAGGTTCCAGGTGGAGGCAGTGCTTTGAGGATGAAGCACCTAAACCCTGAGCTCATTTACTCTGTCAGCATCTGCCATGACTTAGAGATGATGAAGCCATCAGCAGTTTATTCCACAAATAAGCAGAGGTTAAATTAAAGCTATAGCCACACAGAACCATAAAAAAAATGCTGGGAAACAGTGATAGGTGTTCAAAAAGGAAGGCAGAAGAGAGGAGAGACAGCACCAGAATGTTTGCAAGTCCTTCTTTCTGTGTCTCAGCTGACATCAGAACAGCTTGGGGCTGCAGCCCCCGAATTCCTGTCTGGCAGCACTGAGATGGGCAGGCAGTGCCCAGCACAGGTGAGGATCACAGCTGAGCCAGAGCTGCACATCTAATTGCCACTATCACAAAACCTCCAGCAACACCTTATTGCATCTATTTTGAACGAGTGTCAAGTGACCATTAAGACATTACCTGACAAGTGATGTGTCTGGCGATGCACTGTCTGTGTACTCCGACTTCCTTCGGTGATGAGTGGGGGAGTCAGCGGCAAATAAACCTATCTTTTTACCATTTACCAACTGCTAGGCTGTGAGCTGGCTTTTCAGTCAGACCTTGTCAGCCTAAATAGCAACACATCACTCTGAAGTGCTGTTCTGGGATTTGAAGGGAGACGCTGCAGATCCTTCAAGGAAAATGGGTTATGGGCATTCATTGCTGTTACAAGCACATCACTGCAGTTTTCACCTGCTGCTTTGCTCACGGCCACAGTTTAAAACCTGCCTTGCAATAAGGAATGAACCTGCACATTTCTCCATAAATATGGATAAAAGCATGTTTTGTTTGGCCCAGGTTCTTTTCCTGGCTGCAATGAGACTTTGGCCATGACCAAATCACCCATGGCAGGTAGAGATTGCAAAATCGTGATAGAGATTTCTGGCACAAAGTCCACCTTCAGTTGAGGAATTCAAAAGTTTTTGTCTGTGAATATTTGAACACTCTGAGGCATTTTATCCCTAGTTGGGGTAAGGTGAACTCTCAATCATGCTTGCATAGTAAGAAATGTTTCAGTCCAAGTCTTTAACCTTTCTGATAAGAGTTTTGGACTCCAAACGAAGTAAATTTTAGACTAGCAAGTATTTCAAACCCCAATGCTATTTCACATTACAGAGATAACTTTAATCTTAAAAAAAAAAAAAGTGAAGGAGCGTGCTTTTAAAGAATCTTCAAATTCTAGTAAAAAAGACACATAGGATTCACAGTTCAAGAACCTAAAAATCAACCACACCAATTGTAGGCTAGGCTCTGATCTCCAGGATTTAGTTTTCCAATATAAATGAGAGAAATACCAGGTCCTTCCACACAGATGAGGAAATATGCTTATTTTTAATTCCTCCTGGCAAGTAAAGAATACCTATCACAGCTGGAACAAAGACACCCAAAAGAAAATACCAGAAGGAGGTTATGATAATAAGCTTATTTTCATTACAGTAGGATTATATTTTAAACCTTTCATTAGGCTCTTAAAATTTCAGAACATGCTTCTCAGAGCCTACATTTTTGAAAGACAAAAGAAAAACAAGAAGAGAAAGTAAAGTCTGACTCCTGTGGATGAACCCAGTTTTGTCGCATAGAGAAGATCTAATTGTAAAGTTACTTAATTATATTCAGGGGACATCCAGCTCTGATTATGACTAGAATCATCCATGTCTTCATTTAGAAAGTCCTATTGGAGTCTGTGTGTCCTAAGCACAGGCCCTTTGAAGCATTGCTAAGTGGGGTAATTTTATTGCACGAGTTTTCTTGTAAAAATTATTGTCTTTCTGGATGTCTAATTAAAGTAAAGATGTAATAAAGAATTTATGGTTTTAATTAGAGCATAGATCTTAAAGCAATTATAATGTGATTAATAATTCCTTAACAGGCTTTCTTAGACAAGATGAAGAAAAGAAGATTTGGGCCCCATGAAAAATCAATATGCATTACTCAATTACATTAACGAAGCTACACAAAGCAGTCTAGGTCCCAATTAAATTTCTCCTCATGTTAAACTGGCAATGGAGTCTGTGCTTATTAATGAGTCTTCATCTATTTGTTTAGTCATTGCAGGGTTTTTGAACTATGGGATTTTGGAAAGATGCTTTTATTGGAAAGATGCTGCAACAGAGAGATGTGCTTATGGCCTCATCCTGCCTGGGTTCAGGTTCAGAGGACAGGGGGAGCAAGATTTGCTCCAGGATCAACAGGCTGCAGCTCCAGGTCCTAAATACACACCCTGGAGGCCATCAGCATCTCCAGGAGCCATAGGCAGAAGCTCAGCACAAGGGTTCCCTTGCTTATGTACTAAAATTAAAAATAAAGTAACTGAGTGAAGACACAAAATCAACCTACAATGAATGGTGAATCAAAGCTAAGCAGCAAAGATTATTCCCTATTTCTCATAAAAGCAGGAGTTCTGGAGAACCTGATGAATGTACCAGGGAGCAGGCATGAAACCAACCGAAAGAAATGTAACCCCAAGAAATATCCCCACAAACATTTCTGACAAAAAGATATTTTAAAGGTCAAGAATATAAATTGATTCAAAAGGGGAAGAGGGAACAGTCACTCACCGATAGGGAGGTTTTCTCCTAAAGGTCCAGATACAAGTTTGGTGAAGCCCTAACACAGGGATGGCCCAAAGACATCAGAGAACAGACACCCAGACCTGCCCATCCTTGTGTTCTTAACCATTTGCACCTGATTGCTGTAAGGGACAGGACACTTTTCACACTCAGTACAGCTGCTCTCTTCTTCCTTGGTTCTTTTTTAGATGATGGTTTGATAAATATTGATGAGAGGGGCTCGGGGGGATGAGGATTTAATCCACAACTTGTGTGTCATCACTGAAATTTCTACCAGAAATATTATTTTACCTTTCATTAATAACCTGGCTGAACTGGTAGAGCAGAGAATTGGATAAGTTCATATTTTACACATCAAATGAACTTTAAAAAACCAGCACAGTTATACATCCACTCATGCAAAGACAGCTCGTCTGACCAAGCTGCCCAGTAAATGAAGCCACACTAATTTAAATGTACTGCAGAGGGAAAATGATCTCACACCAAACTTCTAATTTGTCATTCTGTAATATGGATTGTGGCTTGGAAACTCACTAATTGGTCATTAAGAACGCATTGTTATAGAGGTGGACTTCTTGGTGTGTGAAGAACAAAACGCCCAAATTTCTGAAAGGAAGAAACCACCATTCTCTCCAGATGGATGTAGAGGACATTGATGTTTCATTGTGTTCAGCCTCAGCTATCACAGAACACAGATTTATTTTGGCCCTGTCAGCTTGGGTGCATCCCTGAGCCTCCACTGATGTCTGGGAGTGATGCTGCCCTACTGCAGCCACACACAAGGGTAAAGATGCTGTTAGAGCCACCTCCAGATTTCATTTCTTGGGTACATCCTGTGTTCCTTTAAAGTTCTTAAAGCTCGCTTTAAAAATGCAGCATCCTTCAGCCAAATGACTGCATGAATGCATGGTGATTGCAAAGAGTTGGTCATATTAAAAAAGAAAAGATTCAGTAGATGCCATGGGGAAGAAAGATAACTATTTTATTCCAAGTTAATGCTGTGATTTGGTTTCAGTTACTTGTCCCCAAGATTTTACTTTCATGTTTTTGTCTCTCCTCTCCAAGGCCTTTGGGTTTTCCCCATACTCTGTGGCTGGGGGATTCACCAGACACAGGACAGGGAGGCACAGCATTTTTCAGCTGCAAGACGTACATCCAGTCCCTGAGGACAGCTCCTGCCAAGGTCCTGTGCTCACTCCCCTGCCCCCAAGTACTATCTTTGCTTAACACACCCTTTCCTCCTGTTATTTCTTTTCATATCTCTTTTTCCATCAGGAAACCATTTGCCTTGGCATGCTTTTTCATCTTCTCATTTACATGTCTCCTGCAAGACAAACTCCAGCATTGATTTTACCACAAGATAATGTTAATAGGATCAATAAACCACAATGACTATATCAAAGTGTCTGTTCTTCACCCTCCAGGACTGCAAAGGTGCTTTCATCTTAAAGCACATCCAATACAGCATCTCTCACTCTTCTTGTCTACTCTTATGCATGAGAGACTGTCTGTCTGCCAGGCAGAAAATGAATTACTAGATTGTTGAAATAATTTAAATTTTAATACTGCTTCAGCACATATAAAATATTACTGATGCAATTAAAAAATAGACAATAAGCTCAATGCATCTAAAAATGGGTGTGGTGTGCCCTGAGAGGAATAAATGAGGTCTGGTGGGAAGACTATTGTAAGTACAGACTTCTCCTTACTCTAAAGAATTCTCATCTGGTAAAAATCAAGTGTCCTATTTCATTCAGGTCAGCCACCATTTAGTGATTTTTCTAGGGGGAGATTGGAAAAGACTGGTTCCCTACAAGCCAGATCCTCTGAGGATGCACTGAAGGGTAATTTTCAGCGGAGTAAAGGAAATGACATCCTCTTTGCTTTCTTGGCTGCTCCATGTATTGTTTAAAGTGGCTCATTTCAGAAAGGTCACAAAATAGGAATGGTCCTGGTTAAAGGATTGGACTAAACTTTTAAACAGAAAGTTTGCTCTGGCTCCTTCAAGCACTGTGCACCCCCAGGAAGAGCTCACGTGGTCCCAAACTGGCTATTTTTAATTCTTTTTGTTTGTTACCAATATCTGACATTTGAATTCAATGCACTTTGCAGACAGCAAAAAAAGACCTGAAAGTCAACCTAATTATTTTTCTCTAGATTATATGAAGTGTTCCAGTGAAATGCTAACGATTTGGTTCAACTTTCACATTTACCTGGCAGGTCCAGGTGAAAGTTGGCCTGGGCTGACACCCAAGGACATCTCTGTGTTGGGGTGAATGGGAACCAGGTTTCTACCTCAAACAGTTGTTCCAGTGCCTGGTAAGGGTAAGCAGGTGTAACTCTGAAAAGGCTTAAAGGCTTAGGCAGAGGAGATGAAGGCAGCCCAGCTGAGAAGCAGCAACTAAAAGTCATCACCTTCCAGGAGACCCTGTGAAACAGGGCAGGGCTCAGCACCTTTCCTAGGAAATGTCTGTGAAAAATCCATGTACAACCCAGCCAGTCTGGGTAAATCAAACCCAGCAGCCTGCATCTGTGAGACTTTACTGGAGATAACAGCTGAGATTTATAAAGGGCTTCTGTAATTCAGCAACACAGGGCTACCAAAAATTCTTCCCTAAGGGTTCTTGTAAATCCAAAACCTCTAAAAACCAGATTTTCTCACTCTTTTCCTATTGATTTAAATGGACTATGTTATCCCCAGAGCACTTTAAGGGTCTTAAATTTTTTTTCAGTTTTTTATTTGTACGTGCCAAACAAACCCAAGGCTTTAACACTATCTCTGTACATAATGAAGCAAATTCATTCTGACAGATAAAGTTTGCTTAAATTTAAAACAAAGTTCAGGACTTTAAAAACCTAGCTGAGATCATCATATGATAGAGTGCCAGTTTAGCCCTATAATGATGTGGTTTCTGTATCTCTATTAAAAAAATAGTTCTGTAAACTAAAAAAAAAATAAATCTGTACTTGTATTTAAATATTAAGAGCCCCATTATAAAAATTCAGCTCTAAAAATAAGTTGACAGTGAGGAAAAACAGCACAAGGTGCTCAGTTATACCAGTGCACATCAGTATTTTGGAGAGGGACAGATTTTTTAAGGCCATTTGGAGCAAACTCCTGCTCCGTGCAAGAGCCAACATGCACAGCTCAGGTCAGCTGTGTGTCTTGCTGAATCTTGAAATCATGAAATAACTTCTGATTTATTCCAAATTTACCTTGGTGTAGAGCTTGTCTAAATAGCAAAACTGGGGAAATGTATCCACATTAAAAGTGGACACCAGCATAAAATGAATTTGTTGAATCATATTTACTTTTTTGTAGGGATCATTATTCATGACTAAAAGAGCAATAATTTGATTTTTGCTTCCAAAGTGAATTAAGGTAAGCTCAATTAAATCCCGTCTAAGTCTGTATAAGACTGTCTTTTCAGAGATTTAATGCAATTCAGTGAGTTGGTTTTAAAAGACATTTTGGAATGGTTTTACTGAAGGCCTCCAAGTTAGACCAGGGACATTATACATACTTAAAAATTTACTTAAAAACCTTTAATGATAATTAAGAATAATTTTTGGTCTTATGGATGCATTTTTTTACTTTTTTTTTTCTTATCGTAGAAACCTAGAATAGCTGGTTTTAAATCAGAATTTTATCTGAAGGAAAAAACCCAATTAAACACTCAGAAGAATACTGCAGGCTTACTCTCAGTAATGTCCAAGGGAGATGGGAGGAGCAGCCCCACTGTTCCATGGGATTAGCCAGGTAACCGGGGACCGGGACTTAATTTCATTATATAATTACAATTTCCCTTTATTTGCTGTGATGATTTAGCTGTAGGTTGGCTTTCTAATGTCTGTCATAATGTCTTAACTAGCTCTGGGAACACGAGCAGGATGAAATAAGAACGGACACGATGTATTCAGCTAAAAGGTCAAACTGTGGTCTCAGCAAAGCCATCGGCTGCTGGGGCTCCCACCCGGGTGCAAACTTCCCACCGGGGGCTCTGGCCACAGTCTGGCTCACAGAGTCTCCAAACAGAATTTGCTCAAAGTACAGCTGGAGAAATGACTTTAACCTTTTAATAAGTGTCCAGTGCTAAGCAGATATGAACAGCATCCAAGGCAAAATGTCAAAGCAGAACGACTGTGAGCAGTGGGGGAGTCAGTGAGGGACATCAAGGCCAAGTCACACTCACAATGACAAACACTGCCTTTTCTTTGTCTCCCCCTTCTCCAAGTAAGCAGACTTTTTAACAATATGGGCAGCAGATTCCTCTCAAAAAAGTCAGGGCTTGCCAATTTACTGCCACTCTTAAATAATTGCAGTAATTGCTTTCCAAAATTCTTATTTGTATTTTTACTGCAACCACTGTTGAGAAAATCAGACTTTTCAAATCCATTTTCAAAAGTCCTCTGGATTCTGCTCACAGGCTCATTATCCAAATGGTTTGGTTCACACATTTCATAGCTGTAATCCTTGTCTGAGGATGTGAATGCTCAGAAATGGCAATGAGGGTGAGCAAAGGGCAGAGCTGGTGCAGTGAGAGCCCCCAGAGCAGCGGCTCTCTGGGTGTCTGTGCTGTGCTCCTGTCCAAAAGGAGCCTGCTTGCATGCCAGGGAGGATGTTTTCCAGCTCTACGGGGAAAAGGCTGATCAAAGCTCTGATTAAAGGGGGATCTCGCAGGGTCAAACTGAGCTCCTTTGTTCTTCTGACTTTTCAAAAAAACATTTGCACTCAATAAAGCTCACTCTTCTCTTAAGGACATGTTGGCAATTAAACCCTTGCTTGGCCAGCTGGACCAGCTCAGATTTGCTTTAGAAATATGGAGGAAAGTGGTGCATCTTGAGTCTCATAACCTGAATTCACTCCATGTCATTCACTTTTTTCAAGCTGTTGAAGTTTAATTTTAAGTCACGTTTCCACAAAGGCTGGATATGCAGTTAAGCCAACGAAAGGATGCATTTCCTCAGCCACTCATCACACTCATTATAAACATTTAGACAATTTCATTATGCCCTTCAGTCAAAACTGCAATAACAAAGGCTAATTACACCAGAAATGCAGAAGTCCCCATCACACTTGAGGGTGCAGCACCCACAAAAAAATTGACTCCAAGAAAGTTTGACTAGAAGGGAAAATAATTTTTATGACTATACAAACTCTAAAGACAAAACCACGTCTGGTAAATGTGCACACAGGCAGGGAATAAATTGTGATTTTCACAAGTAATGTCAGTTTTTAAGTGCAGTCTTCATCATTTAACTACTACATCTCCCTGAGGATAAAGGGGAAAGCACAAATCCAGTCCAGTAAATTTACAGCATAAGAAGTGAATCCTGTTTTCCAAAACCTTTGTTTCTCAAACCAGAACCTTAAAAGTGCTGAGCTGTAGCAACATCCTTTGAAACTACTCACCTAAGCCTGGTCAATCTTGTTTTGCTGGCCTGCTCCACCTAACCTTCCCCTCAGTGCTGGCCCAAGCACTCGGGTGTTGGATACAGGAGGCAGAAACTCAGACACAAACCCACTTTCTTTACCAGGATTCCCAAAGACAAGTCTTTCTTACAGGGGCTGACAAGCCTTGCTTGCTCTGAAGTCCTGTTACAGACCCCAGCACAAATTCCCTACAAATAGACATACAAAAATTTTGTCTATTTTGTAAGTATTAACAGAGTGTTTTGCAAGCTTTAACCAAGCAATTCTTTTTGCACTGAGGCATCTCAAATTTCTCGTCTTTTTTCCTTCTTGCTTTTTTGTCAGATTTACACAAAGCCTGTCTTTGACATAGCATGAAATGTGGAAAGGCCCCATTACCCACTCCAATACAAACCATTAAAGAAAGAAAAAAAAAAAAAAAGAAAAAGCACTGTCTGGAAAGGAATTGTTTTAAACTATGTGTTAATTTGAAAACAGCCCATGAAGATTTTGTTCAAAAGATTCTTGATGAGATGGAAATGATGCTGCTTCAAAAAGTCTACGTAAAAATTTAACCCACCAATACCAGTTCCCCAAAAGTATGGTGAAAGAATAGAATTATTCTGAACAATATCCCTGTTCCCAGGCATATGCAAAGCTGTTTGCATGAAGTTTCACATCTCCAACTTGTAGTCTCAAGGCCCCACAAAGCTGCTCCCCCAAGTAAGCCACTGCCTAGGGGTTATTGACCGCTCACCACTGAAAGCCTCATGGATCCCAAAGAACTTCAACCACAGCACTACTGAACCAAATCAAAATCTGACCTTTTACACCAGAACTTGCCTCTTGCTCCCTCATGCAGGAAGAATCAGGTCCAGAAGACACAAACAAGGACAGACCCCACGTCACAGAAGGCACCTGAAAGCAAAAGGAAAGTGGTCACATCCTTTTTAGCCTTTATAGGGTAAAGGGTGGTCAGGAGCAGGGGGATTTGGCCACACAGGATTGGTCACATAAAAGATCACCCCCTAACACTAACACCAACACCTGAGGAGGAGGGATTGCCCACCCCAAGCTTCTTCTGGAGGCAACAGCTGCAACGTTGCCGCTGTGGGATCAATGCACATGGACTTGCTTCTACCCCTAAGAAGTCAGCAGCAAAGTTCCCAGTGCCTGTGACTGCACAGGATGGGGACAGCTTGGATAAAGTGCCCTTGGTTAACAGGTGTTGCTGTTCTCTGCACAGGGGGACAAAGAAACACGTGAGAACCAAAGGAGAAGCTGGATGCAGGATTAACACCACCAGCACAGCCTGAGTCCCAAGTGACTGGAGCTCCTGGAGCCAGGCTGCAATAAGCTGTACCATAATGTCCTGCTTTGTATGTGCAGCCCCTTGTATCACACTGAGGAGCTCTGAGTGGAATAAAGCCCTAGCCAATGCAAGTTTGGTGGTGTATCCACAATGAAACCATAACTCGGTGTCTAGAGAAGGCAGCCCTCTTCCAGCCTGGCTTCACAGAGTGACGAAGTTAAATTGAATTAAATAAATAAAAGTTAAATTTTCTCTCTGCTTGAGGAACATCAATGTGATTAATGGAGTGTAAGCAGGCAGTCCACCCATCTTCCCACCAGATTAACATCATCAGAGGATCAGAAATGAAATACCATATCTTGCACTGAAGTAATCCATTCTGAAGAGGAAACAATTAATTAGTGCCAGGTAATATTGTCACAGGCTGATTAGGTGACACAGTACATTTCCCCAACCAGCTCCAAACTGCAATGAAGACACAGCAAGATTCCCTTTCAATGAAAGCAAATATTAAAACAGCATTCATTATCTTTTCATGACAGGGAAAAAAAACCAGTGACCTTGGCAGAATTTATCTCTCCTTCTCACTCTTTCAAAATAAAACCCAGCCAAGGCATCACTTCTCCCCCAAGCCCATCAAAAGACACAGCCCAGCAGAAAGCCACACAGCCTTTTTAACCACTGAAGATGTTTTAAGATGGACTTTTCTTGCAGGGATTTCGGAAGCTCCATTGCAGCTGCAGAAGCCGATGGAGTGAAGCATAGGCCACCGAGTCCAAGAGGGAAGGAGAGCAGTGTGCTACAGAGAGCTGCTTCAAACCATCGCTGGAGATCTGTAGCTGAGCTCTCCAGTGGCCTGCTTCCAGCTAAAAGGCTTCCACTTGAGTGCTTCAGATCATGTAAGTTTGTTTAAGATGCATAATTCATGAAGGGTACATAACACCATCCTTGAATAACTTTTCACTCAGCACCTGCTTGACAGGGAGAGAGCTGACAGAGCAGTGTGACTTCAGAAATCCGACATTAGCACGCTATGTGTCCCAGCAAGGGACAGGGATCACCGCGCTCTCTTAACCCTTTTGTGGGGTGAATGCCTGAGGAAGCCAATTGCACTATCTGATTCCATGATTAGGACTATCCCTGTTTGCTGCCATTATCACTGAAACAAAAGAATGACAAACGCTGTGAAGAGTTGTACTTGCATTATAGTCCTTGAAGAGAATATGCAAAGAAAAATGTCTGTTTTTATGGGCTTTAAAAACAAATCTTTTGCACACGAAGGCCCCAAGTATAACAATCCCCACTCATGCTGAGTAGTACCTTGTAACTCAAATAGTCCCACTGAAATCAATTTGGGATTATAGAATGCAAGGAAGGAAAGAACCACCTGGTCTTTTGGTAGCAAAATAAGATGTGTAAGGAACAAATCTTCAGCTAAAATTAATGTGATTTGCCTCGTTGTGCCTAATGGAGCTGTGCCCATTCACATCAGCCTGGAGTCCACTGTGACAGCGTGCTGGTTGTAGAGCACTTGGGTTTTAATTACCAATGGTAAATAGAATGTCCTTAAACTTTATAGACCTTATATATTTGCCCTACTTTATTTTGTAGATAAAAGCCCAACTGTGGCCTGATAGGCAATTTAGGAATGATTTATGGACTTTGTCTGTTAGTAACAGTTTGGAAGTTGCTGTGTGACAGAAGGGAGGCATTTTTTTCTAATTTATTTTGAAAGATAATGGTTGGAATAGAACTGTCATATATTGCTTTCTCTTATAAAATTGAGAATTTTTTTTTAGCAAGGCTTTCGAAAAAAGGAAAAAATATAGGGCAAGACAAGATATGAAGAGAACAATGGACACAATAAATAGAATGTGGGATCTAGTGCATGGTAGAGGAAGAGCATGGCTTTCACAATTTATGCTGTGGGCCAGCAGTCCCAGCAGTGAGCCTTGTCTCACTCTCACCCCAGTCCCAGGCTATTCTCTCTAGAACTACATTTATTTTGGCTCCTTTATCGCTGGTAAAGGATTTATGCCTCCTGCGCTCAGGCTTGATGTGAGATGGATCAAGCACAGACATCTCTCTGTTCCATATAAAAGGAACAGCAAACACGTGCACACACAGACCAGGAGGGGTTAATTTTCAAACCCAGAGTATTTGGGGATGGTCACCCCCAGTACACAAAGCTTCCAAAAGAGACATTTCACACAAAGCAATATTTTGCCTCCTGTGTACTGCAGAGCAGTGAAGTGAAACAGGACTTCCACCCAGGGCATTCTGAGCATGCACATTTTAAAAGAAGTAGGTTTTTCCATCCAGGAGTTCAGAGAGGTTTTGTAATTGGTGGCTTGTATGACCTCACTGTGATTTCTGACCTATACCAGAGTGCTGAGCCTACCTGAAAAGTGATTTGTAAGTCAGAGAGAAATATTGAAATCCACAGACCTGGTGTATTGACATGCACTTTATCCATCCTGCTGTTACTCTGAAAGCCAGCATGGTTCCTTGCTTTTACAAGGGTCATTTGAGACTTTTATCTGAGTCAAATCCTGCTCTTGCTTCCTGCAGGGCATACGAGAGAAATGACACCAAACATTATTCTCTTACCAAGGGAGAGAGATTATCCCTGTGACATGGGTGCTTCCTGGGGACAGCCAAAAAAATGACAGTAGGAAAGAGTGTTCCATTCCTCATGCTGAGGTTCCCTGATAGTGAGCTCTTGTTTGGAGAGGAAGAAGTTCAACAGGCCTTTCAGTGTAAATATTTTGCATCTCTCCCTGTGTAAAACTGGGCAGAAATCTGGGCTGGTGAGGCAGTAGGTGCCCACAGCATGCTCTGGCTCAGGATGCCTTGCTCAATGTCTTTGGGCCTGTCCTGGAAGGGGCACAGCTGTTGCTGGCAGGTGTTGTGGGGTTCAACCACTCTTAGGGGAGACATCCCCATGAGGAATGAAGGCTTATTCTGGATAGCTGGGAAAAGCAGCATAAGTAAACTTGGGGATTAGGGACTGCTTTTGGGCATCATTAGAGTCCCCAAAGAGGGAGTTTGGCAGCAGAGCTGAAAGCCAGGCTGCCTCTGAGCCATAGGCTGGAGGGCAAGCTGGAGAGGAGGGTGGGAGCCCAGCACGTCACTTTGGCTTTCAGGTTATCCCTGTCATTGCTGGGCCATGGCAGGGGAAGGCAAAATGAAGGCTGGAAGTATTTAAGTCATTTATGGACTTCTCCCATTCAAAAAGAATTTGTTCTGAACTGTTCCTACGTGTCTCCTCTGACCTGGACCAGGGGCAGGTATTGAAGGATTTTTAAAACATTTATAGCTCTGCCAAATTTCTGAGGTCTGCGGGGTACAGATCCCAATTTAATCCAGCAGCAGTTCTGCAAAGGGCCTGCACTGAATTAGATTGATTTGATCCATTATTACCTGTTTCAGCCTCTGTCCTTTTCCTGCCTGTCACTGGTCACCTGATTTAATTGCCTGATGATGAGACTCTGCTCATATCAAAAGGCTGTCTCTATGCAGGACCAAACCTTCTCCCAAGGCACTGTTGAAATATAAATTGAAATAGTCTTCAAAAGTTTACAGAGTATTATGAGATCAGTATGGATCTGACCATTACTTATTAATTGTTCAATTCAAGAAATAACTATTTGATAGAAAATGGGGTGGAGACCTGGGGAAGAATGACTTTAATGAGATCTCAGTGACTGATACTTGGAAATATATTATTAAGTTTCTGCAGTGCGGCACTGAGATTTCCCAGTGCCTTCAGGAATAGTAGTAGCACCCTCTGCTCTTGTGTCTCTTGCAGGGTAGAGACATTAGGGGTCAGCTAAAAGCAAAGGAGGCTTCAGAAATGGCTTAGCAGGGCTGTGCTCTGCATTGCCACGGGGTGGAAGAGCCTGGTTTGCCTCTGGAAGCTCTTTTCCTCCAGCAATGTTTTTCTCCTTTCCTTCTCTTCCAGATTTTCTACCTAATTTAGTTCCTTCAGCTCCACACTGATGTATAAACAGGCTGTCTGTGAATCACCCCCTTCTTAAAACTGAAATTAGGCATACATTGTCTTCACAGAAATGAACAACAAAGACAGGAGGCAGGGGAACTGCATCTCATCCCTTTCAGTCCTTGAGAGACGCAACACACTCACAGCAAATGAAACAGGGGGGTGCAGTGCCATCCCACAACTGTGTATTCCAGCAGGAGGAGGTGTGGGAAAGTGTGGACAGAACAAAACAATTTCAGGTCCCAGCTCTTTTCCTGGCACACATACATGCAAATGGAGCCAAAGAATTACGTGCTCAACTATCCAGCCAAAATCTGCAGACAAGGAAATAGAAAATAATAACTGTGTTGATGTGCACTTGTCTCTGGCGTGTGGATGTGAAAAGAATTACGTCTGTCCTCTCCAACAGGCAGTTATTCATGATTCCTAATGGATAACATGAGAAGGCACTAGCCAAAGTCCTGAAAGCTCTGTAGCCACAGGTGGCTGATGGAAGGAAGGCTTTGAGTGTGTCCTTTCGAGTCATCATTCAGCCCTGCAGCAAAAGGATGGGTTAAAGGGCACTGTGCTGCACTTGGAAGGTAACACACAGCTCTCCCCAAGTACAGATGTCCTTTGTGACCATGAGAAAGGCTTGGACAGAGCTCACAGAAAATTCCCAAAGAAGACTGGTGCCATACCAGAAGCCTAAGAGAGAGATTAGACCACCTTTGTTTCCTAGGGTACATTGTCCAGTGAGCAGGCAAAAGCCCACGGGAAGCCTCTATATACACAGGGGTGTTGTACAGAAGAGAGAACTCATCTTTACCCAGGAGGAGCACAAGGCTCCTGACCCAAGTGCTAACGTTATTCAGCTGACATTGTGGCAGCCAAATCACCACCCTGCTGAGGCACATCCTGTGCAAATACAGTCACATTTCCACTGGTGAATGCAGAAGAAGGAATAAATACAAGTAAATGAGAAGAAGGTTCCTGCACACTTAGTTGTTCCGAGCCTGCCTTTTGGCTCTGTTCCTTACCCAGGCTGTGCCTGCAGAGGTGCCCAGCCCACTGCCTCCCCTATAGCAGGGTGATGTGACAAGTTGCTTTGTCACTCAGCTACGTGGGAAGGCGATGAAGCCACGTCCAGCAGCACTGTGAGAGGGAAGGGGACACAAGCCAAGCCTCCCCCTTCTCAGCAGGGCCCCATTTCAAAGGGAGGTCAATAATCTGACAGGGCACTTATCCTGCACGGAGCGCCGGAGGTGCAGTAAACCTTGACGTGCAGCATATATCCACACAGCCAAAAACAGGTTAAGGCTCTCTTGGTAGGAACCAGCAGGCACAAGCCTCAGGAAGGACTATTTTTCTTTTCTGACTGCCCCCTAAGAGAACATAGGGAACAATTCTTCCTGCCTCAGTTAATGGTCTCTCCCCCGAGAGTTTCGTTGCCTGATCGAGGACAACATTGTTTGTACAGGGATGCTGCAAGAATGACTGGAGTTTTGTGAGGAAGGAAGAGATGACACCCAGTCTCCCCACATCAGCATCATGGGTGAGAATGAAGCAATTAAATCACTAACTAGATCCAAATTGAATATAATATTCATATTTGTTATGCTGTATTTTGGGCTTTCATTCTTTATTTGGTTCTTTGCAGAGGTCAATAAAGATTTAGGACTCATAAAACTGTCAGGCAGCACTCTGTTTCCATGGGTCCAGTTAAGGAAATCCAACAACATGTGAGTTTTGTGTTGTGAACATGTACATACTTCTTCCCCTGTAATGTTAGGCCTGCCAAAATGAAACTGATAGTTTGGAAATAAGACTGCTGAGGAGGCAAAAAGGAGAATGGCTTTACTAGAACTAGTGAAACCCAGCAGGAAAGAATCCGAGAGCAGGAATGAGTGCATGACTCTATTATTTGAAGAAGAAGAGAAGCAGTGGGGTCTAACTGGTCAAAGAGTTCAAGATACCTGGGGTTTAGGTCTGTTTCTACTGACAATCTGTTGTATGACCTTGGACAAGCAAACTTTTTCGTTCCACACTTACTTTTCTCACAGTTTGTTTTTCCTTATCCATTTAAATTGGAAGCTCTTAGGATGGGGTTTGGCTCCTAATATGTGTTCAAACAGAAGCTGAGAAGAAGAGACTTTCGTCTCTGTTGTGGAGCTCAAGGTGCTACAGTAATACAAACAATAATAAAAAAGAATGAGTGATGCAGTATAATTGCATGAATAATAGCTTACATTTTAAGACTGTTCTTCCTGCCAGATCATCTTTGTGCTACTAAGTTCTGTTTACTCAGGGAATATTCAATAAATAATAAATAAAACCTCAAGCTGAGACTCTCCCAAGCACAGCAGGTAATTTAGGTGTATTGTCCATTAAAATTAATGCAAAGTGTGTGTCTAAATCCCTTAGCTCTCTCAGAAAATTCTTAGCTTGAATATTTCATTTCCAAGCCAGGCAATTGGAGGGGTGGTCTCTGCATCCAGCAGACAGGGGGACAGAAATCAAGAGGAGTACTGGGTGTGCTTGGGTGGAGAGCTCTTACTCACCCAAGCAGATTTTCTGGTCATTGGCTGCTTTTGCGGCCCCGCAGTGCTGTGGGAAGTCACTGGGAATCCATCACTGTGTCCCTACAGAGGACAGGGCTGAGCGACTTTTGCTTCCTCTGGATTGTGAAGATTAACACATGAGGCAAAGAAAAGAAGATTAAAAAGGAGAAACAGCACCTTCGTTGCATGCAATATGCCATCTATCTCTTCGGTCCCCACTGCTCCAGCCTGAAGTTGTGCTCCTGAGATTTGCAGTGATACACTGCTTTCGGCAAGGGTTGGTGGGGACTCACAATGGGATGGGCAAACAGGAAGTTTAAAGCAACTCTGAGCCACCTACTCCTCATTTCTCATCTCCAAACTTCCTAAACCTACTGCAGGGGGGGGAGGAACAGCACCAGACTTCTTGTAAGTGCCACATCACTGTGTAGGACAGGAGTGATGTGCCCAGAAAGGTGCTCAGTGCAGTTTTTGGAGATCACTCTGTCAGCATGACAGATAACAGCCTCCCGACAGCTCTGAACACGTTAAAAATACCCTTCCCTGTGCGAGCAATCCCACACCGCCACGGCGCTGCCTCGCCGAGGGGAGCAGGGAACGCTGCACCTCTGGGAGAGCTCTACAAACAGCTGCCTTGCTCCAGCTCTATTTTTCACTATTGTTCCTTCCTGACAATTTTGCCGCCCTTGATAAAGACCCGAGCGAGAGGTAAAAATGAAATGAGTTCTCTCTGACGTGTGCATACATATTTAAGCATTTCTGTCACTGTGTGTTAGAGTCGCAGGCGCTTTAATGATCCGCTTAGTTCTTTGCTTCTTGCACGGCATCAGGTAGTAATGCTAGGCTATAAGGTTTCAGCAGCTAAACAAATCTCCCCTTTCTTACCATTTCATATCAGCCATTAAATTTATATTATCATCAGAGTCACAGCAAAACAGAGCAGGTTCTGTAATTCTGTAAGGAAATGAGGCTGACAGCGTCAGAACAAAATACACATCGTTAACAGAGCCCTGCTCATAACACAGCTCTTAAACACACAGCTCGGTGAATATTCATGCTCCGTTTTTCAGGGGCTCTAAGCTTAAATGTTGAAATTTCAACTGCAGCAAGAGTCATTGGGCTTTCTGAGATCAGAGCACCAAGGAAAAATAGCAATTCTCAGTGTTGTTCAGGGTACCTTGCTCTCAGTAAACAAGACAGAGGCAAGTTTCTCTACAGAGGAGAAATGCAGGTAGAGCTGTATTTGAAGAAGTGGATTTTGAATATTATGATGCTGGGTTCATCATTAGAGGACAGACCAGATGGTGAAGGCTCAAAATATAGTCTCATCCCTACGCAGAGGGATTTCTACAAATGCATATTAACTTTTATTGGAAGTTTTCATACACATGTAAATCCCTCTGCACTGGAATAAGCATATCCTTTAATGCAAAGCATTTATGTGCATTACAATAAGTAGCAAGAAAAGCTGATAGTCATTGCAGTTAGAAACTATTTGGTCTGCTGGTACCTGGAACATAAAGCAGGAATTTTATATGTTCTATCTTTTATTTAAACAACACCTTTCATGTCAGCAACACCTTCCCAGATACAAATAGGAAAGTCCAGTTATATGTATGACAATGAGCCCCAAATAAAATTTTAATGTTCAGGATGCACTTTGAAGGCGTCGGTCTGCTTAAATGTAGTTCATAACTGTGCTAACATTTTATGGATGTGCATGCTTATATTTTCTGTAGTAGAATTTTAAAAAAGTCTGTAAAACTTAAAATCATCACTGCAGTTGCAGGTGAAAAAGGTCTGAGACACCTTTCAAAACCATCTGTGTGACCCCTCAAGCAATGATTCTCTGTCTCAAGAGAAGTCTGTCCTGCAGGGAAAACTAACAAATCAAAGCTCCAGAGGTAAAATATTTAAACATCTGTTCTGAGCAGGGTGTTCCATAGTCTTCTACAAACTAGGAGGTGTTTTCATTGGAGTGTGCCTAGTACTACTCCAATAAAATGATATATTTTCCTCATTTCATCATTCTATTATTTTTGGTTGTTGTTCCAAACAGCATTTAGTTATCATTCACTGTACTGCAGAATTTTGCTATGTCGAAATAAATTAAACTATCCTGGAGAATTCACCCAGAATTTGGTATTAAGTCTATGCCCAAACTGAACTCAGAAAACCCAAATCATAGAAATTATCTAGAATGCTTTGTACTTGACTTTTCTTGGAAACAGAACTGGTAAATATATTTTGCACATGGACTTTGTGTTAGTTCATTGGTGCTACTTATCCTCAAGCTCCCACTAGCAGCACCCCTGGATAGAGCTCAGCAAATGCACCTGCCAAGTGTATCAAGCCCCCTGAGGCTGTTTATCATAATTGTTTTGCTTGGAGCTCCCTTTCCATCCCGCCTGACTACTGAATCTCAGGAACCTGAAACTAGTAGAAATCATAGGAACAATGATTCTCTATCCATTATTCTCTTCCAAAGACAAAGACCTGGCCTTATCTTTCAGGAAAGAATTTGCCTCAAAGTGAATTCATAACACTGAAACAGAAAAAGGTGTTTTTTGGTTTTTTTTTAATGGGAAAAGCCTGCAAGCAATTCAGCTTCTTCCAGTAGTGCTGTAATTACATCATTTCAGGGGGGAGAAGGAAGTGCAGCCCCACCACCCCAACACAAAGAAAAAGCTCAATCCCTCCAGAAAGCTATTAATTACAAAACAAATAAGTGCATTAAAATGCCATTGTATCTCCCCTGAAGAACATTGTGAGGCACAAATTAAGGATTAAGTCTACTGGCAACCCACAGTAGACTTATCAATAAATGGAAACCAATCCTGTTGATTTCCATGTAGTTTCATGAGCTTAATAAAATATTTCAGTCTTCTGATGAATCAAGGTTCTTACAGTTCTTCCCTTGTCTTTTTTCCTCCTCTGCTGTTGGCGAGAGGACAGATGGACCCCTGGCTGAATGGACACTCCTTCAAAGAGAGCAGACATTTCATGATGGCAGAAAGTTATTTCTGCCCTTTGCTGCAGGAACACTGAGCTAAACTCTGGCTTTTTCATTTAATAAAGCTACAAATTCAGTATCACTGGCTGTTGTTTTGTAAGTGTGTGTGTGTATGTGCATAAAGTGAAGTGCAAACCTCTGTCTCAGCCTAAAAGAGAACAGGGGTGCAAAGGAAGGGTCATTGCAAAGCTGTGCAGAACATGGGGAAGTCAGCCAAAGTGCCCTTTCAGAAATGGCAATCTTCCCAGCCCTAAAGTCTTTTGTGAAAAATAAAATATTCTATGACATTATTTTCCAATTTGAGCTGTCTCCCTCGTTGGGCTCCAGGGTGGTATATTTCCAAAAGTTTAGGAATATTTTGCTGCTCACCATCTGCCTCAATAGCTGGACATATTGGACATCAACACCAGGGCCAAACATCTGTGGCCCAAGGGCACCAAGCAGCCACCAGTGTTGTACCAGTGGGAATATCCATGCTCCAAATATCTGCAACCTCATGGATCACAGCATTACGGGCACACAAAAATAAACTTTCCTTCCTCAGTCACTCCCTTTCCTTCTCAGTTAACATCAATACAAAACTGACTTGCCAAATGAGGATGTGCTTGGGTTTAAGGGAAAAAGCTTCACTGTACCTTGAATTTGTGGAAATGTGCAGAGGGAATTTCTTGGCAGTCTCTTTTGGGTCAGGCATCACTCTGCAGTTAGTCCCCACACACATGGCACTTGGACAGCCCTTTCTGGTAGTTCAGGCTCCTTCTCGTGGAATCACTGCTATTATTAAAGAGGAGAAATATTTTGGCATAAGGCTGCTAGATGCAGCCAACAAGCTCTGCATTTGGCTTAAACAGGCTCATGCAGAAGCCTAAAGTACTACAAGCCTCCTGCACTGGGCAGGCAATGCCTTACACACCACAGGAAAAGCTTTCGGGAAGGTTAAACCATGTAACCTCAGAGATTCCCCCCAAAAACACATACTCATGTTCAAAAAGACACAGATAACTCTTCAGAAATATCTACTTTGCAAGTCTCATCCTGGGACTCTATGTCCTGACAACCCAGAGGTTAATTTAGGAACAGGCTTGATCAGATCAATACATCTTATGGCAAATGCTAAGCAATAAAAAACCCAAACCCAACAAATTAAAAGCATGATTCTTAGGAATAGCAGAGCTGAACTGAAAGCTGTGAAATTTAGAAACTATTTCAAAATTTCTGTTTTCTCAGTTTGCATATTTTATCGTGAGACCTGATGGGAAGAACTTGAAAACTACACAGGCTAGGCTCCAGGCTGCTTTATCCAGACAACAGGATTTTAGACCAATTATCCTAAAAATATTTTGTCCTAAAATCCCAGTTTGCTTCACGGCAACCTCCCGCTCTTCTCAAAGTAAATAAACAAATTCTCTGCATCTGGAGTAAAGCAGATGAAACATCTGAACTCTAGGTGTTGCTGTCACACAATTTCTTTCCTATGAACTCCCTGAGTTCCAAGCTATTTGCTCAAACCTCTCTTTGTTGGCTTTCTGCATGGTAAACTGGACCTCTGCTCATCGATTCCGCTCCTGCCCACGCCAGAAATGGGCCATTCACACACAGATACAGAGGTAAACAGAAAAACCATGACCCACTGTGACCAGGACAGAAGGAGATGCCTCTACTTCAGCTCAACATCAGAATAACATCCCTGATTTTGGTGCAGCCAGAAAGGAGGGGAAAACAAAAGTTGAAGTCATGTCACCCAGTAATTAAACTGAAATTTCTCATTGTTTGTTTTCATCTCTCTCTAGAGTGCAGAGCCCCAAAAGAGCCCACCCTGGGATAGCTGTATACATGTTAATTGGCCGTGTCACCCCGGGAAGGATCTTCTCTTCCCTTGTCAGGCTGAAATCCGTGTTGGGGAAGGAGCTCAAAGGTAGCAGAGGAACATCTCTCTCCATTTCAGTGGCTTTACATTGGTTTGCACCATGGGAGCAGCTGACTCTGTAGAGTTGCCTGCACATGGCTCAGAGCAGGAGGAACATGATGGATTCAGGCCTGTGCACAACAGCAATACAGAAAATCTGTATCAATTTGCAGCTGTTGTTAGAGGAGACTAACCATGAGATTTGAGTAACTGATGCAGAGAGAGCGTGGGGAAAGGGCTGGTATTTTCAGGTCAGCTAGAAGCTATTGTGTTTGGAAGTGAGAGGAAAAAATTGTTCACATTGCTTTTATGAAACATGTAATTTTCCATCTCCCTTGCCATGCCTTAAGAGCTTAATTGGACACAGTTGATGTAGACACAAGCCCAGCTCCCGTCTCAGGCTTATATTTCCAAAGGTCACAGATTTCACGCTGATCCTCTGCATTATGCTATCATTTCCACGAGAACCTGAGGAGGGGAACATTAATTGCCTGTGACTGTAATTGGCTTCATGATGGTTGTCAGGCCAGTGGCTGGGAACACACACCCCAGAACAGCTGTCAAACATGTAACCTGGCAGAAAGTCACTGAGTGTCAGGAGTGTGCTCTGAACAGGACTGACATTTCCTGTGCCCTCTGAGGCTCTGCAATCAAGACAGATCTCTTGACATAATGATTCTCAAAAGGGACTAATTTGAATTAGTTTCAGCTGGTGCAAGATGAAGATGCAAACGTGAACAGCCTGTTGGCAGCAAGTTCACCTCAAATCCCCAAAGAGAAATGTGCTCTCCTAGACCTCTGTGTATTCAGGCCATGACGAGATCACCGTGGTATCACTGACACAGCACTGACATTCCTGGTCCAGGGCTGGTCCAAAAAAGCCAAAATCAAAGCAGAAAAACAATGGACAGTGAGCAGGTACAGATGGTCCAAGTGGCATTAATATCAGACCTGGTTTTTCTTCTGCTAAGTCAAAACCAGTCCCTCCTTTGAAGCCAAGTACAGCAACTCAGATCAATCAAAGTATGATCAGACAGAAGTTGTGTTCTCTGTGTTACCACCAGAAACACCAGAACTGATTTCTAAGGCCACTGAAAAACAGCAATCCTTGATGTAATGTGCACCAGAGCAGAGAGGATTGAGTGGGATTTTTAGATCTATATCCACCAGCTATACAACAGCTCTGTGTTCCAAAAGAAATTGCCACCTCTACCTGCTGGACAAGTCTCCAGTTTGCCTTTAGCCTGATGGGATCCCTGCCCTGGAGTACCATGTTAGTGAAGAAGTGAATTCAAAATGGAACACTTAGCAAAAACCCTTATTTTCTGAAGCCCAGCATACAGGAAACTGGTAAAAACCCTATTAACAAAATGATTAAGTCAGACCTAATGACCTAAAAGACTTGGAAGTTGACATATCTGTCTGTGATCATGGTTTTAAACAATTTGCTGCATATTGCTACTGTAAAACATAAGACGATAATCAGATGAAACTCCTCTCAAAACCACAATCATCTATCTCAAGTATCAAGCATGGAAGTACTCACATGCACAGTTTCAGGTCAGAACTATAGTTTCACCTAATTATAGAACACAGCAAAATATTTGTATTCAAATGTTGGATACAGCTATACTTATTTATGGGTAAAAACGAACTTACCCCTTTAGACACCTACATATTTACACAATTGTAGGAGAGAAAGTAAACACACTAAACACACACCATGAACACGTGCACTCTTGACAACAGATGCTTCTAGCAATGCAACAGTAAAACATGAGAAATACATGCTTTTCTCCTGAGTCCCACAAATTGGGTCATACAAGAAAAATCCAGCCCAAGAGTCCCATATGTTTATTAGAGTGGCACAAAGACCCTTCCCTGTGTGTGCAGAGCATGGCTGGAGCAGCCTATGCTAATCAGTGCCACAGCTGTGCAGGAAGGTAACAGACAGGACTGAGCTTGCTTTTTACCTCAGTAAAATTAATCTTAATTATAGCAACTCATTCACGGCATTAAGGTGAAATACACTGTAAGGCTGAATGTAAATCACAGATTCAACTCAATTTATACCTGCAGCAGCTCTTTTCCACATGGTTAGGGAAGGTGCTGTAAAAGCACCACGAAAATGCCTCCGAAGCCTTTTGTCTCAGCTGTAGAAGCGGAAGATCCAATGTTAACAGGAAATGTACTCCTGGGCAGAGCTGAGCAACTTGGTAGCACACCAAGGGAACACAACACAAAGACTCCCCAGACTGCAGACAAGGCCATGCATATATTGGTTTGCCATTTGGACCTGGCTTCAAACTGCATGAGCTGGAAAACAGAGAAAAAGAACAGCAGAGCCATGACAGTGACCTCTCTGTGAACCTGAATTGGGTAGCACTTTACTCCCTCCCACACTTTAATTCATATTTCTGTGCTGTCTGTAATGCTGTGTACTGGCCCCAACAAGAATTAAATTAAATATTTATACTTTTATGATGAGATACTTTGTTACCCCATAAAACTTGCACATATGGAACTCTATTAATTTATGCTAATTCCTTATTTTTCTAGAAGAGCCTTTCTCCTCATTAGCATTTGATCATTTAATACAACTTTACAGCACACACTAAATTGAAGCCCATAATCTTTTGTAATTGAGGCTTTGCACGAATCCATTGTCATTTTTCAAAACAAAAAAAAGAGGGGGCAGGGAGATGTGTGTGGCAGCACTGCCTTTGCATGGCTTGGAGCTGGATCAGCTCTGCAGGGATCTGCCGGCAGTGCCAGCTGCAGGGAGCACAACTCATTCAGGAGGCTGGACCTGCCCTTGTTTGTGTTGAGGAAGCATTTTGTGCTGACCTCAGGGAGAGAAGAGCCAGTCCTCTGGCGTGCTGCCAGTGCCTGCCAGCTGGGCCCGAGGATGGTGATAGGAAAAGAAAGTAGAGATGGAAATTACAGCCCAGAGAGCAGCCCTGCAGAAGGGAGAGTGTCCAGTTCACCCTCTCCAAGGGACCCTCTGTCTTACCTTTGCTTCCTGCTGAATCTTTCCTTTATGTTCCTGACACCATAGAAATGGTGTTATTGGGGAGGAAATGAGACCTGGTATTACTGGGCAGAAAATGAGTGTTTCTTCCCTTGCCATAACATTCCTTTTCCTTGTCCAGTGGCCCAAATTCACTTTCACTTAGCCACAAGTCTAATTAAATTAAGCAGATAGCATTGGCTAGTGCAGATCTGTCCCCCTTGCTGGGACTGATCTCCGCCCTGGCGCAACTTCCCAGGCTCATCTGTGGGACTCCTCTAATCAGGAAGTTTGCTCCAGGCTCATCTGTGCCTCTAAGTTGTAAATGAGAAGTAAACCAAAAGATTTCCCATTTCAGGAAAGGAAGACAACAATGCTTCTGTCTTTCGATATCTGGCCTCAAACAGAAACCAGCAGGGAACAGTGGGATGCAATGCTGAGTTACACATTGCTCCCTTTGTCCCACCTTGCCAGTATCAGCTGGGGGTGTTCAGCACATTGCAGAGAAAATTGGGCAGCTGCTGGATTTTTCTAGCAGCAACAAAAAAAAGTCTTGAAATTTAAAACACCACAATAAAAACATATGATGTATACATTTATATATATGTATATATTAAGTATGTGTCAAATTTCCGCAATTGGACACAGAGGAACAGCTTAGTGCTTCTGGAAATACTGGTTTTGTTTCTTGCAGCACTGTTTACTTGTTTTCCAGGAGACTAGAAGAAATGCATCATTGCAACAATTCAATGACTAAGGTTTTCCAGTGCTTCTGTGTGTCTTACACACAGTGAAATGAGTTTTGCCTTGAGGAGTTCTCTATATTGTTTTTTATGAAAAGAGGAACTCACATGTGCTCATGTCCAGCTATCATTGAACCCAAACCGATAGGATTGGAAGTGCCAGTGTTTAAATAGAGTCTAGGACCAGGTTTCAAAATGCAGACTTTCTGACTTTACTAATAAGGATACTCTCATTCAGGCTAGGAGCTTCTGATACGCTTACTTCAAAATTATTTTGAGTTTTAATTGTAAGAGTTGTCAAGTTGTAACTGCAGATTGCAGTCTGGCTTTATATATTCTTGACATTTACAGCTGCAAGGTTTAGGGAAAGGCACTCAGCCTCCACCAGCACAGCTGAGTGATAGTTCAAAGCTAGAGCAGAAATCATCCAGCTGTGGAAGATTAATAATTGCAATGTGCAGAGGCCCCACTTCATCTTTGGGGGGGAGTTCATGAGTACTCCCTTAAATGTATCCTTAGGATTGCATGCAGGAAAGCGCTGCACTGAATGCTCTCATCTGTTCTCAGGGACACATTGACAAAGACATAAACAATGAAAAAGCTAAAAATATCCATTGCCCCAGTTACAGGAAACACCTGCTGCCAGCAGAGCACTTAAAACTCATTTAAGTCTCTTTGAGTTTGGGGAGAGTTAGAAACATGGCCACTGGCTGTTCTTGAGTCAAGGTGTCAAAGACAACATTACTTTGTTTGTGTTGTGGACATAAAGCAGTGACTTCAGCATCAAGGGCTGTAGCCTGAGCAAACACATGGCATCAGCAATTTACAGTCAAAAAGACTCCACATTTTTAAGTTTAAAAAACCACTTCCTATTTAAATGCCATCTGCCTGCGCTGCTGTTTATTTAAATTGTCGGTTAATCAATGAAATGTAGTTGAGCTAGGAGCACATCACAGCAAATCAGTGTAATCACCTTCATCTTCATTTAACTGGACTCATCTCTCCATTCTGCCCCTGACCAGAGGCAAGTCAGAAGTGAAAAACAAGAAGTATCTTTTACCAAAAGGACTGATATATCTATGTTGCTTCAGCTTCTCCTTTTGTGGGAGCACAGCTTTATGTTCTAAAACACTCAACTCCAGTATCTTTTTTCCTAGGGCAACAAGGGGAAGAGATTGGATTACTCACCTAGAAATTAACAGCACAGCCTAAATCTTGTCTAAATCCTTTATCAAATAGCTCTTCACGTTTCCTTTACACCTGGCTCAAGGCAGGAACCAACTGCACCAACGAGCAGCAAAATGCACTCAGGTCTCTGTGGAGGTGACAGCCACCTAATGAAGGCAGTTTGCCTCAAATCAGTTACACCATTTTTGCACTGACCATAAAATGACATAGTAAGTGTCCCTTAAAGACAGTTACCACATGGTTATTGCTGCTTCCCAAATTAGATTGTCATCACGAGTGCTCAGGAGTGAAAGATACAGGTAGGGAACCCGTTAATTCCTTAGCCCTGGCAGGTCGGAGCTCCCAATGCTTATTCATTTTGCATTAGCAAGAAACATCAGAACACCTCAGCTCCCCACACCACGAGGTAAATTATTCCTGGAGCACTGTACTTGGTAGCCTCAAGTTTAATTACCTTGTAATCTGCAGGTCATGTTATTACTCTGTGGTTACACGATTTTTTTTTCATACCTATTTATATAACCTATAAAAGAATGTGACATTGGAGTGAATTTCTCTAAATTGGTCCCAGGCACACAGTCCTCCCAATGTTTGAAAAAATGAGATTCTGCTCTCGGCAAGCATCTGCTGGCTAATCCTGTACGCTGTTTTAAGAATGAAACACCTACTCATGTTTTAGCAAGGCACAATGCTTTTTAGATAGAGCCAAAATATTGATGCCAACGTGAATTTCAGTTTTAAGCACAGATATCTGCTCCCAGGTCAGCTTGGGTAGTATTCCCGGCTGGAGATAATCCAGAACAAGTTTATCTCAAAAGATACATGCAGATTATGAGTTTGATTTCTTTATCAATATCTTTTGTGATGTTTCCTTACATTCAGCATATTCAGCCCTAAATAACAAAAGACACAGGCTGTTTGGTGGACGAGACCTAAAGTCATGGAAAGGTGGTCAAGTGCTGCATCCTTCTTTGTTCAAAAATAGCCCTCTCATCAAAAGTTTTCCAAAGAAGAAGAGTCCTATACATGGATTTCATGCCAAACAGTGTATATCCATAGGGGAAAAGCGTGTCCCTCACTACTGTCCAGAGGCACATCCCATCACTGCAGACAGCAGCTGAGTCGCAGACAAAGACCTGTCCCTCTGATTGAAGTGGAACATTTGATGTATAAAGATATCTTTTTTTCATTTTTTTCCCCCAAAACTATAGGAAATTACTGTAACTGTCTCTGCTGGCCACTTCTGTGTTGTATTTAACCTTATAAATATTTTACAGGTTTTCTTAAATTAAAGCCCACAAAGATACTAACTTTTGCAGCAAAGAATGCATTGAATTCTTCTTTGCTGCATGGTACTTGATTAATGTCAAAGGAACCCATTGTTTTTCAGTTCTGGAGTACCTCAGGGTGTTAGTAAACACTGTATAATTTCTTACTACATAAGGGAAGAAGCACACAAATATTTTCATTGCAGGCAGCATCTTTAAACTTTTCTTTATCTTGAAAGCCCTACTAGGCTTTCCAACTAAATCTTAAAAATTTGTGCAAGTATATATTTTTGATATTTTGACTGTTTATCTGGTTAATGGAGGAAGAAATATTTGCTCTGCCCTAGAATTTTAATGATGATATTTTGATTCAGAAGATAAATTAATCACAAGCAGGTAGTAGTGAAGTTAAGTATCTAACTCTTATCACTTCTGGTTTATAGAAATATCTAATTCCTGTGCTGGAGCAAACTTGGTAGGAGGATGTGACCTCTCAGTTGTGCATTGCACTTTTTGGTACAAATACTTTTTTGCCTGACAGATCCAAGTTCCTAACAGATTCTGCCCCCCCAGTTTCCTTTGTGGCCCTTTGGATTACAAGCATCACATCCAGTGTGATCTGCTCAGGAATCCTTTGAGCAGCAAGTAACTCACAGGATCTGTTTCAGATGAAGCACGGATTGATCTAATGTGATTCGCCTCAAAACTATGGATAAGTTTTTCTTCCTTCCCTCCTCACCCTACTTCCCCAGTCCTTTGTGAAGCAGCAATAAACACCAGATGCCCTGTGCACCATGAAAAAGGGATGTACTCCTCTAAACAGAATTTCTGAAAACCAGGTAAATTGGATGCTTACAAGCAGTTCTGCTTAGGAAAATGGGCGGCTGTTCTTTTTTTTACCGGAGAAGCTTCAATCAAGAGTGGTAATTTGCACACCTGAGGGAATAAATATGAAGTAACTACAGCAGAATATGCACAGGTGGAATCCACAATCGGGACCTTCTGTACAGAAAGACAACAAACATTTCTCCTCTCTTCAGCTGAGGGGATCTCTCTGCTTTTGATAAAACAAAGGGAAGCTTTCCCACTGTGTGCAAAAAACTCCAGAGCTTCATCTTTTGCAACAAGAAGTAATAGATTAATAGGAATATCCTTTTCTAGACTGATGCAGACTTGTTTCAGGAGCTTCCTAATTGACAAAGCAAGCCTCAAGAGCCATCTAGAGGTTGTTTGGCAAGACTCATTTTTATTATTTTTAGACTGTGGCTTTTCCATGTCAGAAACAAACCTCTAGTTCTTTCAGGTTTGCCCTTATGTGCAGCATGGTAAGTCGGGCAGACCTCCAGTTATATCACTTGAACTTCAGCAGTATAAACGTGTATCAAAGTAATCATTCCCTTCACCCACAATGCAGCTGCTTTATTGATGAGAAGCTGCATTCCTGTGCTACAAGAAAAAAGAACTACAGGAGGTGCTACGTGAGGCAGAAAGCATTTGGCATGAGGACTGTGCTCCTGTGAGCTCCACACACACTCCAGGGAAAACAAGGATCCGGTAAGGGGATAAACAGATTTTGCCAAACTGGGATTTGCTTAATGATGACGCTTTTGCAGTCCTGATGGCATTGTCTGACCTGTTCTGGCTGCCCCTTAAGCCTGTGTCGAATCAAACCAAAATTAATGCCCTGCTCTGAACAGGTGCCATGGTTAGCAGAAGGATGGGAAGAGAAAGAGGTTTGAGTGGGGTCTGTGAGTTCACTCCCATGGTTTACAGATAGCCAAAATATGCCAGCCTTCAAACAGACAGATTCTCTTTGGGGGGAACCATGGGAGATTTGTTTTTGAGGTCCCTGCATGGCTTAGAAACAAAGGAGAGAACAGGGTTTTGCAGACAAGGTGACGGGAACAGTCCTTCAGTTCTAGCAGATGTTTGTTTCAGTTTGCAGCTCCAGTCCTTGGTGGACTGTGTTTTTATTCAGATTTCAAGGTATCTTCTGACTTGTTAGTGTGAGCAATGGAGATAATTTTCTGTATTGAGTTTAAATCTCTATTTGTCAAAAAAGAACAAGTATGACCTTTCACTAAATCAGACTGAAACCACTTCCTGGCACCCTTTATTCTCCAGCCAGGAATCCAGTGAAGTTCTTGTGTAAGTTGCTTTGGTGTTATTACATCTTGTGTTTATCTCAACAAAGAACTTGGACTTGAAGGTCTAAATATACTTTGGCAAATCAAAACTTTGCACTGAGATGATAAATACAACTATACCTATTAAAATCCTTCTGAGGAGGAAGCACGTTTCTATACAGAAAGAAACAGCAGGAATGTTACGTATTCACTTTAGGTTAAAACATGTACTTTGGATTCAGAGGAATCTCTTTGATATTTCTTGTGTAATTAAGCTGCTGGAGGAAGTACTTGAATGCCAGACTGGAACAACAGAAGCACAAAGGGGATGAAGTGCTGATGTAGCACCAGTAAAACTGAGCCCACAAAGCTCTCCAGAGCTACACAGATATGGAGACTGCCTGCTCCAGGGAAGGGAGGTTCCTGCAATTTGGGTTTATATGGATTTTCCACCTAGGTTGAGTTTCTTGGAGAATGCGAATGCAGAGAGCAGCAAGAGAGGTTTAATTTCAGGATATTAAACCCTTCTAAAATGTTTCTAAAGTGATAACCCAGGCAGCTGCCTAATGGATTCCCAGGGCTGCCCCGGGCAGGCCAGCACAGGCACCTGTGAGGTCCCTGTGCAGACCCAGCCCAGGCACAGCTCCACTCCTGCATTATGCATAACCCCAGCACTCCCCAGGTGTGGTGGAGAGCGGGACTCGTGCAGATGCTGCCGGGTAATGGCAGGGGCTCTTTGAATCCTGGGAGAGGCAACGAGAGGTTTTATCAATACCTATTATGAATGAGCTGAAGTGAAATGTTTCCATAAGGGATTTCTGCCTTCAAGATGCATAAACTGGCTCAGTCAACACGCTGAAGGTAGAAAGAGACAACAAAGATAAAGACTTCAGGGTGGCCGCTGCTCAGTTTATGCCAGATATTCCAGCCATGACTCTGAGTGTCAACGAGAACAGACAAACAAAAGAAGGGTGAAAACTGAAAATCACAGCTAAAATGTTTCTCCAGCAGAGATGTATTTCTGTACATCAGAAATTCAGAACACTAGACATGAAAAATAAGATTTAAGAGCTCTGACCTTTAGAGAAACAACTGCACAAGAAAATGTGTTCTTGTAAAAGATGCCAAAACACAAGTTCACTATAATTCAACAGCCACATCATTAACAAAAACGAACGAGCAAAATATGAGAAATACAAAATGTATACACAGAACACAGAAAAAAAATACATGTGTATACACACACACATATATATGTAGTATGAATATGAGGACAGCATCTGCTGGTAGCTCAGCTATGCTGCGCAGTAGACACTGCAATATGTAATCTAGCTAACTGGTGAAATCAAAATAACACAAATTATTTCAACAATATATCTCTAATAAACAATGGCCAGGCCTGGCCTATGGAGAAAGGCAGGGCTCTCACTAGGAATGCAGGCTGGGTTGGTGTAATATAAACATGGTTAGGTGAATATTTACAAATCTCTGACTTTTGCATACTGATTCAGAGCTTAGAACTATATAAACTTCAAGTCAGTACTAACAAAATCTCAGAAGAGCAGGCCATCCAGTTAATCAGTGATCCCGCCCAAAATTGTTCAATGGTCTTTTGTAAAATGCAATTTTAGACTGTCTTTCCTTAACATGATAAAATAAACAGTGGTGATCCTCTGACAGAAAGCACACAGGTAATGCTTCAGACAGTTCTTAGCATTTAGCATCTCTAAATGAAGTTGCAGGTTCAAATTCAACATAAAACTCTAATAAACATCACAAAAATCAAGAAAACTTATCTAAGAAAAAAAATGGTTATTTCCTCATTTGCCTACGTAGATGGATTTAATAGACATAGTCTTCACTGAAAAGAAAAGAATAATGATGCATGCTCCCAAGTCTGTGAAACTCCAGGCCTTAATGTCTAAACCATGATGGGGTCTTTACTCCACATCCTCACAGTAACCATGCCTTCAGATAACATCCAACTCCCTCCACTGAGAGTAAGATAAAAAACCCCCCAAAACACTAGTAAGTAATAAATTATTGAGAACAAACTAAACCAGCACGTGAACACCACACCTTTTAAAAAGCAAGTTTTTGATGCCTTTTGGAGGCTTGAGAAATGAGCTAAGCTAAGTCGCCCACAGTCTATTACGTCTGATCGCTCCTGACAGGGGGCAACACTTCACACAAGGAGCATAAAACACCCGTAAACATCAGAGAAAAGCAAGAAAGAAATGCACATAAGAGATTAAAAAGAACATCTTGGGCTGGATGTTTGCTTCCCTTTTGTAAACTCACATCTGTCTACAGCATGATCTATGCGTGATGAGGACAATGTTTGCATTTCAGAGGAAAATCAGGCTCTTTTCCTCACCCAGGGATTGGTATTATCATTCTCAAGCAGTCCCACAGAAATGAGTGAGATTCCTGCAGAGTAAGGGAGCACTCAGTGCGTGCAGATTGCAGGTGCATTTATGTCCAACATCAGAGGTAACATATTCTCAAAATTACCAACAAATGAGTTGGAGTTTTCCTTTGTGTGACACAACTGTAAGACATTACTTTTTAATGTTCTTGTAACACATTTGCAGTCCCACTCACCCCCCAGAGAATACTGTGGAGTACATAGCAACAGCAAAATTTCTGATATATAATCAAAATCTACAGCTTTCAATTAAAAGTATCCTTTAAAATTTGCCATGCTGCCAGCCACACACTTTACATGATGGAGACCAGCATATATTTGAGAATAGCTGTAAGTAAATGTAGAACCACATCCTGCCTGTAGACATTTGCAGTATGATTTTACCTCATTTGCAGGCCCTTGTGTTCACAAATTATAGGCTAAGATGTGGTCCAAAGCCAGGAGAGTACTTCAGAGCTTTGTTCCTTTCTTTACTTTCCATCTCTTGAAGAACAGCAGTCTAGCTGTGAGCTCAACAAGATGTTTAAATTTGAATTCTGTGTAGCTGACAGACCAAGAAAGAGGAGAAAACACACAAGAATGAAAATTTCAGCATGTGCCAATGTATAAATGAAAAGGTGTCGTGACCCTTTCTCTAGACCATGATCTCTGTAACTCTCTGACTTTGCCACTGTGAACAGAGGCTCGAACATTCCATCTGTCCCAGCAGCATCTTTGCACTACACCCAGTTATCCTGCTGAAGGATTTTCATCAAATTCAGATGTTTTCATCTGCTGCTTTTCATCTGTGGCACCAGGTTGCACTGCATCAGATTGGCTTTTATCAGCTCACAGTCTTGTTTGTCATGAGAGGAGACGCAGCTCAGATGTACTGAGGAAAAAATCTGTCCAAAAACATTTGTCAGGAAATGTCTGTGCTTGGAACAAAAGTATCTGAACCAAGATGGAGGGCCCAGGGTTCTTCATGATTTTGGATTTTGTGGGGTGCCACACCAGATAAGTTAAACTTACACACCCCAAATGAGTAGCTGTTGTTTTAACTCCCAGTACATCCACACGTATTTTACTGTTCATTTCAAGGAACTGCTTGCAAAATTTAACCTTTAATTGCCATACTGGCATCTAGTTATAACATTACAGGTTCCAGATCACCTATAGATTCCTGTTGCAGTGGTTGAGCCCACCACAGGATTGACCAAGGCACCACAGGACCCCAAAACAGTGGAAATCTGCTGGTGGGCAGGCTCAGAGGTCTAAGGCCACCCTTAGGTTATGGCGAGATCCCACAAGACCTTGCTTCCCTATGTTAATTACCCTCAGCTGGTTGGCCAGTTGGCCTGTCACCCCCTTTACCCCTTTTAAGTCCATGTTCTAGAAAGTTCTCCCTTCTCCGATACCCCGTTGGCTCCTGGTTCTCTTGTTCTGCCCCTCGCCTTCCCTGTTGGTTACTGTTGTGTCACCCCACGTTCTCTCCACCTCTTGGCCCGCAGATGATTGGTCTCTGATGATGTTCAGCCCGCTCCTGGTATATAAAACCCTGGACTGTTCAGTGTTCTCGGTTCTTTGTCCCTGGGCCTCTCTGAGTGAGGGTTCTATTAAACTCCTTGGAACACCATACAAAGGACCCCTCCCGCCTCTTTGCCTCCAGTGAGGCTGCAGGGGCTCTCTGGCTTGTGTGTGTGTGAATGGCTGTGTGCTTCCACCTGCTCCAGTGTGTCAGTGTGTCCTTGTGTGTGAATGGCTGTGTGCTTCCACCTGCTCCAGTGTGTCAGTGTGTCCTTGTGTGTGTGAATGGCTGTGTGCTTCCACCTGCTCCGCTGTGTCAGTGTGTCCTTGTGTGTGTGTGTGTGAATGGCTGTGTGCTTCCACCTGCTCCGCTGTGTCAGTGTGTCCTTGTGTGTGTGTGTGTGAATGGCTGTGTGCTTCCACCTGCTCCGCTGTGTCAGTGTGTCCTTGTGTGTGTGAATGGCTGTGTGCTTCCACCTGCTCCGCTGTGTCAGAGCGTGTCTGTGTGTGTGTGTGAATGGCTGTGTGCTTCCACCTGCTCCGCTGTGTCAGAGCGTGTCCTTGTGTGTGTGTGTGTGAATGGCTGTGTGCTTCCACCTGCTCCGGTGTGTCAGTGTGTCCTTGTGTGTGTGTGTGAATGGCTGTGTGCTTCCACCTGCTCCGGTGTGTCAGTGTGTCCTTGTGTGTGTGTGTGAATGGCTGTGTGCTTCCACCTGCTCCAGTGTGTCAGTGTGTCCTTGTGTGTGTGTGAATGGCTGTGTGCTTCCACCTGCTCTGCTGTGTCAGTGTGTCCTTGTGTGTGTGAATGGCTGTGTGCTTCCACCTGCTCCGCTGTGTCAGTGTGTCCTTGTGTGTGTGTGAATGGCTGTGTGCTTCCACCTGCTCCCGTGTGTCAGAGCGTGTCCTGGAGCGGTTGTGTGGCACTCCCCGAGCGGCTCCACCGAGGGACGCTTTCGGGAAGGACGCAGCGCCCTTTCCACCGTCCACCCCTCACCGCATCAGAGTCCAACATTGCAACACCCAGACATGCGATGGGGTCCTGCAAATTCGGATATTTATGATGGCAAATGGTTATTGGCACAGCTGCAGCTCCACGGGCTGAGCTTACCGGAGTAGCAACAGCCTTCCCAGCAAAGTTTGCCGTTATCCTAAACAATCAAGTCATTTCAATCAAATCATTGAAGCTATTCATTCATTATGTTAATTAAATACATTAATGTTTACACACTGAACCTAAAAGCAGGTAAAGAAGAACTGCATATAGTAAATTCACTTAGAAAACGAAAATTTCTATCCAAATGACTTTGAAAGGAGGGCACAGAGCTACTCACCGATTTGGTTTGACATAGAGAAATATTTTCAATTTCACAAAGAAAAAAGATGTTTCTGAAAATTTTGGCATCTTTAGTTCTAGTGTTTTTCTTAAAAATTGAATGCATTTCAGTTTGCTCTTCTCATGTTTCATTTTGTCATTTCTAGCTGACGTTCCTTCCTTTTCTATTTCAAGATTGCATTTTTTCCTGTAAAATTTAATGGTTTGCTTTGATTAAACAGCCTGAAGATAAAAATACACTGCTTTGGGCAAACCGGTTATTTCAGATGAAGCTGAAATTACTTTCCTTTTTTGTTTTTTTCTTTGCTAAAAACAAAACAATAAAAAACCAAACAGCGTCTTGTAGCTCAGTCACCCTGTTCTTCAGCTTGGCTGGCACTTCCCGAGGGTACAGGTGAGATGAGAGCAAGCAAGGAACTGAGTCTTGGAACCTTTGAACTTGGATCTTGCAGGAGGACATTAATGAAATATTATGCAACAGTTCTACCTGTGAAATCTTTCAGTTCAGATTGTTGATATTAAAATTGGAATAGGTCCAGTCCAGACCACTGATTCTGTATATTACATCTCCAGCTACCTCTTTCCTTCAGCTTTAAAGGTCTCAGGGCAAGAATGTCTGACCTGCAAGTGAGACTCTTCACTTAAGAAGTGTCTCCCCAATATTCCTCCTCCGATATTCCCTGATATCTTTCCCTGATAGTCCCTGAATCTGCTGTTTCTTATTTTCAGCCTATTGCCCCTTAGGCACAGCCAGCTGTTTTCTGCCAATGCCAGAGCATGTATGACAGGCGTAACATAATATTAAACACATTTTATCTATGGACTGTTCTGGGCTGTGTCTGGGCTCCTTGCCAAACCTCTTGGCACATCCCTGCCTTTTGCAGCATCCAGAATGAATTGATGACTGAGACAACTTATATGATGGAGTAAAGTACCCTTACTGGAAGTGACAACTGTGTTCAGGTCTAAAAACTGGTGACTTAGTTAAAAATCAATTTTCCCTATTAGCCAATCAATAAACTAAAGGCAGCTTAGAGGTCATTGGAGCAAAAATGTCTCCCCTGAGTCGTGAGTTGAGATCACAAACAGCCCAGTAACCAAAGCTCTCCACCCTCCCAGTGCTGTAGAGCTCACAGTGCAAACAGCCCCTTTGTCTGTAAAAATGCACTAAACATGGCAACAGTGCCCTGGGATTCTAAGTGAACAATCCTGGAAAGAATTGCACAGAAAAGATTTTTATCCCTTTTTTTGCTCTCCTGCATCGCTTCCCACTTCGCTTAAAATACTCTTTACCTGGTGCCGTCTTTTCATGATAATCCTGATTTTAGCCATGTCAGGTATGACTGATAACATGACAGAAAAAAACACAAAACCAGGGGAGGAATAAACCCAGAGACATTCTGAGCAGAGCACTTTCAGTGGGTGGGGTGCATGTAAAACCCAGGCTTCTCTGCAAGGAGTTGAATTGAAGGTTTTTTAAACCAAGTCTAGGCTTTAAAACAATTGCAGTTACGAGAAAGGTACTGACTATCTCTACAGAAAAGCCACAAAGACACATTTTCCACTGACATCCTACGTTGCTGTGTGTAGAAAATTCTGAACATGCACTACAGTGTAATTTATTTGATTATTCCACATATTTTTACAATATGGAAATTAAATACCAATGTATATCATGAATGGGGACCTGGCCTAAGATTCTGACCCACATGGGAGCTTCCAGAGATTTTCTTGGTTGGATTTACTCTGTTCCTTGAGTGTCTCATAATCTCACAATCCCAGAATTTACAGCTTCAGAATAGCTGTAAATTCATGAGAGATCCAGTTAACCTCATTTAGATTAGGGCATAGGTAGGCAAATTGCTTCCATGAGCAAACTTTATCCTTTCATCTTTTCTTCATGTCCTGTTACTGTAGCTAGGAGAGGTGCAACACACACCTGTCCCAGGTACAGGAACAAATCTTTGTAAGGCACAGGAGTAAAAAGTGGAATCCCTGTGCTCACACAATAACCCCTGAAGGAAGATACTCCTGCTGGAGAGGTCAGTTTCCTTCACTGCCTACAGAATATTTTTTCCTCTTTTGTTTTTGGACACCCACAGAATAATTGAGGGGAAAATGGTCCCATGGGAATTGGTCTTGAACACTGCTAAAAAATGAAGCCAACTGCACAGCAAACACTCGAACTGCATGAAGATGAATGGAGGGGAAAAAATGTCTAATTTTCCCTGAAAGTTTTCTGAGGCTTTTATGGAGAAATTCAAGCCCATGTATCTGCTAAAATATCCATTGTTGTGAGTAGTTTGCCTCACAGAGAACTTCAAATGCTGTTTTTATTTTGTGACAGGGCTGAAGTATTCACACCCATCAGTTTTACACACAGAAATAATCAATTGCTGCTTTTCTGACAAAACTCCATCACTGTAAAAATGCTCCATTAAATGTCTGGTAATAACATTCTATAGATGTTTTATTGAAAAAAACAAGTTTCTCTAAGCCAAAGTGCATACAACATACTGGCAAAAATGGGAAATAAAATGTTCATGCAATGGAAATATGTTCTAACCAGAAAACACTGGTGCAGAAAACACAGAGAAGAGCTCAGTAAATTAGTTTGATCCAGGCTATAAAAATCTAGTGGTAATCAAGGAAAGCCTGGTTCAGGTGGTTGGCTGGAATGATATCAGGGAGACTGGCACCAGGAACATGACCTTTGGTGCTCTTGCTCCTTGAAAGCTGTGATCCCTTCTCACTATTTACTCTGTCAGTAGCTCAGCTACCAGAGGATCTGTGTCGATATTTTTTGAAAACATTTTTGCATGACTTTTCTTAACAAAAATTTATCTCCACCTCACCAAAATTCTTCCATTGAAAGTACACTGGAAATATTTTGTCTCTTTGAATTTTAAAAATGTTTTGGTTTTAGAGAAAAGCTCCATGTTTTCCACAGGGATAAACAAACCTGTTTTCTAGACAGCTATCCCCCATCAGCTGTCTCCTCATCAGGCCTCCCACCCTCCTGGGAACTGAGCTGTAGGGAAGACATCAAAGCAGACAGACCCTTCTCTCTAGTCATAGGAATTGGTTTGGTATCTTCTCTTACTCTGTTGACAATTTTCAAGCTGCTATTTGAGTTTCTTTCTTCATCAGTCTTCAGTTTTTAGTATAAATTGTCCCTGGTCTTGTAGTTTATATTTCATTCTCTTTTTCCCATGGTGTTTGTTACACTGTTTTCTCCTGTGTTGGTCACTGAACCTTGCCTCTTCCATTATTTCTTACCTGTGCCTGCTGTAGTAAATTCCCACATAACCTTTGAATCCTTGAGACAGAAAACCACAGCATCTTTGAGGAGATTGTCTAAGCTGTCACCTTTTGGATTTAGGAATGTGTGCAACCGGGTGATTTAATCCCTGCTCTTGTCTAAGGTCTTCAGGTTTGCCACCCTTACCTCTGTGACACAATTTTAAGGGAGTTCTTAACATTAAGTTACAAAGCTCTGAATTATCTCACCATGTAGAGTTTTTCATTATCCGCCTCCAAATCCTGTATATATTTTTTCTTGTTCAGAAAGCGTTTCCTTTTCAATTCATCCCAGGAAAGCAGGGCAGATCTTGAGAGAATCAGACTGGGTAGCACTGAGAAGATAAAGATTCAGTTCCAGGGGACCAAGAGAGGCACAGGGGGCTGAACTGGTTGGTAGTGGTGACTCTGGAAATCCTGGACTTGGGGTAACAACTTAGACCTGTTCCCAGGCTGTAGAGATTATTCCTCTGGATATTGCACGAAGCAGCAGACTGGGCTATGGAGCACTCCAAGATCCTGTTTATTCAGTGTATAAAATTTACCTCTGGGGGCCCCAGCTGAAGCACAGACAGAACAATTTTCCCCATAAAGTTTTACAGCTGCTCCAAGGGTCCTCCACTAAAAGCCTCCACACTTGTGAAAAGGACAAGAAAAGGAAAATGCGCGTTAGTTCCCAGCTCTGAAGTGGGAGCAATCACATCTATTTTCTTTCCTTTTATTCAAGCCTAATGCTCTTTAGAACAGAGACCAGGCTGCCAGGGAGGTCCCTCATGATGTGCACAAGGGATTGCTAAGAAAAGTTGGTTTAGAGCCATGTGTAAAACGAGGGAACAAAACCCTTCAATACAACCACCACTACCCGCACCTTTGAATTTGCTCTGGCTGTGGAGGGAATTTGCTCTGCCATGCTCAGGAGAATGGGATGGCCCAAGAACATGACTGTGGAGGTGCATCAGGTTGCCTGGTCTTCATCAGCCAGAAAGGTGATGATATTAACCCCTGGTTTTCCCTGCGGACACCACACTGGCACGTCCACTCCCCTGCTGTGCCCAACATTCAGCGTGCACGTTATAGCTCCTACACCCACACTCAGGTCAGCGGTGTTTGTGGAGGCTTTATTCAAGTGGCTGCTCTAGGAAATTAAAGCAGATCTGTAAAATCACAGTGTATAATATATTAGAAATGGAATACAATCCTCACGGGGATCTTCATTGAGACCAGTGGGATGATTCAGGGGAAAATGATGAATGGCTACTGCCCTTTTCTCCTTCCAAATAAACATTTCATCCCTCTCCATTGGAGCTGGGCAGCAGATGCAAAATTACAGCACAGAAAAAGAGCATAATTTGGCCATAAAAATGTTGCAATAAGTTGTTACATAACTGAAATGCCACCGCCTTTAGTGCATCCACCCACTCATTTTACAACCAGTTAATATTTTTCTGAACTTACATGTTGTATTCTATCCTGCCGCCTCTGCAATCTTTTTGCCTATTTTTCTGCCAAAGCCACAAGAATAAAGCTGTCAACATTGCAACTAAGCCATCTTTCTTGTCTGGCAAATTGTCTAGTGGAGACTATAACCTCCTGGCTGCTACGCTGTATAATGTAAGTATCCTGTCTTAACAAAACAGAATTTAAATATTCTTTAGATACAAGATATCTGCAGGCTTCTGTGCAGAAATGAGTTAAATATATTTCCCTGACATTTTTTACTTTTCTCCAGTGGGAATGGCGCAGACATTCATAGTAAGCGGAACACGTATTGACATGCTTAGAGAGATGTTATATGGCTTTTCAACTGAAATATCTCCAGGTATTTGAACTGCAATAATAAATATGGCCGCTCCTGAGGGAAGGAAGAAGCAGCAAGAAAATTCCCCAGAAGAGTGTGATTAAGAACTGAAGTGAGCCACTGGCATACAGTAGTTATGCTTTGAATGTGATTGGGATTTATGATTTCAATTAATGCTGGAGAACAATTTTAGAAAGTGATTAGCAAGCTCCTAGCTGAACAGAACACAGTTCATTCGTGCATTCCTCCAGATTAGCTTTATCATTGTGTTGTTTACAAACACAAGGCTGGATCCTCTGAGATGTGTTTTGGGGAGGCACAGATGACAGCTGCACAGGAGCCACATGGACCAAAAATGTAGCCTCATTTATGTGGTAGTTCTTAGTGTATCGGAGGAGCTGTAATTTTACATTTGAGAGATCAAAAGAGAGAAACTCATAAGAGAAGAAAGACCCATCTCCTTTTCTCTGCTTTTCCATTTTGTGTCCCAAGAAAGGCTCTGGGCTGTGTGTTCATCTGATGTAAATTTGCTGGATGTACATCACCAAGGAGCTGGGCCCTCCTGAGGTTCACTTACAATTCACAAACTAACTGAGGCCTGACATGACTGTCCGTGCGGTCTTGTGCTGCATATATCTGTATGTGCTTATATCTTGGTATTTATATATTGATAAATATAAACATGTCTCAGCTTGCCTTTATTTTCTACAGACACAGCTCTCCCCATCTGCCTCCTAATTTCAGAATTTCAATGTCATCTGTATTTGTTAAGGCCCTGTCACCTCAGGCAGGGTCTGCTCGTGGGGATCTCTGTGCACACAGAGAGAGCCCGAGAGCTGCGGTCTGAGTCCTAAACGTGTCTTGGCTCACTGAGCTGAATAAAGCTATTCATAAAGGCAAAAAAAATCAGGTGTAAGCAGCTGAAGGCTTGGAGATTAATGAAGCATTCGGGAGGGAAAGCAGCAGAGGTTTTTCAAGGCAGTCCTGCCCCAGAGAAGTGAGGAGGGGCACAAATACCCTCAGGTTGTTGTTGCCACTGGAAGCAATGACAGCAGAACCTTGTCCTCCTTCACCTTGGTCACTCACTGTCCCCTGTTTCAGTTAGACCTCTTCTACAAAAAGTAGTAAAGGCCCCTTATTCCCTTCTGTCAGGTAGTAACAAATATTTATTCACGACTCATTATGTAGCTAGGTCAGTGTAAATACTTTGGTTTCTAAGGATGGCAACGATCATTCTTTCTCTGAAGAAATACCAAAATCTCCATTCAGACTAGGTCTTACATAGATTCTCTCTCTCTGGGCTTGTATGGTTGAAGAACAAATGCAAGGGACAGCAGAATTACATCTCCTTGTTTTCCTGTTGCCAGCACTGCAGTATTTCATACAGAGCAGTTTATGTGAGAAGCATTTTCCCTTTCATTTCAAAGAGAAGCATTTCAAAGCCTTGTGCCAGGCTTGAACCAACACTGTGGCTGCCAGCATGACTCACAGCTACTTTGGCAGAACAATATCTGCCAGTGACTACAAGAGAAAAATCTCACTGATGCTTCAGGCACAGCTCTGTGACAACAATGGAGTAATTAACTTTTGAAGCCGACCATTTCAATCTGTGCATAACAAGAGTAGGAGAAACCTTCCACCTGCATGTCTGGTGTGTCCCTGAACCAAGACATGCAAGTGTTTTAAACTTTGTGAATTTAGATTAAACTACAGAATACACAGCTGAGCCAATGGAAAAGAGTTTCTGCTTTACAGTAATATATTACTTGTGATTCCTGTCAAGACTGAGGGAGGTAAAATCACTGAAAAATAATCACTTCCTTAGAAATTTTGACATTGTGAGAAGCACTGTAGCAGAGAACCTACCTTTTGAAGTTTTGCTTTCAGTGGGCTTCACACATATCTAGTCTACCTTTCAGCAAGGCTCCTGGACACAAGCTTCACAATTTTGGGAGCTCCACTGAGGCTATGAGCATGGAGCAAGCAGGGAAGAGGCCAAAGGCAGCTCTGTTTCCTTCAGATCACAGGAGTATCTGTGCCAGCTGCCTTCCACCCAGAGCAATGAGAGACCCAAGACAAAGGTTTTGAAGTAAGTTGAGAAATTTTCTGAAGCATTTCAGGGGTGTCTTTTCTCTGGTTTTACCTGATAGAGACCCTGGAAATAGAAATGAAAATGAAAACCACAGCTTGTGAGTGCTCTTAAAGCCAATGTTAGTCCTCCATAGCCTCGAGCACGTTCTTACTATTACTCTGTGTTAAGTTTTACAGTTTCAGAAAATGGTGAGTAAAATGTTTTTTGGCTTGTTTGTTTTTCCATATGTCAAAGGCAAAGCTTTCCCCTTTGCTTCCATTGAATCTAAAACTGACAAGGCTGCTCTTCTTTAACAACTCATATAGCGCCTTATTCTGCCAAGACATCTTTGTTTGTGCACCAGCCACATCAAATGCAGTTAGTGCAGGACTGGGAATACTGTTTATTAGTTAACCACAGCTGCAGAACTAGCAGATGGAGGAGAGTGCATTTTTGTTGAAGATCACAAAAGTAATGACTACTGTTCTTTTCTTTTTCATTTTTAATCTGTCATTGCTTCACGGTGGAGTTGCAGATTTCGTTAGAGACTTCACAGACTGGTACAGAAACCACAGTATCCATTACATTTAATTACTCCCCCATTTGTTTAAACAGTGACTGACTTTATTAAATTGAATTATTTTCCTCTGCAGCTTACATGAGGAAGGGGCATTATAATTACAATCAGGTTGGCATTTTAAAGTTATAACATTTGTAAGCTACAGCAAAATTTTCCAAAGCCCTGTAGAAATTACATGCATATTTAAATGCTAACAAAATTCGCTCACATACCGCCTTTAAAAATCTCTTTCTCAGTTCTGCGAGCTGAAACTGAGATCCCAGCTGAGGGGTAACAAACCAAAATGACCAAGTGGCCACTAAAACCTGTGTCCTCTGAGAGCCCCCAGAGCAAAGACAATGATGCAGTGCCAAGGAGACAGCAGCAAGACTGGGGCTGCTCACTGTTACTTAGAACAATTCCCGCTGGCTTAACTAAAAGCAACAAGCAAAACAATAAACAAGAATAAGAATTTGTAGTCTTTTCATTTCTAGCATCCTGTCCAGTGAAACAAGTGTGCCACCATTGGTGTTAATCACCAGGATTTCAGGTCATACCCGTTCCTCTATTCTGATGAAGTTCCCCTTCCCTTTACAGCCTTTGCACTGGACCCTCCACACCTCCAGCTTCCATACTGACACCTAAAGCTTCACAGAATCCAGACATCTGTCCCAAGGACCTGGTATCAGCCTACAGCTTCCTCACAAGGGGAAGTGGAAGGTCAGGGACTCAGGGACTGGTCTGGTGACCAGGGACAGGACCTGAGGGAACAGCATGAAGTTGTGTCAGGGCAGGTTTAGCTTGGACAGTAGGAAAAGGCTTTTCACCCAGAGGGCTGTGGAGCACTGAACAGGCTCCCCAGAGAAGTGGTAATGGCCAATCAAACCTATTGTTACATCCTGCAAGGCACATAAAGCATTAAGCTTGTACTCATGGCCTACATGAAGAAATGAGTTTTGCCAGGGCTCTTGGCACAAAACACACCAGCAAAAATATTAATTCCATTAAGGATGGAAGATTACCTCTTCTGCAAATGAAAAGTGGGTGTGACCAAAAGGAGTAACTGTGTGATGTGATTTTTCACTGAGGCTAACAGAAAAGTGGGGTGAATAAGAAGCAGCTTTTTTCTGATGATACATCCAAAGAGCTTGGGGGGGGACACAGAGAAATGTAGGTTGGGGTTGGCGGTACAGTCGTGTGTCACTCAATACAGTGGACCAGAAGAGGGATTTTATTACAGCTCTGCTGTTGCCCAGCTGCTTGCATTTGATTAAGACCCCCAAGGCTCCTTGTGCCTGTGCTCAGCTCTCCTGTCTGCTTGGCCTTTGGGACAGGAGCCTGCAGGCTGTGAGTCTTTGTATGTTACTCCACCCCCATGGAACACTGGCCTTGGCAGAGGGGCCTAAAAACTACCAAAACCACCCCAAAACTCACACCCAAATATGAACGAGTTCTGATGATGGCATTAACACATTCCCAAGATGCACCTTTAGAGAATATAACCTGCAGAACCGCTCTGACAATGGCATGCAGAGGGGATTAATGGCGTGTGCCATGATTTCTTGACCAGGTCTGTCAGTGCTTCAAACATTTTAGTGTTTTAAGTCCTCAACCAGATGAAGATGTTGATAAATAAATGCCAAAAGACAGCAGCCATTGTAGCTACAGCCAGAGTTGAGTGTCTGTCTAGAGCTAAGGCTTTATAAAACTTGAAGGAAATGAGCCATGGCGAGCAAAACCATTACAATGAGGATAAAATTCTTCATTGCCAGTTTGTCACTCAGCCACTGGCCAAGAACCACCAAGATCAGTGGTGGGAGCCATCTCTGTGGGCAGCTTTTATCACACTGAGATCTATTGCACTGGTGAGGGAAAGCGAAAATGCTGTAACTCTTTCTCCCCCAAAATTACCCCAAAATGTCCCTTACAGCTCACAGAAAGCCTGCAAATGTGTTCCTGCACCAACTAAATATCCTTCCATGACAAGAGAAACTTTTGCTCTCCATTTAAAGCAGCTTTAGCCAGCACCAAATATAGGCCTTTGTCCTCAATAAGAAGATAATGTATAGTGCAGGTTCCCTCCATGAGCAGCATTTTTCATTCTGAGTGTATTTCTCTGCTTGAAGTTACTGGTATCTTGAAGAAAAATGGGAGAGGTTTCCCAGATTCAGGATTACTAGGAGCTGCTAGGATTGAGACTGTGAAACCAAGGCTCTGAATACACAGAATCAGACTCTGCCAGCAAACTGCTGCTCTGTACTGTCCTCAGGATGCTCCTACCCAGCCCAGCCACTTAACCAGAGGTAAGATTGCTTTGCTGTGAAAAATAACCTGCCTGCACCTCTGGCCCAGAGTGCATGGCTTATATCCAATATTAATGTGTTATTGATGTAAAGATTCACACCAATGTGGATCTTTTATCACCTGATGGATTCGAAGGAAGAATGAATCCTCCAGTCTCTCTGTGCCAGACCTTCCCCCTCACCACGCTCTCTGGCATGCACATTGCAGCTGAGCCAAGTGAGGCATGAAGCACCACAGCTGCCAAAAGAAGGTTAATTCCACAAACCAGCTAAGCCAGCCCCACTTTAGGAGTGGGGGAAACGCTGAGGATGAAACCCTGTCACAGTGTTCCAAATACAGGTTTAGGGGTTTAGCCAGGTAGTTTTTACATCAAAGGAACTTTCCTGAGTTGCAGCTGGACAATCCCTTTGCTCTGCAGAACCTGGTGATGAAAAACTCAGTAGAAGGTTGAATCCATTCATCTGTCTAAGATCATTTCTTCTTGCAGAAACATGAAGTTCTCTTTTACATAAAAAAAAAGGAGAAGAAAACAGCATTGGGGTCAAAAAACTCTTTGAAGACTCATGGAATTCAGACGCAGTGAATTCCTTCTGTTTCTCCTCCTCGTGACATTTGTCACAGACACACTCAGCCTACATCTTTTGGGATACCAATCTCTGTAGTGTGAATTTGGTTTGCATTCTAGCAACATGTCCTCAGCAGATATGTCCAACCTTGACTAAACCAAAGGAATCCAACAAATCAGTGGATCTATATCCAACTGATAAAAAATTCTACATTTTTCTTCCCACAGACTGCTTGCAATTGCCACCCACTTTCTAACCTTTCCTGTTTTGAATCAAAAAGAGAACACAGTAGCCAGAGAATCGAATTACAAAACAGGGAAATAAGTCAGAAAACTGCAAGGCATCAGTTAGAACAGAACATTGTCTGTGACACAGGAGATTTTTTGATGCCTCATTTTCATGACAAAAAATGTGCAATCCTAATGCCATCCAATGCTTTCACAATGCACTGGTGAATAATGAGTATAAATAGAATAATGAGTGCTGGGCACTTCACCTCTTCTCAGATTGGACTTCACACTAGTAACACAACCAAAAGGGCTATTGCAATTTTTTCAGAAATAAATTGTTCTCTCTGAAACAAGCACATATGCAGCAGAGAAGGACAAATCCCTTCCATGTAGAAATCTGTAAACAATAAAACCAAATCAGTCAGTTTAAAATTATTTATGTTTTACTTCTGAGTCTAATAGGATCTCAAGTGTTTGTACAAACTGGGTTTATCAGTTTAAAGCATCTTTAACTCAGGAATTCTAGAAATCAATCAAAAACTAACTCAGTCTCTAGGGCAGATAAATCTTAGAGGGCATTTACAGAACTCTGTGCTCTTGAAAAAAATCATCTTGTGTACCCATATGCCAAAATGGGCCACTATGTATCTAGAGTTAATGAGGTCTTAGCAGACAAGCTGGCATAGGAATATTTTCCAATTAAGATATTTATGTGTGTCTTTATCTGATACAGATAAACAGACATCAGATATTTATACCAGGTATAGTTACAGAGAAACACACACTAGAATTTATTAAATGATCCCACTAAAAGTTTTATAACTGCACGATGTTATGTACATGCCATGCACAGCCTGCACATAAGACATCATCAACACATACTCTAAAAGTGTCATTTTAAATTTAAAAATAATTACTGGTACTACACTTTATATGATTTTAAATTGTTTAGGACATCAGCTGAAACTTCAGTGCTCTCTTAAAAGTTATAGCTTCAATAATTTCCAATTCATAAAAAAACAGCTGAAGGCTTTATTATGCTTTGGGCTCCCAAATACATAGAATTTCTCCTTGCAGAAGGACTTAAAGGGTCTGGGATAAATAAGAGATATGTTTGATTTATTGACTTACAGAGGTATTTGTAAAATGGAGTTGGTTGCACTGATTGCAGATATGTCAGGCAGATTATTATTGTCAGAGGCATTCCCAGGCCTCCAGGTTAAGAAGGGCAAATGTATTTCTAAATTTCCAAATGTATTTCTTAGCACTTATGCATGCTTTTAGCGACTTGGAATTGCTGTCAGAGAAGGGAATCCTTGAAGAAGCAGTGTGGTCTTCCACAGAGCCCAAATCAATGGCTCTGGGAAAGGAACCTCTGGTCCTCTCACAGAATCAGTGGCAGATGCTTGGCTAATTTGCTCCTGGAAACCTCACACAAGAGAGTTTCTCATCTCCCCTAAGCTGATTTTGCTCTGTTTTGTTTTCACTATATTCCAGATTTGCAGGCCACCCTGGGATTCACCACAAGGATGAGCAGCACCGAGCGGGAGAACAACTCTCAGAACAGCAACACCGTTCACCTGCTTGAGGGACGCGGCCTCCTCCCCTTTGCTGGTACCTGCCAAGGGTACCCTGAGTACAGACAGCCTGGGGGAAGGGAATAGAGAACAGCACCCAAAATCTTCCACAAACCACTTAATTTTAAAGCCATTTGCCGAATCTTTCATGATAGGCATTTCCAGAAGGTCAGAACTCTTCCTGGTGACTCAACCTGGGAACCCCAAAAGGCAGCTGCTCAGAATGACACATACCCCTGGAGAGTGTCAGCCAGGGAGTGCATAATACGTGCTCAAGGAAGTCAATGTTCATCGAGGCAATTAAATATCATGCTTTATATTGCTGTCACTTGTAATTTAGTTATACTGGAAAAGAAGAATGGGTTGTCTATGCAATTGCTATCATAAACATCACTGAGTCTGTGTGGAGAGATTCACAATAAAACACTAAGTTGCCATTATCTCAGTGGCAGGTCTATCCTCTCACAGAGCAGTAAGTAATAACTCTTTCACATTTGCAAAAGAAAGCAATATTTGCACTGCAAGGATGTGTCCTGTTAGTTTGAAAATAATGTCAATAAGGTGCTCTCCTTAGAAACATCTCCACCATCCAATTGTTTCCCAATCACAATTCATTTACTCAAGGACTGCACTCTGCTAGAGTAGGAATGATCCTGCTCTCATAATTACTACTCCTATGTGCAAACATTGACAGCACAGAGGCAATTCTGGCTGATTTAGCCAAGTGAAAGGTTAATGCTCAGGAGCTGCCACCAGAATATTTCTTCCAGCAGGAAGAAATTCAGGGTGCAATAAAACCTTCTCCCCAGCTACTGTTAAGCCCTCGTGCCAGGGCTTTGCTAAACATGGCTTCAGAGAGAAAGCAGGTGCTGACACGCAGGGACAGGAGCCTGCCTGGATCATCCATACCTGACATTGCACAACAAAAAACCCCATGAACCTGCACAGTGAAAATCTTCAACAGCTCTGATTCCCATTTTTGTGCTGAAATGTACCTCTCTGGCACTCCACCAAGACGGATTTAAGATAAAAATAATTACATTTTATCCACTCCAAGAGGAATTTCAGCCAGACACAAGACATTTTATCAATTATTGGTTTGGGTTTTTTTAATCTGTGTCCTCAAATACAGCACTCTCGCAGTAACAAGGCAGTTACTGCACACTAGTTTACACTTTTTGAGATGCTCCATCGAAGGAAAAGCACTCAAGGGAGTCAAGTTACAAATTTCTTGGTGGACAGTTATTGATCCTTCTCAGCTTTTAAGGTCATCATTGGAAGATGCAGGGTATTTATCATGTCTGAAACACACTAGAGAAAAAGACTAAATTGAGTGATTTAAAAAAAAAAATAAAGTAAATTGTGCTGTCCCAGAGTAGCAATAAATTGAATCAACAGCTATATAGACAGGCAGATTATACATCACACACACACTGGCAGCACTCCCATATCACCTGGTGCAGGTACAGAGTTATTCACATTCACACTGGAGCTACATTCACATGAGGCCCACACTGAATTTCAGGTGCTGCCTTCTTAGGATGCTACACACAATCCTGTCCTTGGGGAGGCGAAGGATCCATTGGGATTTCACTCTAATCAACATTTTTTTCTGGCAACAGGAGATCTATGGTGTCCCACATGTGATGGTTTGGAGAGGACTGATCTTTAGAGAATATTATCCAGTCCTCTAAAAACCCCTTGTATTGTGTCTCACCCTGAGAAACCAAAAATGGATAGAGCTTAACACTCCTTATTCCCAGGCTGCATCTTGAAAGACAGAGGCTAAATCACGTACTGCCTCAGGAAGTTAATTCAGGCTGTTGTAATCCAAAATTACAAGGGTAGAGGTCTAATATTTTGCTATGTTTATTGAAATTCTCACCATCTTTTCAAGGAGGTGACTCTGCTTTGATAAAAGGCAACTTTAATTGCAATAGGTGTTAGGTGGCTGTCTGGGGTATCAATTGCTCCATCCTTCTCCAGTGAGATAAAGTGAAGGGAATTGAAGCTGCTAATGATCATGCACATGAATACATTAGGAAATAACGAAGTGAGTCCTCATGTACATGCGCTGCAGCACAGCTTTGAGCAAAATGAGCATTATTTTATTTTTTTTTAAACAGTAGCCCTGTTTACTCTGTCATCAGGCCAGTATTTTTTTATCATTCTTCCATAGCCACTGATAATTACCCAATATATTTTGTAAACTGCAAGTCTGTTCTCGGAGCAGAAACGGCACTTAGACACAGATTGACTCCAATTGGCTTCGCTGGCTGCTCCACAGAGGAACGGCCATCATATGACTTTTAATCTCCTGTGAAACAAAATGATTAAACTGTCAATATCAGGATGAGCCACCATGACGGCCGCCCTGATGGAATGGTGCCTCCAAACTGCTCCTCATAATATGTATGCAAGGAATAGATTTTTCTTTATAATGCATGTAATTAGAGTACAGGACAAAATGTTCTGTTCAAATTCATGACATGCACAACTAATAGAGAAGGAGAGAATGAGGCCCTTGGCTATTTATTTGCATGAAAAGGCTCTAATATAGGATATACTTTAGAGAAATTAGTTTTTAATCTAGGTGACTAGATGAGATTTTAACCCTGAACTGGTTTTGAGCTGACCTGGGAGAATTTATGCAGACATGAATGTGATGGCCTGGAAGCCAGACGGGTGTCACTTTTTCATTAATTTCTGAACATCTTGTGTAGTCAAGGGGAGCAGAAAATCAGTCCTTTTAGAGGCTCGCCTTATGGGAATTTGCTCTGGTGAGACTGAATCAAAAAAAGCAGATAGAAATTTTAGCAGGAATGTATTCTTTGTAAATTTGGGCGTTGGAGGAGTCAGATACATTGATTCAGCAGTGATTCCCCCTGCTTGACCTGTATAAAAGCAAAACCTACTGCTGTAGCTTTCTATGAATACGTTAAGTAGGGCAAGTAACTCTCCCAGCACAAGTCTATTGAAGACACCATTGCTCTGCAATTTTAACATAACTGATCCAACAAGTCCTTGAAGGGGCATTTCAGAACACAACTGCTGCTTAAACAGCACTGCTCATTTAATGGCTGATACAGGAAATGTGTGGCAACTGCAGATTTTGTATCAGGTCAGGGAACACACCTCACATCCCCTGGGAAAAAGGACTCTGAGCATGTCTGAAAAGGACCTGCAGCTCCACCACCTCAATCCTTGATGAATCACTGTTAACAGCATGGATAGGGACAAAAATATTTTCTAGTGTGTCAGACCATTAAACTATTGCTCATCCTGCATCTTACCAGCAATGCTTAACATGAGTCACACCTTGCAAGTTATTCTTGTACAAAAGCAATCTTTTGAATAAGCAGCAGCGACTTGGGAGGCACTCCAGTCATTGCTGGTGGTGTTTGAGCTGCTGGGTGACCCTGGACACGCATCAGGGCTGGGTTTTTTTTCTTACCTGTTCCTTTTCTCCCAGCACTGCATAGAGGCTCCAGCAGAAACTCAGACTCCCCCAGTTCCAGACATTCAGCATCTCCTCAGCATCCCACCTTCGGGAGTTCATAGCACAGTGCTGGCCACCACTGGAGCAGCAGTCAAACATTTCAGACAGGGAGGGAGTAATCTAATGAGCACAGGAGCCTCAGCAGTGAAGGACACGGAGACATAAATTATTCCTGTAAAAATCACCACCTTAATTAGGGAGAATACATAATTTCTTTATGGTTTTAGGCTTTGAGGAGGGCAGAGAAGAAAGAACCTTTGATGACTGGAGAAAGACAAGGGCAAAGTGTCTTCTAGTGGCTTGATGAATGAACAGGTCACAGGAGCAGAGGGAAAGTCAGGGTTTCTGTGCTAGCTGATGAAAAGGGTGTTTCCATGAGCAACTGCAGAGGTCAGAGCAGGCCAGAGCCGTTTTGGACTTCGCCTAAGGCTTGGGCAGTTTCAAAGACAATCTATCCACAAATTTCTCTGCTAATTGCTAAATCCACTTTTTAGGGGGAAGCCCAGCTTCCAGTGTGCCGTTACTAAAAAGTAATAAGATTTTTCCCAGTATTTGTCCCTTACTGAAAACTCTTCCATGTCAAGTTGTTCTAGAGGCTCATATAAACAAATGTTTTCACAAATGACTGAGAAAATATGTCCAGAAAATGGTGCCAATTCTTTCACTTTCCTAACTTTATCTTCCAGCATTGCCAAGAGCTTTTGTGAACATACATATTTTTTATCTTGGAAAATAAAAGCTAATAAAGATAATAGATAATTAGAGAAGATAATGCAATGATGGATTCCTCGTCATATCAGATGGGGAAGGTGAGTTCTGAAAGCACTTTTTTCCTTCTTGTGGAATTGAGTCATGGTTTAAATAAGAAAATAAACCCATGTAAAGAACTTCATAAATGACCATGAAAGAAAGATGAAGACTCTTCCCCTGATGTTTTAGTCTGAGCATGTGTGAAGAGAAGGAATAGAACTAAAGTGTGGAATATTGAAACTATGTGAATTCAGAGAAAAAAAAAAAAGAAAAAAATTAAAGGAAAAAAGGAAAATACCTGTAATTTATGTTGTTCAGGTTTTGTGAGACCTGTGACTGTCCAGAGCAACATTGACTTATTTCAGTTAGCCCATGGAGCCTGCTCCAGCAACATCCAGCTCTTGAGGCTGTCTCTCTGGAGTTCAGATTTATAACAGGCAACCCTTCAAAATTCAGTACAGCTGAGCAGTTCTACCACCTGGGGAGCTCAGAGCTGACATGAGAAAAGGGGTCTCGTTGCAAGGTCCTTTGTACCTTTGACAGTACCTTTGACAGAGGTATTTGGGGGCTGCATGTTCCCAGGTCAGTGCTCACCCTCTATTACTCTGGAGAAGAAATATTAAAAAAACCCAACAAAGTTCTTTGTGAGCAAATCCAGATTGTGCAGAAACTGATGGGCATTTCCCTCTGACCTCATGTGCTGCCCCAGCCTGGGAAGAGTGGCATCCTGGATGGAGAAAAAATACCTCCTGATTGCTGTGAAGCCCAGAAGCAACAGATCAGTAGGCAGCTCAAGGGCTTTCCTGAGTGCTGAGCACATCTGCACAGCACCTGGCACATCTGGGTAATTTCCTGCAGCAATCATGCTCGTGCCACTTGACACAGTTGGATTTTTTTTTTTTTGTGTTTCTGTTCTATAATTCTATGATCTTGGCTGTTGAAAACGGGAAATGCAGACAGAAATGCTTTTGGAGAATGGTAATGAGGGGCCATAAATGCTTTGCTAATCCAGTTCATACATTCCTTGTATCCCCAGCTTTCTTCATGGGCTAATTACTATTCAGGCTCATGTTTTGGTTTCTGAGCAGTTGGGAAACTTGTTGGAAGGTGTGTGCTGAAGCTACACTGTCTCATTATGCTACTTGCTTCCTCAGTTGGAAAAATCATCTCTGACAAGCCACTTTCCTGGGTGCAGAGCTCAAAAGACGCCAAGAGGCTTGGGGCTCGATGAAAGGTATTTGATGTCAATAGCATTTGACATATGCGGGTTTGATATGTTCCTGGCTTCTAAGTGATGCCAAAAATGCAGCTTATGAGAGTAATATAAAGGCAGAGGACAGAGATCTAACCTCCTTCAGATAATTGGTGTGAGCTGTTGCAAGGTGACCTTCATCCCCACACAGACAGCTTGTTGGTGAGAGTGCAAAAACATTTATCTCTCCCAATTGTCCACAGGCACACAGGAAGCAGCCAGTGCTGCTAAGACAACATTGCTGCCCCTGTCTGTGCAGGTGGGTGAGATGGTGGCCTTCACCCAAGCACAAAGGGAGCTGTCCTCTGGCTTCTGAGACAGTTGCTGCGTGGGCTGCTTCCTAGTCCCCTTGATAAGACCAAATATTTGGTTTGTGAGGAGAGAGACCTGCAGTATGAAACCTTCCAAAGGTGTAAATCCACCTCTCCTGTCAGCCTTCTCTCAGACAGGTGTCTGGGATCTGGGCACTGACAAACAGGTGCTGATGGGCAGCATAGATCCTTTTTCCTCAAACAAACAAAGGAAGGAGGCTGTGAGGGGTGGATCCTGCAGAGCTTGGCCTGCCCCTCACACCCTGCAGAGCCCAGCTCTTGACTGCATCTCCTTTCAAAGTTAGGATTTCCCCCAGCTGAGTCCTGGATTGCACCATTAATGATTGTGATTAAATTCGAGGTGTGACAGAGCATTAATACATGAAAGCACTCAGTGCCTGTGTGCTGAGCAGGAGGCTCAGTCTCTCCCCTGGCAGAGACAGACACACATCACCATCAAGGGCTCCATTTCCCACCTCTAGGGCAGTCACTGCCTGTCCCCAGGGCTGAGGAAACACTCTGGGCATGGCATGGAAGTGGCAACTGGATCTACTGAATTCCACAGTGTTATCTGTGTGCTCAGGGGACACATCTTCCACGTCTGCCCTGTGACAGCACCACTCTCCCAAACACTCAGGGCAGAGCTGACAGCCCACACGATCCCAAAACCATCACCATGACTCCAGGGGGGAAGGAAGGATCCCCAGCTCTCTCTTGCCTGAATGACTCCATCCTCCTGGACAGCCAGCAGGGCCTCAGTCCCTGTTGCCACTGTAGGGCTGGCTGCCACCTGAGCACCTCACCCTGCTCCAAGGAGAACCCTCCAGGGAGCTTGAACAACAGTGCTGACAGCTCTGCAGATGGGACAGCAGCCTCAGGAATGTCCTGAGGAATGTGACATTGGCTATTTCACCCTCCCAGTCACATACTGCTGAATTTGCCCTGCTGAGTCCTCAGTTGCCTCCTCTCACAGTCCCTCCTGGTGTTCCTGTGCCCAGGTCAGGCTCAATCCCATGCTTGGCAGGAGAGGACAGTGCCCAACTATCCCCCCTAGACCCTTCTGTGGCAGGAAAAGTGATCTCATCCCTTAGGATGAGGCTGGGGGAGACCAAGGGCCCTGAGTTCACACTGCCCACCCTGGCCCAGCTGTGTGGACCTGTCACAGACTGGGGATCACACAGAATCTTCCTGTCTGAACATTTGGGCATTTCCAGGAAATTTTGCTCCAAGGTAAAAAACAGCTTTTCACACTATGCTCCCTAATGTAGAAATCAACAGGAAAAACTTCTCTTTTGCTGATTCATTTTCCTTGGTGTCAAAGCAGCCCAGAGCCACAAGTCAGGAATATTAATGATGTTCTGTCTGGGCTGGGCAGCACCAATGGCCCCAGAGCCCCTTATCAGCACCAGGAGGGACGAGAGAGTGAGTCTCTGCCTGCCTCTGCTCACTGAGCATTTCCATAGGTGTATTCCTTCTTTCAACACTCCAAGAGTGACTTCACCTCTCCCCAAACGTCATCAGCTGCAGTTTGTTCTCAGCAAATTGCTTTGCTGTTTAATGAGGGCAATTTCCATGCTTGCTTAGATTTTGCATCTCTTACTGTTGAGGCCAAAATTACTCTGCCCTTCCTTTGGGAAGAATACCTTCTGTACTTCCTCTGGGAAGAATACTTTCTGTCCTCCAGCTGTCCCTGTTCAGGTAGAGATGCCTGCTGAAAGCCCTCACCCTTCTAAGGTGCAATTGTTCCCAGAAAAGACATGGAGAGCTTAAAGATTTTTTGAAGACTTGTTCACTTAAGGACCTTGGAAAACTGCTGCCCTAAATCTCATAGCTGGAACTCATGGATGGAGTCTGGATCTGACTGGGATGGACCCACAGCTGCTTTTTAAAGCAAAGTGTAAATACCACAGCACGCTTCAGAATCAAGCCCTGTACATGCCAGAAGTGGTGCTGCATTCCAGGGATATTTTGCTAAAATCTCCAGAACAGAAAATTGCTATTTTCTACTATAAAATTCAAAATTCTAGCCTGTTTTTGCAAGCTGCAATTCCCAGCTATTCAAATTCATGCCTTTCACCCATCTCTGCAGTATTTCACTGAGAGCTTGTATACTTGCAAATGCTGTATATCATCCAACTGACTGTTCAGATTTGGTTTGGTCTAGAAATTACACGTGCATATAATAAGACATAATCCTGGTTTGAAAGATGCAGACAGATAAATGGTAGGGTACAAAACTCCGAAGTGGAACTGTTGCATACAGTTTATATATTTCACACAGGTCCTCCAGAAGCCACCCAGCTGGAAATGCAGACATCAAACCTGGAGATGACTTTTGAAAACACAGGCCAAAGAGAATGAGTAATTTGCCAAAGACATACAGGGAGCTTGCAAGAGCACCCAGAATGGGAGCACGATATCTCAAGTGAAATTTAAAATGCTTGTCCTAAAACTCTCCCTGGTATGACACTACCCAGCTGTTTCTCTGCTTTCTTTCTTAGGTATCTCACTCCTTCTTCTTAAATATCTTTTAATAACATTAAAAAGAAATAACAGATATGCAGGTGCTTCTATTTATGAGTAGGAAACTTTCTTAGCAGCTCCCAAGAACAAAAAAAGCAATGCGTGTTCCCAGGCACAGTAAGATTTCTGAGCAAGCCTTTTTTATTATTCAATTTAAGCACAAGTAAAATATATAGCTGTTTCAGATTTGGTTCCTCTCTGAAACATGCCTTGTAGAACAATGTTTCTCTCCCTCTGTAATTCTGACTCCACAATACCGGTTTTATTTGCCAGGCCTGGCGAACAATGATCTATCCATCCATGTCATGCATATTATGTCAAATTTATTATGACAGCTTTCCAGCATATTTCCAGTCAAGGTTTCATTCTTCTTACAGATTCTGCAAATGAGCAACAGTTTTAGTTACAAATGCCTCCCCATGAGGCAGCACTCCTGACAATAGGACGGAACTTGCTGTATTTCTTGCAGAATTGTGACACCCATGCAACCAATCATTGTGACACACTGCTGAGAAACACCGTTTTGCTCTGTGGTTGATATATTCCCAACTCAAAATGAACAGGAGGGATACTGGGAGTCATTCAAGCCTTGATTAGTACTTGACTAGATCAAGCATACATCTTCATGTCCCGATAGGAGAAGACAACCCAAAGAATTAGCTGCCCACAGCCAAGGCCCTGAACCTTGGGAGCGGTTTGACCCCAGAACAAATGACGTGTATGGAAACATGAATATCGAACGTGCACGGAGAAAACTGTGGAGCAGAGAGAGCTGCAAGATGTTCTTGACAAATGGTGGCAGTGCTAATGAGTGTCTGGACTAAACGGTTCTGTTCCTTTTTTGTCGGAAAGCACTTAGAGCTTTACATTAGCTCTGACCCAGCAGAGCTTTAACACCTGCTTAGAGTGAGGCTCGCTGATTCACGTGCAGGTGGATAAATGAACTGGGGTTTGGGCAGGAAAATGCCCTGCCTGGTTGTCCCAGCTGGCAGAGCAAGCACCCAATGCCAGTGGAATATTATTTTCCATCAGGAAATGGAGTCCCTGCTTTGCAAATTCTCAGCTATGAAACACTGCAGAGAGCAGCTCTGAGCTGCACCGGGAATACCAGAACTGTCACAGCAGCCCCCCACAACATTAACTGTCTTCCCCTCCCTGCTCACAGCACTTCTTCCCTTTTCGTGCCCAGGAAACCCAGCCATGGTCTCACCTCTCCTTTGGTTTTGCCTGCAGAGGAGCCTTGAGCCAGCCCTGGGCACTCCTGTCCACTGAATGTCGCTGGACAGCTGTGTCCAGGCAAAGGAACAAATATTTGGGAAAATCTGTTTTTGCTTTTGCTGAAGGATTTCCCAATCCTTTCAACTCTGCAAACCTCACAATCCATGCAATTGTAGCAACCCTGTTGGCAGAGGTACAACAGGGAGCTGAATGCTTGGGAGCATTATTATCCATTCCATTCTCTGCTGCTCTGTGTCTCACAAAGAGCACAGAAATGCTGCATTTTAGCATCAGACCCAGAGAAGAGGATTAATGTGATTAGTCATAAATGGACCGAGAAAAACTCATTTTGGCGTTTAGAGGAGTTTTGTTGGAGAACTTGCAAGTGCAAAGATATTAAGCATCCAATAACTATTTAACCCAGCATGCCAACATTATTCTTCTTTGGAAGTTTATACCAGCAACTGAAAAAAGCTGGATTTAAATAGCTGTCAGAGAAACTGAAAAGGCTTCACAGCTCTAAGGGTTAGGAAAATAAATGCAACTACTGAGGGTATTTTTTAAATCATGGAAAAAATGACATTGAATAAGCTAACAATGGTGAATTTCATACAGCAGTAAATAGGAATATCACTCTTCAGCCCTGGGTTTTACAAAAGAAACCAATGTCATTTGGCAGATAGCAAACTGAAGTACGAAGAAATAAAAAGGGGTTTTGTCCTGGTACCCCAGGAGACCAGCTGGGAGCCATGAATAAAAGGCAGGTCTCCTGCACAGCATCCCAGTGCCTTTCCTATGAGCAACACTCCCCATCCACGCAGCTTTGTGTCTGATGATGGTGCTCAGGAGCACAGCAGAGCTCAGGTCTGAAGGGGCTGAGCTCCTTCCCTGCCATGGCAGTGGGGTGAGCCCATGAGCTCTGGTCCCACTCCAGCTGGAATCCCTCCCTCATTGGAGCCAGCATGCAGGATAAGCCACTCAAGGGCTGACAATGGCTAATTCTCAGCCACAGAGCAGCACTAATTTTATCTTCCAAATCCCAGTTGCAGTAATCACACAAGGGCACGGACTTCGCACACAAGATGGAAAAGTGCAAAGCCTTTATTGCACACTCAGAATTCTCTAAATACCAGCACCTAACAAGATATCACATCATATAAACAGGAAAGATGTTCACCACAGTGTCCCCCAATCACCTGGGGTAGTGCACAGACATTGCCTATTATGGTAACAGGTAAACAATACCCTATAAGGTCACAAACTACAATTATCACATCTCATAGGTCCAACACTGTCCACAAACCCACAATCCTCTCTCAGCCCATCCCCGGTGACCTGGATGCACTCCCAGGGTCACCTCCGGGTCCAGGAAAGAGGCTCTCTCTCCGGCCCTCAGGGCCTGTCTCTCTTCCAGCACATAGTGCACCCCAACACCAGTCATCTCAGGATCTGGCCCAGATTTTCAGCTCACTGGGAGAGTCCCTGAGCCCTGTGGATGTGCTTTCAGGGACGGCAGAGCACATGGAGGGCGCACATCTTAAACCATGAGGGGGACTCCCACCAGGTCAGATCACCCAGCACTGAGCCAGGGCACAGCTTACCAGAATCAGTTCTCCAGCAAAAATAGTGCCAGGGTTTAATCCTGAAGCAGCAGTGTTGGGTGACAGCTCTGAGAACTGGGTTCAGGGGGACAAGGTGCTCTTCCAGGTGGTTTGAGCAATAAACTCCTCTGCAGGTCCCGGTTACAATACAGCTGAAGTAGGTGAAAGTCTAATAAACTCCTCAGAGATAAAAATGAACTAAAAAAACCCCATCAGCACCTATCCATCGTTGTTCAGGGAGCACAACTTCTCCCTTCCATCTTTGCTTACAGCAAAGCACATGCTTAAGTGGTTTCCTGCTGCGGGATGTCTTTGCTGAGCTGGGGCCCGCTGGAGCCATTGATCATTTCCACGGGTAAACAACCTTGTTTTTCACCAAGCAGAGACTACATGGATGCAAAGATGCAGGCTGTGAACTAGAGGGTTTTGCAGCCAGCAAAGTCAGGGAATTACTTTAGCATAAAATTAAAAAGAAAAAAAAAATAAGGAAAGAAAAATTTTGACTCCACCTCTCTCTGAAATCCCTCAGAACCCAAGAGCTTCTTTTCCAATAAAGGACACAGAGAAGCTTCCAAAATGTAACATCACGTGTTGAGTACAATTCATGCATCCAAAGTCTTTTTATCGAAACAAAACAACAGCAACAGCAAAAAATTCCAAGAAAGAAAATAGGCATTGGCTCTACCACAGGAAACCTCAGGTTTTGTCATATGAATCAATCAAAACCAGGACAACATTCTTTTGGTTTCAGTATAAACTCTTATTTCCTAACTTTCAATGAATAACATCCATTCCAAATGGCCATTTATCTTCAAGTGCAAAAATAAATCTTCAACCACAGTACTTCAAGTGAAGATTGTTGTCCTCAGGGGAAAAACCAAGTCCCTTTTCCGGTCACCTGTGAGTAAAACACTTTGCTTCCTAATTCTAGAAAGGACTCTACTGAGCAAAAGGCTACTTGTGGCTGCCAGATCATGGATTTCAGGTGGTTTAGGGTTAGTTTTTTTGTTTGTTTGGGGTTTTTTTGGGTTTTTTTTTTTATTATATTTAATTTTTGGCTTCTAAATGTGGTGGTATGTAAAAGATCAACATTTCTAATTAAAACCTCCATTAATGGAAAATTAAATAATTCTAGGGTCAGGAATGATTATTAATTTGCTGAATATAACCAGGATCATTCAAAATATTCTCAGTTTCTGAAACAATGGAGAATTCTTGGCCCTTCACGTGATTTGCCTCCAGTGAGGTTTTTTTTTTTTTTTATTTCTCCAGGTTTTAATATTTTTGGATATTTCCAAGACTGACCAATATTACCCAAAGTATGAGAGCTACAGGAAATCAAAGCCAAGGAAAATCAATTAAATCAATGTTTTCATACAGATTTTTTTTTCCTTCAGCTTCAGTGAAAGCAGCAGATTGACCTCTCACTTTAGCAAGCCCTGAGTGTTTAAGAGACCATCAGGAATTTTACAAGCCAAGAGCTGTATTTATCCCATAATTAAAAGCTGCCCTTCCCAGAGGGCACTCCCTTCCCACTTCCTTGAGCACATAAATTTTTTTGAAAATACATATCAAGATGTTATTTTCTCCCGAATCTCCTTTAAAAGTGTCCCCATCTGTCACTGTGTGCAAGCCTCTCATATCCTAGGGAAAGGACGTAGCTGTGTTTTGGTTATCCCTCGTTACACCAAATTTGCAATGTGTTTAAACAGCAAAGCACTGTGATTTTCTGTTTCACATGGAAACTGGAACCTGTGCTACTGGAAATTGGAATCACAGCATTATGGACAGGAACTTGGCTGACTTGATCTTCCTGTTGGTGCCACCTCCCCTTTTCTCTTGTGGAGGTAGGGCAAATACGAAGATCAGAAAAAAATATCAGAAAAAACTAAAAAGAGAAAAAAAATACCTCCAGTTTCTTGAAACAGATTCTGCTTTGCTTTGGGCTGGTTTTGATTGGCTTCTGTATAATCAGCTCTTGCTCACAGTTTCTGTGATAATTGCACTCTCTATTAATTGAGCATATATTGTACTCCATGCAGCCAGCAAGTGATGGAGCTGTCAGTATTTTGTTAGCTATTACACCGCCTGATTCTTATGGGCTGTTTGATATTGGTAACAAATTAGCCAATTTATACGCCATAAATAAGATTCAAAAGCCCTGCTTTATCAGCTGGAGAGAAAAATACCGTTATCTTGGTTGACAAAATGCTTGTACTAAGATTCCAAGTGCCTTTTGGCAGGAATTCATCAGAGCAGATGTATTCCTTCTATCAGGCACCATTTGGTTCAATTATTCTTAATGTTTAATGGCAGAATAATTGAACCAAATGGTAATATATACCCCCATAAAATACTTTCATCAAATGCTTTAATTGCTGGATCTCTATAACTGCAATGTCTGAGTGCTTTATTCTGCTTATTGACACTTGACAGACCATGATGCTAATACATTACTTTCATAAATCTCTTGATGAGCTTTATCAGAGGTGAGCACTAAACTCATGGAAACAGGTTCTCCACTGGTAAATGGGCTGGGGAACTGCAACAAACAGGGGGAAAAGCAAAGTGCCACAAAGCTGCTTCCTCACAAGCCCAGGCACTCCTGTGCAGCCACTCTGCAGGAGGAGGAAGGATGAGGGTGGCCATGCCTGTTCTGTGCTTTCAAAACCTGTTCCAGACTTCTTCCCCCTTGCTAGGGAGCATCTTGGTCTAAATGGCAAAGCAGTTTCTTGTTTTCTGCTTACTGGGCATTTAAGTGCTTGTGCTCAAACAGTTCTTCCTTGGGCTAAATCTCCCAAAACCGACAAGAGTTGTGACAGCAATAACGTGGGGTCTGACCCACCCTCCATAGAATTGGCAGAGCCTAAGGATGAAAACGATGGTTCAACACACTCCTGACCCTCCCCTGGCAATCCTGAATGCCTAGACAAAAGCAGCAGCAGGATGCCAGGAGATGGGGTGAGCAGGAAGGAGATGCAGAGCCAGGGGAGAAGCTGCAGGGAGGGGGTCAATGACTGTTTGCACTCCCTGCTGTATGCAGGGAATAAACATCTGTAACTAAGGAACAATCATGATAGGAAGGAATGGTTTACAGGTCAGGGGGAAGACTTACAAAGCAGAAGAGGATCTCTGGCTCCCCAAGGCACTGCCTGGCTTTAGTGTTGCATGTTTGGCTACTGCTGGGTACGATGGTGGTCACCGATCAGGGCTCCTCGCTGCCAGGCAAAGGATGCAACAACCCAGGTATTGTGCATCCAGAAATGGCCAGAAGACTGTGAGGAGATGGAGCCACTTTCTCCCTGCATCTGGGAAGTTCCCAGGCTATCAATAGCAACAGATTTCAATGTTAAACTGAGGTAAGGGAAAAGCACAGAAATGCCTGCCAGTGTTACAGATCCATGTCCTGGTCTCCACACCACCACGATCAATGCAGGTACTGGACCTGGACACGCTTGTGCAGGCAGGTGCCCTCCCAGTTTGTGCCAAAACAGAGAGTGCCTAGGTGGACAGAGCAGCAGAGAAAACCAGGAAAGGTGGGTCCCTCCCAGGTCCCCAAAGAGCCCCCCTCTGCTGAGACACCTGCTTTAACTGCAGACACTGAGCAAACATGAACACGGTGCAAAATCCCTTGTGAAGAATTCTGCTGGGGATTCTGAGAGGATTAAACAGAGCAGAAGGAATGGGGAAGAGATGCATTTTTAAAGCTTCTCAATTAGTTTCTAATTGCTGGCACCCAGCCAGTCTGGAGATGCAGGGAACCAAGGGGCCACAGCAGCTGCTCCCAGCCCAGAGTTGCCCCAGTGGCAGCAGATCAGAACCACCAGGGCTGCGAGGACAGCCTTCACCCTGCACACTGCTTGTGCTTTAGGCCTGAGAAATGAAACATTACAGTATAATGGATGTATTTACTATTTTTTTTTACGAGTCCGGGATTTTTTATTTTTTCTGGGGAAAGACAGAATTGAATGAAGATTAAAGGGGTGAAGTCTGCGGGAAAATCCTACCTGTTTAAGTTTTCATCATGCTATGGCATTTATGTATACTACAAGAAAAAGCCCCTTCCAGTGCCTAGAGGAGGCCACAGGAAAGATAAATGGAACTATTCATCAGGGGGTGTACGTTTTAAACACAGAGATGGTAAATTTAGATCAGATATTGGGAAGAAACTCTTCCCTGTGAGGGTGGGGAGGGCCTGGCACAGGGTGCCCAGAGAAACTGTGGCTGCCCCATCCCTGTATGTGTTCAAGGCCAGCCTGGATGATGCTTTGAGCAACCTGGTCTAGTGGAAGGTGGTTGGCAGGGAAGGTTTGACTGGATGATCTTTGAAGGTCCTTTCCAAACCAAATAATTTTGTGGTTCTGTGAATGGGAGTTACTGCAAACCATTAAAGCAGCACCTGCTCTTGAGTTGCCATATTAATATTTTATTGTGATTCACATATCCTGAGTTAGGGATGGGGATCCTAGGACATCATAGAGACACTACACAGCTCTGTCCTGAAGGCTGGAAGTGATACAGGCACTTTCTGAATCACTTGCTTTTAATACCCATCCTAGAAGAGACTCGAACACAGGGTGTGTGTGGTTCTGTTACACCAGTAACAGACCCTACATAAAAGTCCTGCAAACATGGGCTTTCCTGCTGTTGCTGCATTTTCAGATCTTTGAAAGATCTGGAAACAACTGGGGAAGAACTTAAGCAGTGATGTGAAAAAGCTCAGGCTTAATCATGAAACCTGGAAATCAATCATTAGAAGGAGGCACTGCTCTGGCAGAGCCCTCTGTGTCCTTTCAAAGGGAGCCTTTTTCGAAGGGCAGCCTCGTGACATGCAGATGGGGACTTCCCAACATGAAAATCCAATGCAGCTGTCATGCAGAACAAGCCAGCCAGGTTCAGCAGATGGAGCATGACAGTGAGAATCCTTCAGGTTTGAGAGAAGCAATTTCTACAACGAATATAATCCAGATAATGGTGGCGGAAAGATCAAGATGGCTTCTGTTAAGGAAATCAATAGGACTGAAGCTCTAGGGCTGAGTTGGGCATGTGGAGAACTGGCAGTGACCCTGCTCTGCTCTTGCCCTCAACAGTTTTGCCTTGATGAGGAAGCACTCGGCATTCTGGACATTGGAATGAGAACAGCAGTGTCCTGCTCCCACCATGGTAAACACAGAAAAAAGATTCATTTTTTTACAAGTGACATTCTGCACATCTGAGAGAATTTGCTTTCTGCTCTGAGTATTCTCTGAAGAGAACGAAAGGACTGATTGCCAGATGTTCAGCAGACAAGCTGTGGAGGTGTGTTATGTCAAGCATTCCACCAGGGCTACAAGACAATAGGTATGGAAAATCAAATGCAAAATAATGTATTGCTTCATTTTCCCTGTGTTTTGCACATACTTGTTTGGAGCACAACTCAAAAGGGATTAACATCTTCATATCACATTCCTCCTGCTGTGCAATATGGGAAAAATCACTTGGGAAAACAGCAGAAAAAGCCTCTGGCACTGAGGGGTTTCCAGCACTTCAGGAATACAAGATTTAGGCTGAGCAGTGCTAATCAGTGAAGCTGAACTTCAGTGAATGGACAGAATTAAGAAACTCCAAGAGAAATACTGGGAATTTGTTTGACTTTTTATTAATACCGGTTTCTTTGGGCAAGCCCTGATAATTTCTATTGACATCAGAAAGGAATGCTGCAACAGGAATTCCTAAAAGGCCCTTTTTTTTAATGTCTGCCTCAAAAATGGAAAAAACAAAAGGGGCAGAGAGCAAATCACCCCATCAGCTTCACTGTAAGGGAAAAGGAGGGACAAGTCCACAGCTCATCTTGCCCAAACATCTCCAGGAGCTCCTCGCACAGAGCTGCCAACACCAACCCACTTCCCTGGCACCCATTTCAGGGGCAAGTCAGGACATCCTAACGACCTATGCAGGGTTAGAGGGTTTTAGGTCTGACTTCTGTTATGATGAGGAAAAGATTTACACCTCCCTAGTAAAGTCTGAGCTTGTCTGTGCACGGCACAGAGGCCACAAGGGCAGGACAGTGCATTTGCCATGCAAAACCCGTGTCCCCCAGTGCTGGTGGCAGAGGGAGGATGAGCCCTTTGATGTTCAGTGGCAGCACTGCTGGGCTCCTATTGGAAGGCAGCAGTCCCTCCACAGCTTCAGGGGGGTGTTTGCCCAGGACTGGCTCCCCCCAGCCCAGGATATTACAGCAGTGGGGGATCAGCTCCACGCTGCTGCCAATACCCTTTGAATGAGGCCTCTGGTCCCATGCTGCTGGGCCACAAGGTCGGTTTTGCTAAGCAGGCAGCCAGGTAAGGCAGGGCACCAAATGCCATTTGCTTCCTGAACTGTGCTGCCCTCCAGGGTCAGGTCTTTTGATGGAAGCTCAAGGAAGAGAGTTGTTACAGGGATTGAGCTGCTGAGTGTTGGCCCATGTTCTGTCACGGAGCCAAGCAGAGCAGTGCCCCTGAAGTAAATGGCATTTTCTAACCCCCTTACTGACCCATCTGTGAAACAAAGGAGGAACATCCCTCCTAAGGATTTGCTGCAATGCCCTTTCTTGCCTGTTATTTTTTGTTTCTGTTTTGGAGCAGCAGTCGGCACCTAGCTCTAAAGAGGCTGCCACATGCAATTACAGAGGGAAAGTCTTGAAGGACACAGTGCTGAAGCAGAGAGACATTGAAATAAACTTAAAAGGAACAGCTTTGTTTAGCTGTGTGGCCTGTGGCTGCCCTGTAATTCTTTATGTCGATTATAATAGAAAGATCAAATTTCTCATTTTCTCACCTCTGTATCTAGAGAAATGCAAAATTTCTTACACTTGATCCCTCTGAGCCCTCCTTTCCCAGATTTGCTTACCAATACTTTGTCACTGTCACCTCCTTGGTGATGACCTGCTTGTATTCATCCGTGCATTCAGAAGAGTTGCTCTGGTAAATACAAGGCCCCCAGTTTCCAAATCCCATCATGCTGCACATCCCCACAGCACTTAATTCATGGAGCAACCTATTTCTGTCAGTTGCTTCCTTCTCTCCAGTCTTGGCTATCCCTGTTAGATTTCATTACAAATTAGCATGGTTTTAATTGGGAATTGAGGGCCAGGCTATTCCCCCATCTTTGCAAACACAAGGAGATCCAGAACGAGGCATCTTCTGTACCAGGGTCTTTTATCCTCATGGCATTGCTCTTACTTTCTCTGTCTTGATGAAGTGTCAGGACTCCAAGGACACAAGGAAGGCAAATGTGGGAAACCACCACAATTCCAGTGTGGGGGATTTTCCTTGCAGGCAGAGTGAGGTACAGCAGACACGATAAGCAGAGCCCTTCCCAAGGCCCAGTGAGGATTCTTCTGCCATCCCCACCCAGCTCTAAGAGCTCCCCAGCTTTCTGCCCTCTGCCTGCCCATCAAGGCCACTTCGTGCTTATGGAAGAGAATGTGGAAGGGGGAAATCAGTGGAAGCAGTCTGGGTCTATCCACACACCAGGATGGACATAGGTCCTGCCTCCAGCCTGACACTCATCCAAGATACACAGAAACCCTTTTCCCTCTTCAATGCTCTAAGTCCCATGGAAGAGGAATGGCCCCAGGACATGGGGAGCACCATAAGCTGTGCAATACTCTGCTGTCACTGTCCCTACACCACCCAGCACCCACCAACACAGGCAGAACAGAAATGCAAAAGGCCAAATTCCCTTATGCACTAGAGATCCTTCTGCAATCTGCTACGAGGTCTTGGATAAGTCAAATCTTATCTCACAGCAGTTATCTGTGAGGAGTTACATGCAATAATCCATGTATACTTTTATTTTTAATCTTTAGCTGGTACTTTGTGAGACTGAACAAAGACACAGACGTGTTGAGGATTCTACCAAGGGTGCATCTGTCTCCAGATGAAAGGATCCTGACATCAAACTGACTGCAGCTGGGCTGGAAAAAGTTTTAAATCACAGTGATCAACACAAGTTTTGCACCAAAGTACAAACACACATGCCATGATTTCCTCTGGGTGACAGGCAAATCCTGTTACTCTACTTATGAATGGGCCTCATTAAGTAGGAAAAAAATTGTTGGTGCAACCTGTTCCTTTTTAAATTAAACATATTAAAATTGATAGATACCCCTAATTCTCTGCTCAGCCTTTTATGCATTGCAATAACACTGCTCCTATTGTTACGGAAAGTCTTGAGTTTGCATAATCTGCTTTTCATTTCCCTGACAGCTGCAGATCATTCTTGTGACTAAATTAAAAACAGTTTCTTTCAAGAACTCACCAGATCTGTCCTCCTTTTTCCTCCCTGTACTTACCAGTTAGGGAGAAAAAAAGAAAACAAAACCTTCCCAATAAGCATTAAATCCCATCAAGTCAGGCTGGAAGGTCACCTCATCCATCCCTCTGCCCTGAGGCAAAAATCAACTCTCCTTAAGCCATCCCTGACAGATGCTCACCTAACTCTAAAAAACATCCATTGATGATTTCACAGCCCATCCCTTGGCTTACCTCATGCCTACAAGTCTGACCTCAATGTCCCTTACCACAGTCAAAGCTCCTCACTGCTTGTCCTGTCCACACTGAACTTGGGGAGACTCTTTCTCCTTGCAGAAGAGTATTTCTCCTCACTTTGAAACAGACCTCAACACGGGTGCCAAGCTTTCCCAGGCTTTTCACTCCTCTCATTTATTTTAAATATATCTGTCTACAGCCTTGAAAACTCAGGCCTGTTTCAGAGCCCAGCACTCCAGGACAGGCAAGTCAAACACTCCTCAGCCCCTTCCTGCTCCTGCTGTAATTCCTGTCCTACAGAAGTGAGTGGATAACACAGGAGACCGAGGTCTTTGCTGCCCGGGACAGCAATGGACAGGCACTGAGAGGATTCCAGGATGGCTTTCAGGCTGGTGTGCACCACCTGCACCCTGCCACTGGTGCCAGACAGGCTGACCAGAGCATGCCCAGTTCCCAGGTGGGCAGCTGGATGCTCACACAACTCATTCAGCCCCAGGCCAGCCAGCCCAGCCACACAAACCCAGCAAAACCCAGCGGGGTGGGCTCAGCCAGTTTTGAGGACAGCACCACAAGCAGTGACGAAATACAGGAAGTGAGCTGTGTGGGTGGAAAAGTGGGGAAAAAACCCAGGAAGTTTAGAAGAGGAAGGGGAAAGAAGCTGGATGATAAAATGAAAAGTGCAATGACCTGCTTTGCCCCACGTCGGCCGTGCTAGAGCTGACCTTGACTGCAAAAGATACACCAATTTCCTGAAAGGCAGCAAAAAGGAAAACAAGGAATGAAATCTCACAGTCGGCTGAGGCTTACAGCAGCACTGAGAACTTGCATTCTACATGTCATGTAATAAAGCCCTAAGCCTTGGAGGTTTGGGGATTTCTCTAAGTTGACAGTTTTTGCTCCAGGACAGGGTTTGGCCACTGCCTGGCTCTGTGCACAGATTTCCTGGCTCTTCTAGCCCAGCAAGGCTGCTCAGTCCCGTGTTTTGGGCACCCTTAGTACACTCAGCCAGCCCTGTGCTCAGCTCCCAGCACGAGGGAAGCCTCCAGGGCAGCCTGACACACAACACCCAGAAGATGCTATTGCAGGTGCCTGACACACGCCAGGCACGGCTGAGCTCGGGGGGCAGGGCCGAGGCAGCCAGCCCTGCTTGGCATCTCATCTGGTGACTGATTTGCACTGACATGCTGTTCCAATCACAGCAATTCTGCATGATACCAGCTGCTTTGCCGGATGGAGGGGAGCACAGGCCTGACAAATAGGATAGTAAGTGCTCGTTAAGGACATTACTCCAGAACTCCCAGCTGTTACGTTTTCGCTGTGAGAATTTAAAGGTATCTTGTTAAAGATGTAACACAATGTCAGCATCAACAGTTTCCTCCTGTTTTGCCTTCCAAAGTGTCCCGTCCTACAGAGCTTTATTAATACAGGTTGAAATTTCCAGATTTAAAGGCTAATTAAATCCCACTTAAAGCTTTCACAGAGGGGATTAGCTGGAACTTACCCACTGCTTATGCTGCTGTTTGGTTTGTGTGGGCAAAATGCAACTAAAAACACCTTTCCCAGGGAGACCAAAACCAACTTTGCACATTTGCACACGGAGAGAAACGATCCATACAAATAAAACAAACCAGTCCACAACACCACACTGGTTACAGCCAGTGCACAGTGCCCGTGAAATACCAAACCTTCATGGAGCTTAGGGAACTTTCCGTATTACATCTGAAAAATAAAAATGATACTGTTCCATTCTGTATATGGCTTAAGAGGAATAAAACTTGTATGTACTGTCATTAGCCTACATATAAGAAAAGACATACAGAGATAAAAAGATCTACTTATTTAGATAAAAGGCACATGTGTTGGAGTATAGCAATATCACCCAATTGAAACTAAATTCCAATGCATTTGATTTCACCCACCTGTCACAAAATGCTAAATGGAAGAGTACAGGCAAATTAAACATTTTTCTATTTTATAGAAAGGACAGAGTCAATAAACATGTTCATTTTTACATTTATTTGACAAAGTGGTGTACACAGATTAATCTTTGCAAAATAATAATTGTGTATGCACAGTGGATGGTTTGCAGACCAGAGTTAGGGACACAGTGTGTGACAACATTGCACAAAGAGTTCTTCCACAGAATCTTATCTTTCCAGTATTAAAATACATAAAATAGAGTGCGACTCTTTTATTTATTGTGGTGAGGTAAACATTTCTTCCTTCAGAGCAGTGTGGCTTTTATGCACCTTCAAGAAAGCTGCTAACGATACCCTTCTCCTTCATTCTGTCAATAACTACAGACCTAGTGGCATATTTATTGCTGTTCTAATGGTCACACATTTTTTCCTTGAGCAATATGTAGAGAAAGAAATGGAGAAGGAAAAACCTGCAGGAATTGATGATAGCAACCTATCAGTACTACTTGTCTCAAGAGCCAAAGATTAGTGCAGATAATTTATTTTGAATGTAACAGTTTTAATGGAAATGTCAAGAAAAATTTATTTACATTTTTCTAAGCAGAACATGGTATTGATTACAGCTGCTCAAAAAATCACAATTAGGAATTTATTTCACAAAATTTTATACGTCTGCCCATTTACAAGACCAGATCATGATATCCCCTCATTTGTTCACTGTTCAAATTTATTGATGATTTTCAGCACATAATTCCTGGGCAGAGAGATTTGCACAAAGTTCTTTAGTTACACAAGCTCTTTAGTATTGCCTTCTGTTCCCTGAATGAATGATTTGTGTAACTAACAGCTTGAATTTTGATTGTTACAAAAGAGTGTATAATCAAAATGAATCTTGGTCAATATCTGCGTACAGAAACTTAGAATTTTTTTTTCCTTATACGTATTTTTACTGATGCCTGAGAAGTCAAATACTTTAAAAATTGAAAAGTTCATTTGTGCTTTATTCTCAATAAATTAGAAATGGTTTTTGGAAGTTGAATCAACTGAAGAATTCTCCATGCTCTTGAGAGAAAACTGCTTCAGTTTCTCATCTCACTTTAAAACCTCACAGCAGTGACATTTTCACAAAAGAGGTTATCTTAACAAGTTAGCAGCCATTTCCTTAGTGGCAGACACATCCTCCTGGAGCCCCCTGTATGGCACTGCTGTACCTGAAAATACACCAGGGCATTCCCAAAAACTAGGAAAGAAATGAATCACATTTCAATGGTTCATAGGCACAGTAAGAGTGGGAGGTCCTTTCACTACCAACTACTCAATCCCTTTTCCTATTGTGAGGTATCCATTGGCATCAACAAAAGAAAATGATCTTAAGGCAAAACCAGTGATTTCTAAAAAAAGAAAATAAACATCACTCATTTGAATAAAAATAGTATTGTAAGCACAGCTTTTTACATTACTGTAAAAGTCCATAAAAAATATAAACCCACTATTAGTTTGCTGACCCTTTACAATATAAAAACATGAATGAAAATACTGTGAAATAGGTGACCTAAATGTGTTCAGTTAAAGAACAATTCTGTTGACAGAAGTAAATGATTACTTATTTTGTCTTATCATGAGTTTATCAGTGACGATTTCGGAAGGAGAGACAAACAAGAGCTTTATGGAGTGAAGAATTACTTATTAGAGTTGTGACTAACAAAATCACCAAAATTAGATACAGACATAGGTACTGTTCAACATTGTAGCTGCGAAATTTCTGAAGCCCAACTTGCAAGCCTGAGTTGGCCGTGTATCTCCAATTAAGTCCACCAAGCCTGATGACTGCTCAGGAGAACTCCATTAATCCTCTGAAATAACAGCAGGAATGATGCCTTGTGAAACACAAGTACTTTCCATGAGAATAATCTTCAAGGTGTTATTTTTTGGCCACACTTGCCACTGCCTTCTTTGCTGCGTCCTCAAGGTCATTGGCAGATGTGATGGGGAGGCCACTTTCACTCAGAATACGCTGGGCTTCGTGGACATTTGTTCCTAAAAAAGAGCACTGACTAGAATTAGTAATTAATATTGATGAATAAATGAACATCTCCTAGCACATCTCTCAAAAATCAGTTAATCCTTCAAACTACACATGGTTTCAGTTTAGCAACAGATTAAACGAGTGCCTTAGACTGGGCTGAGAAGAAGGAGCTCGTAATTCCAATGACAATCTGATAATGGCACTTGTGTGCACAACAGGGGCTTTGTGAAGATTAGAGGGTCAATGCAGCATCCCCCAGAGCCAGCAGGGACATCCAGCAAGAGCAATGGATAATGGACCACGTACCAGGCTCTATTAATGGCATTTATTAGCCACAATCAGCTACAGCTAATCAGTGAGTGAACAATAACTAAAATTCACCTGTGATAACTGAAAGCTGCAAAATGGGCTGTTGAAAGGCAAAGATTTGGGTAATCCTGAAAATTTAACTGGGTTTAAGCTGCTCTTGAATATGCTTTTGCGTTTTTACTAAAAACAGGGAATACAAAGGTCTCTGAAGTATTCAGCATGACACCATTCCCTCCTCTGCTGCTGCACTAAATTATTATAATCACAGAAACATTTAGGTTGGAAAAGACCCTTAAGATCTTCGAGTATGACTGGAAACCCAGCACTGCCAAGTCCACCAATAAACCATGTCCCTGAGCACCACATCCACCCCACCTCAAGGAGAATGTACGGTCACGCAGCTCAGGGGCTCCATTCTGCATGGAAAAAGCTCAACTTCAGTCAATAGCCTGAAGCACAGGGAAGGAAAAAAATCCAAAGCTGAAAAAGATATTTCAGGAAAATATATTTTCCCCACTTCTCAAACTTGTCTAAAAGACATGGGCATCACCTTCCCATTTACTTTATCTCATTCTTTTTGGAAAACTAAGACTAACAGAAAATCTGAATTCACCAGAGCTTCCTCCAGCAAAGCCAAGTGAAACTTTTGATCGCTGCTATGCCCTGCACCACAGAAGAACATGGAGTCACATATCCTACTGAGGAAGCAGAACCCACTTTGGGATCACACACTAGTCACAAGCACAAGGACCCAGAGCTGATCCTCTTTAGAATAATTTCTATCCTACTCCTCCATGTCATGTTCCTTGTTCATTTGCCATGTCAAAATGCTTAATTACTTTGTAATTCCTAGACCTAGCAAAATGAATTTTAATTATATTTGGAGCTATACACTAATTATACCCTTAATTATTAACCAAGCAAGAAGCTGTGCAACTTCCAGAATGCTCATTTTAAAGGAAGATTTTTTTTTTTTTTTTTTTTGGCAGACTTCATAGAACATCTGAAATGGTACAACAGAAGTGGAGCATTTCAAAAGCCTGTTTCATCGACATGCTCAAGTCAGGATTCCCACTCCTGGTGCTAAAAGGGACCAAAGACATCCCTGTCACAGCACTTTGTGATGGGAGAGGCAGGAGCCAGGAAGAGGAATGTGGGACCCCATCTGCTCCGTCTGCAAAGGCACCGGCAGCACAGGTCATGCTTCCCATTGTTGAGCAGAGGAAACGCTGTAGGGTTTGTGTAGGAAGGTCAAAGACATCTGAAATCTTTGACAGAAGGGGGATTTGGTTGCTTAGCAACACCCAGAACTGTACAGAACTTTTTCTACAGAAAAAAAATAATATTATGGGCAAAAAAAGAGCACAATATTTGATTTTTGTTCAATCATCCTATATAACGTAATGTGGAGGCTGCTACTTGTCAGTCCAGCACTGCACAGGGAAGGCAGGAGCCATTCCCAAGGTTCTCTTCTCTGCTGAGTCCCTCATATTCATACAGTGATTCCCAACAAGCCTTGAAGGTTTTGTCTTTTATTTAGATACAAGTGTGATAAACATTTTAAACAGTCTGTACTGATCTCTCAAATAGGATTCTACAGGACAAAGTGTTGTGAGGAGAAAAAAATGGAAAGAGGGAAATTTTCCTGGAAATTTTCCCACAGAGAAAAAAATATTGTGCTGTTTGCGATAGCCATGTATTTAAAACTAACTTTTGCTCTTCACTAAGTGGCCAATATTAATTTACTAACGGGTCAGAGAGGGAACAATACGTTGGATCTGTTCTGCACTGCATTGATTGCTCTCCACACCACTTGTCTAACATGCATTACAAAATCAATACAAAACACAGGCCCCTGAGAAGGGAGGGGGAGTTTATGCAGGGAAATGAAATGATGAAAGCTGAAAAAAAAATTCTCACTGCAGTCAAAAGAGTATGAGTACATTTTGTATTTCTTAAATAAAACACTTTTATAGGCAGGCCATGGAACTAAACACACTTTTCAGCAAGCATTTCCTTTGCTATAATTTTCTTTTTTTTTAGTGATAGCCTTTTATCTCATTGTGATTAAGTATTTTAGCTATGTGGAAAATATGGAAATTATAATGAGCCTGCTAAAAGCAGAGGTAAAAGATTTAAAATTAAACATTCAGAAAACACTGGAAACATTTAGGTATCTACAAAGAATACCATCTTCTTGCAACAGATGTTAAAATAAACAAATAAAGAATCCCACTATTCCAGCATTAACCTTCTGCCACTGGATGGTGTCAGAGAACTGTAAACAGAATCCCATATCCAGGCTATCAGAATAATCTGCCCTTCACCTACCCTGCAGCCAACTGAGAAAAGGTGAAAATTCACAGGGCTGGAGGCTGTGGGGCTTTTGTTGTTGCTGGGTTTTATTGTTTGGGGTTTTTTTTGTGTGTGTGGGGTTTTTTTTAAATTGGATTCTATGAAGACAATGGCTTTCTAATTAGAAAAAGAAGCTTTTGTCTTCTGACACATATTACTGTCAAAAACACTCCATGGAAAACCTGGAAAGATATAATTTTATCGGCATGTACCTTCAGGCTTTGTAATCTAAACATCCTCCTGCTGAAACCTGGGTTCTGGAACAACCTCTCAGTCTGTGTAAATGCAATCTCTCACATTTACACTTCTGTGGACCTGAAATCTCTGCTACCAGTAGCAAAGCAAATGTATTCAACTCATTACCAAAAAAATCCTAATAATAAATACTCTGTCTAAGCATGTCTCTACCAGGGGTAAGATCACACGAGCACACATTGTGAGAGGCTGAATGAAAATCAAACAAATCAAACACGCCCAGTCATACTCCATATGCAGGATTTGGATCCTTATTCACTTGCACTGCCATAAACCCATCAGGAACAGGCTAAATTGTCACTGTGTAATGTTGATGGTCGGAGAGGCTGCAGGACTGCAATGCAATTTCTGGCTGTTCAGGTAAATAAGGCATAAGAGCACAAGACACAGTTATATACATTTGGTATGTGCTAACAAATAGACGAATAATAAAAAAAATACTCTGATCGACCCAAAACATTCTGCTATGACAAAAAAATTCACAATATGCAGAATGTCAAAAATTACTGGTGACATGAGCAGGTTGTGCCCATGTTACAGTACCCATAGCAAGGGTCCAGCTTTGGCATGCTGCACTGCTGAGTGCACGGAGCCAAACCTCCCCCTGGCATGGATCCAGGCTATGCCATTCCTGTCAGCCCACAAGCTGGAAACTTGTGGCCTCTCAGGTCCCAAAGACAGGTATTCGAGAATAAGGTTTGAAGTTCATCACTGTTAACCTTCTGTCAACAACATTTGATTTGAGGTTTGGCTGGTGAGAAGCTTTAATTAGTGACTTTTAGGTAGGGAACATAGAAAGTTTTGGTGGCTTACACATCTTACACCTGTTGGCTCTGCAGTCAAGAATAAACCAACTTCCACTGCTTACCTGTGAGAGACAATTAAACTCCTTCTATTCTGTCCACTCCATTTGCCCTTTTCTACCTTAAACTTCCCCCAAAGAATATTTTAATCTTTCCCTCTGCCTCATGTTTACATCCTAACAGGGAAGGGCACATTTAAATTTGTGCTGAATGTTTAAACCCAAGATGTCTGAGTAGGCTGATCTGAATGAAGTTGTGTCTTTGCTATATCCGATTCTTCTCTCTTGACAGGCAATTTGGGATACTAAAAATCAAAAAATCAGGCATACATACTAAACCATACTTGCAAACAAGATACACAAGATGGAGCAAAATTTCACCCATGTGTAAAAGATTTCTGAAGATACTAGAACATTTTAGATTCTGAAGAACACACAAGGTCACTAATCACATGAATGAAAAATAGAAAAAAATTTGCATTCAGACATGTGAATAAAAACCAACTTGTTTCTAGTTGAGTTTCAACATAATTAAGTAGTTATGATCCCTCCCAGTTTTTCTTGTCCTATGACCAGAGAAGGAGAGAATTCATTTTTTGAAAGAGAGAGGACATAAAATTTCCAGCATAGGAGCAGACATCTAATTCACAATTCTTTTTTATTCTTCCCTCTTTTCATCTAACTCTGAGCTACATAAATGAGAAGCAAGGTTTGGCTTCCCTTCAGCACTCCTAGTCAGTTTTCACAAAACTTAACTGAAGTGTATTACATTTTAAAGGGAAAAAAATCCTACATAAACCCAGCAGCAGCTACTTTTCTATCTGTAGAAGATGAAATCTGGAATATGTGGTTTCTCCACTTGTCCATGAGCTTTTTAAACAATAATCCTGTGTCTCAGCTGGTGAGTTCTTTACTGATAAGGCAAGCAAACATATGTAATTATAAAGTTACCATTTTCAAAGAGGAGAGTAATCCTTTCTTTATCCACTGGTAAAACGGCTTGTAATTATTATACAACTGAGAACAAAGATTTGTCCACAGAATCCTACTAAATCAAGACAGATTTGACTGATTAAAACTCTAGTCATCAAGACACTTGTAGTACAGTGCATGTGGGCAAAGAGTCTTTAAAGTGCAGGTCACAAATCTGTTAGATTTAGGGGAATAATCACAAACCTTCTGTTGGGAAAATGTTCAAAATGGAAACCCAAAAGAGTGCTTGTTCCTTTTTCTCCTTTTGAACTGTAAAATGTTATCAGTGATGTTTTAAAAAGTCTTGGGTAGTCTTATTACTTCCACAGTACTCATTATTAATTCAAAATCCTTATAAGTTTAAATAACCCGGTGTGAGTTCAAAGAACAAGGAAGACGATTAAGGATCCAGAGGGATTGATTTCTGAGGAAAGATTAAAAGGACCAAACATACACGAATTGCTTGGTTAGGTGATTAAGGAGGCAGAGAAAGCAGCAGTGACTCACTAACAGTTCCAAAGTATAACATCTGAAGTTTGTAAGCATCATAGCTCATTGTTTAGGATGAACACGAGGAATAAGAGGAGGAATTAAAAAAACTTTTGAGATAAAGATTATGCAAAAGCGGGAGTTTGCTGCATTATTGTCAGAGAGAGCTTCCTAAAGAAAATGTGGTTCTGCCATTTCCAGAGTCAGCAACCAGTCTAGGAGAAACATTATTACAGCCCTAGGAAAGAGTGAGCAATCCTGGGAAGATGGTAACCCAAAGATGTTTGCATTTAAGTCAGCATTTGACACTCTGAAGATTCAGCTTCGGTCTCTGTGGATAGAGCAGCAAATGACACAAAGGTCACAGGCACAAGAGGAACAGGCACCTCTGCAAGGCTTTCACTCTTCTGTACAACCATGGAATCATCAAAATTACTGGAGAAAGGCCAAGCAAATGCAGTGGCAGACCCAGCAGACTGCAGTTTAAAATGAGCAAGTTGCTCTTCTTGTTTCTCTTGTAACAGTTTCAAAAATCACAACAGAGACATCTTGTTCATAGGAAAAACTAATGGCTTTTTCAGTATCTTCACTTAAAAGGAGCAGTTACAACAGTTGAGAAGTCTTGCAGATCTGACAGATAAACTTTTTCCCAGCTGTGAAAGACAGGAAAAGTTTTTTTGCTATGACAAAAAGTGAAACAACATTGCCTAGAGCTGATAAACAATGAGATTTAATATAATGAAACTTTTCTGCTTCTAAGCAACATCCATCAGTCTCTCCTTCATCCATATTAAACTTTTTACTCAGTCTCTTAAGGTGTTGACTGGTGCTGCATCATCCAAAGAAAATTTTCACAATTTGTTTCTAAAATCCATTTTAGAGTATTTAAACTTCCCTGCACTCAGCACAGCAGAAGTCATGCCAGCACGTGCAGCGTAGCACGAGAATGAGGGAGGGGAAAGCTCTGCTTTCTCCTGAAACACAAAATGAGCATCCCCCTAACCAAAGGGCTCCATGGGCAGCCTGCATGCGTCCTCAGGAATCCTGGTGAGGGTACGTTTTGAAAAGGAAAAAGCCTGAAGTGTTCAGAACGTATTTTCCTCCCCCTTCTATCACAGCGTGAAAAACCACCTCAGTATTGCATCTCAGGTCCATAAAGGGATGCATTTCCTCCTTTCATCACGAATGCTGAGTGACAGGACATTTTATGCTCTTTACACACACACAAACCTGAATATGGATGGGTTTGAGTAAGAGGCCTTAAAACTCACCCAGAAATCTCTCTGTTTTCCAAACCTACTTGGCCAAAAAGAAATATTTTCAGCTTACTGGGGGTTGTGTGCTGATTGCAATCAAGGCACTTTTCACTCAATGGCAGAAGACTCTCCCTCCTTCAGGGCACTTCTCAGAAATTAGAGGCAGAACTCCACACCCACTGCCATTAAAGTCTGTAACTGCCAAAGACTGCTTGTCCTCCCCTCTCTATGGCTTTTTTGTTTCTTGTGAAACAATGCTGGATGCACTAAAGAAAAAATATTCCTTACCATTACCAAATCTTCTGGTTTTTAATGGATTTTAGCTGGATTGGGTCTTTGGGCAGGGGACCATGTTACAGTAATATCTCTCTTACAAATACCATTTCTAACATCTTTCTTTTAATTATGGCACTGGTGTAAATGTAAGAAAACTATGTTTTGCTGCAGGTTTAGCAATAATGGAATTGCATTCAGTAAAAAAAAAAAAATTGAAAAAGAAATACCTTCCCGTAAACATAAACTTGCATCAAAATAATTCCTATTTGCATTGCAAATCTTACAGGCAAACTCATAATGTTTCCATTGCAAAATTTCATTGCTTCCAATGCCATCAAGGACCATAGATGAGGAAATATGAGTTTATTGACTTCAAGTTGTGCTGTGGCTGAAGAATTGGACATATTCTCATTGTGTGGGACCAATCTGTTTAGTGCTTTTGATACAGGGGGCTTAGAATTTTAAGAGTTAACTACTGACCGCGGTATTGCTAGTATTGCTAAATTCTGCAGCTAAACAATGTGTTACAATACTTAAACAATGCTTAACACTCATTGCGCTTGCCAGGCAAAGGGAAGGATGTAAGGGAGGATATGGGGAGGTGTTGTAAAATGTATTTAAACCCTGTTGGTACGCACTAGCCAAACTTTCACTCAAGACCAGGATCCAATTATTAATTAAGACCACCTCAACCTAAAGTACTCATTAACCTCCCACAAACAGCTGTGGCTGCAGGGCGGGCATTAGCCCTATAAATCAAGCCCTGGGAGGAGCCAAAGGTGGAGGTGGTTGTTCCTGGTTGCTGAGTGCTGTGTGTTGCTGGAGCTCTGCGCTGAGAAATTATAATCCAAGGATCAGAAGACTGCGAGCTCTGGCACAGGGAGGATCCAGGACCATTGACAAGGGGAAGAAACCATGACCAAAGATCCTGCTTTTGGAGCCTGAAACCAGCCTAAGCCAGCTCTGAAGTTTGGACTTGGGCCAGGAACACAAGGAGTCTGAGTGAGAAGGCGAGGTAAAAAGTTCAACCCGAGGAAGACGACTTACTTCATCTGAGGAAGACCTTTACTTCATCCCAGAGACCCCGGCCCGCGACCACCAGGTGGCACTGCGCAGGCGCACTGATATGTTAATGACTTCAGAGCTAATTAACGAAGCGGAGGCAGGCAATGAGTATGTATAGGCGTACTGTGTAATCTGATGCATATGTAGTTTGTAACTGGATAAACACCAAGCCAAGAGCCGCTGAAGGCATGCATGTCTTTGGAGGAAAGGTTCCCCCATGCACCCCAGCTGATTAAAACATACCGACTTTGCAGCTTTCAAATTGTGGAGTCTTTTCCGCGTATCACTTTGATATGGAAGAAATCCCACATTGATTACTGGGCACACGAGGGATGACTTTGGTCTGAATCCAGTAGCACTCACCTTCCAGTCTGACCACCAGAGGTACTTTCAGCTCGAGCTCTTGGCAGGCTTTGGTGATTCCATTGGCTATAATGGCACAGTTCACGATCCCACCAAATATGTTTACAAGGATTGCTTCAACCTGTAGGAAAGAAACCAAGGAGGAAATAAGTGGGGGCTTGTTTATGTTTTGTTTTGACTTTGTTTTTTAAATAAACGCAGGTCAAAGATCCAAACCAGGGTACCAATGCCCCTCTGTCTGGCAGGTTCTCATTTATGCAAGGTACAGGCTTCACCTCTGCACTCAGAGAACCTGAGTCTGAGTCTATTGTTACTCCAGTGATTAATTGTCTTGGTCTAAACTGGCATGGTAATTAATGTCATAAACAAAGCATTCTACAAAAACATATTTTAAGGTCTTTTTATTTATATTTATATAAATATAAATTATATTTATATAAATATTAATAAAAAGACCTTAAACGATCTATAGTCTGATTATTTTTAAAATGTATTGAATAATCATCAGAGGTTGGAGCTCAGAAAACACAGGGTGTGAATGTGTGATGCACATGCAATGAAATATTCATGAGGACACTTCACAAAACAATCTGGATCTTCACTTTATCACAAGCACTATAGAGGAAAAGGTAATATACTTGCCCTGACTTGATAAAGAGGAGTAAAAATCCCTTCTAATTAACAAGGAGAGGCATGTAATGAAGAGCATTCATTACAGCAGGTTAACTGATAACCTCAAAAAACTGCTATTCATCAGTTTCTGGAAACTGCAGTTTCTCCACCCAATTCACAATTAAATTGCCCTTCACAACATACAAGACATTAATACACAAAAGATATTAATATGATTTCTTTCCACTTGGTAAAGTAGCATAAGATAAGCCCATATTCCAGGCTTCCAACCATGCCTTATCATGTTGAGGAGGACACCACAGGGATAGAGCCCCGCTGCTTCTCATTCCACAGCGGGGCTAATCCACTTTTGGGCTGCCCTACAAGAAGCTTCACTGGGTGTCACAAACAAGCTTTGCCAGAATCGTGTTGACTCAAAACCTGATAAGACAAAGAAGGGATTAGGTCTGAAGGAATGAAATATCACTGCATTGCACTGGTGCATGATGTCAGCTGCAATTATGCTCAACTCACTGCACCAGAGGAGGGCATTCACTTTGCCCATCTCCAGGTAGCCAGGCTCATACCAGCACCAGGAAAATTCCCTGAGGTCATGCATGTTTATAGCTCTGCACAATCAGGTTTCATATTTCTTGACAGACAAAATGTGACAATTAACTCCTGTGATGTGCACTCATGCACACACGGAGTTCAGCACTGGTAGTAATACTGCCATCCACAGTACAAAAGCAAAACAAAACATCTCAACAAATGCTTTACTTCCCATAAGACAGGGACACCTTTCACTAGACCAGGTTGCTCAAAAGAAGATCCAGTGCATTTTCAGTTCATGGAGCCCGTGTATGGCTCATGCTACGGCTTCCTCATCCCAGGCAGAGCACAGGCATCAGGAGGAAATTTATAACCCAGTCAAACAAGAACATACAATTTAACTGATTTTATAACTCTTCCTTATAGTTTAGACACTTTCTTGTCATGTTAAATGCATGCATTTACCAGTTAATGGTTTTCTGAATCTTAAGTTGGTGATGCCATTGCAGTTATTTATTTCACCTTTGCGTTACAAAATCCTTAACTCTGCAGAAGCTACAAGAGTAAAACCTTAGAAGGCCCCTTCTCTGCCTTGTTCCCATTGCTTGTGCACACACAAACATTCCTGGTGACAGGAAGTAAAACCTAAGAGAAAAAAACGGAGCTCTTCCAACTCTCATCCCATTAACCCTTACGGCAGAGATATCTCTATGCAAAACACTTCGGTGTTAAAACACCCTGGTGATGGATTCTAACAGTGGGACACGCCACAGACACCACTCCACCCTTTCTAATACATCCTCCTAATTCAGGGACATTGCACCAGACATGTGACAGATCAACTTAACCAAGTGTGTTTACATTATTAGAGATAAGGAGGAGGATTTTATGCCCACTACGGATATTTTAATTCCTAGCGCAGACTTTTTCATTTAGGGATCTGCTTTTCAGCTTTCAAGCTGAATTCTAATCATGTCTTCTAATCCATTGGCAGCAAAAGGAAAAAAAAATGAAGGAAATTAGATGCAGCTTGGATAATTGATGTTTGTGTGCTTGGCTTTAATAAAAATACACTGTTAAATTAGAGAGGAGTCTAAAAGGATTCAATCAATAAGAAACTGAATCAGGTAGAGAATTCGATCTTGGGTTTTATCGTAATCTTCCAAATAAACCAGAAGATCAGTTCAAATGATGCTGAGATTCACTTTAACTCTGCTGAAATCTGTGAACATTGTTTATATATGCTTCTGTAGCCTGACTAGATCCTGCATTTCCACCTGAAAGAACTTTAGCATTCAGACACAGTAGATGGATGAAGAGGTTTTCAGTGTTTCACGTCCACAGAGAATGCACTGTCTCTGTATTACTTAAGTCTATGAGAAAAATAAACCTCCTGTAGCATATCAGAACCATTATATACCCATATGCTCAGCATCTAATGCCTATGGACTATTAGACATATTAAGGAGAGGGCAAATTGCCTGCATACAAGACAGGTTACTAAATAGCATCATTATTCTAATAACCATTTTTACCTTCCAGAATGCCTTATAAATGCTTTTTGTATTTCAGCAACATTATCACGGGAAAAAAAGATAGTAGCATATCCATGGGTCAAGCTTTTTTAATGCAGCAAAACTGACAGATGTGAAATCCCCATCAAATGTACTTGCAACTGATTATGGATTCCTCTGGAGAAATAAGGGAACCCACAATGGCATGGAAACTTCACCACCAATGTTGGTAAAACCCCACAGTCTCCCAGGCCTCAGCACCAATGCTGGGAAGCCAAAGGGATAGAAACTGAGTGCTGCACTATCATCACTGCCTTCATGTTAGATATGTATTAAATCTTTGCAAATACTGCAATAGCCATTAATCCCACAGCTCCTAGGTGCTGTATGAACAGGTATGCAGACACACAGAGAATATTTTCTTGAGATATGAAAGTAGATATATTTATGTATAGCTATATCTATATAAAATCTATGTTACTTCATTAACAAAACTAGCAGTTTTAATTTCCAGTCACTTTTTGGTAAAGTCAGCCTTGACAAAGCCTGCAATTCTACTTTGAATGTTTGGCACTAAAAAAAAAAACCCCACATTGCAAATAAATGTAACTGTGTATAACCAAAGTAATGGTGTTAGGAGATTACTGCTAGAATTGTATTGGATCACCAACATGATCCACAAGGCTGCCAGGTTCCACAAAACTAAGGGCATTTTAGGTAGAGCAGAAGCAGCTTCTGCATAGCTGGCTACTTTCTAAAATCAGATAGAGTGTATGTGCTTTTACTGTTTTCTCTTCTTATTATTATTTTCTATAAAAGTGTCCCCAGCCTTAATGAAATGCACGCTGAGATGTGATCATCACACACTTCAGGATGAACAGAGGCAGCACCATAAAGCATTTCACCTTTCCCACAGCCCATCTATAAATCCACACCGGGGACGTCTGGCTGTCTGCAGCCACTGCTTTCCCCTCCGCTGACCTTCCGAGCCTGCACCAACCACGGCAGCTCTGCACACAAGAAGAGAGAGGACAGAAGCTTGGCACTGGCAAGTTGCTGTTCCTCTTTGATTTTCCACCTTTGCTGTTACCACAGAACAACTCCAACAGGTGTAGGATTACAACGTGCTGCAGCACCAACAGGTACTTCCTACAGGCAGAGGTCTGAATCTCACACAAAGCAGACACTCAAGCATGGACGCAGCTTAACTTAGGCTGAGGTTCATCAGCACAGGGAGAAGACCCAAACATGGGCAGCCCCATAAAGAAGTTGTCCTGCTTTCCCTCTCCCTCCTCAGCACATAAATACCCCTCTCCTGTGCCTAGTTTCTGCTCGTGTATATTTGAGAACCTCTTTCACTACCCTCCCCACATTATCTCATCTGATGACATCAAAGACTTGCAACAGTTTCCAGTTATTCACAGAGTCCCATGCATGCCTTGAGACTTTGTACACATCTTTTCCTTTATATGCACACACAGATGCATGAGCATTCAGAGAGCGAAGTATAAATATCATGAAATCACCAATATAGTCTCTGACCTTGCTGGAAATTGTGACTTTGAAGTTCAATCCATGTATTTCAGATGAAAACAAGCTATTCAGCAACTGTCAGTAAAACTACATCTGCAGCACATTAAAAGCTACACTAGCAAAGAACGTGCTCACGGTTTGTCTGATTGAAGTCTGAAAAAACCTACTTTTTATTTCAAGCAAACTGAATTAATTCATTGACCACTCCTAACCCTTTCATCAGCTGGAAGTGTACCCAGACAGTATGAAGCAGATTATATTAGTCAAGTTTTCTTCTCCAGGATGCCACAGGGCACATCTATGTGGAAGACAGTGAGTTTGCATGGTACAGCTGGCAAACATGCTCCTGCCTGCAGGCTCCTAGCATTTTTTGAGGTTAAAACATGTATCGTGTCTCCCAGTCCTTCTGGTCAGCAGAGTCATATTTTGTGTCTACAAAAGCATCTTCTTTTACCAGATGAAGTCATTAAGTTGCCAGGAAATAAGTAAGAAAAGCAGGTTGGCAGCTCACTGCCACGCATTTGTTTCTTCCCTCCTTCCTTCGACAGAATAAACACCAATGGAAGGACGATATCTCAAATCACTCAAACATGTCACAGACTGGGGGGAAGCTCACACTGCTGGATGCTGGGACAAAAGCACTGAAGATCCAGATGTATTCCCAGCCCATGGAGGGAAAGTAAAAGTGCTGTCACCTACAGCTGGATCCAGACATCCAGCACTGCAAACATCCAGAAGCCTGACAATCACTGTCACGTAAAACTTTTGTACCCCATTCTGATTTTCAGAGATATTTTACACCTCACATCCCAGGGAATCTCAGTTAAAAGAAGGGCATTGCCTTTTAAGAGGTAGATAGCAATATTAAGAAAAAACCAAACTACTGGGTAAAACGGGATACATAGTTCTTCACTTTGAATCTAATGTAGTGCATTTCATCCTTCCTATTAGTCCACTGGTCTTTAATATTCATTCATTCATAGTTTACCAAAGTTGTTTCAATTTGAAAGAAGCAGATTATCTCCAATTCTCAATACAAAGTAATAAAATGTAATAAAAGACAGATGTCATACACTTGCGTCTTCACTCTTTATCCTTCTGCTCCAACTGATAAACCAGATGCAAACATTTTTTTATATCTCTGTATTATTACAGCTTGGACCAGAGGTCAAATGTAACCTTTTCTTATTCAGTTTTGAAATATTACTCTAATCCTCTATCTTTTTCTATCAGACAACATTTATGGTTCATTTGAAAATAAAGATTAAGCTTCCTGTATCCGAGCAGTATGAAAGATTTACAAACACAAAAACATTTGCTTAAAACACCCACTAGAGGACAGTGCAATTCAATCTGGAAAAGGAATATAAAAATCTCTTTGGAGAGGAGAGCAGTTATTTTTTCTACTTAAAGCCAAACTATATGATTTTGCTTTATAAAAATTATGCAAAATATCATTCTGCCTCTTTGGGATGGAACTTTAAAAGTCTGAAAGTGATAATTTTAAAGAGGTTGAATCAACAAACAGCAAAGCAAGAATGCTTGCAGTCAGGTGAAGAAATACTGATACAATGCAATTTTGAATGTCTTGCAGTATTCTAAAACAGGTCAAGGTTTAAAATTCACTAGTAATGCACCCTGTAGCCATGGCAGGAAAGGAACTCTGATGAACCTCCAAAACACAATTCAGATTGTTCTGTCTGGGGGCACCAACTGCTCTGTAGGAAAAGCAGATTAAGGGTTTTGTCCAAAGCTAATTTTTGGTCCGTATTCAAGAGATTCCTGAGCTATGCAGATCTCACTGAGAGAAAATACCTGGTTCTGCTGCATCCCATTGTTGCATGTGAAGCCCTGCTCTTGGATGGCAGGTGAGAGGGCAGTACCTGGCTGGCACTGGAGGGAGGCCTTTTTGAAATGCAACTCCTTTAGTGCCATGCTAGGAGTCCCAAATACCACATTTTTGCAAAGTAAAGACTTTGCAGGTCCAGTTTCTGGTGTGCTAAAACAGCCAGCCTCCAATCTTCAGTCCTTCCTGCTTACAGCAAATTCAGGATCTAGAACAGGATACGAATTCACTGGCTTTTGCTGGTTTGGAAACAATTCAGCAACAATCCTCTGCTAACTGACCAGATCCAGATTGTGGCCCTTCCTTGGGGTATGAAAAACAGGCAGGCCAGGAGGGGTCTGGACCAGGGAGAGCTCTGGTACTCTCCAATGCCAAAGATACCTCCCAGAATGGACCACCAGGAACATCCCCGCTGTGGGATTTCGTCTTAATTCTCTGTAGCATTGATGCAAGAATAAAAATAAAGGGATCAGAGCTCATTAATGGAATGAGATGAAATGAGGACTGGCAAATTACACATCACAGTACCACAGTGGAAACAGTCCCCAGAGAAATTCCTTTGCCCACTCCAAGGAGTGCATGTTTTGGGAAGAGAAATATTCCAATTCCAGATGCACAGCCTCCTTCAAATTCCAAAATATCAAGGCAGGCAGCAATGTGATCTCAGGAACCTCCTTTTCAGTGAAGTTCAGTGAGAAGTCTCACACCAAGCCTGTTTTGGGAACGTTTCCTCATCTGCAGGACACACACTCAACCCACCCCGAGCCCTGGCACAAACACATCCATTGTGATAATCCACCATTCCTGTGCATCCCTTATTAGGGGATCACATTTGAGATGTGTTTAGGAAGCTGCAAACTATCCCATGCTTCCTGTGTCTGTGCTCCCACCTGGCCAGGCCTCAGTCCACTCCTGTCCAGAAGCCACATCCCCCACATTAAGGCAGAGCAGAGTTAATTAACCCCACCTCGTGATCCAGGCAGAGCAGACAAGTGCCTGCAACCATGCAGTTGTGTTCTTTCACTGACAGGAAGCACAGCCAGCTCCTAATATAATCCTTATTTATGATAAAAAGGGAAAAGAATAAAGAGAGGGAAAATAGAATGTTGAGACCACCAAGTACCATTCTGAAGTATACTTGAGAATCAGGACAACAGCCTTTAGCATTGTTTTGGGGACATAATGCAGCAGGTAGTTGCTAGAACAATTGTATTTTTGGTGCAAATATGGCAGGATAACTTTTCTACCAGATCATGGATATTTGGAATAAATTTGTTCTGACTCTCATTTAAATTTCTGAGCTTCAGTGTGATCAGCCCTGGATGAGCAGTGCAGACGTCAGAACAATCTGCACAACCACATATTGCAAGACTGAAAAAACGCACATCATCAGTCCTTGTGTGTCAGATGAGAGTGCAGTATTTCAGATTGCCCTTTAAATTCCTCTTTGTGCACCCAGAACTAAGGGCAGCTGCATGTTTGGGCCTGATTTGGGGGATATTAATCCAGCAAAACCAAGACGCACCCACGCCACCCCTCTTTAGGCACAAGCAATACACGTTGGTCATTAAATACTCAGGGAACTCCTATTGACTGTTCCATATTAGCATGATAAGTTATAGACACCCTCCAAACCCACTCATCCACAACAGTTTATACAGCAGCATGACTGCAAGTAGTTCTTCCACAATGGCAAAGTCTATAAAAATTGATCCAATATTTGCTGAATTTTGCCTCTGCACTTCAGATTAATTTCTCAGAGGCACGTCATACACTTTCTCTAATGTTTTTCGTGTCTGAAGTTTCAATTAGATTTTTGCTAAACAAGAATCAGCTTTCTGAGAAATAATGCAGCAGTGTCATCATTATTGAAGCACGTGACACAGGAGGTAGCAACATTTCAGCAATGTGTTCTGCCCTGGGGTGCCTCTGTGTACAGTTTCATCATCCTTTATGGTGTGTTAAAAGGCAAAAAGGTCAGACAAGTTTAAATCATTTGAACTAAAAACATGCAATATTCCTTAAAGAGGGAGCACCTGGAGAGGATGGGTACATGATGAATTGGAGCTGGTGCAGGACAGAGTCCACAGCGTGGGCTGCTGCCAGATGAATTGTTCCAAGAGTCAGTTACACTGGATGGTGTGTTGTGGTGTGTGACAGACACCTGGCAGATTATCAAAGCCAATAAATGGCACAATCACAAATACCCACAACAAGGCTTGACTAAGCAGAACTGCTGATTTGATGACTTTCTGTACAAGACTTTGTGTTTAATTCAAGAGTCAGTTAAAAATGCATGTATTATCAGTTTGGAGACATCTCAAGGTGTGCCTTCTCTCTCCCTTCTCATTTGACTTCTTCCCAAGTCCAGCTAGAATGTGCCTTGCTCCAAACAGAGAGTTACTTCATAATTCAGGCAAGAAAAAAACCAAAACCAAAAACCAAAGCCCCACTAAGACCTGAAATCTTGATGTGAATAATATTGCAGGTTCACTAGTGAAATTTATTTCCTGAAACGGAAAGTCACCGGAACCTATCTTTATTTCCTCTTTAGAAATAACCTTAGAAGTACAAATACTGTGTTTATTTGGAGTATCAAAGTACTAAGTAAAAGCACCCATCACAAGGGAGAAGAGAGATGAAGAACAGTTATTCCTGTGCTCTAGAAAGACTTGGGATGTTCCTTTTTGTCACCTGAGAAACATCCGTAACTTCTACTCCCCATGCAGAAGAGAATGAAATGCTAAAGAAGCTCCTATCTAGGTCAGGCTGCTTTTCTTACTGAGACAATGGAAACTTTTAAAAACGAATTCTGTACTTCAAGAAGCTTAATTAAAGTATAAAAATGCATTGTCATGGGTACTGAACTGCATATACACATCTGAAATCTCCAAATAATTAAAACACGTTCTTTTACAGTAACATTGTAGTCATCAAAAATGTGAATTGCTGTGCTCATTAGGTTCCAAATTACTACCACATAAAAATCAGCTCACTTTTAACATGTAGTAAACTGAAGCAGAACTAGTAAATCTCAGAAAGGTACTTAGAAGAGTGATAGACACTGGTCAAGCTTTGTACACAGAATATTCTAAATATACCGCAACTTTCCATCTTAGCAAAGGAAACAGAAGGAGGATTCAGAGCCAAGACTGCAACTAGAAAGGGAAAAAGGGAACCAGGTGCAACCATTTTGTACCTGCCTCCAGGTAGTTTTATTTCTTAGTCCTTAGTTCTTGTAATGAGATGGTGAAAATACAAAAGGGGTCCCTTTACTGTTGTTTTCAAATACAGCGTACAGTTATAGTCTGAAATGCTGCCACAGGATATTGGTTAAAAAGCTTCCATGAGTTGAAAATATACAGCAACAAATTCCTGGAAAGAAAACCACGGAAGACTTGTAAGTACAAGGATATCAAAGATCACGAGGAAGCATCCTCAGACACCTCTTCCTGTGCTCCTCTTTACCTGCCTCTGGCTGCTGCCGGAGAAAACAGATCAGATCAAGACAGATCCAAACCTTACTCAGTGCAGTTACATTCTTCCAGTAAAACACAGCTTATATTTCTTTAATATATCTGTGCAACCCTTTTCCAAATCAAATCACAAAATAGTTGGTGTCTGAGTCATATGTAATCAGTGAAACTTTATCAGTTCCACTGATTACAAAACTGTCTAATCTCAGCAGTTACCACTTAGCATCCATCAGGAATATGGCACTAGACAAGTAATTTGTGATTTTGATTCCTTCTCCTTTTATTTTAATACAATTACTTCCTTGCTCTTTCCTATCCTTTCAAGGATCGGATCCCAGTCAGAAGGTGGGAACAGAAATTAATGCCTATGACTTTATCCACATGTGGAACAAGCTTAAGAAGAGCTTATGTGTCCTCTTCCTCTTGCTTCATCCAGCCTCTGGTGCTCAACCAGAGGAGAGGAGCTTGTTCCTGGGACATACCAAGCTCCAGATGGAACACAGACTAAGGAGAACTAAGACATTCTCCTCCCACCTTGCTAAACTCAGCCTGCAACACTCCCTGACCACCCAGCAGCTCACACTTCTCCCAGTGGTCACCAGCAGTCGGTGACCAGCAGGACTTGCTTCCACCTCAACATTAGTGAGAATTTTTGTTCCAGAAATGCCTCTTCCAAAGGCTGTCCACTCTGGCATTGTATATCAAAGACATTCAGCTCTGGACAGGACTGCTGAAAGACAGATAATGATCTTTATCTTCCACAAGGTTTATATAAAGTAATTTAAACTAAAAAAAAGGTGACATTTTAAAAATTAATGGCCAGTAATAACATCCCCACAAATAGGATGCTAAGCTAAGAACTGTATTATTGCAAAATGGGATGACTCAGGAGTTGACAAACTGGTTCTACATACTTTTTTGGACTGTCTTGCTATTTGCAAAACCATAAAATGCAACTTAACATTTTTTTCCTTAAAGCAAGGGGGAAGAGACTGGCCTGAATCTTTGACAAGTACAAATCAGTGATGTCACTTCGCTCTTCCTAATAATTTATCCTATTGTCTTCACTGAACTTTTTCCACCTATTTTCTGCACTAAAGAGGGAATCACCTTCAGAGAAATAATTATTCGATAATAATCTCCCATCCACTTTTCACAAGTTTATCAAAGCATCTTGTAATAAAACCAGAACTGAATGTTTTAGCCACAACCCCAAAGTGATATAATCAGCAAATCTGAACTGTGGAAGAAGTTATAGAGCTGCATTAAGAAACAGATGGAGTGAGCCTAAAACAATCACAGATAAACCAGCATAATGGAACTTAACTTTAGATTAATCAAGGTTGAGACGCTCGAGGCAACCATGGGGAGTCCAGCACATTAAAATTAACAGGAGATGCATGTAAATCACAGGCTGCTTCTTATATCTCACCCCAGTCCCGTACAGAACAGCACATGGAATTGTAGGTGTCCCTGTTAAACATATTCCCTCGCTTTACAAGTGATTTTGCAGTATGGTCAAGGAAAATATCTGTCTCAAAAAATGGCTCTCCTAGACTTGTTAACTTCAATGAGAAATGGAAAAAGCTTATGAGGATTTAAAACTCCCACATTAAATTGCAAAAAAATGTCAGAACAAGCCTCCAATGTATGCTCTCATAACACTCAAAACTAAGTATGATGAAAACAAACAAATAGCCAGCAAATACTCAGTTATACAACCAGCCACATTTCACACAGCCAAAAGCTGTCACTTGGCTTCAGTAGCACTTTTTCTAAATTCAGATTTTCTGCTGGGTATCAGCAACTTAAACATAGTTCCTTGGTGAGGATTCCAAAGACACAAAGAGGCAACTCCCAAATAAAAATTAATTCAGAGCCTTAATACAGTGCAAAATTCAATAGCAATATTTAATGCTAAGCACACAAGTCCAGCAGTGTCTCATACCTTTTAATCTCAAAATCAGATAAGCAAATACATCCAAAGTAGATTATTTATTCTACAATTTGAGAGCATAAAAGCAAAATTGCACATTTATATCTTCTCACGGTGACATTTTTTTAATTTCCTGCTGGATGATCCACAAAAAGAAAAAATTCCCACTGTTAGAATCTATTTCCTCACCTGAGAAACACATCTTGTTTTCCAATACACACAGCACCAAGACAAACTTGTGATCTGGGCTAGATTGTAGAAGTGAATTGAAAGTCTGTATTTCAAAAGAAAGCAACGTAAATGGTTATAACCACGGAAACGAATGCAGGCAGAAACAGCTTAATGCATGCATTGCATGTAGTTTCTGTTAATTACTTTTTAAGTACTTATGCACAGTAGTGGCTAAAGAGGAATTACATAAAAGGGAGATTACATAAAAACATTTCCAAGTGGGTGTTTTATGCTGAGCCACAGTCTGTAATAGCAGTGCTGATTAACCAGGACAGCCTGTTGGCTTCAGTTCCAAGGCCTTTAATGGCCCACCATGATCTCATTCATAAAATGGCTTGGGTTGGAAGGGAACTTAAAAGGTCATCTCATTCCAACCCCTCTGCCTTGGGTAGGAACAAGGTAGGAATCCCAAGCTGCTCAAAGCAACCTCAAAGCTCACCAACCAGGCCTTGGACACTTCCAGGGATGGGGCAGCTTCTCTGGGAACCTGTGCCAGGGCCTCACCACCCTCACTGGGAAAAAGTAATTTCTTATATCTGATTTAAAAGTACCATTTTTCAGTGTAAAGCCATTCCCCCTTGTTCTGTCACTCCAGGCCCTTGCAGAAAGTCCCCCTCCAGCTCTCTTGGAGCCCCTTTAGGCACCGGAAGGTGCTCTAAGGTCTCCCTGGAGCCTCCTCTTTTCCAGGCTGAACAACCCCAGCTCTCTCAGCCCGTGTCCACAGCAGGAATGCTCCAGCACTCAGATCCTCTTTGTGGCCCTCCTCTGGGCTTGTTCCTGCAGATCCATGTCATTCCCACCTTTTCCTTTTTCAAGAACCAACAGCACAGGTTCCTGCCTGGATTCTGTCCTGCCAGGTGATGACCGAACCGCTTTGTTACAAGTCCCTGTTCCAGACAGCCCTTCTGTTGCTGAATGGAAAACATCACAAATACATTTCTGTGAGATGTCAGCCCAAAGATTTCTACCACACTTTGGGGAACCAACACATAGTTGAGGAACTTGAACTGAAAAAGGGTTTCTTGAATTTGTTATTTGATTTGATAAAGCCATCTCCCAACGAAGTGTGGACACACACTACAAACCTCAAGCTGAGCACTCTCCAAAGCCAAGATACCCTGCAGCACTCTCGACAGCTCTCACCTCAGTGCCACCTTCGAGTGTTTACAAAGAGCAAACAAAAGGACTCTGGTTTACTTCTGCCTAATTAAAATGTTTTAAAAGAATTTAATTATAAAATGCCAAACTACACAAATGTAAAGATCTTTCCTACAGAGAATTAGTGATGAATTGAATGGTTTTTGTTTTTAATCAAACTGTTGGCAAGCGGTGTGGGTTTCCTGTTTGTAAACAACCATATGAATGCTAAACATATTTATTCACAACTTGACATGAAATACAGCTCTGTAATTAATCATTTCCCTATCTAAGTCAGAAAAAATAAACCCCCAAACTTGTATCCCCTCTTATTATGAAATAGTCAGCTACACATAAATGAATAATTATCTGAATTATCAACTATCTACAGATGTGCAGCTCTTTTCAGCCCAGACAATGGCATTCCCCTAATGCAAACTGCTAATCCCACACACATTCACTCATTCTTTGTTTAAAGTGAGAAAATCTCCTTACTTATTAAATACGCTCAATCATGGGCTATTAAAACTATTGTTTCATGTTATCTATTAATTGCAGGCTTCCCTGTCTATATTCACTGCTAAGGTGCCACCCCTCTTATTAATTGAAAAATGCCTGCCTGAGTGGGTAAATGTTAAAGGCCATGGGTTAAGACTAATTCTGCAAAAACAAGGTAACTCTTAAGCTGTGAAAAGTTGTCATTGCTTGAAATCCCGTCTTATTTTGAAAGCATAAAGGCTGAGTTTTAGATACGAAAAAATACTCAGTAGAACTTATTTAATTTCAGGCTTAAATAATTTGCAAGAACAGTTTGCTTTCTGTATCAACAAGATGTTTAGATCTGAAAGGCTGTATGATTGCACTCCCTGTAAGACCTTACTTTAATCTTCTGAAATGCCAACAATTAGGAGTCAATATGAAGACAGAGGAAACCATATTGCTCATGGGAAAAGACTAAATTCTTTGTAGGAATATTATATTAATCCAAACTAGACCAGAAATGTAATCTGCTGCTTGAATACGGTTCTGAACTGGCAGCATTTGTATGCTTTTTTCTCCACTTCAATAGGAAAAGTAAATGTACAGGATCATTACAGGCTCAGTACATTCAAATAGAATAAAAGTAATATGCAGTCATATTGAGCAAGTGACATCTTTGACAGACAAAAAAACTTCTGCTGGTAAAATAAACAAGCAAAAAGCTACAACATGGGCAATTAAGGTCATGGAAGATGTGCCGAGACCTAGACTAGAATAGCATGATGCCACCTCCATCTAAAAGACCTTTTCCATTATAGTTAACCTTGAACTAACAAAACACCAAATTTCTTACAGACTTAATGGGAGATTGCTCCAGAAGTTTGATACAGAAACTTAAGAATCAATGATTTTGTTTAGATACCTGTAACTCATCAGTATCGCAAACTAGTTTGCCTTGGTGTGGTGAGAAGTGGGAAAGGTGGAGAAACAATTTAACTTTATAATCCCTCAAGTCAACAAGAATGATTCTTGAATAACAACAGATAATAAAACATCCATTATCAAAGTTTCACTTTGTCGTTTGTCTTCAGTGTCTGCAGCTGACAGATACACTCATTTATAATCCTCTGCCAGCTGCAAACTAGCAAACGCTGTTGAATGAGTCCCTCGACTTGAGCCTATGAATTTAATTGTTTCCACAAACAACTGGGCAATGTTTCAAGACTTTGCTTCAAGACACCCAAAAACTCCTATATCACACCTAACAGAAAAACCAGCGGGTTGCTCCCTGGAATTTCCTGGAATGCTGGTTCTGTTCAGAATTAAACACAACCTGGATGAAAAATTTAAGAAGTATCCAAAGTAATGTATCAAGAAAATCTTTTTGCCCTACAAACTTCTGACTAGTTCCAATTTTGATCCAAATTAGAAGCATACATAAACCTCCAAGGACTTTCATTAAGTAGTCCAAAAAGAAATTTGTGTGTATTTAAATCTGCTCTATTGTATGTAATTCACCAGAAACACTTCAAAAAGAGTGAAAATTGCTGTTCATACCAATGAAGAAAAATGCTCTCCTCAGTTTTGTTACAAAACTAAGAGTGAAACACTAAACAGCATAAAGAAGAATTTCTACTTAAACAGAAAAAAAATCAACAAACTAAAGCCAAGGTAAATGGTACAGTGATTACTGCATTGCTCCTTTCATTTGGGACTATTCTGATCATATGGAATTAAATAGATTGTTCACAAAATCCTCTATGAGCACATGATCAAAGCTATCTCAGAAACATAATGATTACCAGTCACAACTCCAGGCAACACATTGCTGCAGACAAAATTGATGTAAATCAAAAAGGAGAAGCACTGGAAAAATGTGATAGGTCCTTGTTGAAACAGTCAGTACATCTCTTGTAAATACTCAAATACTTTACAGTCACTATTTCTTGATTTTTCAACTCGCCAGATGACAAACCCCAAATACTTGATTAACAGTACGTCAAGAGGCCTTGGAATTTGGAATTAAAGAATGAATTGTGTCAGCAACTTATGGCCACTCATGCATTGTAATTGAAATGCACATGCATTTGTAAAGGTCCCTTTGCAAGAGGTTACCAACGGAGTAACTCAATGTGGAAGAAATAGCATTGCCAGGGATTAAGAATAAAACAGGCTGGATTTGGAAAGCAAAATGCAAAATGAAAAGGGTCAGTTTTCACTTTGGCAGGTATCTACCAGTGAATGTCTCAAAGTTTAATTTAAAATATAAATTCTCCAGAAAGGTGAGGAGTGATACAACCAGTGGTCTGAAGAAAGCAAATTAACTGGTTATAGTTGATGGAAAACAGAAGGAACAACAAGACAGCGATATTGAAATGGTCTGATTTACCAGTTCCTGCACTCTTTTACCTGTGAATTAATTCCTCTGCTCATGTAGAGCAGTGAGATTAATGTACATGGGAGTGGTTTACTCATCCTGTCAAAAAACCAAAACCTGCTCAAAGCCCAGGTAATCAAGTTTGTATAACAAAGCACCAAAATACACATGCAAAATTCTTTATTTTTCTGTAGGTTTACAAACATTCAGTTCAGCAGAGATAAGAAAAAGTCTCATGCAGAACTTCATTGCAATGGATTCAAATGTAAACAGGTGTGGTACTTGACAGAGCAAACAACATAAATATACTTGTATTTCATTAATCCTTATGCAATGAATATATTCACTCACTCACATAAAGAGAACATTTTTTTATACTCCCCGTTATCAGAAGAACAGATAATATATGAAACAATTTAAAACAAGCCATTGCTATTAAATTATAATCTTAGATCCATCTTTACAAATATATTTAACCACTCCAAGCATATGGATTTTATAATTGAAAAGTCAATACAACATTTTAGTAAATGAAAAAAAAAATCAGGAAATCTGAATAAGATATTTTATTTTTGGTTCATAATTGCCTCTTAAGGGGTTTCTTTAACCCTTCTCTTTTAATTAGCCATCTGCTAAAGGTTACCATCAGAGACATAATAACTAGTAGAGATGACAATTCTAATCCAAACTGGCAATATTTTTGCTCATGTCCTGTGTTTATTGATTCTGTATTCTTTTCCTTCAAGGACGGGCACTTGGAGCATAGAAAACTCACAGTATTGGTGTTTCAAAGGAGGCTTAGTCAACATCAACCTTTAATGCAAACTGCCAAGGCAAGACCAAGGACATGACAGTTGACTGTCACCAGGATGTCTGGATTCTTGGTCTGAACTCTTACACCTCAAACTGGCCATTGTTTTTTGCACTTACTTACAAAGAGCCCTCATTCAATGTCATGACCTCAGTTATTTTCTGGCCTGGACTTCAGGTTTCCACAAAATCTCCCTTCCTGCAAAACAACTATGGTTCAGTTAATCACCGTCATAGACAGCCTCTATTATTACCTGCTAGGCTTTGATTACCAGGACTTCAGCAAATCCAATATCCCTGATTTTCTCTTATGGCTGCTGCTGTGAAAATGACTTCTGGAGAACACTGGAACTGGCAGAAAATGCCAAAGCGGTTCTACTCTGAGAGCTTGCTGCTCTCCCTCTGGTATAAAACTCACACACCAGTTAAAAAGCTACTTCTGAAATAATTGTCCACTCTTCAGGCTTTGAAATCAAAACCCAGCAAGTCCTTCCTGTGTCTGTCCAAACCCTTCCACCCCACCCACCACTGAGGAATTACAACCCGACTTTATGTCCCACATTTATTATTTGACAAATAAACTCCACAAACCCATCCTAATGGCAGAGCTGTGAATGCTCACAGTTAATAATGCTTCACGTGAAGAAGGAACTGCAATTCTTTCAAACATTTTACAGCCAAACAAACAAGAATTTACTTATTGTTAAATCACAAACCGTACCAATTCCTTGGTCAGGATCTACATTTAGCTACAGTCATTGGTTGCAGTGTAGGCAGGACAAACTGTTTTAAAGCACAGAATAATGCAATAGCTTAGCTTGTATATTGCTGAATGTGGATGTCACCAGGATGTTTGGGTTTTCACTCCACTTACTGGTTATTTTCAGGCCTTCCCATGTATGGCAAGCATTTGTAAGCATTCTTCTAAAAACATCTTGATCCATTAAAAAAATAGTAAAAAATAATGCATGGACACTGTTCAACACTGTACAAAGCTGCAAGTAGTAAAGACTTAAATGTGTACAAACCCTCAAAGAAACAAACCCCATCGTATTGATTTCTGGACAGCTATTTTGGTTTCCCAATTGTGAAAAAACTACAGGTAGCAGTTTTCAGTATAACGTGATGCTGCAGTTGTCGCCTGTTTCTCATTAATTTTTCATTCCCACAAGAAAAAGTCTTTCCTGGGAGCACTAAGTGTCAGTGCAAGTCTGTTTCATTCACTTTTCAACACCAGACACGTATTTATTCCTAAGTTTTCAATTCCATTGCATAGCTTGCTATGCAACTTGCACACATCAACCCCAGCAGCAGACAGCTTTTCACCAAAAACTTGTAACTTGACACATACCTTGTCTTGCCTTAGGCTTAAATTGATTAATTCATCTTTCACTTGAGGTAAAGTCTCCCATTTAAAATGTTTTAGTAGGAAGAGGCAGATTTTACAAACTGAACCAGAAAAAGGACTTCTAGCATCTTTGTCACACTTTGATATTATGCACAGCTGTTAAGGAAGTTTTTAACTTAATTTTGCTGTTGCTATCTACATGAAGTTTCTGCTTTCTGGATACTCCTTCCTGTGCAAAATATGAAGACTACAAAGCAATGGTTGTCTCAGTCTTTGCTCCTCTTAGAATTCAATTTAAGTCTCACATCCTCAGATTTTTGGCAAGAAAATGGAGTCAGAGGAGTTACTCAGAATATGAAAAACCTCCCTTAAGAAGTTCATTCTATTACACTACTGAGTGGAACACCACAGAATAACTTTTGACAGGAGACAGCTAATACTTCAGAAGGTATCAACATAGTACAGCAGGTTACCTATGGAAAAGCTTCCTGGAATATATGTGGTATCTGCCTAAACTAATGATGAAGATGGAGAATTTCTTCTAAAAAGGACATATGCTAATTCAAGCACAGAACTCTGACCTCAAGGCAGGGATTTTTGGTCAAATGTTTGTGGGAAGTCTGACGCTTTACTGCGCCTTAATTATGTCTCCCCGGATGGGGGAATTTCCAGAGCCCTTGCCTGGGCTCTGTAGATGAACGGGACTTTTCCAGGCTTCTTGCTTTTAGATAGTTGTTTATTAAGTCTTATCAAAAGGAGCTCAGCCAGGGACATGACTCCCCTTAGAGCATTCGAAGGAAAAGCCGAGTTATCAAGATAACACCGTTCTTTTAAAGGTAAATTACTCAATGAAAACCCAAAACGGAAGATATTTTTACTTTTCTACCAATGTTCAATAAATTGTTCTGTCACGTGAAAGGAACTGCGGCATTTTTCACTCAATCCTCTCAATCCACTTTTGCTGCAGAACATGGGGCACTTAAAGAAGGAGGAAGAAGGCCTAAAGAACAACAACAATCCTCCATTTTGGAGTTTTTGCTTTTTGTCTATTTACTATATTAACAAACCTAACACCTCTAGATTTTCACCCTGTGACAATTCTTACATAATGTTCTATTTCTTTCTAGAGGGTAGGTAATTTTCTCCACGGACGAAGGTCAAAGACAGGGTTGTCCAGGGGGGTAGAACTCTTCAAAACATGCAGAGAAATATTCCCTGCACTTTGGACTCCCACAGAAGTCAGACTAGATGATCTTAAAGGTCTTTCCTAATCTTCAAATCTGTCTCAAGCAGCACATACAGATTTGGGATTGCATAACCTCCACACATCTCAGTGTTTTTGGCATATTACTGATACAAATTTGTTTTAACTCTAGAGTAACAGGGTAGCTGATCATCAGAACACCCATCAGCTGCTCCCTTGACTGCTCATTGTGATGGCAGGACACGAGATGAGAGCAGGGAGTTCAACCTGGAAAATAAACTCAGCATATAAGGAAAGCTGTGCTGAATGGAGCAAAGAGGGGAAGAACCCCCTGCCCCAAATGTTTTGCTCATGAATTTGCTCAGTTTTGTAACCCTGACAGAGATGAGCTGATTTTCATCTGACATTTCCCCTTTAATAGCACAAACACTCCTCATGTGCTGAATTTGGGACAAAGAGCACATAAAAGCAGTGCATTTGGGAGGTTGCTGGAAAGAACCATTTCCAGGTGAGACTGGAAATGCGCATCCTCTCTTCCAGGTGTCCCTGTTCTCTGTCCTGCAACTGAAGGCCAGGAATTGTGAACAGCAGCAGGACTGCCAGCTTGATTTTCACTTGTATTTGAGGCACACAGGCCACTTTGAGCCCTTTTCATCCACACAGCAAAGCCGACTTGCAGCAAATGAAATGCTACATCACGTTGTTCTGCAAAGAACTGCTGAGAATAACACTGCTGAGCACTTAAATCAAGGAAAGGTACGTCCTTTGGCAGGGAAATAAGACACAGGCATGTACCTACCATATGCCTGAACAGGCAAAGGGGCTGCAGAGCAAAGGGTGTTTAATGGAAGCCATGATATCTCCTTTAAATGTGGAAACAATGTTAGAAGCACCATGGCCAGTTCTCTGACCAGGCAGCTGCATGCACCCTACAGTCACATTTCTACAACTGTATTTATCCTGATGTTACAAATTTTACAGCTGAATTAGTGAATAGAATAAAAGTAACCTGAGCAGTGAAAATTCAAAACTATTATTAGTCCTGTAAACTAATAATATTAGTGACTGTCCACCTACAATGACACGTGATAGACAAGGTAGCTGCTAAACCATTCAAACCATATATTTTAGAAGTCTGTATAATCCTTCGTCTCTCCCCCTCCTCAAATATTTATTTTCCATAGCAATAATGACCTCAGTATTCAAGGCAGCCTTTGAAGATTAATGACCAGTGGAGGTTAATGGTCCTCAGCTATTCTTCAAACCATCAACTCCTCCCAGCCAGTCATTAATCCACAAGAAATGCTTTAATGCTTCACTTATTACTGCTTAAGCATCAAGTCTGTAAATTTTCAGGGCATTAAATCTCAGAAAGTAACCTTTTTCTCTTCATAGACCTCTATTTCAACAAAGCAGACATATGAGATGAAAGTGACTTCGTTTTACAGACATTCTCCTCAACTTTACCAAAGAACAGCATTTATTGGTGTTTATTTACATTTATTTGTTTTGGGCATTAATAAATAACATCTTCTTTCCTGCCAAAATATGGATAGCAAACCTTCTTCAGCCAGGACGACTTTGACACCTCTATAAACACGTGCTCTCCCTCAGCTCAGCCCGGCAGGAGACCACAGCGGAGGATGTGGCAGTGCACAGCTCAGGTCACACAACCTGGTTTCTAACACAGCTCTGCCTCCAGCTGTTGTTGGGTAACTTGGGAGAGTATTGCCACCTCCAGAGAACGCCTTCCTTTCACTCTCTACCTGTTCAGGTGAAACTGCTTAAGGAAAGGAAGAGTTCAACTGTAGGATGAGGACAGAGAGACCTTGATTTCAGCCCAGGTTTCTATTTCACACTTCAACATAAACAATTACAACAAATCTTTTCCAAGAGCCTGTGAAACTCAACATTCCCCTGTACATAATTTTGTACACCGAAGTGGTACAGCATGTGAAAATCATCGAATCACAGAATGGCTTGGGTTGGAGGGACTTGAAAGCTCATCCAGTGTCTCCATGGGCAGGGACACCTTCCACTATCCCAGGTTGCTCCAAGATCTGTCCAACCTGGCCTTGGACACTTTCAGGGATGGGGCAGCCATAGCTTCTCTGGGAAACTGTGCCAGGGCCTCCTCACCCTCACAACCATCACAACTCATCACCTTTCCTCCACACCATTTGTTAGTCTTTTAAGTCATGACAAATGATTTGCTTTATTGTTCCAACAGAATAAACCATCAAAAATGGCAAAAAAAAGAGGAGTCTTTCTTTAAATAGTGACATTATCAATCACATTTAATCTATATCCATTCGGAAGGTCAATTATACAAATGTATCTAATTTAGACACATTTGATCTAGGCAGCCCATCAATCATCTAAAGGGTAGCCTTTCTTCACCCTTTTCTTTCCCTTTCTCTTATTCTTTTAAATGGACATCAAGTTTTACATTCTTTCCTTATTGTAATGCTCTAGCTAATAGGATATGTTTTACAAAGTGTTCACAATGCTGATGCTCAAAAGAAAATGAAAAATTCTTTGTAGGGCTCAGTGTCCACAGATATGACAAACACAGCAAGATTTCATTATTCCTCAGTCATTTTCCTTGAGGAAAACACCACAACAGATTCAGAAAAACGTTGACAATAAATTTAGAAAAAGACTAGACATAATATCAGACTATTATCATGCTCATTTATATTGGCACTCAACAAGCATTAGCTGTGAAGGCAGCAGGGCTGGCTGTCAAACGTGAGCAAATTGACAAGCTGTTAGAGTGCCAACTGGAGGGATTCAATTAGAACATTTACTCCAGCACCAGCAAAGCCTTGCTTTTAAGATAAGGCAGAAATGTGGTGTGTGTTGACCAGGAAATAAAGATAGAAAATTAATAGGCATAGACAGAAATACATCACTTCCTTTCTGCTATAAAAGCTACAAAGAGATTAACTCAAAAATATTAACTCTACAAAAGGTAATATCCAACACAAATCAAAGGAAAACTGTGCAGGCACATCTGTATCATGGTTCTGTCCCAGAGACTAAGATCTGTGATCTCCTCGAAGCTACTTTGGGATCCCAGTCTTGGGACCCTTCAGCCTTGGACACAGACACTTTGACACTGACTTTTCCTGCAAGAACTGAATAAATTTCAAGAAGAGCTGGGGAGTTTTAACAATCTCTTAAGGCAAAACCCACAACCCAAACCTGACGAAACCTTACCCAGACATATCTTCATAGAATATTCTGAATTGTGAGGGACCCACACGAATCGAGTCCAGCTCTTAAGTGAATGGATCGAACCCCTGATATTGGCACTAAATGACACCATTCCCATCTCCTTACTAATCTTTTCAGAGTCTCTGCTTCCTATACCAGCAAGGTGTTGAACAGAGATGTACTTGGTTGCCACTTCCTACCAGGGAGGTGGATTTGGCTCCGTGTACAGAAGTGCCACTGCAAACCGGGGCGCAGGGGCTGAAAGGACAATCCATAAAGGAGGAATGGAAAGATGTCAGGAACACAAATTCCCACATGGGAAAGGATGAAAACTCCTAAGAAGAGGAGGAACCGTACAAGTAACTCCTACAAAAGTTTGAGCATACTGAGAGAACACATTTGAAGCCAGATCCTGTTTCCAGATGTAAATCTGGAATTCTACCACAGCCTACGGAAACAGCATTTAACACATGCCATCTTCTGTGCATGCAACCAGATCACTAATTCAACCCCAAAAAATACCTGTGAGGAGTTCCAGTTACTCACTTGACAGACCATGAAATATCTTTCCATTTTCAGCCTACTTACTTTTAAAAAGTTTTCCAGATAGATGGCTTGCACTTTATTTCGAATATGAAGTGATTTTTGGCAGGACTCTGCAAACAGAAATGCAGACTGAGTAAGGGAAGAACCTACTCAGCAGACTCCTTGCCTCATCAGGAAGGGCACACACTGAGCTAATTTCAGGATCAAAGTCTCACACTATAGCTCTTGCTGATAGGATTTTTTTTTAATGATATTCACTTCTCTTTGTTTTTAAAAATGTTTAGTTCCAGTTTTACTAAGATTAAATAATTATACTCCCTCCTTCATGTTTACACCTTTCATACACTTCAAAATGCTCAGCATGTCCCTCCTCTCAGGGAGTATAATTTCTTACCACTTCCCTATAACCCTTTCACCCCCTGCCTCCATTATTTTTGATGTTTTCTTTGATTTATTCAGACACAGAAGTTTGACAGAAGAACAAAATGAAGGCATTTATGCCAGGTCCAATTTATCAAAATCTACACAAGAATGACTTCAAAGAACAGGAAATAAAAGTTTTCCCTTTTCACATATTTACAAAATGCAATCAAAATTCACCAAATCCTTTAAAAAAATATTAACAAGGAAAAAAGAGAGAACACTTTTACTGTAGCTCAGGATAGGAAAGGTACACTAGAGCTTTAAAAACTCTGGACTGGAGAATAGCAGCAAGATAAGGGAAGTTTGCTTGAAACTGTTATGATAAAAATGTGTATGAAGCATGCATGGAAAACTGGTATGTGTGATAGGGGAAAAAAAGGGAATAAAAATTAATAGGAGATGGTGTGGGAGCCTCTAAAGGTTTCATTGCTGTGAGCTTGAAGTCACAACATCTCTAATGGGTGCCAGAGATAGGAATGTCCTATGTGGATTTTCCCCCCATGAGTGACAATAATCACAAAGATAGAGCATCTGCACCATCACATTCTATTTCATGCCATTTATTTGATTTGGGTTTTTTGATGTTGGTCTTTGGAGGAAATCAGTTTCTGTTGAAACAATTTTGTCACTGATGCAGCAGGTGAAAAGTTGTGTCAGTGAAAAGTTAGTTTATGTACCATTTTGAAATCTGAAGGGTGGTTTGGGTAAAAAAATGACATAAACTGTACTGCAATGTGTTATTTTATCTGTGGCTGCACCAACTGCCCTGACCCAGTGGACAATCAGTGCATTGCAATGCAATCACTGCATTGGACCCAACATACGGAGAAACCTGCTCCCTTCACTCTGAAGGCAGCCAGCAGCTGAGAAAGAACAGTAACTCAAAAATTTCCAACTCCAGCAGAATTTGGACCTTCAGACACAGTTCCAAGGGAAGGATTCTGTCTTCGCATCCCACCTTATGCAAGAGAGGGATCCTGCCTTCAACAAGTTCTTTGCCTTGATCCTACGTCTCAAGAAACAGATCATCCCCGTCTCACCTATTCCTGATGGTTTTTCTAAGCTGAATTAAATCACTCCAGTTTTTCTTGAAAGCTGACACAGCTCCTCCTGTCTTCCTAGAATGATTTTCCAAGAAGTGCTGCTACAGAGCTGTTGTGCTAGAATGAATCATAGAACAGGCTGGAAGGAACCTTAAAACTCATCTCATTCCACCCCCTGTCATGGGCAGGGGTACCTTCCACTATCCCAGGTTGCTCCAAGCCCCATCCAACTTGGCCTTGGACACTTGGCTTCAGTGTGCACACAGTGAACACTGCTTCAGGGTCTGCACATGTGCATAACCGCAAAGGTGCATCACCTAGGAAAAAAAACCAGTTCAATTCACTCTGCACAGAAAAGAACTAAACAGGTATTAAGGATCCAGTATGATTTTAGCAGATTAATGCAAAACAGCACTAACATTCCAGTAGCAGGAGATTTATAAATAATAGAAATATCTCACTGAGGAAGAATCAGACATTGACTGCGCATGGAAACAAAGCTTTTTCTCTCCCTATGGCAGTTTTGAAATTTCATCTCCAACTCTGGAAATAGAAATTTCAAAATTATTCTCAGCTAAATCCATAGAAGCACTGACCTTCAGTATCGGTAGTGTTCAAAGAAAAAGACACTTGCACTTCTGACTGACAGATCCATTGAAAACACAGTCTCAGCAGCTCCGGTGTGAGTGCTGAGAAACGCAACCTGAGCATCTACAACTCATTCATTCTAACTTATTGAAGCAGTTTTTCCTAGTCAGGAGAATTGTACAGTTCAAGATTCGGCCCTACAGATAACAGCAATCAGGAAACCACTCTCACGTACGAAGTGATCTTAAGCACTGGAGTGACAAAATAAAGCACATCTTCCTATAGAATTCCAAATCAATAGGGAAGTGCCTGCTTTCAATTAAAATCTTGCATTATCTTTTGTATTTACTACTTGGAGAATCCATAAGCAATTTAGGTAAAATATTAATACTGAAAAAGCCCCTCACACCTTAAAATAAACTCCAAGCTACAAATTAGGCAAACCTCAACTCAGTGACTATGCAAGTGTGGTTGCAAAAGATAAATCTACTTTATTCATTCTGGAGAACAGCTTTCTACCATACAAACTATTCCAGGGAGAGACCTTACTTGGATCCTTCCAGCTTGAGATTCCACAACTGATTCCTAGAAGCCTTGACGTGCCAGCCCCCATGCAGACCATGCAGCACTAACACGAGAAAAAACCAAAGCACACAAATGTCACAGCCCTTGTGCTGTGCTCAGAGCAGTCTCCAAGCTAACCCAAATCAGAAAAATGCTTCCAAGTTTCCTTAAGAGCTAGGGATTAAGAAAGAAACTTGTGATATTACCTGCCTCCATTTATTTTAAGTGAAAAGTACTCAAAAATACTTAGAGAATTGCCTTTAAACCTTTCCAGAACTAGAAAATATTGTTACAGCTTTAAGTGCTCTTGCCTCAAACCCTTTCCCACCCTCTGCTATCTAAAATGTTAGATAATGCCTCAGTGGGTTACCAAGTTAAACCCCCTCATTCAGGGCTGAAAAGCTCTTGAATACATGAGCAAGATCAAAGCAGGTAAGCTCAATAAACTGTGTAGTCCCTGTTTAGGGACTTGAGGAGCATCACTTCCACAGCATGTTGGAAGTAATTTTCTCTGGTGACATGCTATGTTTTGTCTTACTGAACATTTAACCTCTAGATCTGGACAGCACACATTTGGCACTGGCACATTTCTTTAGGGAACACCAGAGTGGTTACTTCAAGTGACAGTTTTCTAATTATTCTGTCAAGCATCAATCTGTGAAGTTCCCAGTTCCTCAGCACCCTGATTGACAGGGCAACCAGCACTTTACTTACAGCCTCTAGAGCTGTTCTGGCCTGACAAATGCTTTAAAAAAAAACCAACCCAACCAACCCCTCCTCCCCAGTGGGAAACTGGAGTGGAATATTTGACTTCCAAAACAAATCCCCACTTTCTGCAAATACAATTCCCCAAAGTAACCAAAAAATTGCATTAGCATATAAAATGCACCTCTAGAGAAGGAAGAGCTGACCAAAGCAGTATTTACTTTTATATTACAGTAATTAATTTGCAGCATTTTATTTTGGAGCAAATCAGCTGATGAAAGTACATCAAAAACAAAGAAGGAACTGAGACAGCACAATCATTTTCACTGAAGTTTTCCTTGCCTTCTCTTAAGAGACGGAAAAGAGCCCCACCTTTGAAGCACTTTTAGCTGGATTCCAAGTTCCCCTGATTTCTGATAAACATCATCTTCCTCTGCTGAGGGTGATATTGTGACTCTGAGGCCTTACAGCACCTCTGACTGTAAGAAGTGAGAAAATGAGGGACTTGGTGAGTGATAAACACTTATCCCTGTACCAAGTTCAGGGAACAGTAAAAGCTATTTAGCAGTCATGACCACGATTTCCTAAATAACATGAAAGTACTTCATGCTCTTTATCCACCGTGTAATTAAATTCAACACCAAGGCTGAGATTTTGACCAAGAAGCTGGCACTAGAATTACACAGGGTTTGATTTATATGCCAAGATGCTGCACCTGAGAATTCAATAGTGGAGTTGCTCTTCTTGGCTTGCTGGGACAATCTTGTATAGGTATTGTTCAACTTCATGCAAAGGGAAGCTCTGTCACTGTACAGAACTGCAGCACCAAAACCAGCAGGATACTAATAATAGTTTCTACTAAAAACAAACTTGTGCCAGATTCTCTCCTTTGGTTTGGAATGGTAAATTATGAATAATGGAAGTTTGGTGGCCAGCTTTTTCTGGTGAGCGCTCTGGAGTGCTGTGTGGTAAAACACACTGAACTCAGCAAGACTAAAAAATAAATGAAATACCAAATCAGGTGTCAAACAAAGGGTGGACAAGTGCAGCAGATTTTATCCCTAATAAGAGTGAGCTGCAGAAAATCTCTCTCTAGATGTAATCCTTTTTATTTTTTTTTTGAGGACATTAAATATGAAAACATACACAAAAAATCCTTTTTTTTCTTGGATTTGAGTCAAAACTCCCAATAGTTCTTGACAGAAGAGAATGACAGAGCTGACCACTGATATTACAAGTGGCAGAAGGAAGTTCCTTGATGAAAAGCCTCACACTGCAGTGGTCTGTAAGGTGGATGCTGTTCCACTGGTCAGGGGCAAGGCTGAACCCATCTGCTTTTCTTATGGAAGTGCAGCAGATGTTCAGCATTATTAAGAGAGTTAAAGGAATGTTGCTGATATGTAGACACCATCTTTGCTCTAATTGCTTTTATCTCTTCAGTTCAATTACTTCCACAGTTTGTATGACTAAGTGAAAACAAAAATGTATTTGAGATTCTCTCAAAGTAATACACACAAAAATCCCAGAACAACTGTGCAGAGCCCCATGGAAGTTTTGATTAAAGGCAAATCCTTCACAATTCAGAGAGCACATACTCAATCAATGGTTGAAGAGGAAAACCTCCAGGGAGCAGCAGGAACTAAACAATTCTGATAAGGTTTCTGTGACTTTTCAGCAAATAGTAATTTGCTTCTTTATATTTCTTCAATGAGAAGTCAAGCATTGCAGTCCCAAACCTTTAAATCAAATGATTTGCTGGGCATCAGGCATTCAACTTTCACCACCTACTATCAAATATTGACTCTGCACATTCATTCATTTCTACCCAATAATTGATTCTTCTTTTTTTTGTCTCTTACAGGCCCATAACAGTATTCTGGGAGGTTGACTTAATCAAGATTTAGTTAAGAAAAAAGAAATCCTCAGCATTTTCAAGTTTTAATCTTGTCTGGATTAAAACTTGAACCCCATAAGCATGTATGTAATCTGTTTTCCTAATGAGATGTTTTTACTCTTTTCCCATGTTATCACTATTAATTCCAAATCTACCATTCACAAATGCCATCCATAGTTTTTAGAAAGGTTTCTGCTTTAATCACAGGGTTGGCATCACTCTGTCACAGGACAGAGCTTTATGCACACTTTTGCTGAATGACCTTCTCAGCAGGGCCCTGTCTGAAGGTGCAGACTTAATTCCCTTTTCTGGTAAAGTGAATACTGACTTCCATGGTCAGCTCACCTGTCAGCCACGCAGAAATCCAATTTTATGGCACTGACAGCAGGATTGCTGCGTTTCCTGCGCTGAGGCACTGCAGAATTCTTGGGGGGAGGATGGCAGAGGATGGTGGGAGCCACAACAGCTCCAGCTCCTCCGCCCTGAGCAGTATTTTTACAGCAACAGAGGCCCCTTCTCCCCCACATTCCCAGGGAATGAACATCTGGTGCTCTGCAGCTCTTTGGTTACTCAGGCTTACCCTTAAATAATTAGAAATGGTTTCTAAAGTACAGCAACAGCCAGCACTGCATACAAAACAGGCTGTGGAAATGGGCACACAAGTTGTGGCAGAGCAGCAGTCAGGTATAGACCTGCAAATTTACTCACAGGTACACCTTCACTGGAGCAAACTGCATGTAAAAATTAAAAAGAAACTTCTCTTTTTCCTCTACTTATTTGATGAGTAAAATATGTATGCAAATGAAAAAGAATAAGACAGCCATAGCAGAAGATTCAAGGTGAAAATGGTTTTGTAAAAGCAGTCAAATATCTTTTAAATTCATCTGGAATAGCTGCAATAGTACAATCCCTGCTCCATCCTGGCCAAACAGAACAAATTATATGACTGTTTGCAACAAGTAAGACTACTACCTTATTCTTAATCAACTCCTCTAATTGCATGAAAAAAAAAATCTTTAAAATGTTTGGTATTTTTCTGCTGAAAACATCTGAATAATTTTGGAAATTTCAGCAAAATCTATTTGGCCAGACATTATCCACCTGTCTTTCCATATACAGGCACTAATTGCCTTTTAGTTGGAATTTTCTAAGTAATTTGACTTAAAATGGTTTAATCTTTTCCCATAAAAAATATTATGAAAAACTAAGTTTTTAGCTCTTTTCCTTGAGTCAGTTCTCTTCCCCTGAAAAGTGTGGTTGTCCACCAAGCCCAAGGAAAATCGACAGATTCCATTAAAAGGATCTCAGATTTCCAAATGAAACCCTTCAGGTAAAGTGACAGTTTCTGTTAACATTTAGGTTCTACCATTGCAACAAAAAAAAGAGCTTTGCATTTCCATTCTGCTTTACAATACAGACATAGGAAAATGCTTGGGAATTGGGACCCTGCTTTCCCCTTGACAAGCAGAAGCTGTACAGGATCCCAGCCATGTAACCTGTGCCAAAAGGCAGCAGGAGCCCAGCCTGTACCTTCAAGCCCCATGGCTACCTGCTGCCTTCTCCCACATGCAATCCCTTCCTCGGGCATCCCCAACCACAGGTAACTCCCCTGCAATTCAATGGGTTTTCTGTCCACATTTTAGAAAGGAATCCGTTCTGTCATTTTAATAATGGAGAGGGAATGCATTCCTTAAATACAGATATTTAAGATTACTTTCCCCTTCCATGCTTTTTAAAGGTACCCACACAGCAAGCAAGAGTTCAATTCTGTTGAACAAAGGGGACAGAGAAGAAACATCCTTTTGAGCTGTCACAAAAGGAGTGGAAAAATAGGGCAGCAAAAATGTCCTGCTTTCTGTTCACCAGAGTTAAGCCAGAATCTGCTGTGGTGTTTGGGACAGAAAAACAAGTGCATGTGGATGTTCAATATAGAGAGAAAAGCTTACAAAACAAATGAACAAAACACCCACGGGAAAACTATTCCCCCCCCCCCCCCCCAAAGGTATCAGGTAGAACCTTAAAGAACATTCGAAAAGTTGATTAGGCTCAGGGCTATGCATTTAATTCAAGCCAAAGTCACTGAAAGATCAAGTGACTGACATGTGCTCACTGCACCTGATACAAACAGCACATAATGTGCTTTTCCTCCAGGATAGTTCAAGTTTGGTGTATGACCATAACCCTGTGATAAGCACAAAATCCAGTACATTCACAGAGACAGGCCCCAGGCTTTGCCCAGCTCTGACTGAAGGGTTTCTTTCTGCAGACCTCATCCTTTACACCCCCATGCTGCTTTACACAGCCTCTACACTCCAGTATTCCCTACTCACAGTTGTTAACACAACTATTGGAGCCACTCAAATCCGCTGAGCCCCTGAGCAACTGAAGGGACTGTGGGAAGACGCCCACAGAATCTGTTGGGAATATTCCTACACACACCCCAGGCTACAAACGTGAAAGAATTGGCCACTGGGAGACAGAAATGAAATAACTTCTGTTTTCTGCACATTGCTACCAAAAGTAGGAGCACTAAAAGAAATAAACTGTTCACTTTTCACACCACTCTAAAGAAAATACCTGACTTTAGAGACTGCTGAGTATGAGAGGTACAAAAAAGGCAACATCTTTTGAAGAACAGGACTATGTTTACCTTCCTATAAGAGGATAGTTTTTTATAAGATGAAACTAAACCTCTAGCAAAAAGACTCACTTGTGGTAGCTGTGAACTTGATTTGCCAACTACTTAAGCACGACAGGCTTTAAAAGCAAATAGACTCATTTATTTCAGCTTCATCCATCCACTCAGAATAAGAGATACTAAAATATTAAATCTTGAAACAGGTTTGAATTCTTGTTGAATTTGAGCATGAATATGAAGTTGTGAAGTAATTCAGTCCTACCTGAAGCAAAACAGAGATTCAAGAGAAATAGCTTTTGTCCTCTTTCATTAAGCTGTATTTCAAACCATTTTTGTCTTTTCCAAAATTTTCCATCACCCTGATATCCTTTTTTTTAAAAAAAAGTATAGATGTATCTTTACTCTAAAAATCTTAGCAATATCAGGCCCTTCTGTCATTAAAAGATAATTTTATGATGGGAAAATGCTTGTTAATTTTGGCATGGCTTACCATTTTTTCTCCAAATTGAGTCTTATCAATAAGAAAAATACGAACTCCTATCTACCTGTGCTCCATCCATCGAGGGTGCTTCTGAAATGAAAACTAAAACCAGTTGTTATTTATTTCACTGTCACAAGAGTGTGCCTAACCCAGCGCGAATGGCTGAGAGCACCTACTCGAGATACACATTTCATCATCTGGGCCAGTTCATCAGGAACAGATGGAGGCAAGGTGATTAAATTTCTTCATTTTGATTGAAAGAACAAACACTTTCCTAGACAGCCATAACACCCACTTAAAAATAACGAGAATTAAAATGCGATTTTCTCTACAGAAGAGTTTAAGTAAGGACACCTACAACTTTTCTTTTAATATACTAGTTCCTACCTGTATTATCAGATTATTTGTCTTTCATTCTCCTGTATGTGTGCTAGATAGATGATCTAAAAGTAGATTCATCATAAATTACTCATCTCACCAAGATGAATTACCAAATTGAGTTTCCTAAAATATCTTCTCTTTTTATCCTCACTAATTGTGAAATGAGTCACATAAATTTTCAATATTTAATCAATTTGGAAACCCCAGTAAAGGATTAAACACTTTTCTGATGTATTTTACATGACATTTCCTTTTACTGGGCAATCCCAAGACATGCAGCTATAACTGCACATTCTATTGCTCGCTCTGGACATGACATCAGGCCTTTGGCAGCCAGAGATGCTGGGAAGGTGTTCAGGATGGAGATTTACTGCCTGGATCCATTACCTTCCATCCGAGGCCCTGGTTTGGAGTGAGATGGTGACACCAAGCTGTGACATTACAAGGGACAGGTACTGCCCCAAAACCATTCCTGGGTACTTCTCAAACACTTCCCACCACAGGCTCAGCCATCCCGGCTCATCAGTGGAGACCTCAGAAAACTCCACATTCTCCAATCCCAAGCACTGAAAACCAAAGCCAATAACAAAATCCTTTCTCACTTCGATCACTGATCAGGCACACCTTCAAACAAGCAGGAAAATGCAACAAGCCTTGACCAGAGAGCAGCTGTCTGAGGAGGGCGATGCCGTTTGTGTTCCAAGGAAATGGAAATGCCTGCTCGTCTCTCCTTGTTTTAGAAGGGACAACACTACAGAGAGGATAATTAGCACACAAACATTTCAAATTCCAACCAAACCTAACAGCTCAGTCTGTGCTGTGGTTCTTCCACATATTTGCCAGCATTTACCATCTACGAAAATATTTGTGAATTTTCCCTATTCTGCCACAAAGGAAGCAATTACAAAATGATTGCAAGTTTTCCTCTTGCTTAGGAATTTTATTTTCATATCCAGTTTTTAAGATTCATTATAGCCTACTATAAAATGCCAAAAGGCATTCAACTTGTCAGTGCCCATAAATAATGGCAGATTCATGTTAAAGTATATTTACATATCAATTACTTAGGAGTCAATACTACACATGCTCTTGAAAAATATTTTACTTTTGGTTATAAATCAAGACAACTCAATTATGCATTTTAAATGCATACTTGTCCTCCCATTTTCATAAATATTGTCAATATGCTATCAGTCTCTAAAAATGCCTCAGTGAAATGAAAGAATGACTTTTCACTGTTTTAAGTGTTTTAAAAGATGAATAGCCATTTCATATTAATTCTGCAAAACTGCAAAGGCACATTAGAAAAAAATCCTTGTTAAAGTTCTATTAGTCTGTATTTTCTTACCAATGCAGAGTTAATACAAATGTGGGGAAACTCCTAAATTACTCCTATAAACTCAAAAGAACAATGAGCTGCTCCATTGGCTAAAGGTAATGTATTTGTACAAATTTCTGAGACAAAAAACCCAATATGCCTTTGTGAACTTTACCCAGCTTTGCCAGATGTTTCTGCACCCTAATAGGTATTTTCTACCTCCACAAACTGCCATTTTATGAGAATCATCTTAAACATTCAGAGTCAAGACATTACTACCCTTACAAAATTACTAATCACAGCTTTATGTTTAGAGCTGTTCTTTGAAACACAGAAAGGAATCTCCAGAGCATTCACTGGTTCTAAGGCAGGATCAACTCTCCCTGAAACATGCTGGATAATTGCTTGTTTAGCTAGTCCTTAAAACTTGTGGTGCTGGATAGCCTATAAATTCCTAAAATAAACTGCTGTAGGACTCAAGTACCACTTTTGGCTGGACAATTTTCAGAACAGCTACCTTATGCAGCCACATTTCTTTGCTGCTCTTAACCCTTCCTACTTCCTGCCTGCCTGAGGCAGACACTGACCTGCAACACCAGGCAGATTGCCCAGGTTAACTGAAGGCTCCTTCACCTTTCTGTGTCGGATTCCTCTTTCAACACTTGAACCATCTGTATATTTGAAATCAGAGAAAATGTTGGTCTCTACATACCTGTTTACTCCCCCCCAAGACAGAAAGGCCCCTCTATGTGCTATTAGGAGTTAATACTAAGATGGTGTAGCAAGATCCAGCTTCCAAAAACTATGTGAAATTTTTCAGTGATTGATTAGACAACATCTTACAGAAATGTCAAAATTGCTATCAAAAACCAACAGGTTTATAGATTTTGATTTTCTTTTTAAAAATTTAATATTGCACTTCTACAAAACCAGTGCTGAGTACTAAACTGCCAGGAGGACAGGGCTGTGTAATAAGCAGTGAAGGAACAGTGATAACTTTGATAATTTTCATAGCACTTAACATCTTTATCAAACTATGTAATTTTTGATCAGGGTTTGTAGATGGTAGATGAGTATTATAACAGTTCACACAGAGGGGTAAAAATAGCAGTCAGAGCCTAGACCTCCAAAAGTGTCCACTAAATTCAAGTGTCACCATGTTGAGATATCCAGCTGGAGCTGTGAAGGGCCATGCAGAGTGTGAACACTGCACTAGCAGTTAACATTTGTGGAACAGTGCAGCACAGCACACAGATATTGTGCACTAGAGCAGCTCTTCAGCTGCAGCGTTTAAGGGTACCCAAACCAGCACAGGATGCTTCACCCGCTTGTGTGAATCAGAGGAACACGCAAAGGATAAAGAATTTTCATGCTGTGTAAAGAAGAGCTGGGTAATGAAGTGTGTAAAGGGTGTGTGATATGTGAATGAGAAGCCAAAAAGATTCCTAATGAGTCTGCAAGAACAGGGCTCCTCTGTTTATCTGAAATGACACGAAATCTGACAATTCAAACAAATTCAGCGCTAACACTCCATTTTATGTCCGCAACTGAATCTTGTTTACATTTCCCTTTTTTCTCCAGCATTATATGCACACTGACATAGGCTGCATGTGTGATACGGAAGGTTATCTGCTCCTACTGACTTAGGGGTTTGCATTATTGTAACACTGAAAAACTCAATGCTGACAATTAAATGCAGACAAACGGTCCGCAGCCAGCCTATGCTCTGGGCTGATGAAATTCACTATCACAGAAATGTGGCATTTGGAGTTCTTGTATTTTTTTCCCCCTAAAACTGGGAGCAGGTCGTTGTTTTAAGTTGCAGAGTAAGAGCAAACAGTCCAGAGACACACAAATGTAGCTCCTACACTCCAAACTGCCTGAATGTTTGGAGATGTTTCGAATGGTCTGAACTGAACTAGCTCACTCAATTCTGGATTAATTCATCTGAAATAAAGACCAAATACATTATACAAGGCAACTTTATTTTTATTTCTGAAATCTGAGAAAAGAATATCCCAAATCTTTCCTCTTACTATAATGTTATCCCTTCTGCTGCCACATAACAGACTGCAAATGTTAAGAAAGCTAATACTAAAAATCCCTGAAGCCAAAAGGATAAACTGGTGATAAAAATGTCTTGTATAATAAGGATGTATAAACTGTATTACTTTCACACCAAACACAATTGGAAAAGAAGTGAATTGCAAAGTTATGGTTTAATGGTATCCTCTTTCAGAATTCTGGTCACTCTCTCAGATGCCTGGAAAACAAAAGCCCCAAAACCTCTGCTTGACACGCAACAGTGAGACACATCAGTGCCAAACATGTGGTGGGCACAGAGATACATCTGAACATAAACAGGCAAAGCAAAGTGAAAGGAATAAGATTGTCTACTCCATATAATTAAGACAATAATCTGAATTTGGACTAGATAACTGCTCAAAAAAAAAAAAAAAGTCTTGTGCGTGTTTGATATCAATTATTCCCTGGATATGATCTAACAGATGTCAATATGGAATATTTTTTCCAGAGAAACATTTGTCTTTCTGTCAATAGTATTTTGCCTAAATAACAAGCCAACAGTTGTTAACATCAATTGATTTGGTGAGTCTTTAGTCATATCATCAATGACAGGCTTCAAAAAAGGTTTTCAAAGGAACTTTAGTGGGAAAAGGAGAAAAAGAACAACAAACCATGTTGGCCTTCAACTGCCTGTGCTTCAGTGATACTTTCTAATAGGAGTCCACTGCCAAGATGAGGGCTAGAGTCCGCTGATGGTAAAACCAACCTCCTTGCAGCTTAGTTGGCTTTTTTCTGAGTTTGTGAGGCCAGGTTCTGGTAGCAGGGGGATGAGAGGTGGCTTCTGTGAGGAGCTGCCAGGAGCTCCCCCCATGAGCGATGGAGCCAATGCCATCAGCTCTGAAACGGAGCCTGAGCCCATCAGGGACAGCAGCAACACCTCTGGGATAACAGAGTTAAGAAGGGCACAAAAAACTGCAAAACAGCATCTGGAGAGAGGAGTGAGAATAAGAGAGGAACAGCCCTGCAGACACCAGGGTCAGTGAAGGAGGAGGGGCAGGAACCGCCCCAGGTGAGATTCCCCTGCAGCCCACGGAGATCCATGAGGGAGCAGATATTTTTTCAGCTTTAGCCTTTCCAAAAAACCTTGATGAATCCTAAAAACAGTCATCATATGGTAACCAGGTCTTCAGCATGAAAAAAAACAAGCACCTGTGGATCTTGGTAAGGATGTGAGAGTACTCATGGATGAGGACTTGGCGGGGATGCCTCAAGCAGGAATTCATACGCGCAGGGGAGAGCCAGGCACCACCCAGAACCTCAGAAATACTTCAGGTAACAACCACTTTACTTCCCTGTGGGACAAAGGGGGATAAATGAAGCTCCTGCAATGTCTCCCAGCAGCTTGAACTCCCAGAACTGAGCCATCTTTCCCTTTCCTGCTAGTATCTAAAAAGAGGGAAGACTGTACATTTCCTGCCAGAGCAGATGCACAGCACAGACTTACAGAAACAAGACAGGCAGGAAGAAGAAAAAGAAAGAAAGAAAAAAAGCAATTGGAATTTAGACAGTGAATAGAAAAGAATTCAGAACCATTGCAATGACCTGTCTAATCTAGGACGTATTGGATATGGCAGACAGCAAACAAGACCAGCAGAGTATAAAAAGGGTCACTGGCTCCAGGGACAGCATTTCCATCCGAAACCCAGTGGGTAACCTTTTGCAACAAAAACCCTCACACATTTTTTTTTCCCAAGAATTATAGACACTGACAACTGACAGATTAAACCAGCAGCAAACCAGCCCAGATCTTCACTTTTCTGGAAAACAATATCCTCAGCTTCACTAAATCAAATCATGGCATACCTTGATTTGTTTATTTTTCTTGTTTGAGGGAGGGGTTGTATGGTTTTTTGGTTTGTTTAGTTTCTTTTGTTTCTTGGGTTTGGGGTTTTGTTTTTTTTTTTGCTTTAATACAAATAGACATTTTAAAAACAACTAAAGACAGAGAAAGAGATCTGTTTCAAAGTGCAGTTGAACATCTCCTTCTGGAAGACTTCTTCTCCTGCAATGTCCTTAGCTCTGCCAGCACAACTAAAAGCTAGTGCTTCTCCACATTACAGCCCTAAAGGCTTTTTTTTTGTTTACTTCTTTAGTCTCTAGATATTTAGACATTTGCAAGCATTAATTGAATCTCAAGTTCCCAAGAATAAACTTTTATCTTCTCGAACAAAGTGGGAATCAAGGTAAAGGCCACAGGGCAATGACTGACCAGATACAACCTGTGAATGCTGCATTAGCCACAAAGACTCTTGGGACCAAAACCCTACCATTAGTTAAGAAAAGAGAGGATTCATTCAATTATCCCACTGTATATTAGTCAGCTAATGGACATGGTGTATCAGGAGAAGAAATAACAGACATTTCCTATATTTTCTGAATAGAATGAAATAAAATATGAAATTTTTTGCCTCCTGCATCTTCAGCCATTCAATGCCAGGAACGGCACAGCCACAGCATAAATGCCTAATCCTGGTCCTTTCCATGCTCCCTTTTGCTTTCTCTCAGTAGCAGAGCTTCACTACCCTGGTGTATGCAGCCTAAGTTAAGCAGTAACATATAGGCAGAATGTATAATAGAAGGATACATTTACAAGTCAAATATTGGGCACGCAGATGGTCTATAGCTGAGAGCTACTAGAATGCCTCTTTGTTTTAAAATTGTTTAAACTCAGTAAGCTTCATCACCAAAATTAATACCTGCTGTTTGTGCTGCAGCAGACAGGAGAAACTACTTAGCACAGTGATAATCACCAGCTAAGTTGTGTATCTGAGACTTTACTGCACCTGCTTCTCTACCACTAACACAAGTTTCAGAACTAAATTACATCTCAGGCAAACCCAGATCATCACACGAAGCACACACTGCACAGCAACTCAACTCAAACAACAAACACTTGAGACGTCAAGGTACCAGGTGCTTAAAAAATACACAGCGAGAGTTACAACTGCAAAGAGCTCACAATATGAAGCTGTACTGTGCTTATTTTGTGCTGTAAATTTTCTTCCTCATTTTCCCTTGAAATTTTGCTGCAAACAATATCCACCTCTATTTGAAAAGTCCCAACATTTTGTCACTTACTGCTGCACAGAGCATACAATTACAGCAATGTAATTGCCACAGGAAGGTGACATTTAGAAGCTAGCATCACATCACAACAAACATGAGGAAAATGACTGGAATCACAGAAAAAGCAAGATAAAGGAGATGAAGCCAGATCCACAAAAAGAAGCAATATGTTGAAATAGGGACTTCAGCTGCTATGCTTTGGTGCAGGAGATCGGAAAGATGATTAAAGCCCTCCGACAGATTTCCATTAGCAAAAATATCAACAGCAGCGAAGTTCTGGCTACACACAAAAGCATAACTGCACATTGGCAGGATGGGCAGCTGGCACTGCTCCAAAGCCCACGCCTGATCAATACTCTCTCAGCAGATACTCCAGTTCTGTCTGCAGAGGGGACCAATGACCTCAACACGCAGCTCTAGAAATAACTTCCACTCAGTACACACAGACTGATGTCTTCTCCTCTTGTTCAAAAAAGAAAAGAGCAACTGCAGCTCCATCTGCAAAAGGAAGTGTCAGAACGTTCCAGGCTGTGATTCCAGCCTGGGAATGTTAATTAAATACAGACTATCCTGCAGTGCAGAGTCAGATATTTTAGAAACCTCGAGCTTAAAAGAGTACAAATCAGCCCTTAGAATTAGCTATTTGCTTAATTTTCCCATTTTTCTCCTCAGTCTACTGTGGCACTACACTATTAGGAATGATATTTTTAGCATCTAAGTCTCACAAATTCCACTTTATGAGCGAAGTGTTCCGAGTTCAGCACTGCAATGCCCAGCATTAGCACACCTGCCCTTCTGTGTTGAACTGCCTTGAGAAAGTTCCCACTCACAACTCACCAGCAAACCTGAGTATGGATCAGGAACCGAAAAGGCTGTCCCGTGGTTCATATTGAAATAATTTTCCTCCCAGATCACCCCTTTAGTAACTCACCCTCAGTGTTCTCACTGTGATCTGGGTTTTTTGGTGCACTGTTCATGATCCTACTCAGCTCTATTGCTGCATGGGGTAGCTCTCCCAGTCCAAACCCAACATTTTTACCTTTGGATCAGCTGTCAGCAGCTTGAATGCTTGATAGACTTGTGCTTCTTTCACACCTCCACCGAGATCCAAGAAGTTGGCTGGCTTTCCACCATTCAGGGATATTATATCACACGTTGCCATTGCAAGTCCAGCTCCATTGACTGTAATTGTAAACATCAATTGCTTGTATTTCACATAGATACCATTTGTGAAAAGGCTTAAAATGTATCAGCACAACCCCAGAACATGGCTCAAAATGTTACACAGCTATTTGTAAATAGGTCAGTAGCTATTCAAGGATATCCAATGCAACAAATAATTCAAATTCTGGTGCAAACACACCAACATTTATGTTTCTTTAGGGCTTAGATGTGCACCTTCCTTTAAGTATGCATGAGCATGGGAATGGTAATTGTAGAATTAAAAAAACTTCTGATTTTATTAAAAATAAAGACACATAGAAACTTCTGGGAATAGTGACGTGAAGGACAAATTGACTCTTTAAGCTCCTCTCCCATCACTCTGATAGCAGTGGATGCTTTGTATTGCTGCATCACAGATAACTCAGTTTTGGGGACAGACCTCAGATGTTCCTGAAACTGCCTTTTATTTTAGATTTGCACTAGTCTAGAAGCATTTCCACGGGTAGGGACATCTTCTAAACTGGGAAAAGTAGATGAGAATTATGTGTCCCCTTTAAGTTGCTCCCGTTGCTCCTGCTGGACAATGATTCCTGTGTCAGCCAGAATACAGAACACTAAAAAAAATAGCACAATGTTGGCAATTATTGTTTGGGTTTTGGGGTCTTTTGGTTGTTTTTTTAAAATTAAGATTAAAGTCTCACTTACTGAATCAACTGCAACACATTATCAGAATCTTCGAGATTTGTGTTTGGAGTACACATCTGAGCCAATATAAATGCTGGGCATTTTCTCACCAAGTCAACAAAAACCCAACCTAATTCAGTTAGATTAATAATAAAATGTTGTATTAGCTAAAAGAATTTGAACAAAATGGAGATTATTTAGAGCATAGCTGACTTTTCTACTTATCTCTTCTAAACAGCAGAGTAATTTCTGTTCTACAGAAACTTCAGGGAAATAAAAAACCTGCCATTTCCAAGCAGATTCTTTAGCAGCTTTCCTTAAAGGGAAATGGAGTTTAATATTCAATTGTAACTGGGAATGTCACATTTATACACATACACTTTTAAGTGTCTTTTAAGTAACACACTTGTATTTTTTAAAATTAATAATTAGATTTTGGTGACTTTTCTTATTTTGTTTTAATTTCTGGAAAGACCAATTACATCAGGTTAAAACCTCAGAAATTGAAACCCCTTAGCCTGCCTTCCCTCTGACACCACTCCTGCCCTGCCTGGGTGCTGTGGCACAGTTTCCACACCATTTTAATTCCATTCCTGCAAGAACCTGTGGAAGGACAGACAAAACAGCAGAAATACTCAGCAAAACAGACTGAAATACTGTCAAGGGTGGCCTGAATGTCAGATGTAAACAAAGTCTATATACTGAACAAGTATAAACTTGTCTTCAAATGTCTTTTGGATGTATTTGTTCTTACCAAAGCAAGCAATGTTTCCATCCAGTCCTATATATTTTAAGTCATATTTGGCAGCTTCGTTCTCTATGGGCTCATTTTCAGACTTGTCATCCATGGCAAATATTTCTTTTTGCCTAAATTCTGCGTTGTCATCAAAGTTTATCTTGGCATCGAAGCAAACAACTGGAGGAGAAAATAAAACAACACCCAGGCATTTAGAGTCTACAGTCAGTCAGAGCTTCTGAAATATTGCAGCTCCTCCAGCAGCAAGGGGGAGGTTGCTTTGGGAGTGATGCTGCCTCCAACACAGGAGCAGCCCAAGTTCTAGCATTGATTCCACCAGGAAAGGACAGGTTTTCCACAAATCCTCTATGGAGAAAAGGCACGGCAGGATCTCCACACCACACAGCAAGACCTTCTGTGTTTGCTCCAAACAAAGTTCCTGTACGTGATGAGGGCAGTTTTGATGATTTGGACAGGTGGGCTGCAGTGGTGCCACAGCAGAGCTTACCTTCCATGTTTGGAAAGCAGAACAGACATAACAGGGAGCACCAACCCAAAGCCATGCGTGGTAACACGCAGCCATTCAGAGCTGAGCAACACAAAAAGCTTTCCTTAGCCATATTTTGAATTTCTGATGTTATTAACTATACACACATTATTTCATTAAAGAGCTCAAAGAACCTGAAGCCAACACATGTTAAAAATGACCAAAAGACTACTTTTAAATAAAGAAAATGAAGAAAGTAAACACAAAACTTCTCATCAATAAACATCCGCTATGGTTGTAAAAACAAATTAAAAAGTAGCTAAATCTGACCACATTAAATAAAAGATACAAAGGACTGGCTAGCGGCCACAATACTCACATAAACACACCAGTAACAGAAATGCCTGTGGAGTGTTATTTGCCTATTTTCTGACTCATTATTTCTATGGGTTTGCATAGGCAAATGCCTCATTAGATTAAAATGTTCTAAGTAAATGTAAGACTATATACTTATCATATCACTATGCAAGTAATTTTCCTTGTATTATATTCAGATTATAATTACTGACTTAAGCATAATTGATTTCTCAAGGCAAACCAATCAGGTTTAAATGCCTTTAAATGCTGTGTCCATAAAAATCTAATAGTTTTTCTATCTGCTGGTGTTTTTTATTCACACTGCCATTGGAACACGTACATGGTACACGTGCACATGCTCAGGAGCATTGCACACATCTGGACATCAATGACAATTAAGAGGACAATTTCAGTCCTTGATATAGATACACATTAATTAAAATAAAACACACAATCTTGTTCGGTGGACAAGTAACTCGTTTTAATATACAGTTTCTTAACTTAGGAAAAAATAGCTAAGGAAACAGCGAACAAAACATTTACACAAGTAGGAGAGTCTCAACTGTATATCTTGATTTGCATTGGGTTTTCTTGTTGTGGTCTTTTGATGTTGATGAGGGTTTTTTAATATTTGACTTGTAACTGATAACAGATTAAATTAAAACAGTATCAATTTTCACTTCAGTGACTGCAGTTTCAGAAAATTGTTCATGAGTGTGTGTAATAAATCTTTTGGAAGAGTCCAGATCTTACCTGGTCAATCATCATGTGGGAACATGCCAAAAGCAGAAATATCTGCAGTTCCTAATACACTTCTAATGCATTAGAGCTGCTTGAATTATTTTTTTAGCAATGAAATAAGACCATTTTTCTTCTTCAAGCTTTCAGGTGCTTAAATTGCTAAACCAACTCAAAGCTAGAGTACAACTGCACTTTCAGAGCTCTGTTTACCTTACACACAAACATCCTCAATGTCACATTAATAGAAACTCATTTCTACAGAACATTCATCTTTAACAAAGGCCGTGCTGTACAAAGTAGCAGCAAAAACATGTATTAATATTTATCAAACCATTTTCACTATCAAAAGCACATTGTTACATGCATGATAGATTATACAAATGGATTTTTCTTCTAAACAAATATGGAAGAATGCTCCAACACTTATATTCATGAAGTACTTCTGTTGTTTTTGTTAGCGGTGTAGGATTTTTGTCATCTGCCAATTCAACAGTTTACACTGAGAGCAAACAAAACAAAAACAAACAAACAACAACAAAAAAAGGAAAGTTCCAGGCTTCTGACCCACTAAGATTAACAAAGAATTTGCTAGGATATTAAACAAGGAAATACATACAACCTAATGGAAATCCACACAAGCGAAAAACACAAAACACAGCAAGAAATAAATCCATCTTATCCATTACTTTGACAAGAATAATGGGCTTTATACAGAGACTTATATTTTATCATTAGGAAGAGCTGCATTAAGCTACTCAAATGTTCTTCCATTTGTTTTATCTTTATTCTTCCTTAAGACATTTCAGATGGAGAAACTGCTAGCAAAAAAGAAATAAGCACAGAAAGACTCCTGAGCATTTCTGTGAGCAAGATGGCTTTCACAGCTTGAAACCCACTCTGTTTCTGCTCCTCAGCTTCCTGGATGCAAAACACATGGGGAAAAACCTCAGAGAAAGCAGCATAAAAACTCCTACCATCACTCAAATTAAGCCCTTCTCACTAAATATGCCCAGCCATTCCAGAAGAGCTAACTTGGTAACTTATCCAAATCTTTATTTCCACAGTGCCACCTCACAGTACACCAGCAAGGATGCAAAGCAAGTACCACCACGGTTCCTTCCAATCTTTAAGGACCACATTCGTTACTTACTGTCCTCTCCCTCACTTGCCTCTACTCGCACACCCAATTTCCCCTCTTGGTACCCACCAAATCAGCCTTCAGCACCTCAGTGAAATGAAACAATGAGCAGGTAACTGTGATCCCCTGGATCAGCCCTACTCTATTTCAATATCCCACAGGCATCTTTAGTTCCTCCCCTCTTCCCCTTTGTCCAAGTTACTTGGACAAAAATGACAAATAGAAGGAAAGGTTTCAGTTGGAATATCAAATATCATAATGAGGTGAAAGCTGATTCATCTCCTTATTTTTACTCTACACCTCCTCAGCCCTGTAGTCATGGTGCAGGCAGATCAATGGCCCTTTTTCTTCCCAAAGGATGTAGCCAAGTGTTCCACCTGAAATTCATACTGTGCTCCAGCAGGCAGCAGAGTCACGCACTTTAAAATTTAAATTACCCATATGAATACAAACATAAAAGAACAAGTTTCTTTCCACACAATCTCAGTAATTCTAGCAGCATTAACACACACACACAAAAAAACCCCCAAAAAAACCCAAAAACCAAAAAACCCCACAAAACAAAATCAAGAAAAACCCAACTTTGTACAGAGCAGAAGACAGAAAATGTTGCTGTCTCTCACCAAACAGAACATGTAGAAGCCAATACTTCCAGTATTTGGATGAAACAACAAAAGGTATTGAAAGATAAAATCTGCCATGGGAATATTTATGAATATTGCTTAAATTACATTACAAAATGAAATTAATGCAAAGCTGCTGCTATATCCTTCTATGCAATTTAATTTATAGCTTGCATAAATAAAGAATTATAATGCATTCATTTGTTTCCTTCAATTTCTTACCTTGCCCTTCTGGAGTTTCACCAAAGGGATTGACTTCAACCTGAGTGGCATCAATTTTCAAGAAAAGATTATACAGCTTCTTAATTTGATCTGCTGCCTAAATGTAATCAAATGATTTACAATTACCACACAGAAAAATAAAAGTTCATGTTTTCAAGGCAAAGGTAAACCATTATCGATTATTTTTAATGTATTACATTCCGCACTAGTTCTAGATAATTACTGCTTTTATTTCTATTTTCTTAACCATATTCATACAGTCTCTTACATTGCTGTATGTAGCCTTATGATACTGTGTAACATTTATTAAATGTGCATTTAAAGACTGCATGAACTGGAGATTTTCTACAAAACAGTGCAATTACTATGACAAGTTTGATTTGGGACGTGACTGCTAGGCACCAACATAACGAAGTATTCCCCGGTTCGCTGAGATCGGAGCTGCATTCACATTCATCAGTCTGAAGTCAGAAACCACAAAGTAGTTTGTGCACTCTGGTGACTTTAGAAAAAATATCTGTTTCTCCTTCCTGCACCAGTCTGAAATGTTTTCTTGAAGAACTTATGCCCGAAGCATGCTTATTTACTCATTACAAGATACTCTTGCTTGCTCCCCATTACTCCTCATCCTCCATCTCCATGCCCCATTCTGTGGACAAAAGTACCACCACTGACTACTAATTTCCAAGTCTTTTGATCTTATAACATTCTTCCACTAATAGAACTACTTAAAAACAGCAACATGAACGTGTGTAAAAAAAACCCCTTTGGTTCATTACACACTCTGAACCTATTAGCTGAAATAAGTTTGTAGATGAAGTGCATTAATAAAGAACCACTCAATTTTTTTCCTCTCATTATTGATCAGCTAACTGAAGTACAGAGCCCAAAAATATTTGGGACCTCTCCTGATAAGTAAAACGAATTAGAATAAAGAAAGCCTAAGCCAGTTTTCTCCTACAAGGTCAGTCATGCAAAAGAAAACATCACAACTGGAAAGACTCAACCCCAATCCCAGTTTTGCCCAGAGAGGTCGTGGAGTCCCCATCCCTGGAAGTTTTCAAGGCTAGACTAGATGGGGCTTTGAGTGACCTGATCTAGTGGAAGGTGCCCCTGCCCATGGCAGAGTAGTTGAAATTGGATGGTCTTTAAGGTCCCTTCCAACCTAAACCACTCTGTGATTCTGTGGTAAGATTCCTTAAAGAGTTACAGTCGGGAAGCAGCACACAGATTGCTTAGGAAGCCTTCCCTGCTCAAGAGCTATCAACTGAAGCATTCTCAGTGGGTTTGACTTAAAAAAGTTATCAGTTGTAAATGTGCAGCAGCTTCCTTCGCACAAACACTCAGGCTGACAAACAACCCCAAGAGCACAGGGGTGAGGCTCTCGGCAGTGATACCGGGGAGGGAGCCCCACCATGAACCCCACATTGACTCTGGGCCACCTGAAAAACTGCTGTTGCCACAGTCCTCTGCTGCAACTGCACCAGAACACCAGAATCACTTCATTTTTATTAAGGGCTGCTCCATCTTTCAGCACCTGTCTGAATCAGGCAGCTTAATGTCAACACTTCTCTTACTCAAGGTCTACAAGTACTGAGCCTCTTCAAGGCAAAGCAGAAAATCCCAGCCTAGAACTAGAGAACATGTAAGTAAATACCAGGATTTGTCTGGATAAAAACTGTGTCCCTATGCTTCAGTAAATTCCTTTTAGTTGACAGCATGAGGAAAGAAATGCATTCCTGCAGCTTTATTTAAATGTGTTGTTTAAAAGTCCATACATATATTGCTGTTAATTTTTGAGTACCAGAACTCTTCAAGGGTTGAAAGGTTCTACATAATCATTCCTCCTCATTAGCTATACAGCTAAATCTTCAAATGTGTGTTAATCAACTTAATCATTATGCATTTGTTAATTGCATGTTAGGATAGAAAATAATTAAAACTGCTGAATTAAAAATAAAGGAGTTCTACAAAAATGACAGTTTGATACTACAGAAAAAAAACAGGCCAAAGTAGCTTAAATGAGCTCTCTTCTCTTCTCTGCAAAATGATTCACAAAGGCAAATACATATATTCAAAATATATATATATGTGTAGAAAGAAACACTGAAAAAACAACAAGCCGGCAGCCCTTTGTTTTCGAGTTGAAGATTAAAAATTTTTAAAAGGTTTCAATCACAAAGCCAGACACACTTTTATTTCCCCCTATACTAAAAGCCAATTTTCAAAAACAGCTCTACCCATTCACGGAGCTCCAGTGGAATTCCAACGAAAGCAAAGGAATCCCACATGGTGGAACAGCATGTTGTCATCGACTGCTTCAAAGACTAGGGACAGTCACTTTAAAACAATTAGGCTAAAGCCTAATGACAATTACAGAGGTGCAATTCAGTATTTAGAATGTCAAAGTGATCCTGGTTTAATGGACGCTTGGCCTTTCCTGCCTGCTGGAAAATATTTAACACAGAGCTCGACTAAAAAGTCTTCAGCCTAAACCAAGGGAGTAGAGTCAAGTTACCTGCTGCTGCAAAGGTCCTTGGAATCCCAAATTTTTTGCCATCTGCAACGCCTGATGATCCTTTATGCCTTCAAAAATATCTATTTCCTCCTGCAACAGTAACATGCATAAATATAACTAAATATTCAATCTGAATGGAGGTTTATAACTTCAAAAGGAAAACACTTAGTATACATGTGCAAATTAGTAATTAAAGCGTGGCTGTTTGCCAAGGCTCCCCCAGACTGAGGCTACAGCAGCTGCCTATAGGGGATGTTATAATTACCACACTGACTGTGAAACAGTCCTTCCAGAAAATATATAATTCTTCAGAGTGGCACACTGACAAGACAATGTGACACCAGTTTTCACTTTTAATTACTGTACAGATGGCATTGACGAATATTTAGTCTGTTAATTTTTATGACATATTTTGGAATATTTTCAAGGCAATGAGTGTCACTGCCCAGTAACACTGTGAAGTTTATATAATTTTAAAATGTACGTTAAATATTTTTACAATTTTTTGAATAATTATACTTGATTGTATCAATTATTTTCTCAGCTGAATAGCTTGTCTACTCATTATCTTGCCACAGTAACATAAAAAATACTTCAATGTAGTCATCGTTAAGAAAGTAATTACAACAGTTGTATTTCAGATGGAAAAGTCTTGCAGGTACAAAAAAATAATTAACAACTCTGTCAATTAGAGAAAAACAGCCACAGAAACAATAAGTATATTGGCACCAACCCACTTGTGAAAAAACTGTGTACCTTCCTGAAAGTGAAACTCACTCATAAAACATTTCAGATACGATGTTTAACATATCACATAACAGCCAGATTTAAGATCTTTTTCTAAGTGAAAAATTCAAATAAAATCAGATGTTAAATATGTTTCATTTACTAGATGACAGGTCTGACCCTGTATTTGATGAAACACTATTTTTATGGTTCTTCCTGTCTCCTTTCTACATGGAAGTAGGAAAATGGGAGAAGAAAAGGGGGAAAATATTCTTTTGGACAACTGTCAAGGAAAATTTTTTATTGTAAAACATTATTTCAATACCTTAAAGATAAGTTCTGGGCTAGTTACTGCAACTTCTTCTATGTCCATACCACCCTGAGGACTGCCAACCATGACAGGTCCATTGCAGGCTCTGTCCATCAGAATTGCAAAGTATGTTTCCCTGGAAATATCCAGTGCTTCTGCAACCATCACCTAAAAATGAATAGAGGGAAGAAAAGAAAACATCAGCGGTTCTGACTGGTCCTTCAGCTTTGCCTTAAATGCAGCAGTTTGACACTTGCTATCCTGCAAAGAAACATTTGTTTCACTGCTTTTACTACAGTCCTACAACCCCCTGATCTTTTTCCCGAGCAATCTTCTCTCCCTAAGTAAGAGACTCCTCCAATGCTGCTCTTCTCACCGGGGCAGGCAGCCAGCAATGTAACCCTGGAACACCTCATCCTTGGGGTTTTCCCAACAGCTGCTGCTGTGTCCGTATCACCTTTTCGTCCCAACAAGCACTTTAATGTGCCCCCAGAAAGATTTGAGTCAAAAGGACTCGGTTTGCAGATCACACAGACACAAGGACGGGCACGTTGGCTTTCAGATGCATCTCACCAGCAGTGCTGATCCTCACCAGTAAACCTCAGGCTTAAGTTCTCTCTCTTATTCTGACCAAAGGCCACCCAACCCTTGTAATCTCTGCACTAAATTCCTGCCCCGCCCAAGTGTTTCCTAAGAAAATGGGTTTACCGATAATTCTGCCATCCAGCAGTTTACTTTCAGTTTAGAGAGTCAAGCAGGTGTGTGTCCTTCAGATACTGGCACAATCTAGAAACACAGATATTTATATTTCCAAAGAGGTACTACTTTCTAGTTATTACTATAAGCTACAGAGCCATTTTGTACCAGTATCTGACAGACACCACAGCACAAAACAGAAAGAAGATTCAGATCCCACATTTGGAATCTACAAGTACCACATTAAAAGTGACAGAAATTGGCCCATATCAAGTCTTTGCTACAATTATTTCCCTCCTCCCAAAACCAACACAAAGTCCTTTCCATTTTAGTGTTACAATAACTGTACCTTCCTCTTCACCTGAACATTTTTTGCAATAGTTTAACAACAGCTATTGAAAAAATTTCAGAGACTGAGTAGTTTTACACTTGCAAAGGACTCACAAAACTGTTCTGATATAAGAATACTAAATTTCACAAAATAGTCTTAATTTTAGGAAAAAATCTGCATATGATCATTAATAATTGTTGCCTGTGATCATAACAGATGCCATAATCTAAGGTGCAAAGACTGTAGTTCTACTCTGCACTACAGTTTTGCTTTTCAATCTGAAAGTGAAGCAGCCGCCTCTGCAATTTAATTAGCACTACATTCTTCCTTAAGAGAGCTACCATTTCCCATCTTTCAATAGAAGTGGTAGAAATCAGGAAAATCACTTCCCAAATATTAATATAATTAAGAAGGATTAAGTGGCAACATCTTTCTAACATGGTCTGTTGATGAAGTGACAGTTTTGAACAATGATTGCAGACAAAGATCATCACTGAATGTACCACAAGGAGAAATTCATTCTCTCAGTCAGCAGATCCAAGAGGCATTTTTATACCTGCAGCCTTAAAACTCTGCCTATCCAGCACAAGGTGCTCCATCAAATGAGTATTTCTGGAGTTTTCATAGTTCAAGGACTATAAACAAGAAAGATGCACTATACTTTCACCCAAGTCGCTTTTTTGACATTCTATTCCAGAGTGCATAAGAAAGAATGTAAGGACTTTCTGCCAGGCAGTATGCATTAGAGCAGAGGAGAAAAAAGTGTAAGAAACAAGGAATCAAACAAGCCCTCAGTGCTCAGAATTGAAGGAAAGACGAAATTTCTTTATGGTCTTTTTGACTTGGAAGAAATTTGCTTTATAGTAATTTTGTTTCCTTCTACTTTTACCTTGCTTTATTCATACAACATAAGGGGATGTAAAGGAATAGTTCAAATAAGCGACTGCTCAAAAGGAAAGTAAAGAAAGCCAGGGTGAAGGAGAGAACCAAGAATGCAGAAAACTACTGTACTACTTAAAAGCATCTGCCTATTTTAGTCTACTACAGAGGGATGCTAAAAGACAACTTCAGAGACATAGCTTGGCTACCTGCCAAGATTTGTCAAATTAACAAGCAAGGGTAGGGAAAGCATCCTTGATTTGCTACTATTTTTACCTGCATCCATGTTTGCACCTTCTCACATATCCTGCATCAATGTATCTGAAAAATGTGAGTCAGTTGCTTTAGACATAAGTCAGATAAACCCAACTGGTCCTGCTGGATCTTGTCAGAGTTGTTCAGACAGTTTGTGGGAGCTCAGGGTCACGGCCAGACTTAGGAGGGGAATACACACAACAAGTTTTGAGGAACACATTTGCAGGCACAGCAGGTGGAACTAACATTATTAAATCAGGTACCTTCAACTGCAACTTCCAACTGGAGTGATTGTCTTCACTGTTGGTAATTAACAATGTCAACATCATCAGATACACTTCTCTGTCTTAATTCACAAAACTACTGAGAGTCTACTTTGCAGTAGGCAACCTTAGAACAAAAATTGTCAGACTGTGAAATATCTCTAATTTCTCCCAACAAAATAACTTGCCTTCACCATCCTCCCTGTTTGAAGCAGAGCAAAGCCAGGGAAGTTGGTGTTCAAGGTCTTCAAATATTATTTGTTTAAGTCTACCTATCACTCACACGTCAGAACTAATGCAAACACATTGATGAACAGTTAAGAATAGTGAAATTGAATCTAGAGACTGTTGACTCTTCTCACATTTTGTCTGTTTTGCTTTTGATAAAGAATATGACGCATCATTATCTGTTTATCATATCATATCTATATTTAAAATGTCCTGGGGAAAAATCAGTTTTCATTAAAACTTCCTGACAACCTCAAGCTTTCCTTCTCTGTAACAAATCGCTACCTAAAAGTTTAAGTCACACATGTAATTTCATGAGGGTAACTGTAACACCTTTTTTTAAACAGAATCAAATAGGCAAAATGTTCATTCTGTTATTGCTTGGAGAGAAAACACAGGTAGCGAATTCTCAGGTTGTCATGATAAGAGAAGACTGTCATCACAGATAGCCAGGCTCTCCAAATTCCAAACTGACATAAGAGGATTTTATGTAAACTCACAAAACAGGTTCCAAGTTATGAGGGAATTGAAGAGATTGCTATTTATTTGAGAAACATCAATCTGAAGAGGCACAAACACACTTTAAATTCTGTTGCAGGTGCACAAGCTGAGAGAGCAAGCTGAAACCACCATTTTCTGTTTCATAATTATTCTAATTGTAGAAAATTTCTACCTTTTATACCTTTCTTACAAATACATGTAAAAGGTACATGACTTCCACTGACTTGACACTAGCTCATTGATTGCCTCACAGAAAGTGACATAATAACTATTTTCCTTCTGAAAAAATGTTTATTGCTTAAATTTTTTAAAACATAGGAGTGTTTTAAACCACTCAAACTTTCCAGAACACTGAAAAGTTTAAAAAGCACAAATCCTAAAAATATGCCTTTTCTTTTCTCCCTGAGATGCAATTTTCCTTTAGTACATGTAGACACACAAACTCTTCCACACATGCAGAGAGAAAGCACGCGCCTTGAAATGGAACAAAAATGCCAGCAATTCGTTCTCATCTTTCCCACTGCCCTTAGCAAGCCCAAAGAGCCTGCCTGGCATTTTCAGTGCACTAAGTTCCTGCTGCATTAAATGATATCTCAGACATAGCTAAATTTATATGTTTAATAATTTTACTGTCGTTTGCCCCTTGATGAAAATGTCAGTATTTGATTTTGTAGTCCTGACACCACAAACCCGAGCGCTTCAGCTCCTCTAACTACCTTAAAGATCCCAACATAAGCTAACTTTGTAAATGAGAAATGCTTTTTAAAAAGATATAATTTTGCTGGGAAATAGTTTTTTGATGACCTAGTGCATAATTTTAAATATGCTGTCTTCACTACCTAATAAGCATAACATTGTGCAAACTGCTACAAAATGAATTCATTTAAAGCAGGGTGTATGCTCTTACCATTAATTACTAAGAATCAAGAACTCAATACCAAAAACTATAAAACATACTAGTTCAAAGCCAACATACTTTTAAAAGCCAACTCTATAATCAGAATGAAAGTCTACGACAGCAGATGGTCAGCTTCTCCCAGTAAAAAGCATCACACTGGTTTATCATGGATCAACATTAAAATACTTGCAAACCATGTCCTGAAAGGTTTCCCTGGAACTATATAGCAAAGGAAAAATATCCAGTCTCTCAAGGCTGTACTTAATCCTGTACCAGCAAAATAAATATCTGGAGTTCAGTAGTGCAAACTTCACCTTAAACTTCACCTATGCCCCTGCTGCTTAGTCCTGCCCACTGTTCATTCATACAAACATCATGTGGAGGGGGAAGAAAGGAACCACACACAAGTTAAATATTCTACAGCTGCTCTATACATGGCACAAAAGTCATCCTAATATAAATCCTTTTAATAATCCATGTCAAAAACCCCCAACACCCACACCCTTCTTCCATTTCTATCAATTTCAAAGAAAATTAGAAGCTTCTTTTTCAGAACTGAATCTGTCAATGATGAACAGGATTGCAATCTAACAAAAGAGTAGAATTTCTGTATGGATGTATTCAAGGTAGACCAACTAGGGCAAAAGAATAAAAACAAAGAACTTACAAAAGAAAGCTGCTTTTACAACACTAATTTTCCCAAGCAAAGTGCCTTAATATGGAAAAGGGATATCCTGTCTTATATCCTTAGTATTATCAGGATCTCTGACAGACAGGCCTTAATGGTAATACTGTTTCTCCTATTTCAATATATAGTATTTCTTTTTAACAATGACTCTGAGGAGTGATGGTAATCTGCTCTCCTTGCTCCCCAGGAGAAGAATTGCCTGAACACCTTCCTCCAGCCCTCATTAGACAGGATCTTTCCAGACAGGTGTTCCTTCCCCTTCTATGCTAATACACCAAGCTGTTCACAGAATATTAAATGTGAACTGCAGTTCCTTCAGCCCATGCCAAATTATTTCCTGGCATCAGATACAGCGTGGCTCTTGCCTACTTACCTGTACAAGGATTCTTGCTCAGTAAAACAAAGCAAGAGATAAAAACAGATACAGCAGACAGGCGACTGCCAGGATTTCCTGACTCACAGAATTTTACTGATTTGAAGGAGAATCTCGCCGAATCTTTGTTTCTCTTATTTAGGCCAATACAGAGCAACTCATTTATGCTGAAGTGAATATTGGTACCTTACAGAAAGCACCATCATTGGAAAACTAATTCCCATGTGCTACCTCAAACCCTACCATGAACATATATTAGTCTGTATCTGCAATAGGTAGGCAGAATCTACTGTTCAGACACTTTTTTTTCAATTGAGATAATTCTCATGCAAATCTTTCAATATTTAAAGGGGGCTTACAATAAAGATGGGGACAAACTTTTTAGTAGGGCCAGTTCCAATAGGTCAAGGTGGTTCTAAACTAAAGAAGACAGAGTTTGACTACAAATAAGGAAGAATTTTTTTACAGTGAGGGTGGTGAGGCACTGGCACAGGTTGCCCAGAGAGGTGGTGGATGCCCCATCCCTGGAAACATTCAAGGCCAGGTTGGATGGGGCTCTGAACAGCATGATCTGGTTGAAGATGCCCCTGCTCATTGCAGGGGGTTGGACTGAAGGAATTTTAAAGACCCCTTTCAACCCAAACCATTCTGTGATTCATCTGTCACTTTATTAAGACCTGCCCAGACTCGAGGGTGACTGAAATACAGACAATATTATTACTAAAGGTAATCATGTATCTACTATTTCTGTAAGCAGAACGTTAATGAGCGTGTACAGCTAATGCTATGTGCAGTTGTATCACCATTTAGCATGTATTTGATGGAAGATGAGCCTATGACAAAGGATTCCTTTCAATATACATGGCAGAAATCAATTTATTTTTCCATCAGTGGGTATGCCAAAATTGATGAACAAAATACATACACAAACAGAAAAAAGAAGTGACTATTTCCTTTTCTTTTTTTTTTCATCAATTAGATGCAATCAATCAAGAATTGGAGAAGGATTGAAAAAAAAATCTATGTCATACATCCCAGCTTATTAATGCAAAATTGCAGCTGAACACAGTTTTCAACTTTTAAGAGGCCAAAATCTTACCTTTTTAACTGTCACACCATCCTTTGGAGTTTGCTTGGTTGACAGATTGTACCCAATCATCTGTTTAGCAAGCTGTTCAACAGTCTTAGGGCTACAAACAAAGGAAAAATGTTAGTTTATTGAAAGATATTAAAAGAAACAGTCCATAGCTATTGTAAACAGCCTAAATATTATACAAGGAACAATTTATTTATGTTTTTTCAATTTAAAGTACTTACTCTTTAGTTAGATGAACTCCTCCTTTCAATCCACTATTGAAAATACCTTTCCCTCTCCCTCCAGCCAGAATCTGTGCCTTCAGAACAATTTCCTTTGACTCTGTAAAGGAAAAGCACATTGCAATTCTGTGGTTTGTCAATTATTGAGCTTGTTAGTATGAGATTAAAAAACATTTCCAGGTTGGACTCTTTTAAAACAACAAGAAGTTGTTCATAACTAGTGAGAAATGAAACAAGAGTAAATTCATCACTTCTATAAAGCAACCTTGTCAAAAAAAAATTGCTCAAGGAAGTTAAGGGATGAATATACACAGCTTATTAGATGGATAAATATGTCATTGTAGAGATCAGAACCGTGCTGTTAATGCCACATGGCCTGCATGACAAACCACACAACCAGCACAGCTCCACAGCTGACACACTGGCATGGTTTTTAAACATAAATCAGATCATATTTTGTCTTGAACGTACAACAAAACAATGCTCATCAAGGGAAATAAATTCAATGCCTTGCTCTGAACACGTGGAAGGAAATGTATGGGTGTGGTTCTTAAGGCAGAAATCCCTGTTTCCAAAGGGCAGGTGAGAGCAGAACAAAGGCAGGAGCTGTGAAAACATTTAATCTGTGAGGCATCACTTGGATCTTCGGCAATTTGAGTATAACAGTCTCTTAGTAACACGAAAGTGCAGCAAGACAGTGACAAAAGCAATTGCACCGTGTCCTACATTCCAAACAAAAGCAATCCTGACATCCTTACAGAGTCAAACACGGGGGAAAAGGCGAAAAGGAAACAACCAACCAAACCCAACCATCACTCATGATCTCTGCAGCTCTGGATCACAGCGACTTCTTGAGCCATGAACACCTCTCAGGTGCCTTTCAGATGTTTACTATCACCAACCACTGCCACTTTGCACATTTATCATAATAGTGCTGGGTGCTCTGCAAAGTCTGACTTCCTAATATTAACAGATCATTAGGAGTGCCTAGAAAAGGCTCACTGTTACCCTCTCCTGCAGTCTGTGGAAATCTCTGATTTCAGTGGTGTTTGGATTACATCACACCTCAAACCATAATATTTTACCTAAGTATCAAGAAAACATGAGAATTTGTTGTTAAATTGACAAATTTACTGTTTAATTGGCACAGAGGATACAGATACTTTCATTCAAACACATATAGGCTTTCTAGGCTGTAAAACAGTTTACGGACTATTAAATGTAAGTTTAGGATGCAGCAATTTTTGGTGCAGACAAGCTCTGACAGCATCATTTCAAATGCCTGTATAATACATTTCAGCAGCTACAAAAAGAGTTGAACCTTAGAACAGAATAAATAATATGAAACAAATATTCTATTAAAGACAGGTATTGTACTTTAACACAATAGTAGTAGTAGTGGTAGTTACTATTACTATTTCTGTTATTACTGTTAATTATTTTTAAAACAGATACTGTATTAATAGATGCCTAATTTCCAAGCTTCTTGAGGCTAAAATCTCTCCACATGTTCATCCATTCAGTAACATTTGACATTTATCACTCTGAACCTTAAAAGCATTCTCCTTGAAAATATTTCATGCATTCCAATATATTCATGTTCTGGGCTCCCTATTACTCATGCCACTGCAGGGCAGATAACAAGGAAATTTAAATGCAACAAAAAGTTTTATATCAAATGTTTCCTAAGCACACAAATTAAGATGAATTAAAACTATAAATCATTTTTCAACCTGCAGAAGCAAACTCTAAAAATCAAAGTAGCTGCTGTGGTAAAGAATCTAATATGCTATTGTTAATAGATGTTGTAAGCATTTAATTAAATCAATTTTAGCTTCCAACCATCCCAACAATGTGAGCTTTGATTATCAGTGATGGGTGGTATCAGTTCTGGGAGTGATCATCACCCTCATTTCCAACCACCACGTTCCGTGAGCACCAATTATCTCCACTGGGCTCCAACAAATGAAGTTAGAGAAAGGAATTAATGTGTACATTTTTATAATCCACTAGAGGACCATCAAGGCAATACAGTAACTTCAGAAAAACAACTATCAAACCCATAAACAAACAGACACGAAAGTGAGCACAGCCACGTAAAGCTTAGAGCTGAAGAACTGATCAATGCAGCAGCGCAGCAGAGCACAGTACAGCAGGTTCTTCATGCCCTGCAGGAAACCAACAGGAAGCAATTTAATTCCATAATTATTTGCCCAAACTCTGTAAAATGAAATAAACCATCCAGATCTCATTTTACAGTAACTAGGCTTGATCATTCAGTATTTGCCAAGATGATTCACTACTTAATGTCACCATCTTATTTAAAGAGTTGATTTCTAGAAATGCTCACACAAAGTTTTTATGTTCATTCCTGCCTGAATTCCCAAATTATGTTATGAAAGACTATGCCAAAACAAAAATGTGGGATTAGCTAGAATATCTGAAGTAATTCACCTTCACTTGTACGTTTAAGGAAAAAAAAAATATAAAAAAGGTACCTAAAGTCAGTATTAAATCCATTAAAACCAGAAAGGTGTAACTAATTTCTATTAATAGTGTTCTAAACTGTTCTAGTAACACTGGAAAAATGTTGAGCAGGACTGTGTAGTTACACATAAAGGATTTGAAGAGAACCTATCACAAGCAACATGTCTTTACATCACCATGAAGTACTGTACTGCATTTCAAACAGCATTAAGGCTTCAACCAACTTCTGTGTATGGCCATTGACTGACCAGCCTTGTGTAAATTAAAACACTAAACAAACACAAAAAACCCAAAGAAAACCAAATAACAAACCAGCCCACTTCTTAAGTGTGCATATGGGGATTTTTAGTCACAGATTTATCATTTTCTTTATCATTAGAAACAATACAAAAGCACGACAGCTTTTAAGTGTCACTAATTTAGCAACAAATAGCTGCAAACTGCTCCGTGCAGATTAATGACGCATTGCTGGTAACAGCATGTGTTCTTAACTAATTATAACCCAAAAACATTAATATCTCAGACTGAGCAGCTCTTGCATTTGCCTTTTTTACATTAATCTATGGAAAAAGAGAGAGGTGCAGGTGTGGTGTTAAGGATATGGTTAAGTGATGGCCCTGGCAGTATTAGGTTAAATGGCTGGACTTGGTGATCTTAGAGGTCTTTTCCAAGCAAAGTGATTCCATGATTTCTAAAGAATCCTTTTAAAACATGGAACCAAAATACAGCTGGTCCCTAAGTCAGATGCCAATAAATAAGCAAGACCTTTACTCCTCCAAAGAATACTCAGAATTCAAAATATCAGAACTGTGGCTGACTCTACATTTCTAAAAAACTTTAACCACATAGGAAAAAAGCCTTAAATACCTATTTTTCTATAATAAATTCAGGTGTTTCAGCGGGGCAGAATAGAACACTGAGGGACAAACAGCCTCTACATTGCCTCCAACAAGACCTCTCCTTCCCTCAGTCAGCGCAGTGAATACAAACAGCAGTGATACTCCTTGCAATTGGAATCAGCTCAGTGCTGTAATGAAAGCCTATTTAAAATCAATAAAATCAGTCCTGCTTTTGGGAGCTATGATTACTCTGGTCCACTGGTACTGCTTGCAGCAAAAATGAACAGCTTGTTCTCAGCCCACTGCTGTGTATATTTAACTACTGAATTCTTGATCGTGAAACAATATACTGAGAAGCAGAGTTCTGCTGGTTATATGCTATGCTAATTTATTACCTGTGAACAACTTTCCATTATTATTGATACGACTGTGTGGCTGCAAATTAGGCATGCTAACAATTACATTAAAATGTGCTGTAGCTTATCAAAAATAAACTGCTGTAAAGAACACACGATGTAGGGCTGCATGGGAACAGGTCTCACACACTCCCCCATTTATGAACAAAAGGTTTTCTACCAGAGGGAACTCAGGACTACTTTGACAAGACCTCCCACACCACAGAATTAGAGCTTGGGACAAAGGGAGGAGGTCTCACATCCTAATCAAACTTCTGTCTCACCATGTGACTTTCAGTGGTCTGGCTTCTCTGTCTGCAGGGGCTCTGTGTAAATTACTGTCTGTGCCTTCTTAAAAATGCAGACCCCATTTCACTATTACATCAGTGTATTTTTACCCCAGTGCAAGTCAACTGAGCACAGAAGAGTTCACTGCAAACCCCTGACTCCAGTGTAAGCACTGCAGCAGCAGCAAAGTGTCCCTGGAACATGCCCTGATCTCTCTTGGCATGAGCGTAGCGCACATTGCAAAGGAGATGAGAGCAACCCACTGTCACGGGAGCTGCACAATGAAGGCAAATTGAGGACATGCCAAATCAAGGTTTTACAGAAGCCCTGACTCCTTACTGACCCAAACACTGAGTACATAAACACACAGGAGCTGTGTCCACACAGGCAGCTGGGAGCCAGGATGCACAGGAGGACCCCAGCCCACCGTGGCCAGGCGGAGGGTCACCGGTTTCAAGAACTTTGCTGGTCACCCTTTAGGTAAAATAATTAAGTTGTGCTTGATGAGTAGAACTCTTGGAGCGCTTCCTCGTCCCTGAATCCCAAAAGAGCCAGATGAGGTACAGGAATCTGCAACCAGCTCCAAACTCTCCACCCCACAAAGAGACAGAGGGCAACCTAAACATGCATTTACCTGGTAAAACTGCTCTGAGGGATACAAATCACTTCTTTCTTTGGACATGTGCAACTTCAAGCTTTGCTTTGGCCAGTCAGGCTTTAGTCCACATCTCTTTCATGGTTGTCTAGAATATTACTCCATGAAGGATGGGCTGGGACTCTCACTGGATGACCAATTCCATATCCCAAGCATTTATGATTAACACTGATTTCCTAAAAACAGAAGTAAATTCAGTGCTTCCTTTCCATAAGCAAGGGGTTTTCCCCCACCCTGCTTCATAGTTTTGCTTTCATAACATGACATTTGAGGAAAACAAGGCAGACATTACAGACATTTTCTGACAGTAATTACACCTTATTTTGGATAGCACAAGAACTATAAGGATACCAACAAACCCCAGAACACCTACATGCCATTCCTACTTGTCTCCTCCCCAGTGTTGATGCAAACCCACAAATGCTCAAGTGTCTTGTAAGGGTTCTAAATAGTCTCTCCCAAACTGCATCTCTGCAGCTCAGAGCCTTTCTTCCAAAACCAAGGGTTCCCCTTACAAGCCTTGAAAGGGTCCAGTTTGGATTGGTTTTGGGTTTTATTATTTACATCTAGCTGATCCAACAGTAGGAAAACTTTTTGGGGTCTCATCTGTCCTGTTTTATTACTGTTGCTTCTTTCTTGTTTTAATGCTACCCCTACCACCTGAGTTTCCAACTCCCCTTTGGGCAGGACTGGTGATAATTAATTTTCCAAATTTCAGCCACCCTCTTACACTGCTCAGGCAAGATCCTGTCAGGAGCTTATTACATTTTAGCACCACTCCTGGCCAGAGACATTCTGTAGACTCACTCCAGCAAGGAAAGAAGGGAGAAGAATAAAAGCAACAAGGAAGACCACAACAAGAATAATACAATAATACAAAAACTGTAGTAAAGCTTATTTTCCAAACTGAACACTGAATCTTAAAGCTGCCAAATAACTTTTCACATTTGGGTTTCTTTACACCAACTTGGTCTAAAATCTGAGACGGCTTTTCCCAAGCATTGCTACCACTTCTACTGCTCCCCATCTTCTGAGAACTGCAGGGATGCAGCATCCGAGGCGGCTCCCATGCTCTGCCAAGCCAGCAGATTGAGATGAAAAAGAAGCTGTGCTCAAGATACCTCCCACATCTACAAAACTATTGTTGTGCTTAAAGGCCTTTTGAATGAAGACAAACAATTGATTTCCCCCCCTTTAATTTTAATTTAAACTCTCTACCTCTGTTACTTTCATCCTTCTGCTTCACAACACCAAAAAGAATTATGTTCTTACAAGCCTACTTTCTACAACCTTTGGGTTGCAGACTAGTTTAGAATGAAAGTTAAATAAATTATCCTTTTTATAACTCCATACTTTTGAATATATTGTATATTTATTGCTGGATTATAAGCCTCATTAAAATCTATAATGATAAATTAGTCAGTCTCTTGATTCTGTCACTAGTATTATTAATTGCTTTCGTAGCCATTACTACACACTTCACCGGTGATAAAAATTTTAAGGCTAGATAAAATCAGCTAAGCTAAAGCTCACTCTCAATATTGCAGTCTCAAACCTTCTCAGAGTAAAAGAAATCAAGTATTCACACATCCTACATATAAGTTAAACCTGATAAATTACTTATACAGCAAATGGAGCCTCACTACATCCAGCAGCACCACTATAATGCATGGAAAAATATGCACATTAAGGCAGGGATCCAAAAGAAACAGTTCTCATATTGAAACTGTTCATTGTATGTCCTTGTTTAAAACTCCATGGGATATCTTATTTCTGACATTTTTCAGCTTTTAACAGCTTCTTTTTTCAACCTAACTTCTCATTATTTTTTACATAAATTTCCTCTGTAATAGACAAAGGGCTTAGAAAAATGACTATTTTCACATTTGCTTACAAATTTGAGAGCAGATGTGGTTTGAAACTCAATCAGGAAAGGAACAAGTTTGTCCTTTTGTGGAAGAGCACTGACGTTCACTGACAAGAGAGAAAAAGCTGTTTCTGCCAGGTCTAAAGCAACATCCATTCTATGGGCAGAACAGAGAAAGGCAATTCCTGTAACCTGCAGAGTCACCCTGGCATCCTACAGCACATAAATAGCAAATACTGAACAAAAATAGAAAAATCCATGCAAAGGGATCCAGGGTTCTTCCATCATTATACCCAACATGTCCATTTTTGCTACTTTTAGACTTCAAAGTATTCTTTATATTATGCCCAAGCCAATATTATTTTTCTCCTCTTCTGATGATTTCACTTTAAGAGGCTGCAAAAGCAAGAAAACTTTTCCTTCTGTATTAATCACAATCCCTATGACCTGACAATACCACCATGGAAGCTTCTCAGGATACTCTATTAAGCACTAAGAAACCTGGGGATGCAAATTCATGTGCTTTAGTAGACTTGCTTTCCTTGTAAGTATAAAATACAGGAATAAATCACAAGACTTCATTTCTAAAACTGTCGTTCAAAAATTTGTCGGTTTTAACAGATTCTTATCAAGACATTTCTCTCTATCCCTCCCATTTCCCTAAACTACCAAAAAAAAAAAACCAAGTGAAATGAATACACTGACAGTTTTCTTTGCATCTTTACCTTTTAAAGCTTACAAGGATTTCAAGTTTTCCTTGCCAAAATAACTTGCAAACCTTTTTTTTCCCCCCCAGTAAAATATATTTTAAACTTAGCAGACTCAGGCAGATCAACTGTGTCCTAAATTCTTGACTGCATACCATAACACGATTTGTTTTAATACAATTCAGGGAACAGGCTTTATGCAATCTGTAGTGTTGAAGTCAAGCAGCCATTAGGAACAAACACTGTTCTCACCCCTTGCTGCAACAACACGCACACCTGCTTTCCTGGAACGTGTTCAAAATTTCATTCTTTCTGATTATATGTAAGGCACAAAAGACACAAAGCCTTCTCTGATTGATTCTAATTCTTTTATCCATTATTGAACTGCAGAGATGATTTTGAAAAAACTGTATGTAGTGTCGAATACATAAAAACCGAGGCACATATATTAGTTTTTTTCACACTTCACTTTTAATCATAAAGGAGTGTTGTAGTTGGAGATATTCTTAAAAATGGAGCACGAAATAAAAAACCTAAGCAAGAAACCAGGGAGTTCACATGGTAAAAAAGCAAGTTCATATGAATCGTAGAATCACCAATGGTTTAGGTTGGAAGGGAACTTCAAACCCATCCCATTCCAACTCCCCTGCCATGGGCAGGGACACCTTCCACTATCCCACGTTGCTCCAAGCCCCGTCCAACCTGGCCTTGGGCACTTCCAGGCACGGGGCAGCCACAGCTTCTCCTGGTAGCCTGTTCCAGTGCATCACCTCCCTGATGGTAAAGAATTTTTTTCCTGATATAAAACCTAAACTTACTCTCTTTCATATACGAAAATATGCAGAGTAAAGACAACTGCAATGTTACCACCACTCCTTAAGAAGTGTTAACAAATCCATAGTGTAATATGTGACAGGTGAACCCCGCTCAAGTAGAGACTTGATTATCAGCCCTCTGCCAAGCACAGTCTTTCCATACAGGCCTGCTATGCCCAGCAGGATCCTTAAAAATAAGGATTAAAATGGAAGCCAAAGCTTAAAGAAACGTGGAGGACATCATACAGTGGAGGCTGGGCAACCAACAGCCTTCAAAAGTGCGAGGAACAGGCCACAGGCTCAAAGGGAGAAATCTCAATGTGCATCAACTTTAGACCCAGTTTCTGCAAGGCTGCCAATACTAGGCCAGGACCAAATTCCTCCAAAGGGTTTCATCCTCCCTTGCTGCCTTGTAAAAGCTGAGACAAAGTGACCTGACAGGTAGCCATGTGCATGCACTGCCCCACTTCAAGGGACCTCAATTCTTTACTCACCACCACAGTGGTCATCTCTCCTCTTTACAAAAATTGACAGTGACACAATACAGATGCTTCCATCAAACAGGTAGTTCTCTGCTTAATTCTAAGCACACAGTAATGCCAGCTTGGCATAAATATTTCCCTCAGTGGGGCTTTGACACATTTCATGAAGAATTTCTTAATGAAGCTCCAAACCTAAATCCCTTCTACAGTTTGCATTTTTTACCCAAAGCAATGAAAATACTGAACAGCTCTTAGCTGAAAATTTACATTTTTAGCAAAATTAACATTTCTCTCCCAGAGACACTTCCTGTTACATGATTCTACTCTAGCTCTTAGCCTTGTGTCCCTTACTTTTTGTTTCAGGGCTGCAATAGATACCACACATTTTGCAGTTCAGACCATAAATAAATCAATCCACATCCAAAACTAGAAACATGCAAAAAGAATAGCAAATCTGGCAGTATTTTGATCTGAACCAAGCCCAGTAGGATTGAAATGTCCTCCAGTAGCCTGATTCATTATCCAGCTTATTCAGCGGAATTAAGTACAAAGTTTTCAATGTATTGCTGAAATAATTTATTGAGCCTCTGAAGAGAATCATGCTAGACTGGTCATTATCTGGGAAACATCTGGATGGGAAAATGATCACATTGAAGAATTTATGTCTGCCTCAGTAATGCTAAAGACAGAAAGTTGAAAAGTATTACTTTGGAGCTGTTATTCTACATATGCCCTTGATTCTTTGTCCTGATTTTGAAGCAAGACACTGATTTGTCACCCTCGGCCAAAACTAACCCAAAATACCTGACTTTTCCCTCCCCACAACCAGTGACCAGCACCACCACCTTCCCAACCTTCTTCACTACTTACAGACAGAAATCACATACTTAAAAGAGGACTTTCTAAGACCCTAGTATTGGGAACTGAGATGTAGCCTCATTTACTGAAGTATTTTCTATTTGAAGAAGAAAATCAGACTCCACAATGAAAATAAACACTATCTCAGTTTAAAGAAAGAACCTTTTTCCAGCACAGCTTCTAACAGACACCTGACATCAGGTGTAAAAGCCAGATGGAGAAAGAAAATCCAGTAACTGAGATGCTGGGGTGAGGGATTGCACAAGGCTACATGACATTCAAGTTCTTTTGCAGATAAAAGTGGGACTAAAATGATGAACAGGTATAGCTCTGGCCATCTGGAGTAGCAATGAATTTTACCCAGAGTGAACAGATAATCCAAGAAGCAGGAACAGAGTTGGTTCTAACGTTTCCTTCTTGTCAAGTGGAGGTTAACTAAGTGGAGACTCTGGGCAAAAGCTCATTCATTGCCAGAGCTCCAGATCTAGAAAACAGAGTTATCCAAGTATGAAACAGACAGAGAAAACTCACCACATAAAGGTTTAAAGAATGCAGGAGGCAACTGAACACAAAAATGAATGGAGAAATATCTACTTAAAACATAGAAACACTGCAACTGGAATAACCACCATATTTACTCTTGGAGATATTTTCCTGCACAGTTTGCATAAAAACCTCCTAAGGATTCCTGTTGTTAGATTTCATGGTATCTAGCTTTTAATTGCATAAAAATTCCTACTGCATTAAGCAGCATTAAAAGAAATATTTTAGTCCTCTGGCAACTGGTAAATATTAACTACTGTAGACAGATGAAGTTTCAATTGTGGTAAGCACCTGTGTTTATAACTTAATGTCAGATAACACCAGTAATCACTGAGCCGAAGTAGTAACGGAGAGGATGCACCATCATCCTCTTCCTGTTTGTGTTTGCTCATCACATACGTGAAATAGAAGCAATTGCCAAAATAATCTAATACTGGGAAAAGGTTAAGAGGAGACCTATTATAAGAATCTTTAATATCTAATTCAATATTTCAGACTTAATTACTCCATAAAAAGGCCATCTCCCTGATCAATGATACACCGGTTAATTTAGATTCAATGCCCAAAAAAATTTGTTTAGAACATAGCTTGAAATCTGTATCACCTGAACAATGTTGTTTTTACAGCTTTATAAAATTACCCAACCTATCCAATTCCTTCTCACACATACAGCCAAGACATCCAACATAAACCCATCCAGAACACATCCCTAACAGTGTACCCCTGCCAATATTAATCAGCCTTCTAAGAAAAAAAACCTTATTTTGGTTATTTTTTCTACATTTCTTTTTTGTTCTGTGATATTTTTCTTAGTATCACATCATCTGCAGACACTTCTCAAAAATGCTGAAGAAAGGCAATTTAGGGAATGCTCCAGATAAGGGCGGGGGGGGTGGGCGGAACCCATCCTGCTGTGCTTTTCATAGCTTGGTAATTTTTATAGTCTTTCATCTTGTGATGTATTCTTTTTTCACACCATTGTACTAAGAGTCTTCAATTTTGAATGTTTGGTAGAAGCAAGACAATGCAAACTTTACAGATTCAGCTCTAAAACTCACTGCCTATTAGGAAGGTTAAGAGAGAAAAAAATAGGTTTAAAGTGTTCCCATTACTGACTGAATGTAAGCCATAAAAAAAAAAAGCACAGAACTTTGAACAACTTAGTTGGGTTGACCAAACAAGTTTCTACTTGAAAGACGAAAATAAAAAATGGGACAAGAGATTTTTACCCTGAGATGAGCCTTTAATTCATAAACCACCCAGAAGAAAACATTAATTATTTAGAACACATGGTAAAGCAAGTGTCACAATATACATTGTATCCTTGATTTTCAGCAGCAGCTTTTTAGCTGAGCCATTCATGACCGTGCCCAGTACCAACACATGCAGCTTCTTGGCTCAGCCTCTCTCTGCCACTTTGTTTTCTTAGTGGTTTTATAAGGAGTTGCTTTTTATTATATGCAGCTACAACATGATCTGTATGAGGACACTGGACAAGCTGTTAGCTCCATTAACTTAATAATAGATTTCTGAGTGTGATTTCCTATTAATTTCATTTTCCTCATTCCATGAGAAGCCAAAATTACAGACAGCCATATGGTGCTTCATAAACAACAATTAAAAGTTATTTTCTGATTTTTAGGCACTAAAAAAAGCCCATAAAAATACATATGGTTGGAATGATATAAAGGAAATGATGCTTTGGAATGTCTGCATATGTCTAAGATGCTCCAAACACTTCCTCAGCCTTTTTCCCATTCACACTTTTCTGGTCCATGCCAGCCACTGGAGGTTACAATTAATCACAGTGCATGCCTCAAAGATCACAATTCAGATTTTTCTTCTAGAAGTGGAACTTCACAACAGCAGCTTGTATGAATTGTGTAGCACAACTTGTGCTGTGACTCTGATACTCTTCACCTTTACCCACTCCATGGATTTGCTAACAGGACGGTTCCTGCCCAGCCAGAAGGATCTGGCAGAGCTCTGCCAGTCAGAGAAACGACATCCATGGGTTGAAGCTGGACTGGGAGCCTGTCAGCTCATTACAGGCCCTGTCATTTTACAGAGACTAAGAATTCCCAGTACCCAACACAGCAGCTGAAAAACCATCCTACTCCAAATCATTGCAAGCTGCTGCTCTAAATGACCCCACAACAGCCACCTTCTTCTTCCCTGCCCTTTATTACATCTTGTGTATGTGCTGATTGGAGAGCAATTTGCTCTGAGAGTCCCACTCGAGTACCTGAAGTTACATTAAATCTTGAAGTCTCTTACTGTAAAATGGAAATAAAAAAACTACCTGCATCATCGGAGTGGTTATTTTAATAAAACATCTGCAAGGGGAGAAACTCCTTAGAGACACCTGGGATAACTGCTTTTACTGCTGTCCTCTACTGGAAGCCAAGCTAATGGGCAGAGTTTCTGACACACACACACATATATACACATAGTATATTTGTTTATACACACACACACACACACACAGAGATCAGTTGGTGCAATCCACTTCAGGGGTGGGTCAGTTCAGGCAGTCCACTGCTTCCATTTACTTTCCTTGGTATTTCATGCTGGCATTCCCTTTAGATTTTCCAGAACCTGCAGCTCAGCCTACACAACTCAAGCCAAGCTAGAACATGACACACTGTAGTAGAAAATATTAGAAAGCAACCTGGTGCAGAGCAGGTCTCCACAGATGCTTCCTCCACAGAAAAGAGCCACAGCCCTTTGGCAGGATACAGCACCTCAGAGATAATCATATTCATTTGTCCATTCCGCCTTTCAGAATTGCTTTGAAAAGTTTTGAACTAAAATACCACTTTTTGCTAGAGAAAACAGATACAGTCTGAAAGAAGACAACAATTTCCTAAGTAACCCTGGTTAAGTGCACATTTTCCCCAATTAATGGGATAGATTTAAGTATTTCCTGAAGATGTCTTCTTAAGAGGCCTGCAACTAATTAGCTGATTAAGGCTATACAGAGAAACAACTGTGTTTCATATTTCGAGTTGTAGCTATCCAACAAAACCATGGGAAAGTCTCCATCTTACAAGGTAATTCTAAGACTTTAATTTATGAACCAATTCACCCTGGATATACATCTTTGCACCATTCTCCTAAGAGTCGTGCTGTAATGAGCTCTCCAGCTGGGGACAGAGGGAAGAGAATTCAAATTCTCTGTTGTTGGCTTACAGGGAAAAGCCAGAATCAGTAACACTCTTCTTGGTTGCTAACACAGTCCCAAGCAAAAAAGAGCAAGAAAATCCCAGAGGTTGAATTTTAACCATTCCACACTAAAAATAAAAAATGGTTCTATCTTAGAAAACCCAAATGTTAATCAATAGGAGGTCACAGGTTACTCTCTGAGCATTAGGGACATTACAAACCTTATTGATGTTTTAACTCCCAACAAATACTGAAAATCAGCATTTTACCTTTACAGAACACTGCTAGTAAAGTTGTCCATCTTGGTGTAGAATCATTTACCCCAGAATGACAAGGATATTGCAGTAATTATCAACGACACTCCTAGTTTTCCTGTTTTTTCCCCTAAGACAGATTAGCACGTCCTAAACAAACCTACATGAACCTAACCATTCTTTACTTTCTTCTTGTGCACTTCTTTTAACACAAGCTATTTTTTTTCTTCTTTGTATGTACAAATTCCTCTGTTTCGCAAGGAAAGACTTTTTCAAATTCATCACAAAAGTAGCTGTTGTGATATTAAGAGATTTTTCTTCAAAGTAAATTGTATGCAAAGCCTCTGGACTAGAGTTTTAAAGCCAAGTACTCTGGATACATGAGAAATGAAATCTGATAATGCATATAATAATTTTCTTTTACTTTATTACCATTGATCTGAAACTGAGTATCTACAATCATGTCTTTTCTTTCAATTGACTAACACTGAAGTGCCTTTCTGACATTACCTCGGCTCATTTCTGCAGAACTAAGTCTGCATTTGTTAAAAGAATTTTGAAGGAGCAGCAACTAAATTGAGGGTAGGTCCTACTCACTTGCAGCCTGTAGAAAGGTTGAAATATCAACAATTTCCTGAGTTTTCAGCATAGGAAACATTAGGAGGCAAAGAGATTTAAACAAAACCCCAGCATGTTACAGAACAATGGCCTGAGCAAAGTTAAACGCTCCACCCTCCAAGGCAGCCTGTGTGGAACCCACAGGGCCAAGCCAGAAGACAAAACAAGGCACAAAGGTCCCCACCCTCAGGGCAGAGCACTGTCACTGCGCTTGTAACCCAGGAAAACTGCAGGGGCACAAGGGGCCTGGCAGCATGAGGGAGTATCAGGGATGAACAAGAACATCTGTGTGAAATCAAGTAACTTCCCCTAGGAGTGGGTTGTTTCATAGCTCTGTCCAGGGCAGCTCTGGAGAGAAGCTCCAGCCAGCAGTGCAGGAGAGGTGTTGATAGAGAGAACAAGACATCCGAGCCTCGGCCACCCCGCTCAGTCACATGTGCTCCACGCAATAAGCTTTTCACAAAGCTTTCAGCTGCCCCACACTAATGAAAGATGAAGCAGGACAACAAACAAAAGTGAAAATGAAGAGTGCATTACTTTCAGCAGAGAGCTACAGCCAACCTCTGCTCTCCTGTCTAAGTGAAGTGATAAAGTGCCACAATGACACTTCCATGGCACTGCAGACTGAGCAGGTGGAGTTGCCAGTTTTCTGTCGACATCTCCCAGGAACTCTCCTGTTACACAATCAATTAATGAATAGACAAAGAAAGAAAAATCTTGCAAATGAGCACAGCTACAAAATCAGGCACATTTCATTACTATCATAATAATTTTCCTACATTCTGAGTGGCTTCTTACCACTCACCTAATTCAGAGCACTTTGTCATCACAAATTAAGATTTAACTGCACAATAAACAAGCTGCAAGCAGTTTGAAGTGCCTCAAAATCTACACAGATCAAACATACAGACCTATTTTTATTGATTATGTAATACTGACATCAGCCTTACAAAGCTATTACACAGGCACACAAATCTAAGGCCTTAAATCACTGGATTTGCTTTCAAAACTTTCCTTGGACACACCTGATGAGAAGGAGGAGGTCTTGGAGCTAATCAGTGCTTGAGGAAAAAATCATAGGCCTAAACTTTATAAATCACTGGTCATCTGTGCCAATCATCTGGAGGCACTTTCTTAAGGCTCTGTTTTTCAAATGCTACAGTGCAGAGTGCCCTTCCCTGCAAACACTCCCAAAAGTCCCAGAGCTGCCAGCTACAGTTGCTGCTTTTGAAACTTGGGACCATCTGTATTTGAAATGAGCATTCTGTACATAGTTATTTGCATCCCTACCATGCCAAGACATGCCAAACACAGAGGCCCGAATGTAAATGCATTCTGCCTGCATGGGTAAAGACCCAACACACTGATACACAACATACAGACAAAAATATTTTCCTGCAAAGATGTGCCTTGAGTCAGATGCAGCCTGTTTATTTTATACTTATAATACCCATTGAATTAACATTTAATTTAATTTAATTAGTATGGTTACAAAATTGATGTCTACACAATAATTCTCTCAAAAAAGTGAAAATACATTAAAATCAAATACTTTTCTAACTATTTTCAACTTTTTACATTTATGCAGAAGATAATACACTTCATAAAAGCTCTTCAAGCTGTTTTTCAGTTTGGGGTGCTTCTTCATTTGTGTGTTTTAAAGAGTTTTCACACTCCTCCTTTCTGATTTTCCTGCTGACACTTTAATCTCCTCCTCTTGTAAATATGGGCTTATAACAATAAATCATGTTTTATTTATTAAAGATATAAATAGGAATCAATACAAAGCAGGAAAGCCAATCTCCATAAAGTTTCCCTCCACAGTGACTCAAATTAGTTTTCATATGAAGATTTAAGTATGAATCTAGTTGGCATTTAAGCAAGAATAAAAATATTTTCTCTCTTGCATTACATAACGTGCTAAAAAAAAAAGTACCAGCTTTGGCCAGTTCTAGTGAAGTAAAATCAATGACAATTCTTTAAAACATAAGTATTCTGCAATGAGGAACCTGACACATCTTAGAACTGTTGCCTATATTAGCACCAAAGAACTCCACAAATTGTAATATAAAGTAGGTTTTTTTACTTTTATATTCAGGTCACTTTTAGTCCCAACATCGTTGATTCAGAGATACAAAAAAAAATACCCTTGATTCTTCTGTAAATATATTCTGCTTGGAAAAGTGCCTGTATGAAGCACACCAGGGAACGGGAGTGCAAGCAGCCCACATCACCTTGCCCTTTGTTTAGATTGTCAGTTTTTCCTTTTGATCTTTCTTTGCAGTTGAGGAACCAAAAATTGATTTTCCCAGTTGAACGAAGGTAGAAAAAGGACAATGTTTTATTTAAGATCCTTCACTCCTGCACATAAGCCTATTTCTTTCTTTATATACAAAAGAAACTCTCTTTTTGTTCTTCTAAAAAATATTTCCAAGTGGGAAATGCTTTCAGTGCACTGACTCTGGATTTATAACAAAAAAGGGGGAAAGGTGTTTAAAAATCCAAATACTGGCCTCCTGCAGAGAAGCACACACACCTCAGGAACCTTCTAGAGGTACAGAAGCTGAGCTTCAGGGAAGCAGGTCACACTTGTTAGGCGTTTGCATAAACCTAAGCCACGAGCAATGTTACACTCAAAACCTTGTTTATGGGCAAAGAAAAAGCACAATTTACATATTTAGACACATATAAAGCCAAGAATATATTATAAATATACCCATGAACTCAACAGTGTCTTTTTTTTTTTCATTCCAGATTTACGTACTATAGAACAAGAATAAATGCTTCTATGTGGAGAAAAACCTCTATAATAATGCAGTTAAAATTCTTATACAACTATTTCCTAATTGCTACCTCTTTTCCCGGTGTTATGCTCATCCTTCCACTACACTTCGGGACCCAAAGGTGGACAGTTTCATTCTGGTCTAGGGCTGCTCTTCGTTGGAGTTCTTTGCTGGGAGGAATATGATATTTGTTTCGATGGTTCCTTCTTCCTCACTCTTTTAAAACGGGTTTTTTCTTCCCACTCGTCCATGCTCGCTGAGTTTATTGTATACAGTGAGCGGTAGGGACATTAGATAGCAGAGACACATTTTAACCCACTGTGAGACCAAAATGATTGAATTTACTAATTAATTTCTTTGATTACTGTCACAACTTACATTTATAATATTCTCGTAACACAGAATAGTGTGTTGATATAGGCAGAAACCAACATTCCCTAACACCGATGGGTATTACTGGTACTCCTGGACCACAAACTTCCTGTGTTATTTGCACAAATTCTTATTAAGTCCTTTAAGAAATGTGAGCTTACAAACTGCTGACCTGCTCCTGAAGCTCACAGGAAAGCTGAGGACACACAAATGCCCACTGAGAGGCACAAGAACCTCCTGCCAATTGCAGCTTTCCCGGTGCTTCCCTTGACTACTCCAGTCTTTTTCATCTCTCTTTTCCTGTGAACTTGGAAGGGTTTACATAGCTTTGCCCAAGCATTTCATTTGAATCAATTCAGCACCTGATTTGTCAGAGAGGACTCTGTTCAGACCAGTTTGCTGGATAGCACTGCAAAGTCAGTGCAATTATGATCCAGCGGGCTGCAGTGAGGCCAACCACAGCTAAGCTGAAACCCAAGGACTGCAATCTGTGATTCTCCTTAAGACACACGATCAGCGTTCAGAACTTGGAAAGAGCAGGGAGGGTACCTAAGACAACCAACTTCAGTACTCAGTAGGGCACTTAGCAGTGAGTTAAAAGACAGACATCAGTACATACATTCACAAGGCACATGGCACAAGTCTCGATTATTAATAGCGCTGCCCTGCTTAATTAGAAGCCTACATGCCGTTCTCACACAACAGCCCTTTCCCAGTCCTTTCAGGGAATACAAACATGCTACCCCCTCAGTTCTGACAGCTTAGCATTTGTATCTCCAGCTCCAATCACCACCTCAGCAGAAAAGACATAACTATATACATTACACTTCATGTTTTACAGGTTTCATAACATTAAATTAGCCTAGAGAAATGAATATAAAAGCAAGAGAGAGGCATCAGCTTTTGGTTTGGCAATCAGCATTTGCAGGAAAGGATGTATCTCAATGTGATGTGGAAACCAGCAAAGCTGTTTCATTTAGGCTTCCTGCAAGCTGAGCTCTGTGGGGATTTTGAAGGCAGATATTATGCTTGGAAATTGAACTCTACATATTTTAATGAAATTGCACAGTCTAAACACCACAATGAGTGAGCAGTCATATCAAACAGTGGAATTTGGAACTTTCTCAATTACTCACATATAAACGGAACTTTTCTGGGTAAAAATGTAAAATTGGAATAAACACCAACTTTGTTTGCAAAGAAAGAGAATGTGCAGCTGATTTAAGTGCCTTGAACCTATGCTGAACCTGTAACGGGACTGACACAACAGGTGAGTCAGTACATCTCAAATGGTCACATTCCTCATGCACGGTGCTGCTCAGCACCTTCTCAGCTTCAGACAAGCAGGACCATGGATCAAATCTCTGTCAAACTTGTCAGCAGCAGATGATCACATCTGTACACCAGCTTTATAACTCTGGGCAGCTGAGTGTGTAGGTTCAGCCAGTCTGCAATTTAAATGACAAATATGTGACCTAAGCATCATCCCAATGGCCCCTCCTATGAATCCTCAAAAACAGATGCTTTCTGCCATCCTGACAACTGCTAAGCACTGGTTAATATTTCATTAACTTAAGGTCAGCAAGCTGCTTTACCACATCAGAAAACCCACTTCTCAGCTTCTGCAGAGTCATGTAATTGTGTCTGCCTGGTTTACAAATTAGACAAGGTAACAGCTGAAAATAAACCTACAGTAGATTATTCCTCCTCTCTATGCTGCTGAAAAGGAAGTGTCAGATATACAATAGGTGTTGCCTTCTTTAGAGGCAACACTTTTGCATGATGTTTTGTTTGTGCTTCTGCCATTTCTTCCATTCCAACCTTCTCACTTCAAGGACAAGTTCAGAACTGGTGTCTAAGGCAGTATAAATTACATTTGTATAAATTGTGGTCACAGTTTACTCTCAGAAAGTCTTTTGCAGTACGATTTGCTTAATAGTATGCAAAAGAAGAAGGCTCTAAATAGCTAAAACAATTCATAGAGGCAAAAGAACATATAATTAGTGTTGCCTTACCTGCTGCTAACTGCACTAATTGCATCCTTTCTGCACAACTGAAAATTCCGACATCATCGAGACATCTTCACTGATATGCAACTCGTGTTAAATTACCCCTGTACCTTGGCTCTTAAAAGTCTCTCTCTAGTATTTAAATTGACTGGTTTATTTTGTTTCTTCATCAGCAAAGAGATTTCTGAAGGAATACTTACCACAGTCTGTGCAAGTCCAGATATCTCACTATTTACAGGACACTAAACATCAGAAACTCAATATAAAACCCAGCCATAAATCGGAACCCATAACATCAAAATTGTGAAAATAGTCACAAAGCTGCATAAGCTCAACAACACAGGAGTCCAATCTTGTAAATCAACAACATAAAATATGAAAACACATGAAATTTTTTCATCTTAAAATCGTAAAATAACTTTTCCATACAAACATCTTTAAGCACCTAACTTGGTTTCTTATGGATCAAAGAAACAACTAAATAAATACTATCTGCATATGCACTTCAAATGTGACTCAAAAGATAAAATAAGCAAGTTATTTATAGTACACATTAATCATCATATTTAAATGGAAGACTACTTTATTGCATGAGACATAAGCCTGTATTTAATTGGAGAGGGGGGGAGATTGCATAAGACTAGTTTTTCCTAAGACAGTCAAATTCGCAGTGATCAGCCTCAAGTCTCTCTTATTCCACTTTTATTCCAACATATCCAAGCAAAAGCTGTATTACACTGAATGCAAGATGTGGAAAGGCCAGTAAGAAAATCGACCACGCTGAACATCTAATGAGCTAAACCAAAAAACTGGATACAGGATTTATCTGTGGTAACAAGAACAAGAGGAGCAGATGTGGCATCAGGGCTATTGTGACCATAAGCTTCTATGGGGACAAAGCACAGCACACCAAGATTTGGAAAGCTATTACTAAACCAAACAGATGAGTAACTGGAGGAATAGAGGGGTAAGGCTTGGCAGGGAGTAGAGGGAAGTGCAGTGCAGCAGTGGGAATCTTCCCAGTGACTTTACATTGTTAACTGTTTATACAGCAAACTCTTCGTGGTTGCCTTTCTCTTCTCTTTCTCCAAAACCCCCAGGGCTGTTCTTAAGTATTTAGAACAATAAAAATATTTAAGATTTATAGCCTGAATTTTAGCCATATTCATCTTACTCAGGTGAGCAGTGCAACTAAGCCCAGGGGAGGTGCAAGAAAAATGTTCCCCTTCATAATGATGCACGGAACAAAAGCTGACTTTAACTGCAGGACCAGGGAGAGTATACCACACATAGGTGAAATTGTCAACTTCAGATTTTTCTTAATAAAACAAAAATCACTTAAAATAAGAGCATAGCTAACTTCTGGAACTACTCTAAACATGATTCTCACTAAATGTTTTTTGTGATGACATTCTCAAGGGTTAGAGCATCATTTAAAATATTCTGTCATGCAGAGAGTCAGATAATATCTCCCAGTTGAATCCAGCAGGGTTACAAAGACACATTTTGTATTCATAAATGTGTTGAAATATTTTACTTTTCTTGAACTGCAAATATTTGAAGAAATGTAGATAAACATATTTAAAATTCCCAGCACTTTCTCAAATATGAAGTAGCAGATTAACAAAATGTCAGAACATCCTTAGCTTCAAAAACTGCTCTACCATTTTAGGTAGAGATTATCTACTAGAAAAAAAAAAAAAATCACAACCTCTTATGATCATACTTCTCAACTACCGATATATTCAACTTGTAATTTACTCCCATCTTTAAAGATAAAACAAGCTCTTGCAAGTCATCCTAACCTTTGCAAAATACTAGTTATTATTACATCATTGACTGGAGGAGGCTGAGGAGGAAATAGGGGATGTGAATCGTGGTATGGAGGCTGGATGCTGGGTGTTCTCTGAGCTCCACACGAGGTGAAAGGTCAGTTGTGAGAGATTCCTGGCTTGGTTCAAAACCATGTGCTTTTATAGCAAATGTACAAGTTAATATCCTTACTCGTCAATCCAGCCCATCCTAAACCTCCACCTAGTCCATAAAGACAAAAGGTGCAATAAATTTAACAGAAACAATTGACAAATTAAAAAAAAACCCCAAACATCTTTCCCAAATAAATTATATATAGAAAGTGGATAACTAATAACAGTATCTTCCTGCTGCACCCTGCGTCACTTGGAGGACACTACAGGAAATTAGGGAAATTGTGAAAATATCAATTACAAACTATCCTATCTTAAGACTGCCATCATTCTCTCTTAGATTTTATTCAACATGATTTTGCTACTAGTCCTTCCACTGAAAAGTTTAAATGAAAAACAGGCATAAGCATCAATTTTGTATTTGAGACCCCTATACACAGGATTATCCACTGGGACTGATCACACAGAAGATGCAGCACTACACAGCACAGAGTAACAAACAAGGAAAAGAAGAAAGAAAACCAGAGAATGAAACTTGCTTTCAGTATTTAGCCCCCAAATATTTAGAAGCTGATGGGCATCTAGAGAGTGTGGAAGGAGTGATTTCTCTCCTTTACACAGCTGCTAGTACTACAGAGAAAACATTGTTGTTTAGTATTTCATACCTTATACATAAAGTGTGTCTAATGGCTCCAATTTCATGCATTAAAAAAACGAAAATTTCATGCAGCTGCTTCTCAATTACGCATCTGGTTACTGTTTTGCAGCTGCAAAACTACCTTGAAGAACCATAAAATATGGTGTGACAAGAGTGGAATAAATACCAGTAGTCATCTTGTACCTTTCTTGTAAAACTGCATTTTTTTACCACCTGATAAAATTCCTGAATCAAGAATTTGATTGGTTTTGAAATCAAAAACTATAATTTCTGTTGCCTCCTTCTTTTATGAACAAAAATCCAGTAGGGTACTTAACACAAGTGAAATTTGCAAATGCCCACACTCTGTGGCACACATTATGTTTTGAATTCAGTACCCCATTTCAAGAGTATTTTTGACTTCGTGTTTTACTTTCAAGCAGCTATTTTGGTAATTTGATCAGAAATCCAACACAGAGAACAATAAGTCAGCTCAGCATTAGTGTCAAACATCTGAAATGAGATTTTGATTTGTTAGCCCCCAAGCCATTACTCATATTACTATAAATCTATTGAATATGAAGACATTTGGTGACAAAGAACGGTTATAAAATATCTAACTAATGTAAGCAGTCTCAAGCTTGCATTTACTGACTCACACTCAGCATGTAATTCTCTAATGAAGGGAACAGATAAGAAAAACAAAACAATCTGTTTTTTGTAACAATGCATTTCAAATTAACTATTTCTGTAATTCCTCTGGAGACAGAGGGTCCTGCAAAGAATTTCCATATCTAAAATATTTTAAAAGCCACAATTTGTAAGTTAACTTGAAACAGAAAGGTTCAACTTGAAACAAAACAATACCCAGTGGTGAGCTTTGACAAAATCTACTAATAACTTTATTTGGAAAAGAATAAAACTCAAACTCCCAGTTAGGGAAGCTGCAGGTTTCTCTGCCTGTTTTTCCTGGCACGCAGGATGCAACACATGTGGTCATGTTACCAACAAATGCATATGTGGTTCCACAGCTGCCTGGTTTCCACAGAGGCACCAAGGCTTTATGTGGAAAAACATTGCTGAGCTGCAGAGGTGGAATGAACAAGCAGGAAAGCAAAGGCAGAAAGCCCCCAGGTGTACCAGGGATGTTGCACTGCTTAAATACTGCTGCACGTGAAAGTTTGCCACTTCTCTGCCGCCTCTGTGAAGCAGTTTCTTAGCATGAGACACAGAGGGAGGAGGTAAGCAAAGGGGAGGGAGCACAAGCAGGAACTGCAAGATTCAAACCCAACCAACCCATGCACAAAAGGAGGAGAAAGCAGCAGCACTTTAGGGCTCCTGTCCAGGCAAAGGGTCCTGTAGCACCAACAGGCATTGAGTGTGAAATCCTCAAATGAAATCCTAATTCCACCTTGACTGTGCTTTGTGCAGTTCAGCTTCCAAAGATTAAGTTAAAGCACCAAAAAGCAATGTGTGAGGAAATGAAGAATGTCCATAAAAAGAACTACTGTGCATAGGTGCTTTACTCCTGGTTTGTTCTGTAGCTGTATCACAGCAAATTCCCCAGGACTTTCTAACAAACTCCCTAGTAAAGCACGTTTGGTGAACAGAACCCTTTAACACCTTTCCTAGCTCCTCTGATTTTCCATGACTGATCTTTTTCATCCAGTAGATGTGGTAAATAAATTGGATCACTGACATATTGATTACCAAGCCTCCTACAAAGAACTACTTTAACTGCAGCAAACAACATGTTGCCTTCAGAATTTTTACTCTATTATTTTCATCACTTTCAGATACAAGTGAGAATTTTAAAGTTGTTGGCACAACCGTAATATTTCAGAATTTTTTCCAAAAATCGAATCATTGCAACATGGACAAATGTAGAAAAAAAGGATTATTTGAACAATATTATTTGATAATATTTAAATATAATTTAAACCTTGGTTACCAATCAGTGTTTGTCTTCTGACCATACACAGAAACATTACTTTCTATGATTGCCAAGTCAAGCAAATGTGGGTCTGAGCAAGCAAAAAACCAGTATGCACACAAATGGTTTTTAGCATATTTAGCAGTACACAACTGCTAAATATGTGCTCTAACTATGCTAAATAGGGTAACAACTGACTGTTTAGCACAAAAAAAAAAAAAGGAAGAGGATTTTCTCAATCAGAACTCAAAGTGGGAGAAGTGTTGAGAAGAAACGAGCAAAGGGACACAGGGAGGAAAGGGCTCCAAGAAACAACAGGGAACTGAACAAGGGACAAAAAGTAAAACCACAGACATTGACAAATTTTGTGCAGCTTTGAATTGATGCATTCAAGGGATGCCTATGAAGACTGCAAATAATGGAGTATTAACAGGTATTTTCTATCACTGAGAAGTGGCTGGAAAATGCAAATTCACTCTAATCTTAGATTTCATCACTCTGACAAGGCAAAATCCATTAAGTGGAATAGAGAAATACTCATACTCAGTTACAGCGAACATGGTCCAAAGGCAGCTCATCCACCACCAGTTTTCTATTAAATTTAAAAGATTGTTTTCTAAATACTTACCCATCTGACAATAGAATCATATTAGTCAATAACTTACAGCGTTATTTTGCCTGAAAGAACAGTTTCAGAAAGCTGTAATTTAAGTCTAAGGAACTTTAATAAAAGCTGTCAGAGAAAATAAGAGGACTTGTGGGAGAGCTGTTCCTCACCAGCAAGCAAGTTCTCCATGTACAGTTCCCTGGAATGCTATTGCAGCAACACATGATTTTTTCAGTGTATGCAGAAAAAGATAACCTGAGTGGCTCTAAAAAATAACTAGTTATAACCACTCAGTACACAAGGGTTTTTGAGAAATAACTCATTATGCACAGGTGAAAAATTATTACTTCACAGTGAAGCATGGAAAAAAATGTGGAAATCATAGAAATGCTGAAAGAAGCAATTCTTCTACCTATCCTGATGGACAGAAATAGAGGAAACTAAATCACATAAGCAACCTCATGATGACAGTAAAAAGAGATCAGCTAAGTTGCCAAGTTTCTCAAATAAAACTTTATATGGAGGGCCACTCTGTACAGGATACTCATAGAAAAGCTCTTCTTGGTATAACAAAAAAGAACTTGAATTCATATTTCAAATATCCTCAGAAACATCAGGTTTAAGGACGTTTTTCATTTTCTCAGCATAAAAGCTTAGATTAAATGCAGACAGCATTATCACCAACAAATTCTTCATAATCTACACAAAAAGGACCAACCTAAAGGTCAATTTTTGATCCCTTCTAAACATAAATTGCTTTCAAGTGGTTTTCTCAACTTGTACTAGAGAGGTGAATTTTCAGATAAGGGATCTAAAACAGCATCTAAAAATGCAGCCTTCCCTTTAAATTAAAAAGCCATGGGAAGAAAAAAACTCTCAGGAGCTGAGATAGGAAGGAGACTGGTGCTCACATGACCAAGAACTCTTTCAGTATTCTGAAAAATCGTGAATAATAGGTGACAGGTAAATGACCTCATGAAAAGATGCTTCAATAAACCTTTTCTGTTCTTTATAAAATACATGTTTACCTCTCCAGCCTGATATAAAAAGCATGCCTTCAGTCCAAAGCCGAATTTTATGAGTTCCCTCATGCATAAGCAATAGAAATAGGACATGCAGAGGCTATGTTTTGTTTTATTTTTTTTTAAAGAAGAGTGAATAAAAACCTTGCACTCAATTGAACTGCATTTCTCTGTGATAGAGAGTAAACACTGCACCTGACTGACTCCTAAACGTAATGAAACACTCTAAGTGGCAACAGGCAGCATTCTATTGCTTTTGTTAAAATTCAGAAAAGAAACACATGCCAAGTTCCTGGCATCGATTTAGGACTGTCAGCAGTGCCAGCCACCTCTAAATTCTCTACTGATTTAAAGAGCCAAATGACAGCACACAGCAACCCCCTCCAGCATAATTACAACCCCTCTCAGCTTTGCCCACCTCCTAGTTTGAAATGATGGGTCCCTTAATAACTTCTCCATCAGGCAGAGCACAAAGAGCAGAACACGAGACTCAACGGCTTTGCTGGAGGAGCCCAGAGCAAATGATGGCCCTGCAATGAGGCACAGTGCAGGCAGGGGCAATGCACACACCCTCAGGGGTACACATATCATATATGAGGATTATTTCCTCAGGTATTGGTACTACAGTGCAACAGAAAAGAAACAGCAAGTAAGGAAATGCCTTCTCTGGCTAAACAAGCCCTAAATTAAGTGAGAATTAGATCAGAAGACTTGTGAGTTAATACAAAAACAGCCAGATGAGCTTGTATTTCAGACAAAAACTCGGCTCCCAAATATTTCACTTTTTTCCCTATTAAATAGTTGCACTGGAATTGTAAGAACTTGTCTACAAATTGAGTTTCTTCAGAGAGCAGATCAAGCAACACCACACTGTGCAGCGAAACAGCACAACATCTTTTTCCTTCCTCTCTTGAAAACCAAGGAATTTTAACATAAACCAGAAAACTATTGTGACTGAATTTCTTGGCAGTCTGTAAATATTGCCTTCCCTACAAAAGTTACACCTGAAAACAGCTTAGCACATAGAAGGCAATGAATTCCTTGGGGCTTAATTCTGTATTCTTTATTGTGTACGACTTCTTTTGAAGTCAATATTAGTGATGTCATGTTAATTTTCTTCACATCTGCCATTCTCATCTTAGAAGAGAAAAAAAAAATCAATCCTTTAATTCCATTAAAAATTCCTTGTAGACTGCCTTTTATGCAGTTGGTAAGTTTTGAAAGTCTTTGAGAAAATTAACATTCAGTGTACATATTAATAAAAATAGAGAGAAACAGAAGAAATGAGCAAAGTGTAACAAAACTGCTGATACTGGATAAAGGCAAACCCTTTCAAGAAGACATGCATTAACACCTTCCCGACAAGTGAAGACAGCAGCAAAAATCATCTCATCTCATCTTTTTCCATTGCATCAACAGGAAATCCAACAATAGCAAAACTGGTAAGCACACGCCCTGCAGCAGTAAAGACAGCTCTATCAAGCACAAAATAGTTGGCAAAATTGTGAAATTAAAATGTGCATTCCAGACTTTATGCAGATTTCCATGACAGAAATTCCTGTCCCCTTATCTGTACCCCTTTATCACACACACAGACCCATATGAGTGAGGTAATGCTGTAAGATTAGAAACGAAAATTCTTGTTTCTCTTGTATTCATGAGGGCTATAGAAACAATTTCCCTTCACAAGAAAAATACTGTACCTTTGACTTTCAGGTTTTGAGAACTTTATCCTATTTTTATCTTTAAAATATGTTGACAAGCATCTTTTCTTGTTTGAAGAAGCCAAAGTTAAGGACAGCTGCAATGTGGCACACAGCACCTAAACCATCAGATTTTTGACCAGGACTTGGCAGGGGAGCTTGGCCTCTCCCCATATTTTACTGCAGAATGCCTGTCTATCAACAGCATCCCCAAACTGCCTTCGCTGGTTATTTTATTTCATAATATTTCATGCCTCCTGTGGGCTGCAGTTTCTGTCGTGCAGATAAGTTTCAAATTGTGCAGATAAACCTGAGTGACAGAGACAATATTAATCTGAGGGATCACAAAGAACATACACCCGGCAAAATCTTGGAACAACAATGACCACGGTAGCAAAATTGATGTTCTTGATTCTTAGTTTTCAAAGTGCATAGTGTTAGGAGTACAAGGACAGCACACCATCAGAATGATTACGAGGATGTTGTTAATTATTAAGTGGATCAATGGAGTGTCAGTCATTCCAACATGAAATAGATTCCACACCATAAACCACAATTCTTTCATGCTCAGTAGTGCACCATGGCTGAATGCAACTACATCAAATGAAGAAAGGCACCACTAACTTACGCTTTCTGAAGTGTTAACGAGCCCACACAATTAAAATAAAATTTACCTGATAAAGTTGCATGAGCAAATATTTTTTGGTTCTGGATTTTACTTTTGATTATTTAAACACAGTTTGTTTGTTTTTAGTAGACAGACATTTCTGTGATTTGCAAAGCAAGCAAGCTAGAGAGGTTATTTAAAATAAACTTAGCATCATAAAACAAAGGAGGTTCACTGCCTTTAATGGAGTAATTTATTTCTCCAAACAGTCAGAGAGATCAAAAATAGCAATACAGACCAATCCATTTATGATTTCAATCATGAAGAGGAGAGTTTAAGTGCTGTAAGACTGGTGATAAACCTGCAGCAGCTTCAGTTAGCATTCCTTGATTTTCTCAGACATCCAGACATGAGGAAACATCCCAGTTCTACGTGCTTTGCTTTGTGTCCAACTTTTCCATTTTGTACTGCTAAATGACCATAACACTTGCATTTAATTTTTTGTTTCAGATATATTTTCAAATATACTGATTGTCATAAGAAGGTTTTCATCACTGAAAAATGTATCAACTCAATGAAGTTCTAGAGATTGAACAAGCTAATGCTAATGCTGCTCAGCTACTTGAGCTCGGACGAGATCTTGGATATGAGTAAGTTGTGTTAATTTACCTTCCAGTGTGCAAAATTGAAATGCATTTAACTAAGTGGCCTGTGCATTAGGTAAAGCATAAACCAAAAAAACCTTCCTGTTACTACACCATCAGACTACAATAATGTCTGGCCTCTGGCATTTTGATGTTTGATATATTAATAAAAGCTAAATGAAAAGAGGAAAACTGTGCAAACTACTCAACTTTAAAAAGTAGAAAAATTATTTCAGAGTTAGAATGGATTGTCAAAGTACTTCAACACCTTCTTTTTGAGAAAAAAACTATTACATAAAATAATTTCTGACCCACATTATCATCTTATGTTCACCACACTAGAATGAGGATGTTGCCAGAAAACCAAAATAAAGTTCCACAAGCAGGGTCTTCTCTCCAAGCCACTGTCACATCCTTTTGTGATGGTAACTCAACTCACCTTTTCTATTTCTTCATATGGACACACACACATTAACAAATATCTAAGGATCTTTTAAAATGGGGAGGCCACAATCTTTTCCTTTCTTTGCTTTTTAATAGAGCAAATTTTTGTTGGAAAACAACTTTTTACACCAGTTCATTTATTTCAGTTGCTTAAGTTATATCAAATATGCAAAAAAAAATTTTTCCTCAGCAACTATTCACGACATTCTGAATTATTATAATGTTAATTAAACAATTCATGTTACATGCTGCATGCAAAACATTTGAGAAATAAAGTTCTAAGTATTGCTGTTATAAACTTGTTCACATATAAAATTAAGCATATATTTATGGACTTGACAAAATATCAAAGCTTTTCAGTAAGCATGAATTTAAAGACTATTTAAACTTATTAGAAAACAATTTATTTTCCAGATTGCTATCCAGTGAAGCAGAGTCCTCCCATTATCAGGCAACTTACTGAGTCTCTGAGCAGCCTTCAGGGCATCATTTGCAGAATCAGCTACAAAGAATCTCTGAACTGTAACCCCGTGGTCTGCCATTATTTTTTTGCTTTGGTACTCTTGCAGGTTGAGCCATCGTCTGGGGGTTAATTGAACAGTCTAGAAAAAACAAGAGGGGAAAATAACATAATGCTCGTTAAGAACAGTTCATGAGACAGCCCACTGAGCTCTTCCACCTTATGGTTATCTCAAACCAGCAGTTAAACAACACCCAGAGAAAAGGTAAAATCCATATTGATTTACCTAAGTGCCTTTTCTTAACATTTGTGCATCCCAAGTACTCTGAAAGCTACAGATATTTTTTTAAAAGCTACACAAGGCTCACTTGGCCAGACAAAATGTCTTGCATTTAATATCAAGGCAAATTTGGCTTGAACTCTAAAGTCTATTTATGTTTTCACATTATCCTCTGCTATAAAAATAGTAACAGACTGTTACATTAAACCAAATTCACTTTCATATTAAATATCCTTATATGACATTTCATCTAATTCCTCCCTATAAAATTATTTCCACTGATTCTATGTGTTTGTTGAAGCATATCTCAGAAGAAAAACAACTGACATGAAATTAGCATTATTCTGTAAGAAACTATACACTAATACACGTATTTGCAGTGGTCTGCTATCTCTGCTTTGGTCGTTGTGCTTCTAAGTAGGTTTTGTTGAGCACACCAGCACGGCCACATCAGCTGTCGCTGTTTTCCCCACGGATGAGTAGAGAAATGACACAAAGTCCAGGCTCAGGGATAAATGGATGCACTTCAATGAATTCTCAGAAGACTTTTATATGTTAGTTTGCAAAGTGTATTAAGTGGCATAAGGTAATTGGTTTTTGACATTCACCCCCTAAGGGGATTGGTCAAGTTCTAAGCCACCCATCTCTGAATGTTTTTCTAGTTAGAATCATAACAATTCTGCAAAACAACCTGCAGCTGCAAGAAGTTTACAAAACTGTAACATTGTTTTGAGTTACTTGCATGGGAAAGACAGAGCTCTCACAAAATGCTGCAGAGAGCTGAAGAAATTCTCTGCTGAAGCTTTTTCAGCATCCATACATCTGCCATGCAAGGCCAACAACAGCTGGAGAAGAGTTCCCTCCTCATTCCCAACATGCCAGTTTAGATGTCCCCATGGGAATACAAAGACAGCTACACCCCATGGGTACAAAGAGCAGCCTTACACACACAAAGACATCACATCAGCTTGTCCTGGCAGGAAACCTTGAGACACTATAGAAGTCACAGGATCTTTACTGAATGGTTTTAAGAAAGGACACATTCTCCACACAGGATAAATTGTTACACACAAAAGCAATAAATAAGGAGCTGGAGCTGACTCCTGGCAATGGTATAATGGCAAAGGTGGAGCTGGCTCCTGGCAATGGAATAATCCCATTTTGTGCCAGCAAAAGATGCTTTTCCCACATGGAGAGACAAACTGCTGTCCCCCTGGCAGCCTGCCACAATCAATTCTTGGTTTCTCCTGAAGTAAGGAACACATGCAAGCCAGTGCTATGTGTTTAGAAATGTTACACAAAAGAGGATTATTTACTGTACTAATGCTTTGATTTCTATCAGCACGATAAAAAAGTATTAACCTTATGCAACTTTAAACCGAAAACAAAACCCCTTCATGCTAAAATCTTCCAGTAACACACACACACTCTCACAATACTCAAGGTTTACAGGCTGAGTTGCCTCAAAAGCAAACTCCCATCTGTTCCATTCTCTTTGAAACACAGCACAAAAGATTGATGCATAAAGAAAACACAAACCCATCTTTTACAGTATATAACTGCATGTTTTCTGTAAAAGTGACTCCCATTGAACCTAAACAGTTAAAAATAGCTCAGGATGACATTTTAAATCCTTTTATCCATAACCTGATTAACATATTTTAGAGGAACAAAATGACATTGTCAGTTTGCTCTATGGCTATCTCTAATTCTACACATCATACAGACACCTCATATGATTTATATTCCTCCACGCTATTCACAGACAATGTGTTATTACAGTTATGCAATGCTTCAAATGTAGGGTCAAAATTTAAAGTCCCTTTCATAATAGTTGACATTTAATTTGTTTTCCTATTATAAATTCTCTACTAGGCTCTGACAATTATTACTTCAGGATCATTTCCACAAAGGAATTAACACTGGGGACCAGGAGGGACCCTTTCAGTTTATCTAAAAATTTCTACATCAGTAATACAGCCAATAAAATTCTGGTCACTGGTTTTATAATTTAAGACCAAGTCTTCAAAACAGCTTTTATTCATAACTTAGAACAATAAATCAGTTTCACATGTATGTATTATGAAGCTGATCTAAATCAAATAAATAAGAAGGAAAACATTCAAAAATTTTCATTCTGGGGAAGACTTCTGTGGCTGTTGCTTGATGGGAACTGCAGTGACCTCTGCTCCCAAACACCTCTCGGCACCTTACGGGTGCTTTTGGGATACAACAGCTTTACAACTCAAAAATATAACTCAAAATGCCCCACAGAGATACTCCATTGACGAGATGCTAAAAATCTTATTACATACACATAAAGTGCAGACATGCATAAGCATAAGGACAAATGTTCTCTTATAAAAGTTGGACAATTAATATTAAGATATTATGACACTACTTCTTTCCTAAATTATGAATCAGGCCAGTCAGAGGAACATAGAAAGGAAATAAGAGAATAATTCCTTTGAAAAGCAGTCCTAAGGGTGACGAGACAAAGGTCTGCTCAAGAACTGCTGGCACAGAAAAGCAAAGCCTACAAACTCCAGGTTAGTGAGCACAGTTTTTTTACCCCTTGCTATACTACATAATTCTGAGAGACTGTCTTACTGAGTGCCGACTTTTTGAGGACTTTCAATCAAGCCATTGCACAAAAGACAAACTCCTGGTTGTGAATGAACTGCTTGGTAAAATTAATAAGTATCTGAAGTCTGTCCCAGAAGCTCTGAAGAACAAGGAATGGGAAAAACTCGCTTTAAAGCCCTTGCAGGATACACACCATATGTCATGAGAACAGCAGGAAAACTAAAGCAGTTAAAAGAGATGAAATAAAGCACAAACTTTGAATCTGCAAAGGTGACTGCTCTTTCAAGACCGTCTTGAAAAATCAAAACAGCTGTGGACGTACATTTTAGGGTGAAGACAAAAAAAAAGTGACCATGAAATCTTAGAAACATGAGTAAACAGATGATTCTTTGAACCAATTCCCAACCCAAAGATGTTTTCGTTGCAATAAATCTGTATCTGAATTTATACAAGAATCTTGAATCCCTACCCTCGAAATATATTTATACTGAACAGTCTCAAAAATTTCAGATGGGCTTCAAATAGCCCATCTTAGGCATTTCTTGGGCATCATAAACTTTTATGCATTCTACAGATAAATCCACACCTGAGACTGACAGTAAGAGTGCTAACGCACACAGGTACAGCTTCAAAAAAGGTTAGGGAAGAGTCTACAAAGGTCTGAGAGAAAGTGATTTCCCACAGACAGTCTTCTACAGGCAGCCATAATCCAACCCTTCCCCCTGAACGTTATCAGAAGGAGACTTTAATCTGGCACAGAACACAACTCTGCCATCACCTGTCTTTGTATTGCTCATTTTCCTGTTTTACAGTTGTTGCATTGCTCGCAGCAGCATCAAACAGCACTGCTCGATTTGACAATTCAGTTCCAGCTCTCAACAAAGACAGACCAAAGAATTACATGGTAAATCACCATCAGAAAAATAATCCCAATCCGAAAGAGGGAATGGGGAAGCAACTAAAAGAGAACCTAAAGCACAGGAATGCAGAGCCCAGCTTTTAGTAATTTCTGTTCATTATTGATTCTCACCACCTTCTATTCCCAGTTTATCCCTAAAAGCTTGAATGCTTTTATCTCCTCCCCCCACATATTAGTCAGAAAACCATAACAGAAAACACCAGAGGTCTCTCAGATCTTTCCATGAAACTCTGTCCCAGCTGAAAGCCAGGATGTTCCAGCAGTTCAAGATGTGTCTTTCATCTGTTTCTTTATTGCAAAGTTGGGCTGGAGCACAAGGAGTAGATCCTGTCCCACCAGCCTGTGAAGAAGAGACTGGAAATTGTGTGTGGACTTCAGTAAACCCCGACTCCCTGTGTGACATCTCTTCTTTCATCTTCATAAGATGACAGACAAAAAACGAGAAAATTTTCCATTGATGGCATTTTTCTGTTATCCTTCATATGGGAACTTTGTGTTGTGTATTGATGTACACACTGTAGATGCAGAGTGGCTCTTATTTGAGATTCAGATCTGCCTGGTAAATCAAAAGGTGGTTTTTGTTTTTATTTTTAAACCACAAATAAGGTTTAAGAATAAATCAGTTTGTAAAAGTAAGAAAACATTACTAGCAGCACACAGAAAATAAAATGTTATTTAAAATAATAAAGCTTTAAAGAGGAATTAAATTCATCCTAATAAGATATTCCTTAAGATTAAATTTCTAACATAAGTGCTTATCAAAGAGATTAATATACTTAAATAGGGTTCTTTTACAACTGATAACATTTCCTGAGAGCCTGACAACAACACCAAAAATCCCAAAACTCAAGTAAGTGGAACAAAAGGCCTCAACTGAGCAGTAACATGAAGTGAGATGAAGTCAGAATTATTTAATCAAGTACAAATTTCAAACCACGTTTTCTCCTGCTGGCTAGAATTATTTGGCATTTTCCAAAAGCACAAAGTATTGGCTGGGTTTCACTTCTAATCTCCCTTCCCTTCTCCAACCTCCAAGATTTTTGTTACCAGTCAGAATCACACGAATGTAGAACAAAAGTACATAGAGTAAGGAGGATTTAGAAAACTACTATTACTAGGAATTGCGTATTTTGTTCTGGACAAGCCTACTGTTCAAAGTTCCTTCTTTATATAAGCAGAGACCATGTTTGGTCCCACAGCATGATTAAATGAGTGGCACACACATCAAGAAATCAAACATTTCTTTTTGATCATCTTAACAAGGTCAGGTGTTGCAGAATTGTATCAGTGGTTTATTGACTACTGCTAGAGAAAAAATTGATTCTTCATATAACCTGCATAATCTCTAATTTACCTCCTTTTCGTTTGGTGGTTTGGTTTTTTTTTACAAAATGCTAAAGACTCTGCAGAAATAATGTATTTGGACAGCAGTTGCATTATTCGTCCACTGTTCCATCTGCCAATTCTTTAGCTGTCACATGACAAGAAAAAAAATGTATTATTTAAATAATAAGGGCTAAAAAAATAACAACTTAGTTAAACAGGAGTGGAACTACAAATACATTTTCTAGCAGAAATTTGCTTCCAATATAAACAAAAAACCCCGCCCCAAAACCAAAAAACCCAAAAAAAAAAACCCAAAAAAGCCGAACAGATTTAGAAAACACTGCAACAGAGACATCGTGGTTACATATGCAGCATTAACTACTCTGATGCACAACATCTTTCAGATGACCCAGGAGGTATTTTTTGAGTGCTTACTTTTGGAAAAAGAAAGCGTGCACACATAAAACCAGAAGAAACTGTCTTGAAGTTTGCAAGTTGCATGTTAACTACTTCAGCAAAACCCTGCTCGAAAATAAATGCTCCATATAAGCACAGAACAGGAGCAGCACCAGTAAACCCAAACTTCATCAGATTATGTCACTGATTATTTCTTACCTGAACCTATATGCTCAGTAAAAGGTTTTCGCATTCTTTGGCCTCCCTGGTAAAACATCCAAGGCTGACTTTTTAAAATAGAATAAATAGAATAGAATCACTTAAATCTGTCCTGTAACAAGCATATGAAAAAGCTGTCAAAAAGAATAACTGAAGGTCAAGTCTGAAAAACAACTGAAGATTCAAATTATATCCTCTATTACAACTGAGGCCTCTTGGTTTTAAAAAAATCAAATTTAAAAAAATTTAGTGCCATTTCATGCCTAATTCCACATGGAACTACCTTGGCTAACCATCCACAACTATGTATTTCACCTTATCAAGTCCAGTGCTCATGTGTAGATCATTTCCCTAAAAAAATCCCTAAATAAATACTTATTTTCTCTTGGCAAGACTCTCCAGGTCAAATCTTTTACTTTTGTAAAATGCCAAATGTTTCTAGCTTGGGGAAGAGAATCCAGTGTTAATCAACACTATTAAAGAAAACAAAACCACCACTAAGCAAATTTCTAGGCTAATTGAACATCCCTTGACATACCTACATAATTTGAGCAGCTCTACTGTTTTCATTAACACAGCTTAAGGCATTTTATTGCATGACTGTCAAAAGGAAGACACAATTTAACATCCAACATTTCCTTTTCATTCACAGTACGAATGGAAGCCAGTATTAATATCACAAAACAAAGATGGACCTCTTAAAAGCACCTGGCAGTAAAGCTGGTCAAACAAACTCCCACTTCTTTCTTCCTCCTCTGCTGCTCCACTGAAGCCAAGTAGCTTTAACTGCGCTCATAGATCCTTTGAAACAGACCTAGCAACACAAATTAACTCTACATGAATGAAAATTATATGTCAAATAGATAAAGTATCAAGTTGTATAAACTTGGATTTTATTGTAATGGTTATATTGGAAATAAGTCAATTAGGAAGAAAAACTGTGGTGTTCCTGAGGTCTTTCAGATGTATTCTGTATCTGAAATTAAAAGGAGGTGTATTTAGTGTATGCGATCAAAAACAAATGTCTGTCACCAGAAAAATCTATTTGCTTAGCCAACACATTCTACAGCATTCCAGTTTATTCAATTTGTGCACTCTGACCTGTAATACAATTCCAAGCACATATGAAGGAAAACAGATACACAAAGATGACAGTAATGAAAGAGCAGACCATTCATCAATATGAGGCATAAACCTTTATTACATTTATTGACATACAGCTTCTGTAATTGACAAAGATGTATAAGTTTCTCTCAAAAACAAACCATCAGAAATAAACTAAATAAACTGGATACCCTCATATAAACCACTGCAGGTATAGACACATTTTATTAGGTCATACACTTAAAATATACCACATAGGCCACTGAAAACAAACTAAACCACTTATTTCAGTTTGCTGGCAGTGCCCACAAAACGAGTAAGTTAACCTGACAAGAAACAAAAATTTAGCAGAAAGGCACCACACTAAACAGAAGTTTATCACAAATGTAAGTCATAAAAAGCAAAAATATGCTCTGCAGGAAAGCAAGTCTTTCAAGCACAAAAGAATGGAAAGAGTCATGGTAAGGCTGATGGGCTGTAAGAGCTGTCCCATCGAGGCAAACCACGCATCCCCTTCTCTCCAGAGATGGCCAACCCTGCAAACCTGGGGGCACATTATGGAAAACAGGACAGCAAATGTCCTTCCAAACTAACGTCCTGCTGGCTGCCACAAACCAGCAATTTTAATCTTCCAAAGCAGGAGCAAGCATCCAGGTCATCCTATTTAAAAGCCACAGAGAAAACTGTCTTCCATCAACATCCCAAATTGCCCACTTTAGCCGGGATGCCATATGGCAGCAAGGTCCCTTTGGTATCAGCAGAGTCCAGCAGCCTCATCCAACACTGAGCATTACGATCAAAGTCTCAATCTAGACTTCTGTGATATATTTATGAGGGATAAAATTGATTCTGTGAGCTAGTTTAGGAAGAAGTCTTGAATATTTCCCTGACAAAACCAGTTTCCATACTTTTGTTCACAGCAGTCAGGAATTTCTTATTTTTTAGTCTGTATCAAAGCACCATAAGCAGACTGGGCCTTAAACAAGAGCATTTGATTTTAAAATCTACAGGCACAGCTGAAGACCTTTAAACAGTTACATTCCATTACCTATTCCTACAAATGGGAATTCATTTTAACTGAATTAAAACCAACACACAAACTCTGGTTTACAGCTATAGGCCTTTTAGTTCCGTATTTATTCCTGAAAATATACCACACAAAATATCATGAGCAGTAAAATACAGTGTGTCTGACAAAAAAAACACCCCGACCTATCACATTTCCCAGTTTTCTAAAGGCTAAGGCATTTTGATCAATAAACTGCAGGGGCAATTTACTGTTTTATACCACTGAACCATATACTCACTTTCCAGAACGAGTGAGATCTGTCAGTGCAACAAAGGTTTATGAAACCTAACTTCAAATAAAATAAAAAACACACATGAAGTACGCCCTTATATTTTTGTTTAGTAAATCTGGACTGCCTGTTCTGGTGGATAATTATTACTATTCCTAACATCTATGACTCTTTGAAACAAGATGCCTGTGTTAAATAACTAAATGGTTCTCTTCATATACTCAAAAAATACAGAAAAATAAATGGGGGCTAGGTTATAAAAGGAGCTCACAGTTACTGTAATTATTAGGATTGCCACTGTTTAATTGTTTACAAACATTGGACTCAAACAGTTGAGAGGGGGCCCAAGAGCTTGGAAAGCGTACGTTTTGTTTAAGTATGCCAAGTTTAAAAACTTCAATGCAGTGAAACAGGCCACCACCTCTGCTCAGAAGCTCTCATTACTGAAAATGAGACTGCACTGCCTGCTGCAAACCAAGCCAGGGGAAGACAGTATGAAACTACCTGCTCAAGTGCATTTCTCCTTCCAAAGCAATTACTCAAATTCACTGCAATTCACTGTCCAGAACAGTAACACTCCAGAAGAACTTCACTTCAGAAATCTAGTCTGAAACAATCACCAATTTCTTTTATTACTATATCAGGTGTTTGTGTCACCATTTAGTTCTAGTCCATGCAATTAAAAGTGCTTAGTTAAATCTTCCCCTGAATACTTTCCCATAGTTCAAGGAAAAGCCAATGTCTCTCGTCACACGTTGCAAGATTCTTTTTAAGAGGAGCCACTGCAAACCAGGGAGAGGAAGGCAGGAATCACAGTGCATCACAGCAGGAAACAAAGATGGTGACAAACATCAAAGAAATGAAGAGAAGAGCTTTGTTAAACTAGTAACACATCAATTTTAGCGAAGGAAGCTATTTTAACTGAAAAGCTAAAGAAAGTATATCTAGGGATCTCATCCTTTTTAGTTAAGAGAAACTACTTTTCTCCCATCACCAGGCAGCAGTGATTTTTCTTATACAACCTAATGAAGCCAGGTTATCAGCCACAGATTACCTACCTCTAGGTAACAAAGCACACTAAACTAACTAATTGATGCCAGTTGACATCACTCCTCTGTTGAGAAATAGGCAGTCACCAATTACTAACAGAACAATAATTTGTTTGTTTAATGAATATGCTAATTTACTGAACTCTCATTAGACAGATACACAGGCAATATTGATGAGTTCCATAAGGCATTATAAAGTATGGCTGAATTATTTCAAAACAAATTAAACCAGAAAATATGTACACTATTTAATGGAATAATAAAAGCCTGGTAGTGAGCGAATCCTCTGGGCGAGCTCTCTGAAAAAGACACAAGTTCTTGGAAGTGCATGGACCTAAACACCTACTGCTACAGCAGCAAATGTCTCCTAGGAGTTCACCCCCAGGGATTTGGATGCTCCTGAACACAGGTGAGACTGGGCCCAGCTGGTGTGCAATGCCAGAGCTCTGCACAGCCCTGCAGAGGCACGTGCCGAACCGGGAGGGAAGCACTGAGCCCACCAGGGCAGAGGCTAAGGGACTCCCAGCAGGGACACTGGAGAACATCGTACAGTGCATTTTCCACACAACCATCTGCTGTACCTCTGTTATTGTTACTAATAAATCCTGAGCAAAAGCTGGTTCATCTGCAGATTTAGTGCAATGCAACACGGCCCCGAAAACAAAAGCAGTGATCAAATTTTCAATTCATAGTTTGTTTTGCTTGTGTCGGGGCTGCATCTAGTTTCTCTTTTTCTCTCTTAATAATTTTAAGTTCCTAAATTAAGAAGGAAATAGAAATTGTTTTTTCACTCAAGAAAGGAATCACTACAAGCAATATCTGTCAATTTGTAATCATTTATTCATACACAATTTAAATGAGAAACAGTATTAGGTTGTCCTTCAAAGCTCAGTCTTACCAAAGGAGTTTTATTTCAATAACACCACAGAAATGAACAGAAATTTCTATCAAATAAACACATATGAAATACCCTCTGCATGATATGGCCATATAAGCCACATTTCTGCTTTTTAAGAAGAAAATACAAAGTCAGACACAAGGGACTGCAGCAGGGAGCACTTTTAGGCAGAGTAGGAAGGTCTGACATTTTTGGGTAATACAGGACAGTTCAAAGTAGCAAGATCCTGCAGAAACCAATTATAAAAAGAACAGTTTCAGCCTCAACCTGAACAGCCTACCCAGAATGTTAAAATTAACCTGGGAAAGTGAATGATTTAACTAAAGAAATAAGCCTACTGGATTTGACCCCAAAGTCAAGTCATGAATCAAACTCCCTCACTCTCCCCCGATTTGCTCACTGAAGTGGGAGAACCTTCCCAAAACTCGCTCACTAGATGAACTGCCAGCTTTCCAAGGTAATTGAATCTAAAAATATGTGGCTCTTTTGAAGTTTTTTCACATTAAAATTAAAACACCACCATTACTGGGGGGTTTAAACATTTCATTCACTACCCCCTACCTTAAAATTAATTCATTAATAAATATATGAAATATTTATGAGGATTTACCTCTTCCACCTTTAAAACAATGCTCCCTTCCACTAAAAGATATATTAAACTGCAACGACATATTAATCAATATTTATTAGGAAACATACAATGATACTTCAACATCTCTCTATTTTTGACTCAGTGCTTTCTTTCCTCTCTCAGTCGTGGAATCCCTCAGCTGGGAAAGAGAAACATCAGGAGTGTATCCATCAGTTCTGAAGTGGCTGGATGCTAGCAAGGCTTTCTTTGCTTTATTTCTCTCTTTCATTAAAGCCCACCTTCTAAATCTCTCCACAGTGGCTCTAACAGGAAACAGTACAATTTTGCTGTGCTTTAACAAATGTCACAGAAACAGAAGAGGATTTCAGAACACAGCACCCATCTCTTACACAATTCTGAAATTTGGACTACAAAGCCATATAGACTGGATTGAAAAAAACAGAACAGTATCTATTCATGAACCTTTCCCTCTAAGCAAAACCATAGCAATATGCACATAAAAACCACAACGTTTTAGAAACACCTCAGTTATGTGGACATTTCACAGTATTGCAGATGAAACGGTAAGGATAGTAAATGTACTCAGGGTGGAAGTGGGACTGAAAATCCTGACTGCATTCTTAACAAAACATAATGACTCCCTTATCAGTTCTCCCGAATGTTCCTGCTCGCTGTCGACTGCTAGAAACCCTTTCACTTCAAGGGTTCCTGAATGCCTGCCCTACCATGTTCTTTTGACTTGATCTTGTACTCTTCCTTATCCTCCAATAATCAGTCTGATTGCAAACTGATTGATGCCAGGCTTAACCTCTGCCTTCTCCTGGACATGATGTAGGGTGGTGCGATGTTCTTCCACTGCAGGGCTCATTCGGGTCATTAGCTCCAGAAAACACAAATGAAACTACATCATTCTCTTCTAATGTGCCTTTATATCTTCCAACGTGCCTATATATGTATAAACTCAGCTTTCTGATTTATCCTTCTGTTTACTTCTCATGCAAGGAAGCAGACACGAGAATGAACTTGAAGCAAGTCCTTCACTCATTGCAGATTTAAAGTCTCCAGTAACAATTACACTTTATAGACTTATTTACAGCTTGCTTACACTCAGGGATTTTGACAGCTATTCTGTAAATACACTCTCCTACCCACTAAGCTCCATTGTAAACTACCAGAAACATGCACAGGGTCAGACTTGAGCTCCTTCTGTCATTCTTATTCTCCTTATCTCGCAAAACCAGAATCTGAGCCCACATCCTCAGGCTCTACAAGGCAGATCCTAGCAGCACCACCTGGACGATCCTTCTGGGTGCCTGCATGTATGGGTTTTGAGGACTACAGCCCTCAAAAGTAAAGGAGAGGATGGTGGGGAGAGCATCCCTTTGAACAGTGAAACCCTGACCACTCTTCTCCATTTCCCATACCTTGCCAGCCTATTGTTCAGCAGCTGTTTCAGTCAGGCTGCTACAGACTGACCTCCAAATAAAGCAGGGCATCACCAAATCCCTGACAACTGTGTCCTGCTCCCTGCCCAGGGGAGTATTCAGGCCTCTATTTACATGCAATCAGCAAAATAATATTTCCGCAAAGTAAGTGACAGCACCCCTGTGACCCTGAGAAGTTCTGGGACGCATTTTGGCTAGTGTGGACAGGCTGCCTGAGCAGGGCTGAGCACACCCCAAGTCCATGAACCTTCACCTGAACAGTGAACAATTAGCAGCTTCCAAAAACCCTGAAACAGGGCAGGCTCCTTATTCTGTGGGATTACATGAAATCTGTCTGGTTCAAACAACATGCAGAACGTCACGTCACAAACAGGATGTCACAAAACAAAGCTGGCTGCCCAAACACCAAGCTGCCAGTCCACTCGAAGGGCCAAACAATGCCTTCTGTCCTTACCGCACAAATTGACTGCAAAATATTTTTTCCTTGCGTTTTTAAACCAAAATCCAGCTGAATAAAACAGTATTAAAATTAGTTACTGTACATCCACATGTGCCCAAAGAGCAAGCATGTCTACAGAAGCTTTACACCTCTGGAATCGATTTTCAGAGCCTTTGCTTGGGTAAAGGAAGAACATGAATTCCCAGATTCAATTTCTGCTTTTGTCAACGTGTTCGCCATCAGAAGTTCTGCTTTGCATTAGTAATTAATTTTAGCCAAATTATGTTCATTTTGCTTATTTCAAACTTCAAAGCTTTAAGAGAAGCATACTTTCCTGACCTAAAAAGTAAGGCTTTGAAGTATCTGATGAAAATAAACTCACTACCATACACAACTGCATAATCAGTTGCAGAAAATACTGTAACACATTCCCTGTCCTGGCAAATGAAAGAAGATTGTTGGTGATATGCACAACGCATTCAAAAAGTGAAATAAGCCATCTCCTCCACATAAATCGGAAATATTCTTTTATTTTAAGTATCCTGAGGGGAAATTTTGTATTTTTGTTCTGATCTTATACAAGTGTTTAAATTCCTAATTTTTTACAAGATCAAAATGATACTTTTATGCAACTAGGAAGAAATGCTCTAAATAGCAAACATAGCCAGGAAAAAATAATTCTAAAACCATTGTACCACCAAACATGAGACAAACTAGCCACTATCAATTTTTTCTTTCCTGCATGCAAATTAAGCTTCCTGGATTGTTACGAAACTCAAAGCATATTCAATAAGATGAACAGAAATGTTTCTGCATTCATATCTCAAGTAATCATATCTATCAAAGAAGTGTTTCACGCCTACCATACCCTGGAAGAATGCTTTTTCAAGTGTTAGAAGTTGCTGATATTTTAAGAAAAACACTGATAAAATGCCAATTTAGACCGTTTGAACTCCATTTTTCATCATAGAGAAGGAAATATGAAACATAATCACAGCTTTTTTTTTTCAGTTCTTTAATATTGAAGTCAAATCATGATAATTTCCATGCTACCCGACTATGTCATCACAGAAGAATATGACTTTGAGCACTAAGCAACATAACACTTCCAAGGAAAAAAAAATGCTATTGCCCATGGTACTAAAATAAAGAAATATAGAAAAGTATCAACAGAAACAGTTTCACTGCATGCCTAAGTCATAACTGGCTTATTAAACCAGTGCAGAATGCTTTCCTGGAAGCAGCAAAAAAAAAAAAAAAAAAGACTGGTACCCATTTTTTGTTTCAATCTGAATGCTTCATGCTTTTTATTGTTAGTAAGTCTTGGTTTAAATTAGACCATTTGACTTAGACTGACATGAAGCAAACTCTAAGAGAAAAAGATACAAGAGGTAGAGAGCCTTCAAGGGCTCGGGCAAAGCTGGGGAGAAACCAGAAACTGCCCAGAATAATCAGTGAAAGTCAGCTTTTAATAGAAAGCCAAACATTAAGAATATTTTTCCTTCCTTTGCAGGTCATTTCTTTACTAATATTTCTCCATTATTTATATCTATTTATATAAATTCACCCTGCTGCCATTCTCAAATCTCAAAGCAAGCTTAGGACACTACAAGAAGCATCATCTCATCATCCTCAAAGACTACGACCTTAAAGCAGATTTCTACATTTCCGACTGTATGGAGGGAGAGGAAGGTAAAGTTTAATCCAATGGAACAGCACTTCCAAGCCCAATGGATGATGTCATTACTCCACTTGTTAAGGAAACGGGGACTATGCCCAGCCTTGTTTCTTCTGTCTTATTGCAGCCCACGCTGTATCCACAGAAAAAAACAACAGCCACCGTTCCTCCCTCAGCTTTAAAACCAGACACCTCCGCAGAGGGAGCTGCCAGGGCCCTGACCAGTTCTTGTTTCCACACGGGAGGTTCAGTAGCATCTCCTGTTGTCAGCTCCTCAGACACCTGCACTTGGAAGTTGTTATCAGAGCTCTCTAGAAACCTCCTGGAACTCTTGATCATGTGTTCCCTGCTGCGCTGTCACTCCAGCAGAACCTGGAGGGAATGAAGTCCTCCATGAGGACCAGGGCCTGCTGACTGAGGCTTCCTCAGCTGTCTGCAGCTTCATCTGGTTCTTGCTGATCAAGGTGCCTGCAGCAGAAATGTACAAAAACCCTGTCAGTGATGTTGGTCTGCCCACAAATCCTGACCTGTGGGTTCTCAGTTGGCTCATCAACCCTCCCTAGATGGAGCTCCAGCACTCCAGCTGCCCTGGAATCATGTTTAATCATCTCACATCACGTTTAAAGCAAGCTCCAAATATCTGTTCCTCTGCTTCCAAAATTTATGGCATTACTTTAGACTATTTTAAGCTGAGCCATTTAACTGAAAAACAAATCTAGACTGAAACTCTGCATGAAAGAATTCAATTAAATAGATTCACTGTTTCCAATGTGTTTGGAGTGACAGAATTGAAAATGATAGAAAATTTAAGGGAAAATACATTTTTTATGTCATCTTCAGACCTTAGCTAGTACTATCTTGACAATAAAAAGGATATGGTTGCTTTTAATAGCCCTTTCATCTTTAATTATCACAAATAGCTCTATCTTTTACCTATACCCATCAGTGTTATGTACAATCTGCAGACAGAACTCCTCCAACAACTGGAATTTCCCTGACACTTTTATACCAGTACTCTGTATGAACAACTCTTTTTTTTTTTTTTTTTCCCCCACAAGGCAGTAACTGCTTTCTTGGCTGCCATGAAATTAGCAGATGTCAAATTAAACTGTCCTTTTGTCCACAGATCCTTCAGAGGAAGATAGCAAAAGATGATGAAGTGTTCCATTAGTAATCCATGTCTGGTTTTTAATTTGCAGCTTCATATTTTCCAGTCAAATGTCTTGGACAAGCAGGTAAATGTACCAAACATGATCAAAAAATCTCATTTAATTTTTCATTCCTCCTGACAATTCTTACAAAACTTTTGCATCTCATGAAGAATTTAGGTGGACAGGAGTTAAGACATCAAAGGTAAACTACAGTACAAGTGATTCTCTCTCCTCCTGACACAAACTGAGGCTGTTTCTCACAGGTTATGTTGCTCAGACTCCAACCCAGACTGTCATTCTATGATGCACTAATTAAAGACAAACAGGGTAGACAGAAATTGATCTGTCACCAAATACACAAATATGTTAAAAAGCCTTTTCTTAAATGAAACAGTCTTTGAGTTAAATATCCCAACCCACATTCACGCCCAATGGGGTTGTGAGTGCCTAGAGCATTACGATTTTGGATTTGAAGCTCATAAACTCTCAGATCATCATAAAAATAAAATTAAATTGAATTCAATTTTGGGATACAGACTCTTACAGTTTAGGGAAACCTATGAGCAATTAGAAAGAGACCAGAGAGAGGACAGGAAGAAAAAAGCTCACGGGTAAGTCTGCTCAAAGCAGCACCTTTTTAACAAAACAAAACTTGCATTTATTGAACATATTTTGTGCTATCAGTATAAATTGTTGACTGAAGATTTAAAAAAGATGTTCCAACAAGTAAGTGGAAAAATAGCAAGTCTTTAAATTCCTTCCCAGTTAACATTTAGCCACTAATTATACAAAAACATCACCATCAGCATAATGTCACAAACAAACTAAAATACCAACCTAGAGTTTTCATTTTCATTACCACATTAAAGGATGGCTTCAGCTTGCAGTTCAGAATCTGTTTTAAGTCTCACTCGTGCAACAAAGAATCCAGCAGCACAACATAGCTCCACTATTAAGGAATTCTTCACAATAGTCAATCTTAACTTCTGTTTGTTTCATACCCACTCCTGCTGTTATCTAGTTAAAATAAAATCACTAGCCAGCTAATCATGGATCAATGTTTAATTATCAGTTTAAAGTTACTATCATAAGCAGTTGGACAGGTAATATGACTTCTCTGTCCTGTGGTTTATTAAAATGCTGTGGAAGAGATGGGTGTAAGCTGAGTCACAGATGGTTAGAAACTGCTTTTCTCAGCAGTTGAGTATCAAAGGAGGAAATTTTCTGGAGAAAATCCTCAGAGTATATGCTCAAAGCTGTAGATGATAGTCACAAATATGCACAGAAAAACTGGACTAGCCAAGGCAATAATGAGCTGAGCTACTCACTACAGGTGTGGCCAATAATAAAAATTATCATTTGAGGTTAAATCGTCTTGGAACAAGTGAGTCCCCAAAACAGGGAGGGAGACAATCTCATCTCTAAACTAAATGAGGACATTGCCCATTTTTGCTGAAAATGAACCTTCCAAACAAGAGAAAGGATAAAATAGCAGAGAAATGAACTACTTCTAAGAAACAGCTATACCCCAAGTGTGTCTAAACCTTCATCTCACTTCTCTGTATTCCCAAAAGAATCTCAGTATCTTCACACATTCCTCATAAAATCCCTGCTGGCAGTCATCAGCCAGATAGAACAAATGAAAGGTGACTTAAGAAAAAAAAAAAAGCAAAAAAACCAAAATTACAACATACACTGACATTTCCAGAGAAAAACAGGAGGAAACAGTCACTCAGATAACTGTAAAGAAAACACAGTTTGTCTATTGACACTTTATCTAGTTCCTCAGGAGGCAGATCAATGAAAAAAACCCACTTGCTTTTATATAAAAAAACTTTAACCAATCCTAAACATACCCAAGGCTGCAAGGAGTCTCTAGATAAACTGGCTGGCAGTTCAGCTGCAGGGTCAGGAAGAAGGATTTATTCATTCAGAGCCAGGTTTAAGACCACAGGTGTGGCTAATTCTCAGTCTAATGTCATATTCATGAAGGCTGTCTCTTCTTACCTAATTAGTCCTATCCCCTGATTATACCTCCATGAGATACAAAGGAAGGTAAATCAACGCAGCAAAGTGCAGCTTTTCTACTTTTCAAGACAAAGCTGTGACTATCTGTGTCAGAGCCAGATTGCTCCCAAGGTGGAAGTTCCACTAGTATAAAACTAACGGGGGCAGGGGAATAAAAAAAAAAAAAAATCACAGTCTGAGGTTATATTTATGTTTTCATTTCCTTCTTTCATCTCAAAATAGGATTCAATAACCATGTGTTTAATGGAACTGCCGGGGAGGAGTGGGCCAAACATCTGCTCCACTTTGGCATTTCAGTTTTGTCTAGAGTCTGAAGAGGGCTTTCCTGTCATTTGGATGAGGAGCCTGTAGAAAAAGCTGTTTGTGAAAGTCTGTAGGCTCATGTATTTCCTGCCTCTAAATGTAAAACCTTGAAAATATAGCAAAACTGCCAACCAGGAAAAGCCAAATAGGGAAGCAGTCCAAACCTTCAAGCAATTTTCAAGAACTCCAAAGAAAACTAAGAAAAAAATAAGAATTCAACATTGAAGTAGCTTCTGAAGCGATGAATTGAAAAGTTCTTTTCAGTAATGTTTTGTGTTGCATGGAAGATCAGCTACCACAGCTGATAATTTCTTAAAAAAGGCAGAACTTTCTCTGTTCAACATTAATGAGGTTTTACAGATATCCATGTCTAGGAACTGAAGGCATCTGCAGTGAGCAACCTTGCACAGTTCCCTATTTGTAGCATCTATACATTCCAGCAGATTTTATAACAGAAATATTGTTTAATTTCACCTTCCCCCCCCCCCCCCTTTTTTTTTTTTTTTTAGTATTTTCAACACATGTGGAATCTGGATGTGTTCTGGCAGGACTGAGGCCCATTTTGAAGGCTGGGATAGGGCTCATAATGCACCAACCAACCTGCTCACTCTATTAGAACGCTGGAGTTACCTTAAGCATTTTTTTTTTATGATTCTGATTTAATTGTTCCTCATTTATATTCATCACTGAATTTCACTGCATCTGAAGCTATTTTGAAAACACAGCATTCTCCCAAAGGGCCCAATCCAACTCCCATTCAAATAAACAGCCTTCAATGGAGCCTATTTGTTGCCAGCCAACAAGATTGAATTCTGCTGCCGAGTGGTCCCCGGAGCGTTTGTCACAGCTCTTTACAAATATTGCTCCAGCAAGAGCAGGCCTGAATGCTCCTGTCCACATGCACTGCAGACAACTCAAATCTATCTTTTATCTCCTTGAAACACTTGGTCAGATTTAAAACTCTAGAAGCACAAAGAATTGAATCTACCAAGAATATAAACAGCAAAAGGAGTAAAAAATGTTTAACAGTTATAAAAAAGTAAAGGGAAAGCAGAATGATAAAATATTTTCATGTGATAGGATCAATTACCATTTACTCCACCCCTAAAATGAAGTTACACAGGGATACGTGTGCAGATCACAATGACAGCATACAACCAAATTTCACAGCTATGAACAGCAACAGTTTTGAAATAATAAGAAATTTTGCAACAGTGTAGAAACACCACTCCAACAGTAAGTCATAAGGGTTATGAGGCAAGATTCTAAATCTCACACAGGGTTACCAAAACAACAGACTGATATTTCTTGATCACATCCAGACCATATGGAAGACCCTCACCTGTGAAAGAAACACTGTGATGGGCTTTGAGGACAGGTTTTGATGGTTTACGTTAAATAAAGTAACAGTGTAACTTCTCATTTGAGCAAGGGAATGAATGATACAAAGGAGAAAAACATTCAATGGAAGGGCTCTTACTCTCAGATCCTTTATCCTATTTTGTAGCACAGAAATCCAGACTCTGGCTGATCAACTTATTTGTAGCTTAAAAGTCTGAGACAGTGGAAGATTAGGAGACTGTTTAGATGGGAATTCTATTATGCAACATTGCAAAACTGAAGACCTCTATAAAGCAAAGCGGTTTGCTTTGAAATTAAGAACTTGATTTGTTGTTATACAGTATTGACGTGGTTCTTGAAAATAGCCTACTTGGAAAGCACAGATCTTGGGAGATGCTCTCAGTATCTGGCAGAGTGCAAAAACAGAATAACAAAATGTGATTTATAGGACAAGTTCAACATCTCTAGCTCAAAAATAATGCACAAAAAAAGTTTTTTTTTTAAAGTTGGCCACCTTGATATCCTAAGAATACTCTTGAGGATCTGAGCTGATACTCAGTTATTTCAGTGGGGTAATTTACAGAGTGCCTCCATGCTTTGAGAGATGACAGAACAGAGCATGAGCTCCTAACTTTCACCTGTATCTCAAATTCCCACTGCAGCACCAAATAAAGACAGGGCTTGAAACCAACCAAGGCACCTCAACCAAAACACCTTCTATAGCTCACACCGAGATGACTCTGTCCAGACAATGCTCCATACTCCAGCCTTTCCAAGCTCTCCACATCACAGCCCTACAACAACAGGGATATTACCTCCGAATTCCTCAATGTAGGATCAGACTCAGCTAAGCCATGATGGCAGGAACACATCTTCAACCATACAATGTATATTCCCCAAACACTGTTGTGACTGAAAGCATTGCCCATCTACACTAATGAAATTAAATCTGTATATATACAGACAAATGTTTGTATACAGACAACACTGTGGGTGTATATATACACATATAAACACTCTCCCTGTTTATATGTGTATATATGAAATGGACGAATGCTAGATCAACAAATCAATTGCACTGAGTTCTCACATACTGTACCCAGCATTCAAATAGGAAAGTTGGGCACAAAAGATTTCAGATTTGCAACCGAGGTGGGTAACTTCCTTCAGGTTAAAAGATAAATCACACGGCAGCAGTTGCGCAACACAAGCTTAGCACCAACACCACTCTTTATTCCACAGCCCTCCCACAGCCCTGCACCTGCAGCCAGGAGCATTCCCAGCAGTGGCACCTGCAGAGAGAACCGGACACAAACATGCTTTGTTTGCTCCAGGGGCTTTTGGTTCTGGAAAAATGCTTATGCTCAGAAGTGTGGACCACAGTAGATTCTCATGCAGCTGCTCATGATGAAAAGGTAAAATAACAGTTGGTTGCCAACAGCGTAACAGCTGCCTAAAATGCACGTATCTCATTTTACCTCGGCATAGCTGCTGTCGACGTGAATAATGAACTCCTGCTACACCTTAAGAGAGCCCCTGAACCATTCCGGGAGGCTCATCTACTCTTTCCCATCGCTCTGCTGAGGTTCAAGACCACCGGGAAGCCTGAGCTAGGATCGATTTTCCCAGGAGAGCACAAACAGGCATCTTCACCCCAGCCTGACCTCAGCCACCCGCACTGAGCCGGTGGGGCCACCCGAGACGTGTTCAGACACACGACATCACTTCGTGCACAGCGTCCCCCAGCTCTGCCACTGACATAATTCAGAGTTCTGTTAGGTATGGGGGGAGGAAGGCGTTCGGAGCGGGCGCTCCCGGGCACCTTTGGTCTGCCCAGCCCTGAGCCAGAGCTTCGCCCCGACCCCGCAAGCGCCGGGGCTCCAGGCTGGACGCGTCCTCCAGCCGGAGCACCCGCAGCCAGGCGGGAGGAGAAAGGTCCCTCCCGCCGCCAGACAGGGGCGCGGGGAGGCTGCGAGCGGAGCCGCGCCGGCCGCGGGGCTCAGGCGGGCACGGCGAGCGGGGCGGAGGCTGCCGGCGGCAGAGCTGGCGGGATGTCGGGCCGGGCTCGCTCACTCACCGGGAATTCGCCCCGCAGGCGGGCGGATCGCAGGGCCAGGCCCCGCAGCACAACCCCCGCCTGCCCAGCCAAGGACGCCGCCATCTTACCCGCTGTCCCCGCCCTGCCCCGCGCCCCGGGCGGAAGCCCCGGCGGAGGCGGAGAGGGGCCGGGCGGGGTCGGGGTGCGCCGTGAGGGGCCGGGTCAGCGGGGCCGGCGCCTTGCGGAAGGGTACGGCCGCGTGTGAGGGAAGGTGCGTTATCTCTCTGACAAGGAAAGGCCGAGGGGGTTGTGCCTGTTCAGCCTCGAGAAGAGACGTCTGAGAGGGGACTTCGTTAATGTGTATAGGTGTCTAAAGTCTTGGTTTCAAGAAGATGGACCGGGCTCTGCTCGGTGGTGCCCAGCGGTAGGACAAGAGGCAATGGACAGAAACTGATGCCCAGAAATTCTGCCTGAACATGAACATCTTGGCTGTGTGGTGACCGACCACGGGAACAGGTTGTCCAGAAAGGGTGTGGAGTCTCCCTCAGTGGCGATACTCCAAAGCTGTCTGAACACAACCCTGTGCCATGTGCTCTGGGATGAGTCTGCTTGAGCAGGGAGGTTGGACCAGAGGAGCCACTGTGGTCCCTTCCCGCCTGACCCGTTCCGTGTTTGAGGTGGCTGTGCCCAGCACGGCCGGGTTTGGGACTGGGGCCCTCTGCGGTGACCAGAGCAGGAAAAGGCTCTGTGGAGAAGACAGCGCCTGGGAACGATGCAGGCAGCGATGAGTGGAGGGGCTGGGAAGTGTGAGGTGACAGCCTGGAACTGCTGGAGCCTGTATTGCCTTCTGACTTTTTTTTTCATGACTAAAAGTTCTTTTGGTTTTTATTAGGAAATATCAAATTAACCCAAGCTAATAAACCCTAATAAGGCCTGCTGGGATCCAGCTGATTCTTCATAGGCGCTTTGATCTGAATTCCACAAAATGCCTGTGTTCTTCATCCACAGGTAAAATGTGTCAATGCCAGGTTGCACATTAGGAGGAATTTTTTCACAGAAAGGGTTGTCAGACATTACAATCAGCTTCCCAGGGAGGTGGTGAAGTCATCATCTCTGGAGATTTTTAACAAAGGGCTGGGTATGGCATTTTGTGCTGTGGTCTATTTGACAAGGTGGTGATTGGTCACAGGTTGGACTTGAATATCTATCTCAGTGGTCTGTTCCAACCTAAATGATCCTGTGAAACCTGTTAGTTAATGCCAAACCTGAGACACTGAATTCAGGCCCACTTAGGGGATGGAGCAGAAGAGTAGAGCCCTGGTAGCTTTATGTCCGTCACGTGGACTTCAAATCTTACATGAGTTCTGAGTCTGAGCAGAGGTTTCATGAAAGAGAGTCCCAGAAGTCGGATTTGTGAACATTGTTCCATCCATCAGGAATGACGTAGGGGCTGATGTGGATACAGGTGTACCATGTCTGCAATCTGAAGCAAACTCAAATGTCAGATGGCCTGGTCTTTGCACATACAGACTCTATGTGCCCCAATTGAGCATTTCCTCATCTGTTTCTGGTTAGTGCACACTTTGGGTAACCCACCTGTGAGTAATAGAGAGTTAATCAAATAGCTCACGCAAATTGTCCATTTACAATCATGGTTTGAAAAAAAAATTGCTAAAATTGAGCGGTGGATGAGATACGCTTGCAATTTTACAGCAGTTCGTGTTAAATTCACCTATATTGAAGCATGCAGAGTTAGCATTATGTGGAGGCATTATTTATGCTGAACATTATTTATTCAGTAGTTTATGATGAAATAGTTGGATAAACACTTAAATCCCCATCTTCTAGTCCAGGATGTGAGTGGGAACAAAGGAGAATGCTCATGTCAGGGCTTAGATCTTACACTCCAAAATGTGTTGTTTAAAAAATCAGGACCGAACAACTCCTTTATTGGTATTTAATCAGCAAATAAATTATACATCTATTAGAAAAAAAATCTGCAATTTCATAAAAACTGAGGTGCTAGAAAAGTCTGAAATTGAACACTTTTGTCTTTGTCATGACAATTTAAGTAATGTAATACGTTTCAATAAAGAATCTGGAGACACTGTTTTTTGATAGCATTGAGCAATAATGTATGGTACCCAGTATTAACCGAGGTATTACTGTGTGCTTGTTCTTTCAGAATATTATATACTGACTTGGGTATTATGATGGAGGAACTATAATTTCACTTTTAGTTTCATGACTGTGGTTCAGTAAGCACAGCATTCCCTATTCATACAGACTATTATGGCTGTCTGCATTAGGTTTATATATATAGCAGGTATATAAGCTTGCAGATAATGTCTGGGAATTGCATGCAAGGCTATCATTTAATGCTATGAGGAGCATTTTCACTGCTTAATATAAATAATGCAGAACCTGCTTTACTATATTTTTATTGTTTAGATTTAGTGGAAAACCACTATGCAAATGCACAGTGTGTAGTAGTCACCAAGACATGATTTTTTTTTTTTTGTATCTCTATTGCAGAGCATAGCTGACCTTTAAAGTATGAGTAGAAAAGATAGATTCATAGTCTTCACATCCAGTTTCCTTCTATGTATGTGTAAACCAAAGAAAATTTAGATGAAACAGGTCTCTGACGTGATTAGAGCAAGCAAGAGCCAGAATATTTGGATCATGTGGTACAGGATATGTTGGTGTGTGAGAGGAGGGACAAATTATGAATTATTGTTGGGGAACACGCTTGAAATGCAGGAATTTGGGAACAGCTAAGGAGTATTCTCAACACACCATCCTCACAAATCAGGAGGGGAGGGAAGCAAAGTGCAAAATGAAAAAGGATAGAGGGAGAGGCTGGTTTCAAAGGTCATTCCTTCTGACTTCCAGACATTCCTCCCTGTATCTCTCATGGATGTGCAGCATTTGAGTGTGCTTCTGTTCTACCTTCCCCAGGATGCACAAAAGGCTAGATTGTAGCTAAATTTTTAGCAGTGGTCTACTTAATGCAAAACAACCGGTAGTGGTTTTGCAATTAAGTTTAAAAAAGAACATTGTGTAATGTTTATACCTTTTCAGAAGTTATCCTTAGGGCTAAATGGTTGATAGTGTTCAAGTGAAAACATTTAAAGACAAAAAAATTCACCTTATCACAGGTAAAGCACAATTTTAAGTGTTTTTGCACTGACATTGTATGTTCATTGTCTTATCTGTGCAGATTACCTCCCAAACCATTTTTTTTAATTTAATTTTGTAATGTGTTGCTCTAGCTGGGTTTTGATGGGCTGTAGTTTCATTTCAGAGTACTGGAACCAGTGGGCTGAAAGGCATTTCCTCATCTACATATTGCCTTGTAATTATTCTTAGGTTAACTACAGAACTTGAGCTTCATATTCACACAGATTTCATAGGGAATAAGTTTATAATAAATAAGTTTATTTGAAAGATACCCCACACACAGCGTTCCCAAGAATAACAAGTGAGGGTAATAAAGCTGCAGCAAATTCACTAAAACAGTCCCACTGTAGGTGGCTGAGGAACAAGATCATGGGGTGAGTCTGACAGTGTCACTGCAGAGCGTGGGTCCTGATGCACAAGCACCTCTCAGACTATGATGCTCTTTCAGTCCTTCGCTGTTTCTCATTCCCTTTCTTGGTTCAAATGTTAAACCAAAAAGAAAAATGTATGGTAAGTGGTAAATACACCAATGGGTGGAGGAAGGGTAACAATGGATTAAAATGTTCGGGTCTAAAAAGAAGGGTGAAAATAAGGAATGAAAACAGTGTGTTAGAATTGTAAATTTGCCTCCTAGATCACCGAGTTCAGTCATTGCATACGGCCAGAAATTTTCCATTCATTAAAACATTTTTGAAATATACTGGAAGGTATCCTGGAAGGAAACAGGATAGGGTGGTTTTGACTAGGTAGGATCAAACGTCCTGGTTGCACTGTCTGCAGTAACACAGGAGCTCTGTGTACTGCTGCATCGCCAGGCTGTGTATGTAAATATCAGTTTGCCCTTTTCATTTTTAAATTGTCTGCACCTCTTCTGTGCATAGTGGTACTTGTATGTGTCTCAGAATGAAGGAACCAAGTGAAGCCTTAAAACAGTCTTTGCATCTTCTGCTCAATGCTGTAGGAAGCCAGGGTGCTGCATTTTAACACTGTGTGATAACTTTGACTTGAAAAGTGAAAAGAAGTGTCTAAAACAGGGAAGACTTTAAATAATAACATGTAGGAATAAAGAGAAAAAGTACTGGAATAATGAATTTTAAAAAGATATATAGCAAGAGACAACACCAAGGGTAGAAATAGCAACACTAATGCTTCACCTTTTTTAATATCTAACCACCTGACTTTGTAAAAACAAAACTTTCAGGAATGATGACATAAACTAATAGGCTGAAAACAATAGAAGTGATGCATCAGTTTACAGGAGAGCTACTGCTACCTCTTCCCAGTGGCCTGCTGTATACTGAGGCAGACAGGGGAGTTCAGGTTTCTCAGCAGAGATAGACTGTAGGTCTATAACACTCAGTTCCAACAACACTGAGAACCCTGATATTGAGGGTAGAAAGACAATTTTATTGAACTTCTGTCAGAGACGATACAGGACTGTGAATACGAAAAGTGTAAAGATCTGAGCTGTGGGATACAGTGGAAGAAAACAACCTCTCAAAGGCTGGACCTCTTTGATAAGATGTCACTATATCATCACAAAGACTTTGAAGTCTCTAAAAAATACAGTGAATGTAAATTCAGGAAAGAAATGTCTAACAGTCTTAAAAAATAGAGCTAAATTTACTTGGGGGAAGGAATGGAGGTTAGAGTAGCAGCAAAACAGTGACATAATGAAAGGACAGGCTCTGTTGTGTTTGCTGAGCAATTCAGTTTATTATGTAGAAAACCATTCTAAAAATAAATTAGATTTATTAAATATGAAGCAAAATCTTGACTAGATCAATAATCTTCTGTACATTTGTATTTAAAAACATATTTAGCAGCAAGCCATTATATTTAGAAACATTCCTATGAGCAAGCTCTCTGGAGTGTACAGGAAAGTTTCCAGATGAAGTTTGCCGAGGCAGTCAAATGTGGAACCTCCATCTTCACCATGCTGACTGATAGGAGTCTGTGAATTCCACCTGTGCCATGCAGTAAAGCTCTTTAACTCTTTTCCAGCAGGGCTGCAATTCCCATGTGGAAGAATAAAGGCAAGATGTCACTAGTGTAAGAGAAATTACTTGGATGCTGATGGAAAAAGCTTTGTTTTATGGGGTTGTGTGTGTTCTGCACAGTATCTGTAAACAGGTGAGCATTTTCCAAGAATGAAACCTGGTTACTGCTTGAGACTGTTGAAGGCTGTAGCTGAAAATGCAGTGTTTGCCCCTACCAAAGGCAGGCTGGGCAAACCAGGAAAGCTATAGGTGTTCCCATCGCATCTAATCCATGTTTTAATCCACAAGTTGCAAAATACCTTATAGCATGTTGCCCCAACCTGTTACAGGGTTTGAAATTGTCTATTGTAATTAATTTCCAAACCATTAAGGTGAAAGTGCTGCTAATATGTGAGGGGTAATTTTTTCCTGATGAATTTTATGGATTGCAGAGGCAGGGAAATTGATTTTTCTGCCAAATGAAGTATTGATCTAAACGTAGCTTACTATGCTACCTAGTTTGGGGTCATGGGGTACTATTTCTGTGGATTTTGTAGATTGCTTGCTGTGTTTTCCTATTTCAATAAAATCTTTTGTCATGGAGGCAGGTTTCACTTTCACTGCAATTGGCTGGACACCAGCAAGTGGTTCAGTGTTCATGGAAGTTTATAAAAACCATAACCTTTCTGAGGAGCCTAACAAAGAAGTGCAGCACTGTGTGAAAAAGCTTGTAACAAAACCTGAATGCACAACCAGAGGAAACTGAACTGCCTAAACATAAAGCAGGGTGACAACAGTTACTATGGAATTTGGTGCATACGCTCACTGCTTTGTTGTCTAGACAGCATATTTGGACATTTACAAGTGTGTAAAATAAAGGAGGATTTTTTACCTTAGCTGGTGGCAAGAGCAGTTACAGCTGATGGAGCTGGGCTGTCCTCAGTCATAACAGCAGGCAGACTTCATCACCAGTGCTTTGAAAAGATCTCAGTGACTCTATACAAAAAGGCCAAAGTTTTAAAATTTTTTTCTGGGTTTCTTATGTTGTATGTTAGCTCTCAGACCAGCTGTGAGAAGAAGGAGAGTATCTACAAATGCCATCACACAGACAAGACTGTGCTGATTTGTTCAGTTATCTGTTCCCTTTAGAATAAAACTACCAGTAAATAGCAATCTTCCTGCACGTGGTACGGCAAGGGGTGCTTCCAGGTGTCTCTTTTGCTAGTTAATGTATCAATTACCAGCTAATGTATCAATTCTTCAAACATGAAAGTGTATTCAAAATATAAGTTACTGGAGTAGAAAAAACAGACAGTGACTCTTTCTGAGATCCCTTCAAATTACATACAGGGAACCTTTAGGAACCTGATGAAAACGTTCAATAATTGACTAAGAACTGATCATACCCATGGTGGACTGTAAATAATTTCCTGACCGTACAGCCTAAATACTTTAACAGAATTCCTACTACATTTGCAAGCATCACCTCCCCTACACAGAGGTTTGTAAATCAGCTGCATTACTATTTGGTCTTTGAATGGTGTTTGCAAATTTTATGGAAATTCAAAGAGAAAATGGGCAAAGAGCAAAATCTGTATCCTCAGGGAACAGTATCTGTATGAACAGATGAGTAGGGAAGGTAAAGCCTCATGGTTGCTTTCTATATAGATGCATTTTATTCAGTAAAAGAAGCCATATAATTTATTGACTTCATTTCTGTAAAACTTTCTTTAGCCTGTAAGCAGAATAACACCAAAATGTTTTGCTTACGAAGATTGTTACAATGTGTAATAAAAAATATACATACAGTTAACTATCTTTATAAACTCTTGGATATGGACATAGACAGATTATCTCACCTTCAAGTCTTGTGTGTGTGTACACACATACACTACATTTTTTTATGCTTTGGGAAATAATAATAAAAAGCTTTTTTCTACTAGTAGAGCTAGGAGGAATCAAAAAGAACTTCCCCATGGCCTATTCCTTTAATAACTTCTACAAAAGTATGTAGGAATTACTGTATTTTTAATTAATATGTATTTGTTATACAGATCAAAATGGGAATGTTTTAGCCATCAGCTTGGCTGCAGCAGAGCCTAAAAAAATTCTTCTTCTGCATTCTGCCTCACAAAAGAAATCGGAATAATTTTTTTCCAAACAGCAAGTTCTAGTATCCATCTGATTTAGTAAAGTAGCGTTTGCAAGCTTAGCTGTTAAATTCAGCACTGTCAGGTATAGCTTCTGCTATCTATATTGTTTGTCCTTAATAAATGTGTTTTGATGATTTTGTTTCTCTAGGAACATTGGGAATGTTTTAGTGCATACAAGCAAGTCTACAATCAAAATTCTACCCCAAAAGGTATTTTTATGCTACCAGTCTGCGCTTCAGAAGATGCTGAATTTTTTCTTTAGAAAACCAGTGAAGACCAATTCATTAACAACAACTGCCAAAGGAGGTATGTGATTTGTTTTGAGAATCATTTAGGATCAAAATCTTGTGTACTGTAATAAAAATTCAAGGAAACAGCAGAAGATCTACATGGACAGCTCATTTAATGGCCGTGATGATTTTATATTTGAGGTAACATGCATCTTAAGTGTAGTATTCTGAGCAAATCAAAATTTTTTCACTTTGGATTTAGCTTCCTTTGACTTTTAATGTATATAATGAGTGTTGAGCTATATACTGAAATGAATCCCTTTGTTACTCAAGGCTACATGTGGCTTACTTGATGGAATTCAGAGTAGGATTCATGACAAGTAACAGAGTTTGAAGGGATAAATGCTGAGAGGAAACTTTCTTATGTCTGCTGGTTTCTGGGAACACAGTTATTACAGTGTCTATGGTCCATGGTTTGATTCTCTACAAAGGAGCGAACTTCACTACTAATCATCCTGCAGACATTAATGCAAGTGCATAATGCAGGAATGCTCAAGTCATGAAGTCTTATTTATAACTGAAAGAATTTAAAAGAATTTTAATATTGCCAATGAATACTCCCCCAAATTCTAATGAAATTTATGTCTGTGTAAGAGTTTGTGCATGTTTCATTCAATAATTGCATCTAATATTGCCAGCTAGGAAAGAAAAACAGTAATGTATGCCTGGTATGACACATGCCATGTTTCAACTGAAAACACGACTGTTGTCACCCTATAAAAGAAAAATTATTGCAATTAGTTCATTACTTCGGAACAACAAATAACTGAGGAATTTGCAAAATACATCAGTCTTCTGTGAAGAAGAGAAGACTTTATTAGGCAGTAATTGTTATGAATTAATCACTTAGCTTTAATGCTAAGTATGATCTTGTGATACAGCATAAAAATATGAGCTCCAGTCAATAAGCAGACAATGAATAGTTTTGAGAAGGGATTCATCTCTTGTCCAGAGTTTCTGGAGAATAGCAGTGACTTTTTATTTTAACCTATCATTAAAAGCAGCAGTTCAGTTCATGCTGTCTTACATCAGAAGCATGGACTTCAGCAGTGGCACTGTGCCTAATGCAAACTTGTCACCGCTATATCCTGCAGAAGTGTCTCATTCTTTTGAGGCCAGTTGAAGTGATAAGTGAAATATTTCTTGCACCATTTAAAGCACAGAAGATACAAGTACATATATGTCTGTGTGTGTGTGTATACATATATATATTTAGTGGAGGCCTTTACTGATAGAAGATTTATATTAAAATATATGCTAAATATTACTTAAGACCTTTCTTCTGCTGGTTTTTGTGACATGAGGGATTTTGCAATACTTTCCTTCCTAATTCCTCAGATTTCTTCCAGTTTCTTCAAAATGGTGAGGTAGTTTCAGTATACCTCGTATTCCAGGAATTTCTAATGGGCATGTACAGATTAATTGCATATAGCAGAGATCAAATTGCACAGAATTGTTAATGTAGCCCAGTCATGCCCTGTTGCATTTGTGCTGTCAGACTGAACAGGTCTGTCTTAATAACCTGAGAGAGGTTCAGAGAGTGAAAATCAGCTCCATAATAATTCCACCCAAATGAGAAAATCAGTCCTGAAGGAACGGTGAGTACAGACCATCAGAAATCATTTTTCTTGATGAGCAGATGGACAAATGTGTTTTTGAAGGGAGGCTGTTACGTGTTTGAAAGGTAACTATCAGAGGTCATTTCAACCTCAGCTGATTATCTCTTAGGCTTTAGGTAATACTAAATGGCAAGTTCACAAGTCTTATATGTACAGCTGTGGTCTGCAGAGTGAGAGGTGTTTATTGAACATTGAAGAAAAGAGACAAAGTCAAAATCCACAAAAAAGGACCTTTTATGACATCATGCTTGTCTGGGAACTGAAAGCCAGGTATTGGTTCGTGTTGTGTGACATTTTGCTCCCTTGTGTATGTGGAACCAAACCAGAGAGCCTGTTTGTCATGCAATTTCTGCTTGTTTTGTGAAGAATGCTGGGTTTGTATATCTAAAAACTCCATCGTTCTCCATGAAGGTAAGATGGTCTGCAACTTAAAGAAAAAAAACACAAAGGAGGCAGCAGGAGCACACAGAAATTGTCCTCCTAGCCAAAAGGCATCAGCCTTATCTTTGTGATGTACTTCATAGCCATGGAACAAAGGTGAAGCAAAAACTCACCGAGAGATTTGATACTAAATTATTTTGTCTCATTTCTTTCCTTATCTGCTAAAGTGTACAGTAGTCACATAGGACAGCTGTCCTTTACAGACAAGGTTGCCATCCTAACTTCATCCAGCTCATCTATCACTTCACGGTCACAGTGTTTCGAAGCACTGTGGCTGCAGTATTGCTGAGACTTTTGCTACTGCAATGACACCTGAACAACCATCCAGTCTTAAGGCAGTTCCTCTCATTTGTTGAAGTAAGCTGAAATTTTCATCAGGGAGCTATTGCTTCTCATTTATAAAGAAAAACATCAGCTATTATGGTAATAATACAGAAAGCCTCATTAATTACAGCACAGAATAAAGAATAAAGCAAGTGTAAAGAAGCCAAGCAGATGGTGCATTATAATCAGACTTTTTAAGCAGTAACCTTCACAGTAGGGAATGCTGTAGGTAAGAGTGCAACTTAACTTTCATTAGAAAATTTTTATTTCTATGTTTAGGACGTAAATGTATTTTCAGATATGTTCTTTGCTGAAAGTTGAATTATTCTGGAAAGCCTGAGAAAAACAGAAAGCAATACAATTTCTTTGTAATTACAGAGATTATAGGGTATGAAGTGGGGGAGAAGGGGATGTGCTGTAAAGTTTTTACTGTTTTCTGCCATTCCTTCTGCAGTTTTGAAACATACTGTAAAGCAAAAATTTCAAAAAACTTTTTAGGATGAGACAAAAATAGGGGCAGATGTAGCTCTCTATTTTGGGAGTGTGGAGTTGGGGAAGAGGAGGCTTAGAGAGCATTGCATAAAACTAGGAGCCTTTGAGGTACCATTTTGCCTAAAGGGAGGGAAGAGGAGGGTGAGAAAATACTGCTATAGGTTAGTGGCAGTTTTAAGAGACAAACCCAGTAAAGATTCTCCCTCCCATATCTGGCATTCCTGTGTGCCCAGGCAGTAAGAATGTAACCTGTCAGTTGCCCTTGCAAGTATTCAGAAAATAGCTGTAGTAGAAACCTATAAAATATTTTGTTAGAGAAATGATACCCAGACAATTGTACATACCATAAAACAAGCAAAACTAAATCTGAGGTGTAAGACTTCAATAATTCATTAGGAGGATTCATTTTAATGAATGAAATGAATGCTAAGAAAAAGCTTCTCTCTGCTTCAGCACAGCAGTAAAGAACATTGTTCATCTCTCCTGGGTAACTGAAGTGTCCAGGCCCAGGTACAAGAGCTGCTCAGAAAGCACTTTGTGTCCACACCTGCAGCCTTTGTGGGCTGTCCAAACTCAGCCTGCGTGCAAATCCCATCTGCCTTTGCTGATGCTGCAGTGGGAGCAACCTCAAGCCTTTTTTTTTCCCCCCAGTATCCTTTGACTTCAGCAGGATAACAGAGAGGATAGCTGAGAGCTGAGGAGGATCTATGAGAGATGGAGATCTTGACTATTGGAATGATTTGATGAAGTAGCCTGAAAGCTCCAGAGCCATGTTTGAGAGCTTTTGCTCTAAGGTTTATTGTAACCATGGACCTTTTGCTTGGAGATAGTGAGTTTAAAGTAGTTGCTGTTCAATCTCCTAGTATTATTCAACCAATTAGGCTTTATTAGATTGTTCTTGAAATAATGTGTGTAACTGTAGCTGTTCACAGTATATTTTCCTGGTCATTTCAGCTATGAGCTTTCCATTACATTAGTGGCATACGTTACACTTTATTGTTAATGAAAATCTAAGATTCATGGCAATATAGTGACATTCCATTACTGTTTTTTCTTCTTGATGCTTTTAGCAGTTAAGCCCAGTATATTTTTAGTCAGGACATTGAATGGCAAGAAAGCAACAATCAAATAGTCTGTATTTAAAAAAAAAAAAGAACATAAGAAGAAAATACTTCTGTATTCAAAGAACTGTTACTTCAATTCTTAACTGTATAATCAGGTGGAATTGGAGAAATTACTTTTGTTCAACTTTCTGGGTTGGCATGTTTTCAAAGTGGGCAGTAGGAAGCTTGGATTCCATATACTTTCTCCCACTGCAGTTCTATATAAATATCAGTGTATGGTAGCATGTATAGCAAATATTCAGAGCATTGTTGGGTTTGTGATGATTCTTCCTAAGTCTGGAGTGATTCACTGGCCAACCCATCGTTACATGATACCTTGTTTTACAGGTCAGAATGTGAAAGGCAGCTCCTGTGATGCTGCACAATTCTCATTTGGGTACCTTACCACTGACCTTGGCCTGCCCTCAGCATGCCAGTCCTGGGTAGCTCATGGGGGTTTTTGATACATCAATGATTGTGTTTGTCTGCTCCTTGAATGTGGCAATAGAAAGAGACAAATCCTATCCCTTGAAGAAAATCTGCTCTTGTTAATGAAGCTTTCAGTCATCCATCTGAAAGTATATTTGAAAGTGTAAGAAGTGTTCACAAAATACTTGTTTGAAACTGTGGCAGCTCTGAAACTGAGGAAAGGAGCACTTTGCTGCCACCTCTCAGTGAACTGAGAAGAGAGGGAGCTTTATGTACAAACTTTTGGGCCTATTTATTTGCCTGCTTTCTTTCTGAGGTGCATTTCTATCAATTTCCTAAGGAATAGACTAAAACTTGGAGAATCAGAGAAATGAAATAACATTATACTTGTTTTATGGTGGAGAAAATCAGAATGGTGTTCAAATATTATCTGTTTTGGAGTTACCACAGCTGAACCTCAGTCTTGCATGGGCTAATAAATGGAACTGAATGAATATGAATATGTAAATACATCTATTCCTAACTGACATGATGTGTTGAGTGTGCTGAAAAAGGGAGTGCAGGCATCAGCATGACAGAAGATGCTGGTAACATCACTGAGGTATGATAATACAGGGTTGGCACTGACAAAGGCTGTAAATGGGGGAGACAGTAAACTACTTCCTCTATGAAATGAGAGTGTTTGTGAGTTTGTCTATTCCCTGTCTTTAAATGATGAAAGGGGTGCAGCTGATGGATAAACAACAAAGTCATTTGGTCATCAAATGTTCAAACTGAGCTATAAGGTGTAGTATCTGAGTCTGGTCCTTTTTGTTAGCACCAGTATTTGGAGGAATAGTTTAATGTTTGTGTGATTACAGGAAGTTTCCTTAACACAGTCCTCACTAACAGTCTCATTAAAATCAAAGACTGTGACTCTGTGGCTATGCAAACACCCAGAAGAGGAGACGTGCTGGAGTTTCTGTGACATCCTCCAGGGATTGCACCACTGCTATTGATTTTGCGTGAAGGCACTCAGATGGTACAGTGATGGACGGCAGAGTAAAACCCTGGGAGAGATGGATAGACATGATTAAGTGTTTATTGGCCAGCAGTCAGTGCCTTTTCCTATCCTCTTAGGTCCCAATCCACAGATGATATGCTGTTACCACTTTTAGCTCCAGGGTTGATCATTAAACTCAAGCAGAAGGAACTGATATATTTAGGACCAGAGGTCTCCAGTTCATTGCTTGTTTATCGCCGTGCTGCAGTCCGACATCGTTACGATATTGAGGCCTAAATAAACAGCAGAGTTCTGAATATTTAATTTGCAAAACCATTTTATTCAAATATATTAAATCTCTAAAGTTTTCAGCTATTTTGTTTGTTCCTTGGGGAATTTACAATTTCCCTTGAGATTGTGGTCTGTTGTTATTCTTTCCAAAGGAAATATAGAAATCATATTTTAACCTGAAAGGGTTTTATCCTCCCTTCATGTTCTGTTTAATGTTTTTTTAGTTGAATAGTGTGAACTTTTCTCGACACATTTCTGGGATTTATGCATTAATATCATGCTCCAGGTGGAGAGGCTTTTTATCAGATAAGCAAACCTGGGAGAAACTCCTGAATGTTAACACTGAGGGTGGAGATGGTATGGCACTTTTTCTTTGAGCAAATCTGATTGCATTTCAATGACACAGAAGATAGAATACTTTTATTTTATTCACTCATTCTATTACTCCCACAATAAGCTATATAAGCTCAGTAAAAAGTTTCTGAGATGTGGAAAAATCCGATAGCAAGATGTACTAAGGAGCAATGGACATATTTTGTAGTTTGCTCCTGCTTGATATTAAGGTGGCCAAGGTTCTTAAGAGTGCTTTCAGATTCTGCTGATCAATATTCTGCTAGGTTCTGATTTTAGCTGAGTTGATGGTACTGCTATCAATGCCTTGCAATATAGCAAGAAGTCTCTCTGGAATGAAGCAGGTGGGCCTCATTCAGAGAATATTCAACTTCTTTTTCAGCCCCTGACATCAGCTGATAAGGCATTGCTGGTGCTTGTCTCATTATGTCTGATTTTATGATGTAGTATCAAGATTTTAATTTCACAGAGGTTTTTTTATTCCCTGAGGGAGGGAATAGTATAGAGTTTCACGTTAGAAGCAACAGGCCAGATCTACCCTGGCTAGAGTAAATACCCATAGATGATACTTGTGTAATCCACAAAAATATAAAGAAAACTGCACCCCATTCACCTTTGTTGCACCCTTTTGGTTAAACATACCTTACAACTAATATAGAGCATATATCTGCTTTGATTGGAGCTAAGTAGATAACTCTTGGTGAACATTAAATTAATGCAGTATTTACTTGGTATTTTCTACTCAGGAGAGGGCTGTGAACTGCCATCATTTCATTCCTCATAGTTGTTATTCAAGGCCAGTTTTCTGGCACTTCTGGAATCAATGAATTTGGGAGGAAAGCTACATCTTAGACATGTTACCCCAGTGCCGCTCTTCAAGTGAAATCATATGAGGTTGTCTCAGACCAACAGTCTTTCTGGCACTCCTAATATTATTCTTTGTAAAACCTGCTTCCCACAGTTCTGTGCCCAAAATGCATTTTGGGCACTAAAAGAGGATAGAAATGGTCAATTGCCAACACCTCAGAAATGTTAGGTAAGCCAGTGACTGCATACTCATAGCAACCTTCTTTTCCTTCTTTTGCACTGTGTATCTTTTTGCAATAAAAAATGTGTTATTTCTTTATTTGCTGACATTCCCTAGTGACATGTCAGTGGTTCTGGGAACAAAAGCCTTTAAAAATCTTGGTGTGCTTTTCTGTCACCTGAAAATTCAGAACTACAAAGTCTTTGCCCAGACAGCCTGGCTTGTTGTCTATTGTCACTTGCTTCCATTTATCTAACAAATGCTGCCAGTTCCTTAGATTTGTCACAGACTCTGCTTCAGTTTCCTTTCACCTTATGATGTGACTTACAGCTCCATCACAGAACTGTTTAATAGATTGCTCAGCTTCATTTCTCACTCCCTTGTCCACACAGTGTGGGGGGAATATTTCTGATCCATTTTGCTTGCAAGGGACTCTGGAGCAAAGACTTTTTTGTCATAAAGAAGTACTTCTATCAGCCTTCCTGTTGTGACTGAACTGGGTGGCTCTTCTCAGGTGTACCCCAGCCTGTGTATTTTCAACTGCTTTCCACCTGACCTGAGCAGATATACTTATTTCTTTAGTGATGTACAGGTGTGAATGTTGGATTTTATTTATTTTATTTTCTGTGCAGCTCTGTCTTGATTTCTTTTTCACATTCATTCTTCTACATCGTGAACTTGATGATGCCTGGAAAATTCATTTTTTCAAGCCTGCTCTGAAATTTCATTGGAAATATTGCATTGTCTATGTAATTACACCTTCTTCCTCAAGATCACTCAGAAATTTATACCCCCCTAGCATGTATTTCTGGGAAATCATGGTTGCTTGACCAGCTCAGTTTCACTATGTGTTACAGAAGAATTTGCTGCCATAAAACTCCACAGTAAAGCATAAATAAAAAGCTGATTAGTCCAAGGATAGCTGGAAACTTTATGCAAATTCAAGTAGTATGCCAACAGTATATAGCATTATGTAAAATGTACCCGATCTATATTGGTATCTTCCACCCCTACAGTAGAAACAATGGCAGATATTGTATTAAACTCTTCAAGTGCTTCAGCCATTTCACCTTTCTGTAGGGTGTGTGTTGGAAGCACCCTGTGTCCTGCAGCAAGGCAGCTTGTTATGACACACTGGTTTATAGCTTTTATCTAAAAGCCATTCATGTTCTACAATTAATTTTTTACTGAAACCGTGGTATTTTCACTACATCAAACTAGTTGATAAAGCATTTAAGAGCAGACAGAAGAAATTGAGTGACATTCTGCTAAATGTGCCAGTAACTTTATCTTTTCATGCACACTTCCAAAGAAAAGATTTAAAAGGAGCTGGAGAGCTCCTACAGAAAGTGATGTATTTTGGACAATTGTACTATTCTTATCCCAGCAGTTTGAGAGGATTGAATTTGATTTGTTGGGAGGTGTTTGACAGTGACTCTTGATGTGATTCTTAGTGGTGGTGTTATAGTGTAATGGTCTACGGCCCCAGGAGCTCTGCCTGGTCCTTCTGGTACAGGAAGAGCTCAAGCTCACATCTTCTGAAGCTCCAGAAGAAGGAGGGCTGTGAATGGAATGTGAAGGAATGCTCCTTGGCTGTGGAAGAAAATGACGGACTAAAGTTCACAACTGTTCCAGAAATATATATTAGTTCACTTTATATACTTTCTGCAGAGACTCAGAGAATTTCAAAGGAGGAAAAGACAGTTGCAAATATTATAGTGAACTGGAGAACAGTGATAAGAAACTGAGAGAAGAATTTGACCTTCAGCTGCAATTTGAGGTTGCTTGCAGAAATCCTTGTGATTTCCAATTCCTTTCCTTGAGCTAAAAGAGGTACATGGATTAGGAAGCATAAATTCTGTTGGCAAAGGAAGAAAACCTTTGCCACCTTGATGCTGCCTGTGTTTAGCTCTCTCTTTTATTATTCCTCCACCATTTCCTTTTCTTCAGTGATGCATCACCTCTCCAGGTAATAAATCATAGAATCTTTGTGGATAATGTCTTCATTTTGCATGGCAAACACATGCCATAAATCAAGGTGAAGCTTAATAATTGGTATATGACATCTTTCTTCCCGTGAGTGGCAGAGACAGAGGATCCCATTTCCACTCTACTTTCCCACTGTTGGAGAGACAAAACCTGTTGATCAACTATTTGAGTACTGCAGTGATTGAGATAAATGCTAAGAAAAAAAAAAATGCTAGGGGAAAGAGACACTAATACTGGCGTGGCCACTCACCAAAATCCTACTGGAAAACTCCACATTGGTCAATGTTTCTAGAAGAGGATGGCACTGGAAACACTTGGAAACACTTGCACCTTGTCACTACTGATGTGCCAGCGCTGACCCATGTGTTCTCTCTCAGAACTGTGCTTATCTGCCACTTGGTATTGTCCTGGAGACCTCCTGGTCTTGTTTTACCTGGAATGCTGTTGGACATGACCATGCTTCTACTGGGCAAACTGGCCAGATATGAAAGGACTGTAATGATTCAGAGTGCTCTGAAATGGAGTGGTCTAATTCTGGAGTTGACTACACTAGTACAAGCATTTTCCTGAAGACATGGCATCTCCACGCTCCTTGTTGCACCCTGACTGCTTGGGATATTTTGGCAGGCAGATGCTCATTGTGGTATGAAGTGCCAGATCACAGAGCCATAAGCTCCCAAAGTGGAACTGACAGCTCTGAAACAAAGGCAACGGAAATTTTCTCTGGGCAGGAGTGGTAGTACGAGGCCCATCAAATGTAAGGCAATTACAGTGCAAGCTAATGAAATCAGATGCCAGCTTTGCTGATATAACTAGTTTCACAACCTCTAGCCTTCCTAGCATAACACAGAATAATTCATAATGAGACTGCACAGAACTCCTTCAATTAGATTGCAGCAGTGGAGCGAGTTATTTTAGCTAGGCAGAAGCATGCAAAGCCTGTAGGCTCAAACACATGGTAATTGAATAAATAGACTCAGGCTTTTGCTATCACACAAAGAAAATGAGAAGATGTAAGAGTCTTCCTCTAGAAGACACCCATTCAGCTGAAATCATCTGCCTGCACTCCATTCAAAAATCACACTTCTGGATGAGGGGACAGGTTGCCATTTCTCAGAAAAGCTCTCAGTAGTGAGGATGCCTGCAAGTGAAGACTGGGAGTGCAGCTGTAATTTTCAGATGGCACAAATGTCAAGAATGCCTGCAACACTTTAAAAACAAAAAAAAAGGAATGCTAATCAGTAAGCAGGGATTCTGAAGGCAAGCTCTTTCATGGATACTATCTTTATTAAAGGTGATATTTCCGCATTTCAGGCAAGCATCTGTGTTACTCACATGAGCCCAGTAGAGCACAGGCATTTGTGTTTCTGTGTGGTGTTTTTTTGTATCTCCACTCCATCACCTGCAGCCTTCCTGCTGAGGGGATTTGAAACAGAAGCCAAACATCGTGGCACCTCAAGGTTTCTGGCCCACTGCCACAGTGCATGGAAGGTTCTTCCTGTCTTCATGGTGGTTTTTGCTCTTTCCTGATAGTATTTACTTCTAGGATTGAGTTTTAGTCACTTTATCTTTCCCATTGTGATAGGAATTCTTTCCCACAGTTCCCCAGGCAGATTGCTTCAGCCAAGCATCTTTGATCCAGGGCTTTTATTCTGGGCTTTAAAATGCTTTCAAGAAGCAACTCATAGATGAACATACTGGCATAGCTAATTCCTGGCCTGCTAATGGATTTGAGGAGAACTAGAAGAGAACAAATTCAGGGCTCCATGGAAGAGTCCATAAATGTTCTTTGCTGATTGCAGTGTTATATTGGAGAGGAAGCTGGAGTAGTGTTGATTATGATAGTTTTATACTGTTTTGCAGAAATTATCATTCTCTCCAGTGAACAAGGCAGCATTGCACAGCGAAAGAAAAGTGTGGTCAATTTGCAAGGAAACTCATGGGACTTTCAGTTTTGGCTTCAAAAAGAGAGAACAAATTATTTTAGCTTCTAGGTTTGAATAAGAATTGCTTATAGTGAAAGAGATTTTACAGCCCATTAAGTTCAGTCAGAACAAAATGAACTTAACTGGCCAGATTGACACCTGGAGAATACACCTTGTGCTAAAGGGAATCTTCATCTGTGCAAAGTTGATGCAGCTAATTCTGTTATCTCTTGCTTTGGATTTGACACCTGTGAAGTTTCTGCTGCTGGAGCTACATTTTCTGGGTGATTTGGAACAGGCCGAGACAATAGGAAATGAAGGAAGGGTAGAAGGAGAGTCGATACTATTCTGCCACGTCCCATACTGGATGAGCAAAATAGGCAGACAGGAGCGCAAGGCTTACACTCCGTATCCTACAGCTCTAGACACATGCAGATCCTACACATTACTCCTCTGATGGTCATACCTGAACCATGAAGGTTGAGATACATCCAGTCAATTTGATACTCCTGTTTTTCTTAATTATTGTGAAGAACAGACCAGGGTTAATGTCCTTTCCCTGGTGGAAATGGCATACGACAAGCTGGTGTTGTAAATTACCAAATGGTGTTTGAGATTCAGGCACTGAGAAGAGGATGAGAAGACAGATTTCTTGTGTAGAAAAGAAAATCCTAACTCTGCTCTTAAAATAAAAAATTTTAAAAAAATCCTGTCTGAAAGTGATCCAGAATATTATGTCCTTCGCAGGAATGAAGAATTATGAAGTTCAGCTCAAGTGTTGACAGAATAGTTTATCACAAGGTAAGCCACTTTCTTTAGATAACTCTTGCTTTTTAAATTCCTACGCATGCAATTATTTTCCTTTTGAGGACATTTAAAAATAAACTATCAAACAGGATATTTCCAAAATGACAAAATGACAAGTTCCTGAATCTGCAATTGTATACAATATTTGGCCAATAGATTGAATAAAATTTCCTTCTGCCATAGAGTTAAGTGGTAGAGCATGAAACTGGCCATGCACATGGACAAAGTCAAAAGCCCCCAGAATGAGTCCTATGGCAATCTAAACAGTCATGTTTTCCCAGAAAATTTGTTGCCTTGCATGTCTAAAGCATCAATCACAGTGTTTGATGCCACCTCACAGAGAATTTCCATTTTAATTTCTTTGCTGTGGCGTGGGATTATCTTTACAACAATAGTTGTGGCTATGTGTAAATGGTTCTGTAAAAATAAAGGGAATGTAAGTGATGGGCAGTGAAGTCCGGCAGCACAACTTCTCCCATCGCTCAGGATTCAACAGGTATTGCACCGAGTCCTGCACTCAGCTGACAGGCTCTCTTGTTACTTGGTCTTTGAAATTTGTAGTGCATCAACATCATGCCAAATTGACTGTTTTTTCCCAAAAATAAGGAACTGTGAAAGAGGGTTACTTCTTCCATATATTGTTTGGCACTCCTTTCTGTGTTTATTTTATTTAATCACAAAGGGAAGTCCTAGAATTCATAGTGTTTTGGTTATCAACTTAGGTAAGAAGTTTTCATCTACTTACGAGACTACCATGGAGACAAAGATCATCCAAAGTGCTTCAGCAGCCACTGAGCACCGGATTTCAAACACAGAGGGAAGTTGTGTAGTTTGTTCCGCTAAAAGCAGAAGCCAGATTTGATAACTGGCTGGACTCGGAATTGCCCACAGGAGGACCAAGGATGCATCGCTTCTGAGTGCTTTGTTTGGGAGACAGTTTTTACCCCTGCACAAGTGCAAAGGCAGGACTCCCAGACAGTTTCTTAAAAATGGAAGGGAACTATGGGATCCTCATCCCTGGAAGTGTCCAAGGCCAGGTTGGATGGGGCTCTGAGCAACCTGGTCTAGTGGAAGGTGTCCCTGCCCATGGCAGGGGGGCTTGGAACAAAATGATCTCTAAGGTCCATTCCAATCCAAATCATTCTATGATTACTTCCATTGACTGTAACTCAGACATTTACATTCCCTTTTTTGTTTCATTGCCTTCCCTTTTGAAGAATTGATTTCAATAAGGGAAGCAGTACCAAGAGAAGATTGGCTGTATTGAATTCACATTGAACTGATTAAAAAACATGGAACTTATTAGAAAAATAAACATATTTCCTTTTTCATTATGCAATATTTCAACAACAAATTTATTAGTTTAATATAATGTCTGAGTAAATATGATAGGGAATATTATTAAACATGATTGCAGAATAATTTTGGGAGCTGGAGAACATGTTTTTATGTGTGCAATGTGGTTTACAATTAAATATGTTTTTTTATGAAAGAGATCATATAGTTTTTCACCTTGTGTAGCAAAGACCAAATAGTGTGAGGATAGTCTAAATCTTCATAGAGGAGCCTAGTTTTGTTAAGATTTTTCCAGATTGTTGTAATATCCTAACTACTGAAGAAAATCTATGTAAGGATAATTTGGACAATAATCAAGTGACAGTCTGAACAGACAGCTACTGATCACCATTTCCAGTGTGCAAAGCTGGAGTTCTGGCACTGAAAAAGAGGTACTGTAGCTGAGATGAAAATCTTTTTTGCAACTTTCAGAGTAAGTAACTAAAGATCAGAATGGGAACTGCTGTTTCATCATTCCAGTTTGTTCTTTTGACTTTCCCTAGATTTTCCATTGCTGAGACTGTTACTGGTTATTAGCTGATACAATTAGACTGAGGAGATGAGCCTTTGCTGGTGAAGAAAGCATAAAGAATTGAACTGACACGGTCGTACCAGCAGCATGGAAGCTGTGCTGGCTCCAGCCTGGTTGTAGGTTGTGCTGTAATATTACAGATGCCTTGTTTTGATGCAGGGGAATTAGATCAGTGCCCATGGGCCCCATCACACAACTGTGAAACAACACAGTGTTCCATGTCTCTGTACCAAGGATATGCACTCACTCTGCAGAGTGACTGAACTGGTACAAGTGTTAAACCAGAAGAAAAACATCATCTCTGCAAAGTGCACTGACAAAAATTCAGGCAATATTCTACAGCCAGTGCTATGTTCTTATTGCTTCTAATAGTTCAACTTTGGATTATTCAATGTCTAACACTGTGTTTGTAGCCTCAGAAGCAAACTGTTCTTCAAGTGTCTGTGCTTCAGACACAGGCTGTGATTCTTGGGGCTGTTCTGTGCAGACTTTGATGATCCTGGTGGATTCCTTCCAACTCAGAGTGTTGTATGATTCTCTAACTCTATAGTATTGAGCCGAGATCTGCACATACCGGGGTGTAGAATGGGGTCCTAAACCTCTGTGGATGATGGCTACAGTCACAGCCACTGCAGAGTAGCTCCCGAGCTGTACAGCTGAGCCCAGAACTGTTCTGCTGGAGCTGGTTCTCTGAACTGGGACACAAAGACTTCACTGAAGACAGTTGTTAGGTACTGCTGCCTTCTAAGAGATGCCTTGGTCTAATACCTGGAGTCTCCAGTTAAAATGTCTTTCTAGGTGCTTTCTTGGTGGTAGAAAAACTTGCCTTTGGTTACATTTTTCTTAGAGACTTTCTCAAGATCGCTTAATGCCTTTCTCTTCAGACTGTAGGACCAGACACTTTGCTGACAGAACCCTGACCATTTTCTCTGATGTAGAAGGACCTTTTAGGGATTTGGACCAGCTGAACAAATGACATATAACTTTACCACCAATAGTTGTGTTATACATATATGCACACATTAGCAATTCAGACCCAAAGATTCCTTCATAAATGCTTGAAATCATGGGTCTCGTGTCTATTTTGTATCTTCATACTTTGGCCCTTCACTAGTGATAGTGCCTGCATGCAATCCTCCCAACTTAAAAATTCATAAAGTCAGTTATACACTAGGCTTGGAACATCCATTATCATTAGAAGATAAATAAGGCCTGTAAAAGTGCCTTTTTTTCCACAGTGTAAGTATTTTTTCCATCATTACGACTGGGTGCTGAAGTTTGCTAGTTCAGAGCAGTAACGCACATTCTGCACATATGAGTGACGTGGGAAATGAGGAAAATCAGGCTAATTTAACCTCTTTTCTAATTTGTTCTAAAACCAAAGAGTTATTTAGTGAAATTAAGTTTCGGGTTGAAGAGAAGAACACTTGCTCTGCATAGGCAAATGACAGCATATACCACAGATTTAATTAAAGAGAACAGAGATAAGTACTGCATTGTATGCTAAAGTAATGTTTACTATAGCAACTGATTACTCTGCAGACAGCTTGTTATTTTCTTTTCCAATTTAAAGTGAAGATAAAAAATGTAGAAGGATGATAAATATTCGATCTGAATTGTACCTTTTAGGGAGGTGACTGAAAGATATTGGGAACACTTACGTAAGAAATAAAACTACAAAATCCTCAAGCAATATAAATTGGCCTATTTCCATTTGACATTACTGAGTGTTGTTTTACACCAGTTGAGGAACTACCTCCCAGGAGAGCTCATAAAAAACTTTTGTACCTTCAAACCTTTCTGTGAAGAGCTGGACTTTTTAGATCAGTGTGCAATGGCCTGATAAATCATCGTCTATTTTTTCTGAGAAAGTGAGGGAGAAGTGGTTGGAAACAGTGCTCTTGTTCTCTGGAAGAAAGCTGCATGACATAACAAAGAGATGGTAACCAAATACTGGCCAGTCCTCATCCTGTCACAGCCTCCACCTTTGTCATTGCTGCAGTTGCTCTGCAATGTCCCCTCCTCTGTTTTGTTCTGGCGATTGGTTACAGGTGGTGTAAGAATGGCTTTCTGCTGAGGCAGGAGATTGAGAAACAGTTCTATTCCAGAGCCATTGCATGACTTTGGCAAACTACAGTGCTGCTGTGTACCTGAATTTCTTCATCAATGTGCTCCTTCCAAGCTACCCTATCTCGTTCCACTATCCTTTTCTTTTTGAAAGGCAGGATTGCTCTCAGTGAGGAGTTGTCTGGTGTTTAAATTCAATTGATTTGCACTGGAGCATTGCCTCTGCCTTGGACTGCTCATGTTGCACTCCATGGCAGGCTTATTCTGTCCTGGTTAGAGCTGGCTGAATATAAAACAGGGACAACGAAGCTTAATTGTTACCAAATCATCTGGGAATAGGTAGGGCCTCAGCTTTGCAGCTCCACAGGATGGTGGTGGTGGTAGGAAACAGCTTGTATCCCAAAGCTAGCAGTGGGAAAGGAACCCCTTGTCCTGGTGCAGCAGGACTTTCAAGATCATGCAGGAGCCATGAGGTTCAAGTACTGCAGGAGGCACAGAGCTGTGAGCACTGCTGGCTCGGTGCACTCCTGTCAGAGCCATGCAGCAAGCACTCCCTGGAAATCCAGAGTGTTCCAAGCATTCAACTCACGTTTCTAGTGTAGCAGAGCGAAGCCAGACTTTACATGTGTCAAATTTATACAAGAATAAAACCAGACTATGTGAGCCTCATTAGTCTTTTATTATTATTAATGTGTATGTATTGCATTTAATTGTGGCATGACCTGATGCTAACTACTTCCAAACAGCCTTTTTAGCTAGAAAGTTTATGTTGTATTTTATTAATGCAATAGGTTCTCACTTTCCAAGTTTCCTCAAAATGAAACAATTTTCTTTTCAAGTGTACATCACTGAAGTCAAAGAGACATAATATTCCCAACTGTATAAAACAGCCTGTGGCAACTAGGTTAGAGCTGTCAGTTTTACACATGGGGTGCCTGACAAACATATTATACATACAATTCAAGGCTGACCTTATACTGCACCTGAATTTAAAACTGTGTGCTGCACAATGCTTTATATCCTGTTAACAGAAAGGCTGTTAACACCCTCTTGCTACCCTTCCCTTTATAATGGGCTATAACTGCAAACTCTGTATTGTCATGAGCAGCAGCCAGACGGTAACACCATAAAATTAGTTAATTTTAACATAAAGATGCCAAATCAGTGCTGCACACATTTGAAAAATACATTTTCTTTTAAGTAGTTGAGTGCTTGAAGATAAGAAGAATGTTCCATAAAAATTCACTATGTTTCCCAGTGTTTTAAAGTGTCTGGTGTCTCCAATATACATGGGATAAGAAAATGGTGAACATATAGGACTGAGGACCTTTAAGACAGAAATTTGACTTTGAAAGAAGCAGAGGCATTAAAGAATTATTTCAAAGATTTTTTTTTTCAAATGTTGCTGTAAGGACAACTGTATACAGTGGGGAAGTACTAATAATCTCTATAGACCATGGTGTTAGGACACACCTTCTCTTAGGAGCTTCTGCAAGTCTTGTGAAGGCACTTCACGGGCAGTAGGCTACGAGTGGTCACTGTGGGGCTCTTGTTCATGTAATGTGGAACACACTTTGCCAGCCTCTTCTACCTGGAGTATCCAGGGGGTTTTACTCCCATCTCTTAATCCATCTTAATCTCTGAATCATCATAATCCATCATAATCTCCTCTAAACTAGAAATTGCTGTTTCTTCTAGTTTGGAGATGCTGAGATATTAGCCAGTGCTTTCAAAGAGTGTAGCAGTCATTTGTCAAAACTCCTGGTGACTTCAGCAGGGTAGAATTTCTGCTGTAACTAACGAGAGCACAGACATGCATGGCCCACAGAGCCAACCAGCAGTGCTTCCTCTGCTCGAGTGCTGGGGAAGGAAAGAACTCGTTCCTCTCTTATTATGACTGGAAGATTCTCAAAGTCTTGCAAGAGATGGTGTGACTGCAGCCAGTGCAGGAGGCAGAGGGAGGTGGGAAGAGGGAGGATCTGAGCAATACACTAAATCTCAATGTAAACTTTTGTAGGGTACGTAGGAGGCTAACGAGGGAGGTGAGATGTTGAGACCGATGCTTTGCATCTCTTGACTCTCTCTGTCTGTCCCCCCTTATGCCTCAGCCTCAGGCAGGAGGTTTTCAAAGCTTAAGTGTGGATTCAAGTTGTCTCCAAAATGGATTCTTCCCACCTGTGGTCACAGAGGGAAACTGTTTGGAGTTGTTTTAGGATGTTTATTATATAAAATTTAAGCACTGCTTGTCCTGACTGCACTGCCACACATGCAGTTCATTGTGTCACGTAGACAAAACAGGGGCAGAACTGGAAAGTGCTTCAGGCTCTAAGTATTATTAGCACTGCTTAGTATCAGTGCATCACTTCCTCTGCCTAGTAAATAGGAACATGGAAGGAATCATGGAATCAAAGAGGTCCATCTACCTACTTAGTCCTCTGGCCTCTCCCTCCCAGGGCATCTGGTCTAGTGCTGTAACACTGCACACTCAGTAGCTGTGTCCTTGCTCAAAATCCAAAGCACTTCTGGGGCTTACTTTACAGCACTATGTCTCTTATCTTTCATGTGCTTGTTGGTGCAGAGCTATGCTGTTTGCGCATCAAATTACCCCTATATTCCTGCTCAGAGGACCAAAAAAAAAAAAAAATATCCAGCCAAGGCAAGCTCGGGAGAGAGTCCAGAGCAAGGAGCCTGATTTCAGACTGACCCAGGCAGTGGGAAGGTTGAAATCAAGATCTCAGCCTGAGCTCTGTAAATCGGGCTTGGTTCTTTGGCCGGTTTCCAATCCACAACAGGAGCTGGCTGGGTCTGGCTTCCTGCCCTGTCTCTGTGAGCTCCTACCATGCCTGGCACCTTGAGCAACAATGGAGAAAAGACTGCTTTTCTTGGCATGAACAAATCCTTTTGGAAATGTTTTCAGGCATTTGGAAGAACTGTTTGGAAGTATCCTGTTTCAATCTGTAGGTTCCCTTCGTTATTCTCCTATGTGCTCCTGTCAAGCACTAATAGGTGCTGTTTCCTTTTAAATCCTTTTGGAAGTAAAATCCTTAGGATTACTGGGTTTGTTTCTTTTGATTTGGGTAGTTGCCACTCATTGACTCACGTCGGACTTCAGAAAACTGGCTGGACTGGGGCACAGTGTAGCATGTATATTATAGTTAATGAAATTATTTCACACCAGTGGTGCTTTGCTAACACACAGTAGTAATTCATTGACTGGATTAGTTTCTATAATTGGTTTCCAACTTTCTTAACAAGCTTGTACTCTGAAACTTTTAAACATAAGACGACTCCTGTCCCTCCTCTGGAGACATCTATCTTGTATGCATTATGAAGTGGGTACAGCCTGTTAAGGTATTCTGTTTGGATATGACAGATATTCTCAAAGGAACTAAACTCATTTCTGCACACTGTGCTAGAGACCTGAAGGAGTAAACTATAATTTGTCCTCCCCGAATAGCACTTCTTAGTTCAGTGCCTAAGATGGGTCGCCTTCCTGTGAACTTTGCCCATGGATGTTTATCTGTGGACTCAAAGCCATATGGATTTATTTTCAAATCATATACAAGTCGTTTTGTAGATAATGTTGGAAACAAACATTTTATTACTGATTTCCAATAAATTAGACAATGTCATTGACAAAAATTTGACTAGTTACACAGATTCTATTACGGTTTTGTATATTGACTTTTAATTATGCACTGTTTAATCAAACAAATAACGATGTCTTTCCTATCAAATGATAGGTAAAGTATGCAGTCATGACTTATTTTCTTAGCTCATCCTCTAGATTTTGTGAGTTGAATGAAAAATCAGAATTTCAAATTTGTGTTGAAAAGTAAGAAGGAAACCTCTAATATTCTACGATATTCTCACTTGGAAGAATGCTTTGTTGAAGATGGGTTAGATGTTTGATTGGCACTGATTTAACTGGCACCAGCAATTGGACTGTTTAAACTTGGTGCATATGTCACAAAGAGATGTTTTCAAGGTGCCCTTATGCTGCATATCTTTCTTTAGGAATTAAATTTCATGGGATGAGGTATTGGTTCAAGGCAGGAAGTTTTCATCTATTTTCTGTGATCAAAGAGATAAAATACACTGGGTGTTAAACATCAGTTCTCCTGTTAGGATTAGCATGCTACTGTTCATAGACATGTGCTAACCCTCGATGCTAGTGGGTAAAAGGGCAGGAAAGTGTAAGCAATTCCTTTTGGGCTTTTTAATCCAAGCAGGGTTGTTTGAACAGCTTTTCCTCTGGGTCAAATGATCACTTAAGCAAAGTCATGGTACTGCCTCTCAGAGAAGAGATTTTTGTCCCTAGAGATGAGCAGATGTTGAAATCAAGACCTGTTGACTGTCCCAAGTGTGAATAGGCTGGTGGCTGCTGAATCCCAGTCTCAGTGTCCCTCTGAATAATCTGATCTTGCTGCTCTGAAGCCCAAAGCCACGAGATGATCCAGCAGGTCAGTGCTTCTCTGCATGCTCTTGGCCTAATTCTGACCCAGAGATATTCCCCGTCTGCAACACAGCTGGGAGAAGTTGCAAATACAGAGAAAATAGCTTTGGAAGACAGAAAATACTTTTGGTAGCCCTTCTGAAAGTGGTAGAAGTCACAAGCATATTACCTTTCAAAATAGCCATCCTTCAGTTTTTGTGGTTTCTAGCCTGCTTTTGCTCATCCCAAGATTCCTCTTGAGTTCGCTGTTTCCCTGTAACAACTGTAATTCCTCAAGCCATTCCTAAACTACAGTTTAAAAGCATGAATAAAATCAAACTATTATGAGAATGTTATTCACATATGAAACTGTGGCCTGAACAACTTTCCATGTGTTTTATTTGTTAATTAATCTAGAAGCTTCCAGAGTTTATTTTAAGGAGTCCAGTTTATAGACACACGCACCCAGTGAGGCAGCCTGTGCTAAGGAATATGTTTAGAATATATGCATGGACTTGTTTTATGTTCATATAAAGTATAAATGTTTTTTTCTCTAGGTTGTAGTATCATGATTCTAAAAGCTGAAGACAAAGAGTTCTGTACTAAAATCCTGCCAACAGAATGAACAATAGTTATTAGTACTTAACCTTTTTTTATTAGAGTGTTAAAAATACTTATCTCTGCTCACCTCTGCATGACGTCGGGGGAGAGGGGGGACTAAGGAGTCCTAAAACATTTGCATTTGCTGTTATGTGAGACGCACAACTATTTTCCATTGCTCTCACTGCCAAGCGACTCGGTAGCAATGAATTCTTTGAAAAGCGACCATTTTCTTCAAGAGGCAGAGCTGTTCCTTTAGCAACTCCTTCTGTTAGAAAGTTACTCACACTTAAAACCATAAGAGGGAGGTTTTCCAAACCTCCCTTTGTAAGAGAAAGTCGGCCTGTAGACATAGTGGGTGGGTATTCATACCCTTTAATTTTAGATTTAAGGTTCCATTGAAATTAAATCCTGACCTTCCAGAGTCAAGAGTTTTCTCAGTGCTAAGGGGGTTATGCAGACAGTTTGTTAAGACAATTAATAAGTTAGCTGTTGCCGACTGCATGTTGATTTGCTATTAATAATTGTTATTGAATAACTCCAGGACAAATGCAAGAAGTGTAAAAGGTTCAATATAATTCTTGTGTGGAATTAAGGCCCTACTGCAGTCTCTGGTACCACAGGGAGCACATATTCTGTGGCCAAATTCAGATGTGTACCTTTCATGAGACATGCATTGCCTGCCTCCAAGAGATGCACAAGCCACAGAGAGCTGAGGATTAGCCAGATACACAACATATATTTATTCTAGCACTGCAACGTATGCTTGTGGGCCCAGAGTCCCAAGTTAAGCCCTGACAGCCAGCTAACCTGGGCAGGTGCAGGGCATCCATCAGCGAGAACAGCTATCTTAGGGCTAATGAAGGAAGTCTCCAAGAACTGGGACTTGCATGCCTAATAGTTTCCTTGATGTACAACGCAGGTGCATTAAAGCATTTGGGAACTGGAATCCCTTGGTTTTGGCTGTGCTTTTCTAAAAGTAGCAGCTTATCTGTGCTTCTACATGCAACAAAAAACAATGAAAATATCTTCACAAGTGGGCACAAGAGGGTGAATCATAGCTCCAGCAGAGATATATCCCACTTTTCCTTATTGACCTTTAATATAGCTTCCCTGGCACTCTGCAATCAATGTAATCTTTTCACTATGATCATAATGGCCATTATCCTGGAGACAACAGATAGAAGTGGAAGCAATATTAAATTAGAAAAATAGCTGAAGGATTTCTTTGTTTTCTTTATGGATTTCTCATGAGTTTTTCTTTTTTCTCTCTTTGTTCTTCCCCTGGAGTCAAAAATATTTTTATGCTGAAGCAAGTGGTTGGCCCCATTAATATTGCACGCTTTCCTCTGTTTCAGTACGTTGCCAACAGTAAGGTGTTATTTAGGGAAAAATATAAATGCATAATAAACAGATCTATACAATCATTACTGAACTAAAATAGCAGTTAGGAAAGTATTTTTATTGTGAAAAATGGCCCTGTAAGACTTGCTGGCTATTTGTAATGTTGCAATGTAACTCAGATAAATTGGTGCCCAGGAGTGTGACATTTCAAAAGCTTGAAAATACACTACATTTTTCTAGACCGCCATTTTTGTAATTCTGCTAGCTATTTTGCAGGAGCAAGAAGCAATTCCTCTATGCCCAGGCAGTTCAATTAGAGTGTTGTAGATGTTGTCAGAAAGGCTCAAACATGAGTGCCCCTGAGCAACAGTTGCGATTACATGAAGTATCCTGTGCCCCTTCTCCCTGGTAATTGACATTTCTGGTCATTTGTGTGCAACGTTATTAAATAACTTTTTAAGTAATGGCTCATTTGTCTTGTAAACTTTGTATGACAAACCCTCCCATTTGGGGTTAGACATGCATTTTTTAGTAAAAATGGGTTAATAGATGAAGACTTCCGCAGGGACAAAGGCTCTTTTTCTATTAAGTATTTCTACTGGCATAAGTAAAAATTCACCAGATTCTGGAGATGGATGTAGCCTGGTAATGTGATGTCGCACTTGGACATGAAAGAACTACGCAGACACCTTGTCAGGAGAGAAGCAAGGAAAAAGAGGGGGTCAGAGACCCCGGGCTTTATTATATATGTTTTTAAAAACCACCGTGGATTGGAGGGAGAAATTACCACTCTTCAATCACACTGGTTAAAGGAAAAGTCCATCAAATGTCTCCGCCTAGGAGAATGGAATGAAAAACAATAAAGTACGGTTAACAAAACATGGCCATGTTTACAGAAAGTGCGTGAAAAACTGTTACAGAAAATAAAAACATCGAAGAGCTGCAAACTCAAGGCAACAATGTTATCTGCTTATCTGTCATTATTCATAATGCAGATCAAGAGTTCAGGAGATACCTGAAATCCATAGTGAATTCAGGCTGTGGAGTAAGAAGGGGAGAAGTAGATCAGGCACTGACATGGATGACCTGGTGTTAAATAGCAACCCCAGCTACCTGAAGGCTGGGCAAACAGCACTGCGCTTTAGGGGCAGAAATCGAGAGCATTTGAGATTTTGGATGTGCAGCCAAAAGCTGAATAAACTACAAAACACAGTGGGAGTGGAGCAATGGATCGGGGAAGGTGGTGCTGTGTCCCCTCCACCTGCACTCTGTGTGGCTGAGGCATCTCTTGGGACTGGATTCACTCTGGTTCCCTGGACCTTCCCATTGCTCGTGTGCTTTGCTGCTTCAGTCTCTCAAGTCCCAGCAGGGCTGGAGCCCCTTTGACCCCTGTGGTTCTGTGTGCACCGGGCCATGGTGCAGGAGCCATGGGTGAGGCGGGGCTTCATCGCTGTCCTTGATCAGACAGCTCCTGCGCCTTTAAGCACCACAGCATCTGTCTGGACCCTCTGTACAGACAAGTGACTGCCATGAAGGTTTAGGAATTCAGCTCACCAGCAGCACAGGAGCACTGAACACATCGTATTCCACAGTCCAAGCAACCGGCTTCAGCGCCAATCCACGGACCCATCCGCGGGGATTGGGAGATACAGCCCTTGGGCTGAATGCTGAGGCTGCTTACAGGGCCCCTGCTCTTATCCTCAATGCTGCCCCAGTTGCCTGAATAATTGCAGTCTTCAGAACTTCCCCCCATTGTTTCTTCACTGTCCTCATGCAAAAAAAAGATGATTTGTACACATTTAGGAGTCATGGATTTGCTTCATGCTTCGGCTGCAGTTTTCAGACAATGGCCTTGATTTCCTTGCTCTGAAATGGGACAATAAGATGTTTTCTGATCTATCTATGTAGTTGCTTTGTAAGGACAAGAACATTTTCCTACTGTATGTGCATGCAATGCTCAACACAACAGGATGCTGATTTTCTAAAGCAAAGCACAAACTTTCTTGTTAACCTCCAAAGTCTTCTGAAGCCAAGAAATGGGAAACACTTCTTATAGGTGAGCTGTGACAAGCCTATTCCTCTTAATTTTCTGATTTTCTACTAGGAGTTTGCACTGACTGCTATGAAAAATGATTACTGACCAGTTGTCTAAAGTCCTCTTGATAATAAGCAACAGTATTATTTTTGCAATTTGGAAATTGATTCACTCTTGTGATGATCAGCCTTCATAGAGGTGTGACTTAAAAATCCATTTCCCAGTGATGATAAATAGTAGTCTGGATTTAAAGCCTTTGAAAATCTCTGCATGTGACTTAACACCAGGGGATGACACAGCATGACACGATGCAGACTTGGTGTTTTAACCCCGAGGCTTAAATGCCATAGTGCAGCATCACATGGTGTTACTATTTAAGAGACTTATGAAAGCTTACAAATAATAGAAAATAAAATTATGGAGTATGGTTTCAACAGTTTCAGTTTCAGGAATCAGAACATGTTATAACTCTTGGAACTACATTTGTGATGTTTCACATGGACTACCTTCATGTCCCATTAAGTAGCTGTTTTAGCTTATTTTTTGCATTGGTATGCACCCAAATGACATCAGCATCATTGTCTACATCGAATCCAGCACTAATACTGAGTTGGGAATTTGTTCTTAGGTATATCTTAGCAGGGACTGCCTATACATTCTGGCAGAAAGAAAAGACTAAACCAAATGCCCCAATCATAGTTTCTGCTGCTATGTGCTTTCTGTCTCAACTTGCATTTGACCTGGAATGTTCCCTTAGAGGAAAGCATTATCATTTTCTGTTGACAAAAGCACAGTCATGAGGTCTGGGGGAGAAAAGCAACAAATATTAAACAAGCACACATCAATTCCTAAAATTGCTGTTATGTTAAATACATGGTATACCACTTGAAAATCTGTTATTATAGGCTGCTGCTAAAGAGAGCAATAATTGTTATCATTGTGCCTGTAGCCTCATAAATAATCATGAGATGAGGAGCTTGGGGAAACTTTCTAATGCATGTGAAGGGTTAAATCAGATTTTACTCCCTAAGTCCAATTCAAAAAAGAACAACTTGCTTTATCTGGAATATATTCCAATTCACCTTCTAGTGATGATGCCACTTAGTCTCTCCACAGTGGTTCAAGATCAATTTGGGATCTGTATCTAAATCTCTGTCTAGTGGGAGCTGCAACAAAGGGTCACAGAATATACAGACATTACCCTGCATCAGAAATAAAAACCAACCAAGCCACCAAACAAACAAATAAAAAAACTGCAACAGAGTTCCTCCAACAAAGTTATTCAGAGGATAATAGTACTACAGAGAGCAGTTCTTATTGTTGTTGTTATAATCGTTGTGTCTGCAGTCTGTCAGATACTGACAGGCGCCTCTTTACCTTTGTAAAAGAGAAAAAAAATTATCAGATTGCCAAATCCATAGACTTTGATATCTGATCATGTCTAGACAGCCTCTGTCACTGCCTTTTAAAGACAGTCGTCAAATGCTTTGCATCAATAATTTGAAATGCTGCTGTTTTCAAGATGTTGAACATTAATGTCACCTCCCTGGGTCCCAAGTGCCTGCCTCTTCCTCACTTGTTATTTTTAGGTAATAATGGATACTTGCTTCTGTTTAGTTTTAATAATCAGAACAAGCAGCTTCAATATCTGAATAAACTGCCTCACAAATTAATCAAGTGCAGAACAAAGCTGTTTTAAGTCTATGACAGCTGATAAAGTCATTTGTGATGCATTATCTCTGCTCTGTGCTAAATACTAGTGCGAGCTGCAGAGATGGAAGAAAATTTTATTAGAAATCAAATTCTCTGGGACTTTTTACCAAACTGTAAAACTGGATTTTATACATTATACATGATCATTTAACGTAAGTCCTAAAATTTCAGAGGATTATTTAAGAGACTACAAGCTTTAGGGAATTAAGAGTCACAGCTGCAATGGAATTGCCCTTGTGATCAGAAGAAGTCCTGGATAGGTTCGATGCCTTGCAGGCAGTCATAGTGCAAATTTCTCTCACTGGCAAATAGATTCTAAGTCTTTGAGTAGAACTGAACTGTTCGTGGTTGAATTGTAATAAACTTCCCTTAGCTCAGTCGCTCACTTGTCGAGCATTTAAATTGTGTGGTTGTAGGAAATAGCTGAATTATGTGCAGCAGTTTTGCCTCAGCTCATCAATGCAGAAGGAACTGACCAGAGATATCATTCGTTTCTCTTTGGTTTTTATATTGGATATGGAAAAAAAATGGTTGTATATTGAGCTAACTATTCCTCTTGCTTCTCATTATTCTCAGATTACATTTAACTCCATCTTCTATCTGTTCAACAAAACTGTGTCCCTAAAGCATTTATGAAAATAGCATGGGGTACAAGCTGACATATTAATGCTGATAGATATGCAGAGATAGTGAGGGTTTTGAATGTAGCACATTTTAGATGTGAAGACCTTAGTATAGAAATGATCTCCTGAGTAAAATCTATGTGAGATATATAGGAGTTGCAACGCAGAATATTGGCTTATTGCACTCCATAGATTTGAAACCATCTCTCTTGGATGGCAGTGGAAAACTTCAATATACTTACATGAATTATAAATGATGTCTGATTCTCATGTTGAAGTAGGTACTGTGTGTTTTTCTAATATAGGCCCTTCAGCCTTTAAAAAGCTCCTCTGTATGTGCAAAGGCGAAAGATCTGCATTTGGAAACATTTGCTGCTGTCAATACCTTTGTGTAAATTGTGTACCCTACTGGAAATATTTTTGTTTTAATTAGGAGTGCCACAGTTATTCCCTTAAAGTCACGGCTTTTAAACAATTAGTTTGGATATGGAATTGATCTGGAAGAAATAATGCTTGCAAAGATGCAGTGTACGAAACCAGAATTGATTGAAGGCGACAATTCCTAAATAGTTCAGACATTTTGGTGCCTTGAAATGAACATCTTTTCTGTCAGCTGAGAAATATAGTAATGCGCAACAAGACAGATCAAAGACAAGAAATCATCACTTTGCTTATCAGATTCTCAGCAGTGATACAATTGACATTCTTTTAGATGTCTTTGCATTGTTTTTATTGCAAAACAGTAAAACTGGAAGTGCCTAATGCCAGCCTGAGATATTAACCCTTCATCATAATTACAGTAATAGGCTCAGGACATGAATAGCTGGATAAAATTCTCAAGGCTTTGTGACAGGATCTTTTAGATCCTGCAGTGCCATGAAATTGGTGCTTCTTCTTAGCAGAAAGAAGCCTTTCTGATCTTTGTTTCGAGCATGTGAGGTTCCAGTTAATTCATCACCCAGCAGAGCTTTTGAACTCTGCATACACTTCCTTAGGGCTGGATCCACATGACTTTTCCCATACTGAAGGTGCCATAGACCCTTCGCAGCCCTGGGTGAGTTAATTCTGGGCATAGTGAGGCAGATCTGAGCCCAGGCTGAGAATAAGACTTAAAAACTGAAGTGTTGCACCTGGACAGAAATATGCAAGTGGCTTCTTATTAAGTTGAAACCTGAAGATTTTATCCCTGCGTAGATCTCATCACGATATCGACTGGGGGAAGTGGCTGCTTGCAGTGCTGTATCTGTAATTCCTGGAAAGCACTGCCCTCAATATGGACAGTCAGGCTGGGAATGATGGCATTGGCAGGAAAGGCATTAGCCAAACCCTAGCAAAGGTCAGCCAAGGATAAAGGAAGCGTGGCAGACTGCTTGATGTAGGAATTGCTTTATGCAAAAAGGACTTAATGGAAAACAGAATGCATTTCCTGAAAGAACAAACTGATAAGGATGCAGTGAAAATGGTTACTGTGCGTGCCAAGAACAGAAGGTGGTCTAGACTGGAGTGAGCCAGTGGGAATGACTTTTACTATGTTTCAGGGCTGTGCAAATGTGGGCAGGATGTGCACAGACTCCAGCAAATCTGAAGGATATTTACCTGGCTTCAAGAGGATATTGTCAGAATTGGGTTGCTCTAGAAACTGTCTGGTTCCAGCTCTGGCAAGTGCCTGTCATTCAGCTACTCCAAATCTAAATGTGAATCACAAACCTAATACATTTCCCTGTCTGATGGCACACAATGTAAGGCTTGCCCTAAAATAGTGTGTGAAGAGCATCATGGTGAAGAGTCTGGGCAGTTCAGTGGCAGAGGGACAGTGTGACTGCACAGGAACTTGCCCAGAGTCACCTGTGCAAGGGGTGGTCACAGAGGGACTAAAGGAAAGGACACAGACTTGAAAACAACCTGAAGTCTTATAAAAAAACCACAAGTTTAAAAGGCTGCCTAACAGTTTGAAAAGAAAAATGGAGCCAAATAAGGAGAAAGTTGCCTGCAACATTACATTATCTAAGCTCTGACAGAGCGCTTTTTCATCACAGATCTCAAAGCATCTTAAAACCAGAGATAAATACCATTATTTCTGTTGCATAGCTTGGGAAACCCAGAGAAAGAGGAAATTCTACTAACCTATTCTCATTCAAAGCTGAATCTAAAGCTGGAAAAGATGGGTTTCCTAATTCAATCCATGCTTATCATGTGACCCCTAAGTCACAGATGAATGAACTGCAAAATACAGAAGAACAAGTTGATAAATGTTAAAGTTGTGTTCAAAATACTTGAACTGATATTTTTGCACCTTGATCTCTCTTCTTACTGTACCCATCTGCCTTTCATTTTCTGCTGCCTGTGTGCTATGCTTTTTTTCATATTCGTGATATAATTTAGCTCTGCTGATGGTTTTAAGGAAGTTGTTCAATTTTTGTTCTGCATTCCTTTGATGATTCTATACCAAAATCAGTCATAAATATCAGAAGATATTGGAGTTTTATAAAAATTATACGCCAAATTCTATGTTAGAGTAGGCTGATTAAAATAACTGGAACAATGTCTATTTATCCTAGAAAAGAATTTTTTTTTATAATTTGCCACTATCATTTTCAGACTTCATTTCCACAGGTTCAAAGTCTTCATCTAGAAAATATGCCTGTTTTACAATTTAAGACTCCTATTGCTGTCATTTCTTAGTGGCAATGCAGCCTGTTCAGTAGTCCCGCACCCTTAGAGGGAACTGATAGGAACTGATGGACTGTTGCAAATGCAGACCCAGAGGAAATGTTTTTACAAAAGAGAAAACATGGAGTGTATTGCGAATACACTGTCAGAAGATGTTGCATCTTCTTATTTTAGTGAAAAGACAGTGATCGATCCATGTCATATGTCAAGTACCTGTATGCACAGCTGATACGAGAACATGCACCTGGACCACTGTGTTTGGTGCACAGGAGTGCAGGGACAATTTCCAGTTCATGAATCTTTAATTGCAGTTTGTAGCATCATGAAAAAAGCTCATGTGATTTTTTTCTTTTTTCTTCTGCAGCAGTTTTCTCTGAAATTAGGAGGAGGGGAAATGGGCACTGTGAGCAAAGAAGCTTCCAGCAGGTTGCTGTGGCTACACTTTCTGATGTGTGTCTGCCTTTTCACTGATGGTAAAGAGGGGATATAGGTGTTGTTCCTGAGGACATAATGGATAGCAGGAGGCTGGCTCCGGTGCTTCTCTCTGCACCGCAGCAGTCAGTGATGTGTGTGTGCTCCTGGGAAACACACCCTCCTCAGGGGCAGGAATGGTGAACATGGGACAGCTGACACTCTTCTTTCAGCCTGCATCTGTCAGAGTGGGGCAAAACTATTCTTAGTAAGGAAAATTTCTCCCAAAAAGCTGAAAAATGTTTAGTAGAAAGCCCATTTTTCCCTAGGAAATGAGTTCAGCTCATTGAACCAGTTAGAAGACATGATGAGTTGGAGAACCCAAATCCTTAGGCAGGCAGGTAGGTCCAGCAGTCCTGTATCTGCTGTTTGCTCCATGCTCCTGGCAAAGGAGGGGCACTCGGAGGGAGTGCTGTAGTTGGATTTGCACTAGAGCAAGGTGGGGTATGTGGGGTGGAGGGAGGGATAAACAGCAAATGAGTGACCACAGACTCTGAGCAGCCGAAACCGCTCCCATTAGTGAACTAAAGAGAAGTTGCACTAAGCCTTTTGTCACTCTGGAATGCAGAAATACTTAACTGTGTCTCCTGAATGGGTGAGAGAGTGACTGTAAGATAGAATGACAGATACTTGGAGTAAGCAAGAACATTTGAGTTCTTAAAACAGATTTCACTGAAATCATCTGATATTTAAAGTATGTTATCACTAGGTCAAATTAGAAACAGATTTCTCCCCTTTTTTTACCCTTATTCACTCCCAGACTTTTCCCAAGAGATTACATAATAACTCCTGTCAGGGTCATGTGTTTGTGCAGTGCTAAATATTAGGGAAGTCAATATTTGATTATAACTCTTAAAGCAGCAATTTGTGATTGAACAAAATTCCCCTTTAAAGAAACCAAATGGCAACTGGTTGTCTTTAGTTTTATGAAGGACTTACTGAAACTTCAGGAAAAGTTGCTAGGTTGAAATTTGCCTCCGTTGACCATGAGTTGATAGTTCAGTATGAGGAGGATATACTTGAGCCTTTTGGGAACTGAGGATAGCCATTTGCACTTCTGCCCTCCTGGCTCTGGAGCAGGCCTGTTTGTTATCCCTGGGTGGCAGCTTACTTGTGCAGTAGTCCATAAACAGGTGGTATGGACTGAGTAAGAACGAACAGATGGAGATTTCACGTTTAAGGAAGAGGAAGGAGGAACATTTGGAAGTGCTGTGGTGTGGACAGGAAAAAATGGGGGCGTGGTGGAGCAGAACAATTTTTAATTCGTCCCCATATACACACAGTTGTGCATAGCAGCTAAAGAAATAGGAAATGTAGAAATCCTCGTAGCATGTTCATTCACTAAATATTTCTTCGTATTTAAGAACGTGGTTTAGAGGTCTTCCATTTCTGTTGTGTTTATCCTTTTGCATTAGCAAGTGACTGCTTTGCCTTTTCCATTACCTCGTTTGTCATTTTTCAACTAATCACGCTATGTTGTAATGCACATGAACTAAGTACAATAAAACTAAAAGTATATAGTGCAGAAAATACAAAGGATCTCAAATAGCTTCACATAAAATACTATCTGGGAGCTTTAAAACTGAGCTGCATTTAAGGCTGGAAAAGCCAGCCTAAAAAGATAAGATTTCAGTTTTGTCTTAAATGAATTCACTGAATCTGCATTTCTGATGTCAAGTAGAAGTGAATTCTGTAGCTCTCATGAATAGCAAGCAAAAGCCCTACAGCTATGAGAATTTAATCTGAATCTTCTATTTTGCATGTCTGGGGTTTTTTAAAGTATATTTCTTTTCATATGTTCTGAAATCTTTGTGGATTTTTGATCATATGACTTTCATGGGTTTTTATTTCCCGCAATTGTCCTTATATTCCAAATTACTAAATGAAACATTCTCCTGGAAAAATATTGTTAACACAACCAATAGCTTTGAAATGACAGCCATGATTCTTTGGAGCAGAATGCTTTTAAGTGGAAAAGTTCCTTGCTGTACTGCTTTCTCTTTGAAAAAACTCCAGTCATTCAAGAGAAGCTGTGGTACATGTGATGAATGCGTATGGATACACTTAGAATAATGCATCAAAAAAAGAAATACAAATGAAAGATCATTGAGGAGATTTCAGTTCTGAGTCTGCTGCTGTAGGGTCATTAACCCAATTTACAGTGCTCAGAGATGAAGAGAGGAGAGCTAGAATGATTTTTAAGACTAAGGTTCAAGAGATCTACATCAATTCCAGCCTCTTTGGCATTTTCTGTCCTCCACTGCCAGTGACCAATGTCCAACAGTTTCCTTGTCTTCTTTTGTCTGATAGGCTTGACTTACAAACTTTTTGGGACAATTGAGGTCTCCTCTTCTGTGACTATAGGGTGGAGCTGAAATTGAGAATTTCCTTCAGAACTGTTGACTGCAACAAAATGGGTAAATACAGTGATAGAGGATAGCAGATAGACATAACACACTAGACTGATAACACAGTTGTTAATATTACTGTAGTACACTTCTCTCCCTCCTTCTGGCAGCGATCCATGTGTAATCTCCAAGTGTGTCTACATTGCCATGATTGCAGAGTTTATCAGCGTGTCTAAGGTAGCTTTAGACCACCTCTGCTGAGCCACACTGCAGCCCCAAGAACAGGGTTCATTTCAGAAGCCCAGTGCCAGATACACTGAGACGGATGGCACTTTTGTGACTGCCACATTTTTGCTCCCTGAACTGGCTGGTTTAACAAAAGGGGTCTAATCCATCCAAAGAGCTGATGGCCCTTACTTAGACAACTTTATCTTTACACCACCTGCAGGAGAAAAATGCAGTAGCCACTGAGGGGCTAAATTCTCTGAAACATTTCACTTACCATTGTATACTTCCATCTATAGCCAGGAGTGCTAGAAAAATGGTAAGAACTCTTCAGTTCATTGTGTTATGCTGTCCAGAGAAGAGGGAATAATAATCCACCTTCTCTTGTCCCCCAGGCTGTGCTCTGGCAGTGCTGGGGGGGTTCAGTGCATGTGGTGAGGTTTGGGAGCACAGAACAACTGCAGCATACACCAGCTCTGATCCAGGTATGCTGTCGTGCCAACTGTGCTGCCTTGAAGAGAGGGAATTGTGCTCCTGGCAGAGACAGAGTATGTGTTGGGCACATGGTTACAGAAGGGCAGATGCACAGGGCATTTTTCAATTGTCTGGCTCTTCCAAATTTCTAGCAGCTGTTATTAATATTTGAATAATGGTTCTAATGTTCTTCATACGGAGTCGGCAAGCTCTCTCTTCCAATCCTCTCTGCAAACTCCTAAGCCATGTGGTTCCTTAGTGCCATGTTCAGCCTCCCCTCAAGTCAGTACGGAGCTGAGAGCATGAGTGCCATTTCCTGGGCATGGCTTAGAGCAGGCTTGGGGTTGCTCTTCCATCTGTTAGCAGGAGCCTCCAACTTCCTGCTCCCGCCCCCGGCCCCAGAATAACATCTGTTCTGACGAGCATATCTAGTGAGATGCTACTCTGAGTCTTCACCAAAGAGCACTCCAGCCTGCACGTAAGGAACAAACTAGTAAGCAAATATCCTTTGCAAAGCTCTACCCTGTCCAATTTTGCTTCTTGTAGGGGAAAATCCATTTCTGTTTTCTTTGATTGCAAAGTCCCAGGAAAGGTTGTAGGTGAGTAGAAGAAAGGACAGCTATGGTTCTGTGGCTTTGTCCTCAAGAAAGATGAGCTGGAATTCCAGACCACTCACAATATCTGATATTTAGTTTTGGTTGCTGCTAGCTGAACTTCTTTCCCTTTTACAGAGTTGCTAATGGTCATCAGAGCCTCCTGGGGTTTCCTAGAAATTCCCCCTTTCCACAGGGAGCAGCTAAAGTGATTATAAAATGATAAAAATGTGAGAGATCCCTTAAGGGTGTTCATAGGTCTGTGGTGTCCCTTGTACCATCTCCATTCCTCCCAGCAGAAATAATGCTTCCATGGTATATTCACTTTGTGCTTATTCACTTATGTGCTGTTGTGAAATATCTTTGGCTCTCAGGTGCTCAATATATACCAGATTGTTTCTGGGAGGTCAGAGCTCACACTGTCAAGAGTGAGCAAGTGAGCAAGTACAGCACAGGCACAGATTTATCAGGGATGGTAAAGTGGTAATAAACTTTACCTAAAGTTTGTACAATCACTTGCTGTCCATCCCTTTCTTTTTTCATATCAAAGTTATATCTGAGTCCATTAGAGCCATATCTATCAAACCCTGGGCAGAATATAACGTTTTTCTTCTAACTCTGTTCCCTGATGCCTCAGCCTTGGACTACACCTACATGGGTAAAACATGCCCAGAAGAACCTGAATGTCCAGTGCTAAATAACCAACGTTTTCCAGTGTGGGAGGAAAAAAGCATCAAGCAATTTGTAATCATTTCCAAATGAGAGTGTGCAGCAGAATCAGACACATCTCCCTCTGCAGGAACACCTGGATGGAAGCAGAAGTACCTGACACTGCTCCTGGGTGGGAAATGGGTTTCCCAGTCTGCAGCGGTGTGTAAAATTTTAGAAATTATAGTTTTGAAGTGGGATAAAATTGAAAATGGAAAAATCCAAAGTGACTGATCATCTCATGCTGTCTCACTTAAGTTCCTTGTTTCAATAATTCCGAAAAACTGACAGTCTATTAGACCAGGAAATGAAACTTCTTGGCAAACAAGGTATTTGCTAATTTCGGTATTTTGTGTGAGTCAGAAATGTGTGGAGGGAAATATATTGAAGCTAACCCTGTCTTGTGAACTCTTTCATATTGCATAACTGACATTTGCCGATAAAAAAATGTTACATCATATGGTTTCTGAAAACATCCAAAAGAAAAGGCATTAAAAGCTACTGCAAGCACTTTCCCACAGAATATTGACGGCCACTGATCACACTGGATTTTCACAATGGTCATTGTGATGAATGTCTCTTTGCCTCTGTGTCTAACACCAACTAATTGCAAAATAATCATATTCACTTATGAAGTTGCACATTTCCACATCATTTTCTTGATCACAGAACTACTCTCCTCCCTTTCTTTTTATTTCATGCTTTCAGCTGCTTGGCAAAAGCAATTTGATGGAAAAATCCAACACTTTGATATGGGAGTACAGCTTCTAGAAATCAGTAAAAAAGTTATGCTTCCCTCGATAGCATTTTCACACCCACATGTATTCAAAACTCTTAAAATCTTCATTTTGGCTTCTGGAAAGTACATTGTAAAGTGAAAATTATGGCTACAGAATTAGAATTGTGGTGTTTAGAAATCTACAAAGTAGTTTGATTTAAATTATCCACAATTGTCTGTTTTTCTTCTTACTGAAAAATAGTGTGTCACAGGTTCTCAGGATTTCCTTTGAGTTGTGCTAAAAAGCCTTGCACATTACTTATTTGCTTAGTGCACTTTTGAACTGAAGCATTTGATGTTGGAAAATAAGCAGTAAATATATCATAGTTAATTGGAGAAAAAGAAAGATTTTGGGAAAGAATTTGAGCTTCTATGACAGCTTTAAAGTTACAGCGAGATTTGATTTTATTGTCTTGATTTCTGAGACCTATGTTGAATTCTAATTGCATTAAATGAGCAGAATATGTTAAGAGTTAGGGAAAAATCCAAGAGGCAAAATAATTGGATCAAATGTGTGAGTAATGTGAAGAATGGAAATTCCTGCTTAACTAGCCTCTATTGATAGCAGGTCATTCAAGGATCTCCACAGTAATGGTGAAAAAATATGCAGGTATTTTTAATTTTCACGAAGTTCTTTATTAAAATCAATATGACACCTGACAAGTGCCTAAACACAAAGTTACAAGAATTTGAGTGGGCAGTGAAGAGTCAAGGACATAATCCAGTAAAGATTGAATGTCCTTTTTGGAGTGATTCTAGTTATTTCTGGGTCCGGATCTTCAGCAGTAGATCACTGATGATTCAAGGTGTGGAAGGCCGGGGGGGCTGGTCCTCAGGAAACAAATCTCTGCAGAGAAAAGGATATTCTTCTACACTGGCTTCACCCATAGCTTGTAGCTCTGTAACTGGGAAATGATAAGGCCAAAAGAAATACATGACATCTTATTGTTCTGGAAGCTTCTAAAGACATTTTAGTGACAGTGCCTCTAAAATAAAAACTTTACAGTTTCCACTTGTCCTATATTGTTTTATGTAAATCAGAAGGAGAGAAGAGATGGGGCATTCTCCAGGTGACAATAAAATAAAGCGTTGCTCTGAAACTGCCACACTGGTCCCATTCAGAAACACAAAGTGAAATAACACATTGAGAGTTTCTTTGTGGAGACAGAAGTGTTGAGATGAATTGATATGGGAAAAAGACACTGAACTAGAATCTGACCTGAATTACAGCTACAAAGTAAGGACTTCAGGAGTGCCTGCATGAAAAGTCAGGATGGATGCACAGAGCAGTGGCTGGTCCTGGCAGCTTGTTAAAAGCCACAGGTGTATCAACACACTGACTGTGGTAGGATAAATGCCCCAGGTAGTCTGTCCCTGTGAGCTGCTCTGCCCTGGATGAGCGCAGATATGCTCTTGTGCAGAGGCTTTCTGGAAAAGCCAGATACGGATTCTTTTTTGTTTTGTTTCTCTCGGGAGTGCTGTAAAGGCCTGGTGTTTCCTTGTACTGAAACCTGCCTAGTCATGCAGTGCCCTGCAGAGGTGTGAGAGAAGAGCCTGTGATGGCCAAAGAAAGTGGACAAGGACAGCCAATATTTTCCCCAGCAGTTTGAAAGGAAGTTGGCTTGGAGCAGTTACAAGGGTCTTCCTCTATCATTCTCCAAGAAGATAAGAGGTGACCCTGTAGCCATCAGGTCCTTTATATGTTTATTTATCTGCTCCTGTCCCGGTGTCATGTCTGTCTTTTGTCCCACAAAGTGAAGCCCTAGCACAGGAATTGCTGTGTGCATTAAACAATGTTTATGCCCTGTGTATTATCAGGCCATGGGGCATGTCTTCAATAAATTTTTGGTCCAATAATTATCTTGGTGCCATAGCACCGAATGATACAGAGGAAGACTATCTTTGCTCTGACTGCATCTTGTTGCCAATCTTCCCACTCTTGAAGCCAGTGTAAAGCCAGGGGTATGGCAGTTACTGGATTTCAAAGGTCCCTTACTCAGAATGCCTTTGGGATCAATTTCTGCTGCACAGGGAGTGTATGGGGAGGATGTGTCACAAAAAGCGTCCCAAGTCACAGAGAGATAATGAAACAGAGAATGCTATCAGGAGTTAAAGCTGTCCTAGCTTTTCAGCAGCAAATGTGGTTTCTTTGTGGAGTTATTTCCAGTAATGACACATGGTGGGTGGTAGGTTGTGTATTCAGCTCCCCAATTAGTTGTCTTTGCATGAGCTCCACTTTTATCAAATTAAATAGAACAAAACTCAAGACAGATGCTACCTGCTGATCAAGATGCTGTGGTACAAATGCCACGTGAATGCTGTGACAAAACCCCAAAGGCTGAAAAATCCAGATTGTGGTTTAGTTACAGCTAGAGTTAAAAATTATACTCATCTAAGTTCCAGCATCAAAATGCCTGTTCACTTGTCCTCTCTTACAAAAGTGATCACAACCTGGCAACATTCAGAACTGGTTTTATTACAACTTGCTTCAAAGTCCTTGCAGCTGTTCCAAGGACTCTTCACTATTAGAATATTCCAACTTGGCATAGCCCAGCTCATAATATTTCTATCATCGATAAATTTGCTGTGAAAAAAGGGAGATATGAAATAGAAACTATTCTGGACAAATGGGTAGCAAGAAGTATGACATGACTTATTGTCCATCTCATAATTCAACATCTCTTTAGGACGCAGCAGAGTTGGTGTGGTGTGCCCTGTGTCAGCTCCCTGAACCAGTAATTCTCTTTTCAGTATGGCTTTGTAGATGCACAGAGCTTCTGTGACCCTCTGCTGTGATCTCCTGAGCCCACAAAGCTGGGAGCCTCTGCCACGGAGGGATCTGAGCACCTGCCTGCCCCATGCCAAACACAGTGATCTCAGTTGTTCTTTCCCTCATGAGTGGGTGAAAAGCAAGAAAAGAAATATTAAGAGTGTTGAAAATGGTTGAGAGTTAACTGTACAAATAAATTAATACTATCTGGGTTTCAAATCATGTCCAAACCTTAAAAAAATAAATAGAACCTTCTCTAAAATTTGTGTCAACAAAATACTTGAAGCATCCATCTCTTTGTCAGCACAGATCCCTTTCTCCATTGTGTGTACATATACAAACTGTTCAAACTACTCGTTATATCAAGGATGTGGAATGGAAAGAAAAGTGTGAAGACTGTTTCCCACATATGTTGAGAAAAAAATCTGAAGCAAGCAATAAAGAATCTGGTAACAGGAAAAGTATCTGAAGTTATGCTACAAGGTAAAAGATGAGACTGTGGCTGTGAAAACAAAGTAAAACAAGAGAAGGAGATAAAATACCTTTTTACCAGATAAAGTGATAGTTCTGTGATGCCACAGAAGCATTGTGGGAAGGAAATTTTAAGGGTTTGGAAGCTGGCCCAGCTGCCTTTGCCGATGTTGATATTACACAAAGTTCCCTCTCAATTAACCATAAAAATGTAATTCTGACCAGGAGAGCACCCAGCCAATGAAAAGCCAGAAAATCTGAATTAGGAAAGTGGGAGGTTGCATTACCCTAAGAAGGAGCAAGATGTTTGCCACAGTGGGATATACAGGCCAGAGAAGGAATCCCCACTTGGAGCTGTAACACTGGAGAGTTGTAAATACATACTTGGGGAATATACTTCATTTGGCATTAATAATGTGCTGCCCAAAGTATGTTGGATGTGCTTTAAACATTACATGTGAATCCCAGGCCTGTCTTGTAATAATTTTAGAAAATATCCGTAATCTTGTCATTTTAACAGCAGAACAAGTTTTCTGGCCTTTTCATCTTTCTTGGTGTATTAGGAGCTGAGAAATGTGGACTTTCTCCACATAAAAATTGCATTTGCTGTTGTTATTGCCTTTGCAGCTGTGCAAGTAACAGTCTACTTGATTTCAGACAAGTAAAGTAAATTAAGATAAGATGAAGATCCAAGCACAATAAAGCTACTTTGAAGTCATTACAAGACAAAAATATAGAGCAAATCTCAGGTCAAATCCAGGTTTGGCATCAACAGTTGCAGCTCCAGCTGCTACAAGAAGTGCCTGCAAACATCAGGGTTAACTTCATCTATCAATCAAAATTTGATTGGAAAATAGTGTTAGACTTTGGAAAACAACATTAGCAGTACAACAGGATCACTGAATCATCAGTGCAAGGTTCTTGTCAACATGACTTCCATTCATTTATTTCACAATTCAAAAGCAGCCTTACTGTGCATGCAGATGAAGACTACTCAGTTTTGTACAACATATAGCATGTGAAACAAATCTGACTCACTTTTCTGCTTCCAAATTTGCCCTAAATTAAAGAATAAAGAGTAAGGAATGCATGGACAGGAAAAACAATTAGGGGAAATTTTTTACCAGGAAGAAATGTGTCTACTTGCAGCTAGTGTCACGGGGACTTTTGAAATATGCTTGCAAGAAAACAATTTGTTCTTCAGATATTAAAAGGTACTCAGCCTGTTGCTGTCAACAATACAAGATGGGCAAGTGACACAATTCCTGCCTGAGCTCAAGGAACAGTTAAAATATATATGGATTTCTTTTTTTGTTCCATTTATCTCATACCTTTGATAGTGCTGCATGGTAAAGGTCATGGTAACAGCTGAATCTTTCTTTTGATATTATTAAAGCAATGCTTAGTTACATTAATCTGGAATTACTCTCTGACAGCAGAGACTTTCTTCCCCCCCTAAACTAGGGGCTGACAGATTTAATCTGGTAAAGAACTATAATGATTGTTTTCTTTCTTCCTGACTATTCATTTTATATACAGTTGTACTTACATTTTTTCTGTTTGATGTCAACATGCTGTTTATTTGCTTAGCTACCTATACTGGTAAGTTTATCTACTCTCACTTTGGCTGCAGAGCAGCATTTCCAACATGAACTGTAATCATCCCATTCCAGCAGTGATGGGGAGGGAGGAAACACTGGGTTGGGGATTGGGAGAGTGAATTCTCATGTTTGTCCTGATGCAGTGTGTAACTACAGGCAGGTCACTTCACCTGCATGTCCTCCTTCCATTTTAATCTGCTTTGACACGCTTTGAAGCAGGGGTTGCCTCTTTCCTTGTGAGCCTGTGAAGCCCTTGGTGTGGTTTCCCCCGATGGCAGCTCTGATCTCGTACGAGGGGCCTGAGGGCAGTGTGGGTGTTTCTGTCCTGCTGAATGTCCTCATGGCACACAGGAGGCTGAACAGGTGAGGCAGAGGCTCAAATCGCAATGGCTCCTCTCGGCACCCTCAAGTCTAAATCTCACTGATGCCGTGTGAAAATCGAGCCCTTTGCAACACAACAGGGACTAGGGAACTGTGTGAAATGCACCTTCTGCTTCATTTTGTAATCTCTGGAGCAGGGTGTGCTAATGGGGGGTTACAGTCTCTTTTACTCCTTTCTGCTTTATCTGCTCAGGGAATAAACAAATATGCTGCACACACCCCCCGAAAGCACAGGAGATTCTGCAGTAAGCTATTCAGCGTGGAAGTCATAAATCACCCAAGAAATGAGTGTCACATCTGTGGCCTGTGTTATATGAGGGCTTCCTTAGATAACAAACACTCCTGAAGAGAAGGCAAAAATGGCTTCTTACAGCCGAGACTGCAAAAATGCAACATTTTGCTGTGGAAGTGGGGGTTTCTGGCAGGCCTCCCATACTTAAATTGTCACCAAAGGCAGGAGAGTGAACATGAAAACTGGGGAAATGGTAATGCAGAGAAGAAGAAAGCTGGAAAGAAAAAAGAAAACCGCACAAAACTTGAGTTGTTAATCACATCCCTATGTTGATAAAATATTTATGAGATCTCATTCAATTAATTAGAATAAACTATGTAACACTGCAGGAAACAAATTGAAAATTTAATAAAGTAAGTTCACTTCCAATTTCTTTTGAAGAAAGAAGCTAATAATATTTAGTTCTGTAATTATAACTTTAATTAAAATATAATGCAAAATATTTCATAGAGTGAATGCAGTTCTGTTAGAAAATGGAATCTTTAAGACAACTTGCTCCTCAGACAAAAATTCATAACAATTTCACATGAACATTTTAATATACTTGTTTTTAAAATCTTTTCAGGGTAATTTTAATACAAATCCATCTTAGAAGTGCTCATTAGTGTTAGCTTTTACTTAAAACATAGTGGCTTACCTTCCTGCCTCTATCCAGAAATGTTTCTTAGTCTATGTTAGGGATGTGTCTTTTACTCACTCCATTTAGACCAGACACATTCTTTATTTATACTTGCCTATTGCAGCCTACAGAACCCCATTTTTGTTTAGAGAATAATTTCAAAACACATTGTAAAGTATATCCACATAGCAGCTGCCTTCACCTGAGCAACAAGGAAAGAAAGCGCCTCAGGCAGAGAGATCCAGGCAGGCATGGGGAAATTTGGGTCTGGCAATATAGAATGAGAACACTGACAAAATGACCTTTCAGTGATGTTTTCAGTGATGATGATTTAATAGCAAGAGAGTCTTCTAGGCTGGTATAAAATGAATTTGTCTTTAGGACTAAAAAAATAATTTTACAAATGATTTCTAACACACAATCCCACTCTACTCTGCCCTGGTGCCACCTCACCTTGAGGTTTTGGGCACAACAATACAAAAAAAGACATTCAGCTATTAGAGAGCATCCAAAGGGGGCCACGAGGATGGTGAAGGGTCTGGAGGGGCTGTATGAGGAGCAGCTGAGGGCACTGGGTTTGTTCAGCCTGGAGAAGAGGTGACTGAGGGGACACCTCATCGGTTCTTCAATATCTTCATGAGGGGCAGCACCAGTCTCTGCTCTTGGTGCCCAGTGGCAGGACCTGAGGGAATGGCCTGAAGTTGTATCAGAAGAGGTTTAGGTTGGATATCAGGAAAAGATTCTTTCCCCAGAAGGTGTTTGGGCACTGAACAGGCTCCCCAGGGCAGTGGTCACATCACCAGCCTGAGCGAGTTCAAGAAGTGTTTGGACACCACTCTCAGGCACATGGTGTGATTCTTGGGATTTCCTGTGCAGAGCCAAGACATGGACTTTGATGATCCTTGCAGGTCCCATGCAACTCAGAATATTCTGTGAACTATAGATTTTCAGTGCTAACGAAAACTCCTTCTGTTCTCCTGAAGAGGATCAGCGGTAATGAGAGTGAGTCAGTGATAGCAGTGTTAATTGAACAAAACAGGAACTGAAAATAGAACAGTTTGAAGAAAATGCTGGATTGACATATGCTGTTTTCGTACATTTGTTGAACATTATTGAGCATTTCTAGTGCGGTAATCGGAGAGTAGGAAAATATCTGGGAGTGTTTATTTGATAGAGTTTACATTACACAGCCTGCAATACAGCCAGAGCAACATTTTGTGATCTTTCTGATCATACACTTGGGTTTTTTTCTCCTCTCTGCCAAGGAACTTGTTACGATCAGAACTGACCACTGTGTGAGCAGAGCTGGCGGTTCGAGGTCTGTCTAATGAACACGAAGCACAGTGGCAGTGACACTCTGATCCTCTCAGCGTGGATCAGAGGCTGTGGCACTGTCCCTGAAGGAGCTGCAGACTTGACTCCCTTTCTGAGGCCGTGACAGTGGATGCTTTAATCTCTCACAGTCTTTAGTTTGCTCTGCCTGGTGAGTCAATTTGGGGTGCTGGCCATTCATCCCCTTCACCATAAAACCCTTTGTCCTCCAGGCCCTTTTCCTGATGCAATTTCTTCATCTCAAGGAGAACAACTAAAGACACTTGCTCGGAGCTGGCTCACTTAATCCCTTTTTGGCAGGACTGGCTCTCCAGTGACATTTCAATCACCCTGAAGAACTGAAAAGCTAAAGATCTGGGATGGTGGACTCATCCAGATGAAAATCAATACTGAAGTCAATGAAACTGAATCAGGATATAATTTGTGCAAATCAGTAGTATCTCCACTGAACTTATTGGAATTGCTGCCAGGTCTGATCTAAATTAACCTTTTACTTTAAATAACATTAGAATATGATTACTTGCTGACATGTTTATACAGACACAATATTGCTTTGTGCCTTTGATCCGCAAATGAACTCACTGAACAGGCAAAGCTGTCTTAGGGAAAGATAATTTTTAAAGAAAAATGTTAAAAACACCTATACTTTACCAGCACACAATTGGTTTGAAAAGAAGTGGGGAGCTGGGTGTGAACTACAAGGATGCATGATGAGCAGAGGGTCAGGCGAACATTTACTTGGAGGTAGTTAATATAGAATTACTTATTGCATCTTTGTCGTGGTGAGATCAGACCCTCTCATACAGACAAGAATTTATGCTGGGTTTTGAAGTGGCTTTAGAGAATTAGGGACTCAGCTCCAATTAATTAAATTTGCAGAAAGATGTGGTTTATATTCTTTTTTTCCTGTTGCTTCTCTAGTATAGCATAGAAACCAACTGTGGGTGAAAATTATCTTCTGCTGGGTGTTATGGCTGTGATTTGGAAAGGCCTTTCTGAGGTGTCTGCAACCAGAGTATCGTCTCTAATCTAAATATAAAACCCTGTGAGTTCTGCCAGATATCTACTACACAACTATTTTCCCTTTTTTTTGCATCTCTCTGATGTTCTGCCTGTCTAGTTTACATAACTTCTACACTTCACTGCAGGAATTAACCTTTATGGTATATCTATACATTACCCAGAAAAAAGGAGTGTTAATCTCAGTGGGAGCCTTTGGACAGTATTATCCTGCAAGGAAGGATTTAATCTGTAACATGTCTGACCCTGTTGTTTTCAGTGCTTCTCTGCATCCAGAGGAAAACTAATAACAAAGGGAAACAGACTCAGTTGTCGTAGAGGAGATGTGAATACTTAAATAGCTGCCTGCTCTCTTTCATATTTTTAAGACTTAAAGGTTCATGTTTTTTTTCCCTGCCTGTGTTAAATGAAAACATCTTTACTTGATATTCATCATTCTACAATGGCCATTTTATCACCTAGACAACATGAATAAAAGTTATTATTCTTACTCATTAGTCACTCAGTCAGGGAAAAGAGAAAAATTGAGCCTTTTAGAACATTTTACTTTTCTGTCATTTTAGAGTAAATGACACTCCTAAATGATGGCCAGTCAAACCTACAGAATCTATTAGTAACTTGATAATAAGTGTGAAGGGATGCTGGGACCCAAAGGAGTCTTAAAGTGGCATTTATCAGGCATGTCACATCATTGCTAGTGGTAATAAAAGCATTTTTGTTTTATGCGGCAGCGTCTATAGAGGATATTTTTTGTGCTGTAGCCAAAAGTGATATTGCAACATTCATCACACTGTTTGATATGAAATAGCCTAAAAGCACTGGAAATTGGCTGTCATTATTTGTTTCTTCCTTTTTTTTTTTCCTAATCAAGGGCACTTCTCCAGTGGTGACAAAAGTTTTTGTTCTCTTCAACATGGACACACACCAACTGTAGAATTTCTCCATTAGAAATCTGACCCTTTGCTTCTAGCACCATCTTAAAGTTTTAATGTCATTTCAAGAAGACCACTTATGGTTAACTCATTTCATTTTCACTTTGTCTTTTCTTATGACAATAATGTTCAGGGTGTTTGGTTTGCTGTTACAGCCTTTCCTGGCAAAACCTTCACTGGCTGCAGGGAAAATTCTGTGTGTTTGGGAACTGCAAGATGGTGACTTTGGATGTTGGCTTCCAAGTGCTAAAAATCAGAAAGTAACCAGTTGCCTGTGAAAGTGATAAAATTATTTGGTTGTTGCTCTTTATTCGGTATTTTAAATAAGATAACTTAAACAAGGACTGGTCACCAGGTGAAATTGAGAAAGTCCCTGTGCTACAGTTCTGGTGTAGAAACCCCTGGTGAAGGGATGGTGTACACTGCTTCTATTACTGAAAACAGTTTTCCCTGCTGGCACATAGCTGCTGATAATAGAAACTAAACTCTTCAGGGGGCAGTTCCTGAGTTGCGTAAATTTTATTTCAGGCCTGAAAGACACAATGAGACCAAGTTAAACTTTTTAGTGTAGTCTTGGCTGGTGGCACTGTGGAAAATTAATGCTGCATTGAGAACTCAGTGCACAACTGTGATAGACTCTGTTCTTCCTGAAAAACGAAACATAGTGATAGCAGTAACTGAATGTTAAAAATGGAAAAAAAACCCCAAAAAACCAAAACCAAACAAAACCCACAGAAACACCTAGAAGTATCTTTCTTCTTTTTGGTTTCCTTCTTTGGTGGTGAAAAAACCCCATCAATTCTGTTGGGTTGATGGGTCAACCGGTCACCACCTTTTGCTCTGTACCCCCCTCTGTATTTACAGCTGCTGCAAATTTGCATGGGAAATGTCTGCAGTTTCCTATGGAATTGTAAGGCTGGGATGGACAAATGCATCACAGAAGCTTGTTTAATAGCAGAGAGGAAACATCACATCTATCATATAGAATTCTTTCACTGTGATATTCACCATTTGCATGTAAAAATGCCATTTGATTTTCTCCCTCATAAACCCAGTGTGATGTTTTCCTGTTTTCCTGTTGTTGTTATTTTGGTTTGGATTTAAATCTGTCACTTTTAAAAACTTACGCTTTTAAAGTCCCACTGCGCTCTAGAAGTAGAAAAAAATAGTGAGATTTTGAAGGACTGGGGAAGTTAGAATACTCTTTGTGGAGTGTGCTTGTGCAGCACAGTAGATTTTATAATTACTCGAGTCTGTTCTGGTGTTGGGGTTGCTCTTTGAAGCTGAATTCTGCCCTGACCGTTTCTTTCAGGCTACAGGATTTGTCATATTGATTGGCTCTGTTAAGATCTGGCATGTCTTATTAACACTCTTCAGCAAAGCAACCCACTCTTTGTCTGAAACATACAGTCAGGCAAGGCTGTTTGAACAGCCAGAGCAACCTTTGCACTTCTTAGGGGCACGACGGTGCCAATATTGTGAATAGCTCTCTGCACTTCCCTCACATTAATCTTATTCTGTCTTTGTAATGTGCTGACATATCAGCTGACTCCATGGGACATTCAATCCAGTAAGAGTATCTATGACAACTTAGTTCAGGTTTTTAGAAGTTCACGCAGCCAGACAATAAAAAAAAAGGCACAACATGCAGGAATGTGGAAAAGCACCACAAATACAGAAATGCTACACCTTTAGTAGAGATCCACATTTAAAATGGGTGAACAGCTTATTCCTGCCTTTTCCTTGCTTTTTATGTAATTATTGCTCATTTTTGCACAGTCATTAAGGACTTGCAGATGAAGCAAACTGTCATTTTGAGGTCGAATATAATCACTCATAGAGTATGGTGTTAAGGAATGGCCCCAAACAAGTGGACTAATTTGTAAATAACACTAATTTATTGAACTCAAGAACTCTCTAGATGCAGCTGTTCAGCCTTCCAGAAGATATGACATGCCTCAAACCACTGGTTGAAATACCCATCTGTTGCAACAACCTGCACACCACACTGAGAAATCACAGAACCATAGAACAGTTTGGGTTGGAAGGGACTTTTAGAGGCCATCTGGTCCAGCCCCTGCAATGAGCAGGGGTGTCTTCAACTAGGTCAGGTTTCTCAGAGCTCTATCCAACTTGACCTTAAATATCCATCACGCCCGTGCCAGTGTTTCACCACCCTCATTGTAAAACATTTGCTTCTTTAAATCTAGTCTGAACCTACCCTCTTTTATTTTAAACTGATACCCCTTGTCCTATTGCTACAAACCCCATTAAAAGTCTGCTCTAATATTTCATATAAGCCCCCTTTAAGCATGGAAAGGCTTCAATAAGGTCTCCCAGGAGTATTCTTCAGGCTAAACAGCCCCAACTCTCTCAGCCTTTCCTCACAGGAAATATGTTCCCACATAAAATGATCATTTTATGAATGCCATTGTGAATAAACACTCATATCACCCTGCCCAGGCTCAATTTCTTCTGTGCTCCTTTTCCCCAACAGTATTTCTTTCTGAAGCTGTTTCTGGCAGAGATCAGTTTGGTTGGCCTTAGGGTGGCTCTTATGGGTGCTGTTTTCTGCCACTGGCTGCTTTCCTAAGCATTCCTTACGCCTTACTCTGGTAGTATTTGCTGATTTATTTCTGCAAAGATAATGCATACACTAGCAGACAGTTCTGTAATAATCATATCTCAGCAGTTGTCTTTGGTCACCAGTAATGAGAAGAAAGGGATGAGCTTGAGAAAATGCTCTAATTAGTTCTTGTAGATCAGAGCACTTCTCAGCTGAAATAAGCCATGTGTCTTCCCAGAGCTAATGTCACTGCACTGAAAAGTGGGGGTTTCTGGAGGAAAGAAATTGTAGTATGTTTTAATGGACAAACCAAAATAATTTTGGTATGCAAAACAAACTGCAGTAGAGCGAGGAGAGAAAGTTCAGGCTTTGTAGCTGAAAATCTCAAAATCAAATATGCTTGTATTTATGTATTTATGTTATGTATTTATAGCTCATATTTAGTTTGCTGTTATCTGTGCTCTTTGGCTATTTTCAGACTGGGTTTCTTAAGCTGTTTGCAAAAATTTTTCTTTTGTTTATTCAGTCCTCAATTTCTTTCTTGCTGGTTTCAAACATCGCTCCCTCTCACTGGATTTGAACTAATTGAAATGACCCACTCTTTCTTTCATTAGTATTTTCCTGAAAATCTTGAGATGTTTGCAAAGGATCCATGAATTTAATGTGCAAGCAATTGCGAGCAAAGACAATTTCTCTTTGTGAGCACAGTGAAATTTCACCAGGAGCAAGCCACAGATGTCTTTCCCTGAGACAGCTTGCCATTTTTTAGAGGAAACAGTTTGAAGCTTCTGAAATTCACTTCTTTCAGGAGCAGCTGCCTCAGTCCCCTGTGCATGTTGTGGTGAGTAAGGCAGGTGTGTGTGGTGCTGTTGTCCCCTGCCTACACTCATCTCCCATGCCCTCACTTATCTATCCGTACCCTCTTTAGACAGAAGGGAAGCAGAACTGTGGCTTTTTTCTGCTCAGCTATTTCTTGGCGTACATTTACCACTTTCCTTCAGGGCTGTTTCCCCTCCCTCTTACCATAAGAATGAGTTGTGAGTCAAACAAGGATCATCTAAGTCAATACATTGGCACTTGGCAAAAAACAATACCTGGGAAGGAGTAATGACTCTCTTCTTTAAACTCTTGCTGGGAAATACTTTTCTGATATTTGGCTGAATGTTTTGCTGTTTCTGTTTTAGTCTGGTTGAGAGTGGCTTATAAAGTTTGGACATAGCAATCTTATTTCATCCAGGCAAGTGGAGACTGTCTGGATTTGAACAAATATCTGAATTCTTAAATTCTCCTTTCTTGTGAAACTTGACATAAGAACTGATATCCTAAACAGTTTAGCTCACACAGAGTTAAAGCTGGAAGAAGATTAGAATGAGTATCTGAAGTGCTTAATTTTTACTGGATGGTTATAACTACAAGACAAAATTTCCTAACTAAATGGGAATGAAGGATATCAGCTACAGTTTATCAATATACACTGATAGCATATCACTGTATTTATTATCCAGCCTTACAGAGAGCATTCAGTTCACTTGGAAGAGAATAGAGCCAGATGCACTGTGTTCTGTTGAAGTTATGAGTGTTAAAATGTTACCCATCCTTAAAAAGAAAACTACTGAATATTTTTTGCATGTTCACCAGTTTGCTGCAGTCTTGTATTACTTGTGAAACATATGTGATGGCATTTCTGGGACAATCCTGCATTCAAAAAACTTGGCATTTCCTTCTTCTCAAAGAGGCACATCCACTGCTGACATTACCAATGATGCATAACTCAGCAATGATAAATTAGACATTACATTTCCCAGTCTAACTCTGAAGGATTGTTTTGAGAGACACCTCAATTTCTTCTGTTGTTTCTATAGCATCTTTGTATTTGTGTGTACAGTCTGTGTGTGTGTAGCACCAAATCAAAGCTGATGAAGGTAGGAGGAATATAGAAAGATGGAAGAGTAATGTTTACAGGAAAAGAGCTGAGAAAAGAAGATTTTCACTTATCTGGACAGGTGGATTGCTGTGGATGGCAATATTTGATGGAAGACCCATGCAAATGTCAGGCAGGAAAGCAATACATTCTGACAGCTATCAGAGATCTAGCAGAAAGATGCCTCTGAAAAGTAAAATGGAGATCTACAGCAGCAAACACCTTCAGTGCTTTCTGTGGAGTGGAGATGTGGCAGGTAAGACAGAGTAGAAATTGGATGCTTTGGTACAACATTTCTAAAATCTTTCTGGAAATGCAAAGCAAGGAGGAGAATTGTTAAGCAGACTTTTTGCAGATCTGCCACCCAGATATTTGAGCCAGACAGAAAAAAAAAAGAAAAATTGATACAATTTCTAGTGAATTTATTGCTTTTCTATATTACTCAAAGCTTGAATAAGCAAGTTGTCAACTGTAGCTCACAGGGACAGTGAAGAAAAATGGAAGACAAGGCTATGACAGGTTGGGGTGTTGGGACTGAATACAGACAGGGAGAACATCTGTGAGCTGAATTTGAACAGATTCCAGGCAGCTGAGATGCAAACATGTCACCTCCCAGTCTCTCTGCACAAAGGAACTTGCATGGTCAAAAATCATCTGGTCACATAGAAAAGTGAATACTGCAGAACGGTTTGAAGAGGTTCAGTGTTGTGACCTTTCTACTTGGGAAGAGTGGTACAGATATAGTAACTCAAATAACCACTGTTCCTATTGCTGCAGTCATTCTTGTATGAAAAATAAATCAAGACTCGTGCTTATCTTTCTGGATAACAGTTTATATTCTAGTTGGAAGGCGTCTGTAAATTAATCATGCTTCTAAGACCTTATCTCCTTGTTTAGCCCCTTCTCCTAGGCAAGTAATAGATGATATAAAGCAGTCCCTGCAGCTTACAAAGGATCAGAGCCTGCTTTCCTCAGTGTAGGAAGAGGGCAGTGTTTCTTTCAGTTCTAGGATTGCCTTTTCAAGGAGAAAGGGGCAGTATGAGTGAAATATCTAAGATGCTAATTTGGAGGAGGATTTTTATCCGAAGTAGAGATGCTTCAGATGGGATAAGCCAGAAATTCTCAGTCTTGCCCACACAGGGAAATATCAGAACCACAGATTTAAGGGAGGAAGCATGTATCTGTCTTAGGTGTTTCCTGGCACTTAATTTTTTACATCTACATAAATTTCTGGTTGCTTTGTGGGTAACTGTTCACATCCATCCATCTGACTAACCTTTGCAAAACTCTTACCTAGAGGTGCAGCCAGGAGGATAATTATTTAGAGCAGCACTTTGCATCAATTCTTTTCAGCTTAGCCACGAATGGGTATTGTGTAGATACTAAGATATAGGTTATACTATGCGACTGGATTATATCAAATTTAAGTTACTCAGGGATATAGCCTCAAAGCATGTGAGTATTTGAAAAACTGATTCTAAGTATACTGTTGTGTTCTATCTCAGTTTCTATCACTAGACATCCAGGGCATTTGGTAATATGAATCTCAAAACCCAATTATTTATTTTTTTCTCATTTACTCTTGAACCTCTCCTCCTTTGAAACCCAGTGTTAAGCAGAGGTTGCTGGCTGGTTTTTTTGTCAGATGAGCTAGCATGTTATTTATATCACTTTATCCTGCTCCGCTGTCCATCTAAATCATCCCTGACTTAAAGATCACACATAAATAGTGTATTTTTATAACATGAAATAGGACTGATTGCTATCTGGCCAAGTGGAACTGAAATAAAACCCCACAGTTTGTGATAATAGCTTCAGAGTGTGTCCTGAGGGCTGGTGAGCCACTGTTGTTCTATTGATTTCAAGATATTGCATACAAGTTCTTAAAATGTGTTATTAAAGAGGATTTTCTCATATTATTTGCTATGAGTAGAATGTGAAACACCCCCCAAAATGCCACAGTAGAAGGACTATGGATGCTGAAAGCCTGGCTGCAGAGAGATTTCTCAGTTTTCTGACAGCATCTGTGTGAAAGCCTTGCTTTCTCACGGACGCTACGGGAAAACAGTTGGGAGATTTTGTAAACGATGGTATTGTTATGATACCGAGGAGAAAATATCTGAAGTGAGTGTTGTTGGGTTCAGCCAATCCCTCTGGGGGGGGGGGGTTGGTCAGAGAACCAATGACCTTATGTCAGTCCAGCGTGCTAAGGTGTATAAGTGAATTTGTAAATTAGTAAAGGGTTGGTTTCTTTTCACCCTAAACCATCCACGTCGCTTTCTTCTTCAGTCTCTGCTTGTCGCTGTTTTCCCCACGGACGAGTAGAGAAACGACACAAAGTCCAGGCTCAGGGATAGATGGACAAGCTTTAATGAATTCTCAGAAGACTTTTATATGTTAGTTCGCAAAGTGTATTAAGTGGCATAAGGTAATTGGTTTTTGCCATCCACCCCCTAAGGGGATTGGTCAAGTTCTAAGACACCCATCTCTGAATGTTTTTCTAGTTAGAACCGTAACAATCCTGCAAAACAACCTGCAGCTGCAAGAAGTTTACAAAACTGTAACATTGTTTTGAGTTACTTGCATGGGAAAGACAGAGCTCTCACAAAATGCTGCAGAGAGCTGAAGAAATTCTCTGCTGAAGCTTTTTCATCATCCATATCTGCTCACTAACGACAGAAGGGCAGCTGAGCAGGTAGGTAAGTACGGCTCGAGTCACTGTACTGCTGATGAGGCCGCCTTACTCTAACAGAGCTGGCTTTGTTTGAAGCACAGCCACAGAAGCTCACAGGTGAACCTCTCAATTTTATTGCACGCCAGGTTCATCCTCCTTTGACTTTTTATTGAAAATTTTAATCCTGCAATTTAATGGAAATGAATTTCAGCCAGTGGCTTTTGCATTGCTTTCTAATAGCTGTAAAATTGCCTAGGTTCTTTGGAAATTGCCCAAGAAGCATGAACTACAACAAACCTTTGGAAAATATTGTTATAAGTTCCAGATGCTCTTAGGAGTGTTTCCAAACAGCCTTTGGTGATAAAGGCTGGAAGCTTTCCAAAGCTGGTAAATGCATCTAATTCCCTCCAGGTCCAATAGCTACGACAACCTCCCTTGGAGCCTTCAACCAGAAGCACACTGCGCTTTCGTTGGGTAGCTCAGACTTTCCTTTAGCAGATGATCAGAATGTAATCATGTTAGCAGTGAATTTTACATTAAAGCAATCCCAAAAATACTACCAATCACTTTAAGTTTATGAACCACATCTGTCAGAAATAAACCTGAATAACAGGAATTGTGTGAGAGTCAGATAATCCTTCCAGCTGCAGAGAACTCTTCTAGAAATTGTTTTAAGATGTTATTGTGGGATGAAAACACTGCTTTAGCTGTCCAACAGTTATAAATGGGACTTTTTCTTACACAGCATTTCTTTTTCTGGCAATCACCTGATCAACTGTGTATTTTAATCTGATGTAATGATTTACCTCAGTTTTTCTCTTACTGCTTTTCAGCCCAGAGGCATTTTATATAATTTACTTATATTCCCTGTTACTTCCCTATTATGCATTTCCCATTGTGATGCTCTCTATTGTTTTGAATGGTATTTGATCTTAAAGATACTGCAATTATTTTACCCACATGAATTTCAGCCTTGATGGGGTGCAGAGCAGGATCACTATTTTGTCTAATAGCAGGTTTTATATGTTAAATCCTTTCCTTTGACCTGTACAACAGAGGATTCAAACCTAATAGCTGGAGAATATTTGGAAGTGAGCCCATGACTGGCTGTATCCAAACTGTAAGAGCTCACCAATCCACCTGCCCAGTCAAGGCATGGCTGGCGATGGTAATATCAACTCCGACAGCTAAATGCAATTGGAGTATCTGTAGGGAAAACAAAGAGCAAATATCTGTTCAGCTTCAGAGCTCAGCTAAGCCAATCTGAGTCTTTTTTCACCAGATGGGACAACCTAGGCAGACACAAGTTTGTGTATGGACAAGTCCAAAACAGTCAGTAGAGGCTTCAGCCATCATCTGAGGGATTAAATTTGGATTGCAAGTGCACCTAGACCTTCCAGCTCTTTACCTGATCCTGACTGACGTGTTTTCTTTCTCTTTGCAGGGATAGCAGAAAAATTTATATAAGATTGCTAAACTCATTCATTTTCTAAGTCAGTGCATTAAGTGAACCAGTCTCAGGTTATCTAACAGACCAAACAGAAAACAAGTGAGTCTAATGGCCATCCAGTTATCCCCACCATGGTGACATCTACCATCCATGAGACAAGTGACAAGCTGGGGGCAGTGGCCTCTTGATAGGACAGAACCCGTCCTACTGTGTGGGACACAGTCCCAGGGTTTACATTGATGGTTTAGGAGCCTGAACATCCATGTACACAAACGTCCAAATCTGTAATCCACAAGGGATCTTTTTCAGATCATGGGTTGTGATCAATTTTCTTCTAAAGGATTTTATCTCTGTGGATCTATGTAAGATTGTGGAGAGGTTTTCTTACTCCAGGTCCTTTTCTGGCAGAAATTTCAGGACAATAAGATGATCTGGCTCTAGTCTCATACAGATGCATTTTTAATCTCGCCTTTATAGAAGAACCCTAAGAGTCACTAAATGTTAGAAAACCAATGATGTTAGCAATCTGTTAGCAAAACTTTTAAGGGATTTTTCACCTGCTTCCAATAACTCACTGGTGCATGGATTATTAGGCTTTGAAGATGTGTACTCTGCTTGTGATTTAGGTTTTATATATGGACAGGTTTCAAAATGGAGTGTTAGACTGCACTAACAATGTTTTTCATCACACAAACTCTAAATTTTGTGTGTAAAACTATATTTTCTTGCAATTTTTCTTCAGTGTTTGTGGTGACTGTAATGTCACCATCTGTTCAAGAAGAAACAGCTCAGATGTGTCAGAGGGATTAAAGCCATGTAATGTTCCAAAATTACACATTATGATAAATCTATTTGTTTTCATTTAATATATGTCTATACTAATTATTGTTTGTAGTCCGAATGCCCAACTATAAGAGTTATAAGGGAGAAACTCAAGACTGATTGGATACTTGATGTGAAATCTTCCAGGAAAGTTGAAAGCAGGTTTTATTCTGACTTCAGTTTGCAATGTTTCTGAAATTAGCTCTAAAAATTACCTGCTTATTATGGGTCTCTTTAATAAAACTCTTCTGTTCAGAACAGACATTGCCTTAGCTGATCATGTTGTGTTCAGTCTAGACCTGCATTTCAGCTGTAGCAATCATCAACCTTGATGCTTTAGTGAGCAGGATGCTTTTATTTTATCTTTGTCTGAGACAGTCTGCCAAAGACAGGATTATACCAGGTGTAAGGTCTTACACCTTGGCACATGCAGTTTTCAAGCCCAAATTTTGTGACTAAACAATTCATTGTGCATACTTGTTTTATTTAGTGACTATTGGGTCAGTGACCCCTCTGAAAAATCAATCATGGACTTTTTTTTGGTGCAATAACTGTTTCTATTCTTACAATATTTATAATGAGAATTATTTAAAGAGATCCCTTTATGTAAAGAGAAATTTGCCAAACAGATTGCACATGAAGCAATGTTTATGACATCTATTTGCAAGCTGCTTGATTCTGTAAAAATATCCAACAGGATTGATGTCCCCTTTGGAAGCATTCAAACCAAACTGGAACCTACAAGGGGGACCAAATCCAACTACATTTTGACAGGATCCTCTTCTGGTGCTCAAATCCATCAGTCTGTGCAATCTAATAGTTTCTAAACTCTTCGACTCATTCAGTGTCCAAAGCACATATGAGATTCCTTCTGCGTGAAGAATCCTCCTCTTTGACAGTGTGAATTAGAGCCATCGAATCACAGAATGGTTTGTGTTGGAAGGCACCTTAATGCCCATCTTGTTCCACCCTCTGCCATGTGCACAGACACCTTCCTCTATCCCAGGTTGCTCCAATCCCCATCCAACCTGGCCTTGGACACTTCCAGGGGTGGATGGGGCAGCCACAGCTTCTCTGGGCAACCTTTGCCAGTGTCTCACCACCCTCATAGCGAAGAATTTCTTCATAATATCCAATCTAAACCTCTTTCAGTTTGAAGCCTGTCACTACATGCTCTTGTCAGAAGTCCCTCTCCAGCTCTCTTGGAGCCCTTTTAGCTACTGGAAGGCTGGTGGAACATCTGCCCAGAGCCTTCTCTTCTCCAGGCTGAACAACCCCAACTCTCTCAGCTGAACACCTTCCCTTGACAGGGCTCCAGAGTTTGTCACAATGTTAAATATCAGATAACAGAAAAGAATGAATGCTAATTATATTTGCAACAACAAAGGATACTATCAGCTCTGTGCATCTTGTGAGGTTCTCAACAACCTCTGTCTTCAAAGCTTTATTAGGACCTTTCTTATTCTGCCCCAAATAGAATTTAAATACATTCTCCTGCCAGCATGGAGCTGCTGCAGCTACTGCAGGTTCAGAAGCAGTTGTAGACACCAGAACAGGGCGTGAAGGTCTGACTGAGGAACTGTTCAGCCTTGCAGATATTTTTAGGTGGGTGAACATCTCACTGAGGGTGACTTCTAGAAATACTTTTGAGGAGATTTACATAATAGTTCCCTTCCATGTGCAGAAAGAATATTTATCAAGATTAATGTTGCAGAAGTTATAAACAGTGCCTGTACTGAGAACCTAATGATGACAACCAGTCAGAAAATCAGTGTTCAGATTATCCTAAGGCTCTTCCCCATAAATGTTCTCTTACCTTGTCTTCTGAATCTGGCCATTATTGGATAGAAGGATTAGACCCTCTGTACGAAAGACTATTCTCCTAAATATTGATGTAACCAAATAGAGATGGAAAAGACACAAGGACAAGAATAGGCTCATATCTAATTAAGACAAGCAAAATATTTGCCAGTAATCACCTCACTAGAGGCTATCATAGGTTGTCGTTCAAGAAACTGTTTGAGTTTAAGGTTTAAATTTGATTTACCAAAATGGCCAGGTACTGGATAGATGAAGATTTTACTAAATTAGCTAGGTAATAAATCTGCTTAATCTCCCTCCAATATAAGCCAGCCATCAAGTTCATAAATGCAAAGAAATGCAGTAATTTTCCTTCTGGCAACCTGGCCAGTTTCTGGGAGTGCTATCTGGGTAGGAATGGATGTACCCTGATATATTGAAATAGTTCCTCAGTTGTGTCTACAGCAGTTTCAGCAGCTACTCAGTGTAAGGAACCCAACACATACTTGAGGATCAGATGTTATTTGAAGAAATAATTATGTTTTAGAACAATTTGTCTCACTTTGAAGAAGAATCAGTGCAACAGAAACGTTCATTCTTTCTAGCTGGGCAAGAGGGTTGGCACATTCCTGGTGAAAGGCAGCAGGTGGGATTCAAACACCTTGTACAGTTTGGAGGTCAGGAGGTCTCCTGAGATACTGCCTCATGGAATATTTTGTCAGTTCAGCAATTCCTTTATTAAAACAAATAAACAAAGGGAAAAAACCATAATACAATGCTAATAAAGCACAAATCTGTGCGAGTTGTGGTATGTAAAGTTCAAGCTGAAATCTAAAGCATGCTTCAGCAGTTTATATTAAATGCAATATTTCAAACTCAGATACTTTAGTATCGCAACAAAATGAAAGTAGCAGATAACAATCTTTAAAATCCCTAAGGCTGCTTTTTTTTTTTGAGCAATTTCAACCAAGACCTTAATCAGTACAAGAAAATGGGTGAAAAAGGCTTTAGGCGTGTATAAAACAACCCAAAAATCATAGTGACAAATCTCATGCAATGGACAGGATCGGATGATACATGCAGCCCTGTCAAAATCCTTTTTTACACTGAATTAAACGAATCTCTGGGCATGTGAACTCAAGCATGTGAAGAAGCGAGCAAATGTTTCTAGAGAAGTTTAGTTTTTTCATAACCTGTTGAGTTTGTTCTCTTAGCTCACTTTAGCATAAGATACTTACAGCTGTCTCAGGTACAAAGTAACAGGTGCCAAAAAAACATAGAGTAATTATAGAGAAGGCAAGATCAGAGGTCAGATCCCTGTCTTTTAAAATAGCTTTGTCTCCTGTCATGCTGTCAGTCATCTCTCGAGTAGTGGCTGGTACCTAAAACCAGAAGGACTACATAAAAAGTACAATGGTGTAAACCAATTGTTCCCTAATGTACGAAGGGGGAAAACAATGTTTGACCCCTGTGAGTTGACTGGCGTATGTCTGGAAGTATGAGATTTAATTAAACAGATGGTAGCATACATTACTGCTTTAGAAATGTGATTAATCATTATAAATGTTCTAGGTCCTTTAAAAGAATGACTAGAGCATCTGGCTATGCACACTGAAACAGTGAACACCCACCTGACAGGAATCCATTTCCATAACGTAGATGATACTTGTGTTTATGGTAATTATTTGGAATCTTTATGCTTCAGTTGAACGAACAAGTTCTGGCACATTCTTTTAAATAAGGCAGATTCATTCTGAAGTTAGACTGCATTTAGATTCTATCTACTGGTGAATTTTAGCATCAACAAAAAAGCATGAAATAAAAAAATCCAACCCTAAGCCAGCAGTTTTCAGGGAGCCTGACGCTGAAATTTGATATAGAATTTCAGACTCATTTTGAAACAGCTCTCATGTTACACATTGATGTGATCCAGCTTTATCAGAAGTCAGTGATCAGAATTGCTGCCTGGCTGAAGTTCTCTGATGTTCACATATGTGATCCCAACACTCCTGGCCACAGTCCAGGTACCTTAGGAGTTATTCCTCGTGCAGGTTCTTGGCGAGTGCCTGTCACTTTGCATGCTTCTCTGAGGAGGCAGCATGAGCACAGGGAGAGCTTGGCTGGTGCTGGTCAGCTCCTTGTGTGTGCCTTTGGTTATGAGCCTGGTGATTTATTTGCTTCAAATAGATACTATATTTTTTAGTCTTCTATATTTATCCACGTTCTGTCGTTTAGTTCCATCTGCTGTACATGGGAAAATGGAGTCTTTATTTTAGAATCCAAACTGCTGTCAGCTTGAGGCTTTCAGAGATTGGTAGTGCTTAGAGGTGGACAGGACCCTTGTTTTCAGTTTGCTCTCTGTTTTCGGTCTAGAATCATGCATTCTATGATTCTATTCTATGAATCTTTGCCTCTTAATTCATTTTTGTTCTCCAGTTGCACATTGCTGGCTGATATCCAAAAGTATACAGCAATCATGCAGGAGGTGTTTGGTGCCTTGCAGGGTGGGGAGATGCCCATGCAACTCTCTGAGATTCCTCTTCTTGGAAGCATTTTAATCATGCTCAGAGAAATAAGAGATGAGACCGAATTACAGCCATCAGGTCAGTTCCAAAACAAGGAGCGTAGGCTTAGTTGCCAAGCTAACTATATTGGTTTTCATTTGCTAAAAATCCCAGTGAGAGCCAAAGGTACTCCAACAAGCCAGTTTGCTGTTCCTCTTGCTCAGCAGATCAATGGATTAATACTCTCTATCATTTTCATATGACTCTGAAAGGCTTACAGAAATAAACTTGCTGTAGAGGATCACCTTCCAGTTTCCGTGCATTTTATAAACGCCATCTGTTCGGATCTGAGAGCTGGGTGTTATGGTAACCTGAGTGCTTAAACTTGAGCTAATTGCAGAGTACATGCCCATACTCAGGGAGCACAGATGCATGTGGGTGCATAACGTTGGCACGAGGATGGCACAGGGAAAATCCAGAATAGGGGAAGGCTTTGGAGGGATCTCTCTTGCAACAGTGGTCTGGTTGGAAGCAAGGAGGTCCTCTCCTCCACAAGCCCAGAAGCAAGGAGGGTTTCTTGTAGTACTACCACATGCCCAGAGGCCAGGTAACAAATTGTCTGCTTTCTTGGACAGTGTAGATTGAACTTTGGGGGAAAGATAAGGGCAGAGTAAAGCCTCTATGCTGAAATTTTATTTTTCTTACAAACTTTGAGATGCCTTGTGTGTGATTCAATGTGAAAGTACCACCAATTCATTCCATCTGTACAAAGAAAAGCTCATGATCACTGTGGCTGTGAAGTGAATTTGAATCATCCTGCACATAACTCTGTGTGCCTTTACTGAATTTCTAAGATTATTCTTCATAGAAAGTAATTTGGCATAGGTACACAGCGTTTTTCAAAATGCCTTGTGCTTTTAAAAGTGTCCTTCTGCATGTGGCCATGTAGATCTAATAAAAGTTAATAAAACAATTTCCAAAAGCTGGACAGGTACGTGGCCTCATTCTCCATAGTTGACTCCTGTATCAGCCAGTATCGTGCTCCTGTTTTCCTGCTTTGTGCATCCATTAATTATGGATCAATTATTCAATTCTTGAGGAACTCAGGTGATGCCTGGGCTACTGAGTTGTGAAATTAAAGCAATGCCACAATGAACAGGAAAGAACATACATTTACTTCAGGGCCATCCTCCTTCTGTACTGATATTCCTGGGACAAAAGTGGTTTTCTTCAATCAATATTTAAGGCGATTGGTGTGATTGTCCATTTCCCCACACTGCTTCCAACTGTTCCAGCATATTATTTATCAAGATCTTCTTTCTGAGTGACAATCTTTCCCCATTTTTTAATGGCACAATCAAAATCTGAAAGCCAAATGCCTGTTATCACTATAGGCACAATTCACTCTGCTCTGAATGTTTCCTAAAAGAAGCACAGCACAATTACCAAAAGAAAAACTGCTTTATGAAGTGAATTTTGTACTTCAGTAAAATGTAGCCACCAAGAATCAGCTTACTAAATAGAGTATTAATTTTCTATTTGACATGCTGGAAAAGGTGTCAATCCAAACTGAGAGCAGCGGCTTCCCAGCTTCTGGGAGCAGGAGAAGCAGCACTGTCCATCACATTGCTCATTTTGCAGTCACCCTCATTCTTATGATTGCACTTCTATTCCTCCAATATGTAGCTGGTTAAATCAGTTTCTCTTTACCTTTGGGGAGTGAAGTTTCAGATGACAAGTCTTTTGCTAGTAAAAATTGTTTGCTTTTGAAAAATGCTCTCCAGTGTAAGAATCTGAATAAATTTGAAACCAAATATTTACACAAAATCGAACTATGCTAACAAATGAAGATAATGGCCTGTTTTTCATTGCCTTACCCTTTGTTCAGTCATCTACATTAATCAAGTTAATCAATTAAGCAAATTACAGGAAAGATCTAAAACTTTATAGCTTTTTTTGCACGGAGAAGAAAGGGAAATTAAGCTGGTATTGTTTTCAAATATCTGTTCTTCTGCTAAAGTGCCAGGTCTTTACAGAATGCTGTAAATGCACAGTCTCCCTGGTAATAACTGCCGTATTGTAATTTATCTCTAACAATGCAGCAGGAAGTTAGCTCTGTATACATAGGAAGGAATGTCTGTGCTGCTGAGAACCAACCTGCTACTGTCAGAATTCTTTAAAACCTCAGGACAAGGGGTGCAAACCAGTTTGGGCAAAGATCTCCTTCAGTTCCTTTACAAAATGCTTCTTCTGTGCTGTGTAACAAAGGGCTGTTCACACCACTGCCCCAAGGCTTCCTGGACATCTCAGAAAAACACTACTTAGAACAATCAGTTTTGGGACCCCGACCTTCCTCTCTTATTAGTGAAAAAATATTTAGGCCTTCTAGTTCATTCATTAAACCAAAGCTAGATATTGGATGATGCATAGTTTAAAAAAACCCTCTTTATTCTCTAGTCTTCCAGATGGACACATTTTGTTGTTTGGTTTCCAGAGAGGTCATCATGACCTCCTATGATGATTGTCTTCTCTCATGTGGTCTGTGAAGGTGTGAAGTATATAAAACAAAAGCTCAAAGTGTTTCTTTTGTACTTTTTCTTTAGGTTGTAGCATTTCAAATGGGAAGAAGACTTACTTAAGGGTAGTCACATAGCATTGTTTTTGGGTAATGTAAATAGCCTACAACCATGGTCTGTCTAGGCTGGGCTTGTTCACATGATACTTCCAGAAGTTCTCCCTGAGCAGGAAGCAATAGTGTATCCCAGGAATTCAGAGAAACTTTTTGATTGTGTGATTAATGTAGAGTAACAATATACAGAATTTTTTTTAAAATTAAAATTATTAAACTTTGAAAAAGCTGTGTTGACAGTTAGTTTGTCAGTTTAGATATGAAAGGTAGATATAAGTTTCCCTTAGTCTATTTTGAAAGCTTCAGCCTACACATATTTGCAAGTTTCTCCCAAAAAAATACTGCTCAGGTGTAATAGCTTCCAGAGGATGGTGAGACAGTGCACTGCTCTGGTGTTAGTCATTCATTGACAAACTGCCTGCTTTTGCCACTAGATTTATATAGCTATTTAAAGAGAGAAAATTCAGGAGCTGTAGACTAGACTAGAGCAGCATAATGTGCTATTTCTCCATCTAATGGAAATGTTGGCTTCCGTGGTCACTCTTCTGTCTGCCCATGAAATTCCATGCCTTGAAAGACAGGCGTGTTTTATGTAGGACGAACCTAATTAAAAGGGCTCTTCTTTTCTCCTCCTAAGGGAACGTTTTTTGAGGTCCTATATTATCTGTCTGTACTAGGTTCAAGCCCAGTCTCAAGGCTAGACTTGTCCATCCTCCTTGATGGCCACACTGTCCATGTGTGGAGCTCCCTAGAGAGGGACAGACCTGAAGGGGATCTGAGCTTTGTTCATTCTCATGGTCTGTACCAATATTCCTGTACTTCAGTAAACTCAAGTCCAGTCTGCTTCAGGTTTCAAATCCATGCCTTCCTGAGATGAACACAGGCCTTTTCAACTTACCTGTGCTGGTATCATAATGATCCTGTGGATGACTTTGCCCAAATCTGCTCCCAAACCAGAACTCATCTTGCAGTACAGACGCAACAGGATCACTTACAGAAGTTGGTTTGTGCAGGAACCAGGGACTGCAAGCTCAGAAAAGTTGCATCTCTGGACCTCAGTTCAGCATTCCTTTTAATGGGGCCAGTCATATCAGCTTCTAAAAGCACCTTGAGCAATTTAGATAAGCCATTTAGTAAGCAGTGCTATTAATAGACTCTGACAGCCAAACGGGGATAACACTTCTCACTGCTGTAAATTAAAGGAGAGTTTTTCCTTTTCTCATGAGGAGTTGGAATAGTGTTAGCAACCATGGCAAACACATTTCCTGATTGCTTTTTTCTTTCTGTCTAACTTGAGAATACATCACTTTGGGGACTGTATCACTTCCTGAATTGCTCCTGTTTGCCTCCCCCTGCTGCTGCCTTCTCTGTAGCAGTCTGGGATGCAGCCCGTGACATTTTTCACTCCTTGTCTCAGAGGCACATGGTGCTGAGTCCTGCCCAGATGCTCTTGCAGGCCTTTCTGTGAAGTCTAAGGATAGCGCTGTTCAACTGAGTGATACTCATAGCAAGAGAGGCAGGTCTTGAGAAAGAAAATCAGACTAAAAGCAGCCCTGCCTCAGATGTTGCAAACAGTTGAAGAAGTACTTGATTTCAATTTAAAGGGCACTTCCTCTTTGCCAGTTCTGAAGTGCAGGGTGTGGTAATAAGAGATGATTATGCCACACAATAGCCTGAATATAGTCATTAAAGCCGGGTGAAATTAAAACAGATTTCTTCATACACGGCATGATGTAATGATTTCTGTCATGCTTACAGCCAGCGATGAAATTAGCAATCCATTACGTACCCAAACTAAGCAAATATTTAAGGCTGCAGGTAGTACAATAGTAAAAAAACCAAAGCTAGTCTAAGGACCCGAAGACTGAGTGCATTTCCTACTTTATTTATTAGACCAGAATAGAAGAAACTAGAAATAACCATCCACCTGCTCTGAGCACCCTGCCAATTATTTCAAACTACAAATCCAAAATGCAATATGAACAGCTCCCTGCTTCTTGCAAAGCACAATACCCACCCAGATATTCTTACCCCTCCTTTCCCACCAGCATTTTAATTCATTTCTCTTTCTCCCAGTGCCAGGTCAAGTAGATGAATATTGCAAGCACTGCTGATAGATGCAATAGCAAAGCATTCTTTTCCTCATTTTTCAATGAAAAGTAGGGAATGTTGCCTAAAGTGCAATGAAAACATGTTACAGTGTCTGTTTTTAGAAGCAGGCTTGTAAATTATTAGCCTTTTGTTCCTTGTTCCGTCTTTTCTTAAGAGACTGCTTTTTCTCTTCTGTGCTTAGCTACTCTGTAACATTTTGACCTAAGAACTTCTTCTCTGCTTTCTTTTACCTTTTAACTCACTAAAGCTTGAGAGGATGAGTAGCAATATTGCTTTTAGCAGGAGAAAAGTATCTGAAAACTGCTGATGCTCTTGCTTTTCAACCACCACATCTTTGTCTTCTTTAATCTCACTGAAGGTTAAATTCAACAGTGAGTCATGTATTATCCTGAAAGAATTAACACCTTAACAGTTAACATTCTTAATGACTAATTTTACAGGTATTGCTATTATTTAGATATAAACCAAGAAAACTGTTTTTCTCAGACACATAAGAACAATTCTGTGTTACAACAATAGTCATGAAACCATAGATGAAAACTTATCACCCTGGAAATCTATGGCAGAACTTCTCAGAGTGCCAGTACCTATATTTTCAAACAAATTAAGTGACTGAATCCATTTGAAAAGCTCAAATCGGTCACAGGCAATGTTATTGTAACATACAGATGGTTTGGGTGGGTCTGTGAATCTGTTTACAGACTGCAAAGTAACCCCGTGGCAGTGAGAGCAGAATTTAGCAAAGGACTGCTGAAAGGATTTAAGAAATTCAGATGCCCATATCCATGATTTCTCCTTCCACTCTCAATACAAATATTTTCCATTCATGCCTCGATTGACTGCCCACAACTGGGTGTAAGGCTGCAGACACACATCCTCTTCTGGAGCATCTGTGCTGCTTAAAGATGTTCTGCCCCCAGCCCACATCCATCTGTCTCCTCTCTCTCTTGCTCTGTCTCTAGTTTTCTAAAGTCACCTGATTTCCTCCAAGCCTTCCAGATGTCTATCCAAATCTCACTGATATTACCAAGAACCACTGAAGGCTGGGCCACAAAGTAGGAAATGAGGAATTCTTTCACTGAAAGGAAAAAACCATTATTTTCCCTTTTCTCATTAAGGAAAATAAGTGGAAAGGATGAGATGTATTTTTTTCAGCCCAAAGTCCAGGAGAAAAGGTGGATTTCTCATTGGCTTCACTTTGTTGTTTTCTTCATTTTTTTATACAGCAGAAATCCCAGCATGGTGAATGTACGTTGTTTTTCAGATCTGCTCTGAGTGGTTCTGCAGGGGAACCACCCCTTCTCCAGAGGATGCACACAATCCCCTGCCATGAGGGGCTCTCTGTACCTTTCCCTCTCCCCTACTCCAGTACGTATCCCTCAGGTTTTGGTACAATATATGGCATATAAGCTCTGAGCTGAAACTCAATGTACATATTTTTTGCTGTTTCATTTCAGGAGACATGCTCGCTTGGTGCATAAATAAATCTGAAGGTGACTACACCAGATGAAATATTAATAAAAACTCCTTCTTTCCACTTCTACCATACCTTTGGTGATCCTTTGCATCCAGACAAACCAGGTAAGTGACTTTCTGAGCTGCAGCAGATGCTGCCTCTTCCTTCTGATCCCTCATATGCCCCTGCTGCAGCTCTGGAGCCCTGGCTGGCTGCTCCCAGTAGTTTTGGTCCCTGTGTGTGCTTCAGGCTCCCTGCTGTGCAGAGCATCCTCCTGCTCACTGAATGATGTATTCCCTGAAACCTCTCTCTGGTCAGGTTTAGTTGCTGTGTTGATCAGGAACAATGCTCCTGGTCCCAAAATGGACACCTGGCAAAGGCAATGCCCTTTCAAAGGATCTTGCAGCAGACACTGACAATAAACAGATGCTCTCACTCACAGGGAAACTGGAAGTCTTTGCTTAATCAAAACGTGTTGTATGACCTATTTAATATTAATAAAATTGTCTTTTAAGCATAATTCAGAGAAAACTTTGATACACAACTTGCTTTCCATGTTTTATAAAAAGGCTGAAAAGTGCTGCAGCATTTCTAGACTGTTCCTCTCCATTGTTTGAGTGGCAGCAAACAGTGATGTGCTACTCACAAGTGCCTTTACTTGGATGTAAAAGCTTATTTGAAGTGGCATCAAGAGTTCCTTTAAATGCCCTGACCAAGAAAAGGGGAAAAAACCAATTTATGGACATGGCTTCTAAAATTCCATACTCAGTGCCCTTTAAGCATTGCAATCCCATGTTCTTGAGATTCCTTCCAGATATACTGTCAGACTTAGAAGTGAGTAAAGGTGAACTTTATTAAATAAGTTCATTATAATGGTATTTCATAGGTTTGGGCTTGCGATTAATGGATTGTAAATTTATACTTTAGACTAGAAGAACATGATCATATAAATTGTCTTATTGAAGTTAACAGGGCTGTTCTTTGAAGAAAAATGCCACTCAGCAGAACACTTAAATGTATGCATAGCTCTAAGCATATGTTTAAGTTCAAATGAAGTCAATCTTCTGGTTTTAAAAGAGCTTGACTGTGCTTAGGTTCCTTAAAACATTTGTATTAATATATAGGGTGGCTGCTGCAGTCGCCTTGGGGTGTCATTAATGATTTAAAAACAATAGTCTTTCTAAGCACTCATGAGCATTAGGTAAGAGAACAACTATTAGCTGGCAACAAGGTTAAAGCCTTAAAAACTCTGTCATCTGATATGTTTATTAAACTTTCATATGCATTTTGCAGATGCAAAGAGGAGCATTTAACTGCATACCAGTTGCTGAAGACTGGTACCTGCTGCCAAGTGTTCTAAATAAAAAGTTGCCAGAGTGCGGTTCAAGAATGGTGGTAAGGAAAGGATTTGCTATTTCTAATATTTCTGTCCAAATAGTCAGAAAAAAAGATGTTGTGGATTTGCCCTAAAAATCACTTTCTGTGGGTTATTTTGGAATATCCTTTCCCTGAGATACTAATAGTACTTCATGGAAGGATGGGAAGGAACTCTCTGTGGTCATACTGCTCTGTAGTGACACAGCACAGCGTGATGAAGGAGCATTGCTGACACAGCAGCCACTTCAATGCATCTCCCTTACAGCAAAAGCTGCTCTGTATAAGGGTAGTTTGAAGGCAGAAGTTCATTTATTATATTTCTGTAACAAAGATGCCTGATGGCTTAATTACAAGCAACCAATACAAAACTAACAGGAACATTCTACATTATTAAACAAGGGTATCGAGGTTGAACGTATTTTTTGCTCTATACACGTAGGACACTGTATATACAAGGGAAACTTTTAAAGTAAGCATTCCAAATCTGAATCTCAAGGTCCTTATCAGAGGTAATCTGTCAAGAAACACAAAACAAACAGCACAGTTAATCCCCTGCTTCTGAAGTGTATTTGTAGGTTACTTGGCAGCACAAAGCAATCACATGCTCCGCAGAGCATCCTTTCCCTCGCTGAGAGAAAATCAGCCCATAATTTTTTCTCCCCTTTAATTTTCAGGTTAATTTTTACAAGAGACTCCAGGTCTTTCCATATCTGCAGCCCTCTCCAGAACTGAAGGATAGTACTACGACATTGGTGTCTGGTGTTCGCACCTTAAATTGGCCTCAGACCTGCTGATTTCCTTTAGCAAGGAGTTCCATTCACATCAGAGGTGAATAACAAGTTATAGCAAAGGTTACAGTCCCTTTGGCCTTTTATCTAAAGTAAGAATAATGAAGGACAGAACAGCAGTGATGATGATTGATCAAGTCTGACCCCTTTACGTTTGAGCAAACCTTCCTGATCATCATTTTACATGACTGAGATCAGTCACAATTTTGCAAATGACCAGGTACACCCATAAAACCATGGAGAGGGAAGGCCTGCGAGCAGATAACCCCAGAGCCCTTAGTGGCCATTTCTCACCTGTAACATGAACTCTGCTCTGTAACACTTGGTTGCTGTTGTCTTGATAAACACCATTTTCATTTGCACAAGTGGGTTGATAATATGACATCTTTTAAAGTTCTGTTCCACATAAATGCACAGAAGTAGCAGGTTCATATCACTAGGCTTTCTGCTGGACACTAAGTGTTGCAATTCAGAAGAAATTCAATACTGCCTCTTTTTTAAAGCCAGGCACAGGTGTGCATGCATTGAAAATAACAAAAGTCCTTATATGGCTGTGGATATTGAGAACTAGTACAATGGGTAAATGTTGATTAAATTTCAGATACACTGCACTGGGCAGTGCTTTAATCTTTTTTTTTTTTTTTCATATATTCCCCAAAGAGATGCATATTTTAATTTAAAAGCTCTGGAGAAATAATGAAAAAAAGAAGACAGTAGGGCCATCACCAATAGGTTGTAGAGAAATATCAGAGGCCTCATTCAAACATTTTCGGGCTTTTGTACAGCAAAGCTATGAATGGCTCAGAAATGTACAATCTCAGAAATGTAAGCTTTTAACATGGCTGTTCTGCTCCAGTGAATGGCCATAAGTATGATATTTATAAAGTTTTGTGTTTGTCACTCAAGGACCCAGTATAAAACCTGTTAAGTTCAGGATTAGAAATATGTTCTCTTCCTTTTCCAAATTCTAGCCTGTACTCTGGAAGTCAAAATGCAAACTTTCTATCACAGGCATTGACAATAAAGATGAAGATTCAATGCCAAATTAGGCCCTAATCAATGCCTCAATACCTTCAGATTTTAATGCACCTGCCCAGGACTAAAACTTATTTAACAGCTTTTAGGATGCTGATGCAAAGGAGGCAACTTCCGTTCCCCTCTTACCTCTGATTTGGCTCTCAGGAGTTGAGAAGAATCAAAATAATTTCTGTCATAATGTTCGCTAGGATAAGGTGAGTGGTGTCTGAAAAGGACATAGAACGCAGGAAAAGGTGGTGTTCTCATGGGTTCTTTTCCAGCTGGAGCCATAGTTTGAGTTCTTTGTTCTCATACACAAAATTCTCTCTGAGATGGTGTAGGGGAGCTGTGAGCAAGTTATCCTCTGGATATTAGTTGATTTCAGCTAGAAAAACAGAAAGTAGGAGTAGTCCACCCATAGCTGACCAGTGAACACAGCTGGCTAGAATTAATCTTTAAAATACATTGTGCTATGCAAAAATAAAACAAGTGTGACCAAGCAACATGGCATTTGCATGCTTGACGCTATCAAAGTTCAGAGCTGTTGTGGCCTAAATAATTTTCCAACAGAAAGATGTAGATACTTGTTTCGGAAGATCACCTCACTTAATATTCGGCACTTTATTTCTTAACAGATTATTGAATAACATTTGGGATTCAACCTATTTTTTTTTTTAATTAAAACTTACAGAAATAATGTAAGGTTGGCCTGCGGGTTGTCTGAGCATTCTTATAAATTTCTTTTGTTTTCAGTTCTTCCTTGAATTAAAAATAAAGTTCTGATGAATGGAAATTTCTTCTGACAATTGGTATTTAGAGAAGCCTTTCTGTAGCTGCAGCTTAGCGTGGATGTTAAGGAATAACAGAAACTTTTTAAATTATAGAACTAATTATCCACACGCAGCTGATCAAACACTTTGCACTTCTAGCTGTGAGCACAGCTCACCACATCTGTTGGCCTCTCCCTGGGTAAGTCTGCACTGCAGTTGCTGCTGTGAATGTTATGGAGTGGAGACACACCAAAGGCAGCGTTAAACTAACAAGCCCTGGATTTGTTACATGACAGCACAAAGCTTAGTGGTGGCTTTTTGCCTGGAGTCTTACCCGGCCACTTGCTGGGTGTTGGAGCCAGTGGAGGGTTTGGGGCTGCCACAGAGCTGGGCAGCTGCAGCTGCTGCCAGCTGTAAAGGCTAATGCTGCTTGTCCTTCACAACCTCTTTCCTCTATTGTTTTTTGGGGTTTTTTTTTTAAAGTTGCTTCAGAAAGCTCACTGGACCCACAGATTGCCCTTAATGTTCTTAGAGGACAAAGGGATGACTGTGCATTGGCACAACATCAAAGAGGGAATGAGTCCAGGCAGACTTGAGGTAGTTTATCCCTCCATGAAAAGGTTGAGTATCATTGAGTTGTAGCAAAGTGAAAGAGGAAATGTGTTAAGATAGGCGCAGTCTTCTCTTGAGTACATTGTATTGTGACTGTTATTTAACATTCAAAATCTCCTTGTCTCACTTGGATCAAGAGGACTCCTAGAGCTGCAGAATACAAGCACAATTAAAGTACAACGTGCTCACCCTCGCCTGTCACACGGACGGACTGTATGAAGAGTTGTTAGACTGCAAGAACAACTTCCCTGCAAACACAGAGATTTCCACCTGCAGGGCTAGAAACACCATCATCCATGTGCCTTGGGAAACCCTCCACTCCTGTCCCGTGTACAGTCACTACCTTGTGCCATATGTCCAACTTTCTGCACATCCATAATAACAGAAAGCCATATGATGGTGTGTTTCATGTTTATGTACAAGAATAGTGCTACAAAGCTTTATGATGCTCCATGTTCTCTTTGCAAGCAGAAAAGAAGAAGCAGTTGCATCCCTTTTCTTCAGACTCCTGCCATTTTTCCCCTTTCAGGATCAGCAATCGTCACCCCATTGTTTAAAAATCCCTTGTCCTGGTGCTGTTTGTGGTGCCTAAAACTCCTGCTTTCTCTAACAAAAGGCTTTTTATTGGTACCTTTTTCTCTACTGAATGAGAGAATAAGGGCAAGTGATTTTTGATTTAACCTCCTGCTGCTGAGTTTTCAAATTTTGAAGTGTTAACAAAAGGGAATGCATGTTTTCAGTGTTGAAAGCTTTGATTATACTATGGTAAAAATTTATAAAAATCAAAGGCAGGCAGAGAATAGCAAGCTAGAGATATGTGACTCTCTTTAACTGCTGGCCTCCTGTAATAGAAATTGAACTTTGTCAAGAAAGCAAGCTGTAAAGAGAGACTGTTTTACCAAGTCTTAGACTGTATCCATTTTTGACAGATTTAGTTAACCTACAAGGGAACAACAGTATTGACATATATCACTTTGAAAAATGCCAGCTGAACGAGGTATTTTTGTTTCCTGGGTTACATGCTGAAGCCATGTCATTTGTTCTGGTTTTTTCAGTCCCTACTAACACATTCTGTTCCTGCATTTTATGATTATATGTTCACTCTCTGAACTACCCCAGAGATATCGATTACATTTTTTGGAGAGTGAACAGTATTTCAGTCTATATGAAACTCTCATTTTAGTTCCTATTTATGTAATCTTTTCGACTAGAAATACAATTAGATGAGTAAAATTATTATCCTAAAGATCCTTTAAATCTGGTAAATTATTTTTGGTAGGGAAGCTTCTGGTTCCATAGTTTCCTCAGCTGACAACACATAAGAAAGATTTGCTCCCAAAGGAGAAAACTAATGAGATTAGTTAAATTTGGGTGTTGTCCCAGTGGGTTTTTCCTAATAATTAATCACTGCCTGCTCCTGTGCCTTTCGAGTCTCCATCCTGGAAAGTTAATGAATATTAAGGAAAGGAATCTTTAGGTTTTTTGAGTCTTCATTAAAACTGTGGTTACAGCTGCCTGCTGAGGCACCTCATGATGCAGATACAGGTCTGGGATTTTAAGATTCAGATCTGTTAAGATTCAGAGCATGACCAGAACACCAAACCAATATGGACAATGCTGTTATTCACAGCTTGTTTGGTGAGAAGGGTTGGGGTCAGGCTTGTCAACAACGTTTGATGTGAGCAAAGCTTTTACAGGAGAATTGTTCTCTTTTCCTATAATTCTCTTGTCTTCTATTTCCTACATTTGTAGTGAGTGGAATTCTGTGTGGGCAAACTCTGTTCTCTGTGGTGTCCTGCTGACACCCCATCACATCTGTGTGCTGGTATGATTCCTACTGGTGTGGCTCAGGACCCACAAGCTGATTTGAGCTTGCTGCTCACTCCCTGCTCCCTTCCTGGGTAAGCCATCCCTTGTTATCTAGGAAGGGAGTTGAGAGCAGCTCGGAGAAGCTCTGCTCCCAGGCCAGTGCCAGAAAACAGATGTGTGACGTGCCATATCCTTAGCAGATGGACATGCCATATGCCATTAAAAGTGGTTATCCAACTTTCTCTCACATTGTGGGTGAACAGCTCTTCTCTTTTGCACCGTAGCCTTAACAGGCAAAAAGAGTGTGAGCTCCTAGGGGGGCTCAAAGGAAGATCTCCAAGAGTTTCTCAGCACTGGGTGATTGTGACCTTTTCAAGGGTCTGTCTGAGAGGTTGCTGTGCTCATATTCCTGGCTGTGCCCATATTCCCGGCTGTGGGAGGTCCCTGCTCTAACTCTGGGATTACTCTGATGCACATCCAAGTCTGAACTAATTTACTTTGCTTTTCCTAAGGCAGGTTTGGAGCCTGGATAATGTGGTCGTGAAGCATCTGGAATGGCTTGGCATGCATGAGGAGCAAGCTCCCATCTCCACAGAGTAAAGGCAGGGCTTACAGGAATCAACCTGGGTGTATCACTGAATTCCAGGAGGAATAGTTCCAGGAGAACTTAGGAAGGAGCAGAAAGCTGCACAATGGCCTAAGAACAGCTACACAAATAATTGATGTGCTGTTTGGATATCATGTTTAGGTGGGACACTTCCAGCCTGTGCTTCGGGTACTGAACTGCTCCTATGTTTTAAACTCACACTTGGTTTTGGTCCCATGAGTGATGCTATGGAATTGTGTGGTTAAATGGTTTGATGGACTATTGTAGAGGTTCTTTTTGATATCAGGAGCAGAAATTATTGCCATCCCACTAGCCACTTATGGCCTTTATAGGAAAGCTGTGATGATCCATATTTTATCATTTTAGCTTATGAACTGTCTAACCAAAGGGACTAACCCCATTTTGGTGAACGGGTGAAAATGTTTACTATGGTAAAAAAATGAAATTATACTCAGAAACATTGCTTTAATAAAATAATTTGTGCTGAGAAGATGAGTCTGCTATGAAAAGCAAATGGATTTTGCTGGAAATGTGCCTGAGCAACACTGTTCCAAACTGATTGATTTGACTTCACTATAAATTTGCTTAATTCAGATGAATGACTGGGCTTTGGGCTGGTTGGTATTTTAGGTGGAAATGATACAAAATGGGAGTCAAATGGAAAAGATTTGGGAAGCATCTTCACAGATAACGACCTAGACCCAAGCCAGCTCCCAAAGGTGGTTGTTTTTCTGTCCCACGTTATTCAGAAACACAAACTGCAGGAGGGTTGCAGTGAATGGGTTTGATTTTGAGAGTCTACAGCTTAATGTGAGACAATGGGCACATTAAAACCTACATTGAATTGAATAATGAAACTGCATACAGATTGAATAATGCTGAATCAATACCTGAATGGAAGTGTGTGACAGGTTGCTATGGCTTCTCCCTTATTTAATGAAGGAATAAATAAAGGAATGGAAATCTCCATAAATGGTCTCGGCAGAAATTAGAGCTGCTCCTGGTGGCTCTAATATATGTAGTAGCATTTTTGAAAATTAATTATCTTCCTCCATAAACAAGAATGGGGGTTTTTTGATCATGTTTAAAATGATTTTAATTTGTCTAAATTTATGCCGATTCCAGTTGAACTGTCCCTGATGCTTCATTTGGGGAGTAGGGAAGTTATGAGCATAGACCTGTAAAACTGTTTTGTTGAAATTTCTAGTTTGTGCTGGACATGTCAGAGGACAGGCAAAATACACCCCAAAATCCAGTTCCTTGGAGAATGTGGCACCTAAGCATGAAAAAACTTGAGCCCCTAATTTTATGACTTGACTTAACAAAGAAGAGATAGTAACAGGATTTACTTGATGCCCCTGATCTGGAAAACCCACACTTACATTCCAGATGGAGCTGCCAGACCACATCCTCACGTGTGTAAAATCAGGGTGTCCGTGGAATGAATTGAATTACACAATTTGGGTGTGGAGAGATGAAAGGGCAAACTAGTTATATACAATAGATTATTAATCTATGAAGTTATGATCTGGTTTTCCTTGTCAAAAATGGATTTTCTCATTTAGCCTTACCAGGATGTGATGATATCACACACATTGGGACAGTTTTACCTGATCTGTAGCTTTCAAGGTATGGTATTTAATTATGTGTCATCAGTGATGTGTTGTAGTTCTTCCTCTTGAACAGGACAGTGCTGAAGCTGCACATCACATCTTGTAGGTGTTCAGATGTGTAATTTATTGGCAACAGATATTTATATTTTCTCAGTAGTGTCTCTTATTGATAAAACCTCAGTTATTCTAGCAAACATTTCCATGCAAATGAATAGCAAAAGGGCATATTATGGCAAAAGAGAATATAAAGAAAATTTGAATGAAGCTTCTTAAAATGTTTTTTTTCTTCCATGTAAAGGTTGAGTGGAGGTTCCTCTGTGCTTAAGCATTTGTTACCCCTTAAATGTAACACACCCACCACATCTCCTACTGTTCCTGGAGAGTGTATCAACCTCTAAATGAATAATTTAAAGCTAAGTTAACTTTTCTGAGAAGGAGTTTACTGAATAGATGTAACTGGTGCCCACTAGTTATCACATTCCAGGGTACTTGATGAATAAATTATCTTTTTTTTCCCCTAGCATGAAACAGTCCTAATTTTTGGAAATACATTTGCTCAAAATATCCAAAAAAGTCAAATATATTTTTATGTGCGAAGAGCCTTCACTCACTTGAATCACAGGCATGTATTTCCACAACAAAATGTAAAAACCAAATGACAAATGATTAATGTTTTTCTTAGGAGGAAATATTGTTTGCTTGCAGAATCAGGCATTTTCATGAGCTTGATTTAAAGCTTATCAGTCACATGAAGGTCGCACACCTCGTGTAGGTCAGGCAGATGAAGAACCCATCTTTCCCCAGATTTTTGTGAAAAGAGAAAACAGCTCATGGGGATATTTAAAACTAGTCAAAAAAGTTCATTTGAAGGGCTTCTTTTCTCTTGCTGTTTGTCTGAGGTACAACTGAGGAAAATGGAGCAAACTTATAAGAAAACCCCTCACCTTGTGAGCTGTGGGCCTGTGCAGCCTCCCTGGTATGAAAGGGATGCATTTCCAGTTGCTTGCAGTCAGTGAATTGCTGGAGTTTATTAAAAGAATAAATAATTTGCAACAAGAGGATGAACGGGGCTGGGAAAATTATTTTTCCATGTATTGATTGCAATTGCATTTTTCAAGTTCCTCATGATCTAGTAAGTTCCACAGGTGGGAAAAAAATTTGGGCCAGATCATTAACTGAAAACTCAGCACCATTTGAACTGAATTCAGAATTGCTGGACAGTTTTGCCTTTCTGTAACTCTGCTCTGTAAATCAGCAAACAAAATTTGGCAGCTGAGTATTTTATTCTCAGTGAGAAACTATACTTGAGAATGCATTTACTCTCTTCTGTGGATTTGCAGATACACTTTTCTTTGGCATTACATCACTTTTCTTCCAAACTGTATTTTGAAATTTAATGAGAAGCTAAAGGATGTTTATTGAGTTATTAATTGCTTTTCACTTATCCATTAGGCTGCATTTTCATCTTTTTACAAGAAGACATTCAAACACCTTTTGACCAAAAATACCCAGCAGGAAAGGTTGTAGCCACCCTGATTCACAAGGGGATTTTACACGTGCCTTGGGTAGGAACAAATAAACAGCTGAATTCACTATAACATCACTCCACGCAACTTTCTCTTGCCACTAGTTAGGCCTTAATACACTTAGAAGGTTGCTCTTCTAATTTGAACTGTGTGAGACTTTGGCTGGAGGCTACTTCTGTGTCCCAGTGATAAAAGAAGACATAAAACAACCCAGTGCCTGATCATGCTCCCTGGCTGTCAGTGAATCATGTTTAATAGCATCTCCATTGCAGTTTTGGCCAATTTACTTGCAATGGCATCCTTTTCCATGAGCTTGCTGCTCAGCAGGCCCTGAAGCAATCTATGAATAACTTCCCAACAGATGCTGTTTATGAATTGAAGCAAATGGCTTCCCTGTTTCTCTTTTTTCTCACTTCAATAATTTTCAGTTACATTACGATGAATATTTATAGTCCTATAGCAGTGCATAAAAATGGGAACAAGCAGACCTGTGCATTGTTTCATACGTGAGTGCTGTTCTAATGGCTTTTGCCTCAATGGTTTTAATGTTCTGCTGATAGACTGAAAAGAGAACGCAAATTGTAGATCAGTCACTTCCATTCACGGTTTTAGCAGACTGGGCATTGATGGAAGGCTGTATTAGGAGCCAGTGTAGTGCACCTGATCTTCTGGAAATAACACACCCCCTAACATAAGCCCACAGTACCTTCCTGCTTGGCTTTGTCTCCTGGGAGTAGTCCCAACTCTCTGCCTTGTTGAATGCAGGAGTTTGCACTAGTGCAGCCAGTTCTTACTGGGTGTGTTGGGTTTGCGTGGCCCGCTTTTGGGAGTGGGGGGCTGCCAGAAGCTTCTCCCATGTCTGATGGAGCCAACGCCAGTGGCTCCGAGATGGACTCAACGCTGGCCAAGACTGAGCCCAGCAGTGACAGAGCCTCTGGGATCATGTATTTAAGAAAAGGAAAAACATATCTGTGCCATGGAAACTGCAGCTAGAGGGAGAATATGGGAGAGAAACAGCTCTGCAGACACCAAGGTCAGTGAAGAAGGAGGGCAAAGAGGGGAGGAGGCATCCGGCCCTGGTAAACCCACTACCCCAGATTCATCAGGCTCCAGGTAAAATGTTACGTGACTTAGCATAAAATTAATGGCTAGTGGTAGAAGTAGCCAGTGGTTCAAGGAATTCAGTTGGAAAGTGCAAAGGAGAAACTGGTTTGCGACCAGCCATCATTCTCTAACAGAACAGCGCAAAATTCTTGTTCAATCCTAAAAAGGCCACTTTACAACATTTTCTAATTCTGTAACAGTTCTTCAGTGTTGTTTTGCTGAGAAAAGTGGTTAGATTTACAACTGTAGATGTTTATTGAGTTTTTTTTCCAAGGGAACTGCTCTTGGTGGTGCTTCATTCATCTCCAAATGTCTGAACTACTTGTCATTTCTATTAAACAATAGAAGGGCTAAAGAAATAATGCTTTTACTATCACAATAATTCCAAGATTAATAAACCCCTCGAACCTATTAGATACACTTGTACAAACATATTGTCTATAAATCTATGCTAGATACAAAGCATGCATATTTAAATACAGAATATGTCAAATTGTGGCATTTTCCACTGCTCTATGATAAATTCATTTATACAATAAAAATAATTGGAGATATGAATGACCACACACATTATTCACACTACACATCTTTAACACAGCAGTTTATTCCCAGAACAGAAGCTGGAAACAGGAAACAATCTGAACAATTTCTTGTATCCTAATATGATGGCACTCATGTGGATTGCAGCTTTTAAAAATCCACTGTAAATAGAGCACACTAAATAAATATGACTGTTGCGCCTATGAAACCCAGACTGTGTGATTTCATCACTTTTAGCTTCCAGTAAATGAATAAAAAGCATACACCATGTTAACTTACATTATCAATTGCTGTGTCAGAAAAGTAAACTGGAGATACGCAGTGTGTCCTCAGTTCTAGGCCATTAAGTAGCAAAAGAACACAATTACAGCCATAGCAACCTACACGTGTTAAAGTATTTCTTTAACATTCTGAAGTCTCTTCTAAAAAGCACACATGGTAGAAGGTTGGACTTTCTAATGGACAGGATAATTTGACATTTGAAAATGTGCTTTTTTTCTGTTTTCCATGGAATCAGTAACTTGAGGCGTTGTCATGTTGGATTATTGAGGAGGCCAGAGTCAGGCACCAGCTTTAGGTTTGGCTGCCCACACTGGGTGGTGGGAACAGACCTGTGGCTGTTCAGAGAATTTTTGATGGAGCCCTTGCCCTCCATCTCTTGACTCACTCATGTCCTCTAGCCTGTGCCATCTGCTACAATTTCCTTATAAACTGCTGGCACTTCTCTCCTGCTTCCTTTGCACCAGGAGAGTGCAATGTACCAGTGTCTTTCTCACATCTTTGCTGAGGTTTTTTTTCTGCTCTTCCCTAAGCAGTCCTGCATAAAGTATAGAATCATAAACAAGTCCTTCCCTTGAGATTACATTTAATTAGGAAAGGTACCAAAACCACAGTAATGTAAAGGCCTAATTTGAATTTTTCTCTATCTTTTAAGAATGAAAAAATGCAGTAAAATGTTGACTGGATACTCACAAAAATGTCTTCTTCCTGTCAATCACACACAGTGGGTTTTTATTTAATTATTCCATATAATTTATCTTCACAGTTCCCTCTATAACTCATTTCCACAGCTCCTTGCTTCTTGGACAGGTTATTGATCTAATGTGTGCAGAGGAGGTTTTTTTAAAATTGGTCTTTTAATAATAATCACCTATACACAAAATCAAGGAGCTTTTTAATACAGGCAGTAGTAAAAATTTGATCAATGTGAGCATTACAGCATTAGGCCTTAAATTAATTGTTTCAGCTTACCCTTTAGGTAACTTTGACATCACTTCAATATCTGATCTTTTCAGAATTTTATCCTGTAGGAAATGTTATCGTCATAAATCACTGTCAGCTAAGAAAACATAAAACAAAGTAAGTGGTCTGAATGATTTTCCAGGGGAAGATGGGGACTGAACTAGATACTGGCCCTAGTTTCAAGCCCCCATGACGGTGATTTAATATCGTAAATATACCAGGGAAAGCACTGAAAAAACTCCACCCAAAGCATTTGACAGAAATGTTTGTAATGTGTTACAGATAAACTGCCGTTGGGACATAGCAGAGATGAGCTCTGCTGGAGAGCAAGACTGAGTCTATATCTAAGAACTTTTTGCTTTAGTTCACTACACAAATTCCTACTAAGGAATATTGCTATCAATTAGGCTTTCATTTAAAAAAAAAAAAAAGGGTTTTTTTTTTTTAACCACTGGACTAAGATCAAAAGTGTAAGCCTATTGCTCCCTCCTTATTAATATCAATTAGTTTTTTCAAATTATCACAAATCATTTATTTTAAAAGCAATCTGAAGTAACATGTAGACAGGGAACTGGGGGGGGGGTCAAGTGTGAAGACATTTTGGGTCACACACTGGTCAGCTCCCCACTGCTCCTCAGGGATCATCACTCCCAGTGGCAAATTCCCTTTGGAAGCAGGAATCATGGAGCAGTCAGTGTGCCCCAAGAGTTGTGAAGGAAGTGATACAATGGGAGTTCTTTCCAGGAGGAAGAGATACCTGTAAAATGCACACATATTCCTTCAGAGGGGTTTAATGGTGTGCACGGAGTTGTGAACTTCTATACATTTAAACAATCCTAATGCTGGGTGTTTTAATGAGTTGTTTATTACTGTGGACCTTCCGTTTGCCACGCACCAAGCAGGCTATAAATACTGATTGATATAAATTATTAATAAAATCAACATCTTTTATCACTTTCTTGCCTGACATAAACTGAGCTGAATACAATGAGCTGCAAGTACTACAAATGCTTTTAAGTGGTTCCCCCTCCGCCCTCCCAGCAGACATGAAGAAAACATTTGATTTTATAAAGCAGTGGAAGTGCTTTTTGTGTGGCTAGAATAAATTTCCTCAGTGCTCCTATAGTGGACACTAATAACCAAAGTGGCTTTGTTATTACCTAACAAAAGACTAACATGCTTTATCTATAAATAATTGTATTCTTTTCTTTTGTCTGTTTCATCTCAGCCTTGTTTTCTGTTATAGTTAATTACTTTCCTCATAGACAAAATAAACTCCATTAGTAGTAACAAGGGAGACCCAGATTAAGGGCTCAGGGAGGCTTGGATCTTAAAGTTAACATTATTGTCTGAGCAGGAATTTATCAATTTGGGATTAAAAATTAATCACCAATAATTTTTAGAAGCATGATTCATAGTCAAGCCATACTAGAATGTTTATTTGATTCCATAGAAAAGACAGATGTCTTTATCTTAATTCTATGGGAATTGCACTGGAAAATCAAAAGGAATATGTCTGTAACAAAGCTAAATTTGAAACATCACACGTGATAACTTCTTTTTTTTTTTCCTTGCCTTTCCCAGTGTGACAGGACTCAGACAAAAATAGCAGGATAATATGATAGATGTTCCTTTACACCAGTCACTGGTATTGCTTATCCAAATGATGTTTTAATACAAACACACAACTGCTCCTTCTGTTTTATCATTGTCAAAATTTTGTTTCAAATGTAATAAATGGAGAAATGTGAGCAGATGTGGCATTGACAGTTTGCTTTCTCCACTGGGCTGCATGGCAAGCTCGAGTCACATCTGCATTTTCAGAATACTTAATTCTGAGCCTTTTCCACCCAGTCTGACACTTCTCAGTTGGCTGCTGGGGCCACTGTGGATGGGCTGGGGCTGTGCAGGAGATCTGGAAAACTACTGCAGCCCAGAGCTCTGCAGCCAGCTCCCATCATCAGTCTGCTCCTGGACCCTCAGGTACCTCACTGACTTCTTGGAGAGCATTGGGGAAACTCACTTTTCCAGCCACAGGTGGCCCCTGCAAGCTTTGATTGTGTTTATCCCAGATTTTTCCTGGGGTTTGCCATAGTACCAAGCATCCCGAACTGCTGCACCACTGTGGTTTCAGTCCCAGCTGTGCTCTCATAAAGACAATGATAAACCTGGCTGCCAAAATCAGACAGATGAGAGTCTGCAGCCTCTGGGACGTCTGGAATTTCAGAGGAAGGGTATTTCTTGTCAGGTGGAGGTGTTTCAGGGCATATTGCTGTGTGGTGGAATTTGGGCAGGAGAGTCACCCAGATTCCAGCTAGCAAGGATCCCCTAATCTATGGATCTGTAGAAATGGGTAGCCTTTGAATCTGGGAACAAGGCAGTGAGAAATCCCAAGGAAGAAACTATTTTAGTATAACAGCTGAGGCCATAAACCACTGTGAAATAAATATGCTTTATAAACATAAAGTGAAAAAGTAGTCCCTCACTTACAATTTTTATGTGATTTATGTCTTTAATTTATTTAAATCAGTGACCCATCAAAAGCAGACACAAAATTAGAAATTCAGAAAAAAATTCAACAGCCATAAGGAAATACTGAGGTTTTATGTGTTCTCCTCCTGCAGCTGCCTCTCCATGTTACACGAATTTATCTCAACATGAAGCACGATGAGGAGTCATCCTGCCAGAATATTATTGATCTGTGATTTGGGTACCAGGCTCAATACCCTGTAGACACAGATGTGAAAGAGACAATTTACTCCCTCTCGCCCCCAAATTTTTCAGAGGGTACTTAGTTTCAGATATATAAATCTGTGAGCTTTTCACAGCAGTTTTGTGACCAAATCTATGCCACTTACATTACTTCTGGGATTTTTCAGTAAAGCAAGAATGAGTCAGTATCCTTGTATAATCAGCTGGTCATGCTTTGAGAGCTGCTGATGTCCGTGCACAGGCCCAGAGGGTTCCGCACACAGCCAGGCTGCGCTGGGAGCTGCTGAAGGGAGGGGGGTTCTTTTTTCTTATTCCTTTCTTTTTTCCCCCATTGGTTACAGTGGGATTTGGTTGGAGCTCAATAAATTCAACAACAAGTACCGGATCTTCAGCTGGTGTAAATTTCACACATTTGCTTCAAAAGCAGACGCTGCCTTTCACAGTGGGAATTTTCCTGCTATCTTGGGTATACACAATTTGCAAGTGCTGAAGTTGGAGTGTCCAGCTCTGTAACTTTGAAAAAGATACTCAGATTTTCAATGCTTTACTGGTGGTTGTCCTGTGTACCTTTCTCCCCGTCTCTGCTGTCTTTGTTGTTGACTGGTAAAATGATGTTTTGTACAGATTTTTCAGAAATATGTGACCAAATTATGCCCATAGCATTTTAGTAAAACATAGTCCATGTGTCAGGACAAAGCCAAAAATTCACAGAATGATAATTTCTTTGGCCAGCTCTGCTTGATTTAGGAAATCAAATTGTTTGTAACATTACAATCTGGCCCTCCCTACCAAAATAATCCAACTCTCTTTCAATATTTACCAGGAAAGCTACACCAGTATATCAGTCATTAGCTGTTGAAAGCTATGTATGAGTACAGGAAAAAGGGAGTTTTAATTCTCTCCAAAATTTTGATTTCTTTTGTAGTCTCTGAGAAGTCAAACAACCTGTTTGCCCCTGCAGTAGCCACTTGTTCAGGATATTGGTGGTCAGGGAGGAAGAGCTGGTAGAGTGTGAATATGGGCACATGGCCTGGATGAAGCCCCTCTCTACAAGGTTGCCTCAATAAAAAGCTAGTTCACTTTTGCAGGCTTGGAATTGTACTAGCTGGAAAAGCTCTTTTATCTTCCTTAGGATGGGGTTAGTTCAGCTCATGAGCATATTTATTCCTTAGGAAGATATCTTTAGGATTAGGCTCTTTGAAGTGCAACAAAGACAAGTTGCACTTTCTCAGGGCTAAGTCATTATGTATAAGAGCTCCTTCTGGAGTCTGGCCATTAAAAATATTTTAAAAGTATTTTTTTGTTAATATGCTGAGCCATAAAGATGAGATAACAGCAGTCAAATATTTGTTCCTGTTCCACAATGATTACCTTTTTACCTTATCTATGTCAAGGAAGAGCTCTTACATTCACAATGCAGATTTTCTGCCCGTGTTTCTTTAGAGCTGTGCCCAGCTCTGCACAAGGAGAGCAGCTTCCTGAAGGGCCACCAAACTCTTCTGTGGGACCTTCTGTGATGGTCACAGGAATTTCATCCTCAGCAAGACAAAAGAAGGAAACTGATGATTTCTGCAGGACAAGGAGCAGGACCTGCTGCCTGTTGTGCCCTCCATACTGCGTTTCATGGGAGTGGCACCTACTCTTGCAGGTGTATCCGTGCAGCCTCTACCTAGAGGCACCACAGCCACTGGACATGGGCCATGGCAACTCCACTTTTCTTCTTGTTGCTGGGAGCACAAGGAGACAGAAAAGGTGTTCTAGTTCATCAGTTTTTCCAAAATATAACCCAGAAATTTTCAGCTGGTGCTTTTGACTTAAGAAACTTCAGAAGCTGGATTTGCATCACCATCAAACCACAGCTCCAAGAGGAGCTGATAATTCTCTTTCCAATGCCGTCTCTATTGACCTCAAAATGAGATATGCTTTTGCCATACTCTGTGGAATATGGAGCCCTCTAATGTCAAGAAACTGCAGTGGGTGAAACGTGTCCTCCACAGCTCAGCTCCTCACCCCTGAGCAGGTTGTGGGTACTGGCAGTTTCATTCTACCGTGCTGAAACACGGGATGATATCATTGATGAATGAAAGACGTGTTACTTGTGCTGACCCTACCTGCAGATTACCACACTGATAACAGCTGACTCCACTGGTACTTCATCAGGTCCAAACTGGGCATTGTATCTTCAAGAAACCTATATTTTTTCTCATTTTGGATGTTTTTACAGCAGCAACGCACAACATTCCATCAAGTACTGATGAGAAATGAGGTAAATAAACACTCTATGTTGCATGACAATTTTGTTTGCAGAATAGATACAAGGCAAATTTCTGGAAGAAGCCAGTAAGTTACAGTCAGAAATTAAATCCTGCCAAATCCTTAAAGTTGGGAAAAATATGTGGGTACCAAAGACACAAAGAGTATGAAGAGATAGCCATGCCATTGAAGCTCAAACCTTGTCCAATGGCCAAAAGCAAGAGAAAGCTGTATTAATAGTAGAGAGCTTAGCATGTAACAATGGGAAAATCTGTAATAATGGCTTAAAAAGCCAGTCTAATTTTCCATGACCCTCCATAAGCCCAGTAATACTCATTAGTGTCTACATGAATTTGTTAAACCTTCTCAGCATTGAAAAAACATGACTTCATTCAATTTGGATTTGTTTGCATCTAAAACTTTCACATGCTGTAGCTTCCCTGGGAGTGACAATAACTTGTATTTGAGGATTAAGGAAACATATAACATATTCCACACCTCAATAACAGTAGCTAAATAGATTCATCTACCACATTTCAAAAAGCAATCAAATGTACAGACCCCTGCCCTTTGAAGTAAGAGAGCTCGCCTGTAAGAGAAGCATTCTGAATTTCTTAATTAAATGAAAAACGAGATGAATGCAAGTGAGGCTATGAGCTGATGCAGCTTCATTGTAATAGCAGTCATTAATAGTTATTAATGGTAACTGGGATAAACTGTTAGATGTCATCCATGTGACATGAACAAATTATTAATACATGTATCTTAAGGAAAAAAAAATCCTTGGCTGAGACTTGGGTGAACTTGCAGGCTAAGAGAGTGTTTAAAATAAATTACAGGAACGGGGCATTTGCTTTGATTTTGGATATTTTGTGTTTGAGCAAAGAACCCAGCATCCCACAGTGGCCCACCAAGGAAACAGCAAAGTTACAGATTTCACAAGTTGTGATGAAATGCCCCGTTTGGCTCAGAATCCTGTGTTCACCCCTGACTAATTCCATTATGCTGCTCAAGCTGACATCCTGATTAAAAGAAAGTCATTCCATTTAATCATTAGGCAAACACAATACTAGTGCTGGGTAAGTTTGGTAAATATGAAGCAGATTGGTTATTGCTCCTCAGGTGCTGATAGCACTGTCACCTGCCTTATCTCCTGTGTTATCAGCACCCCATTCTGCCACAGAGACACTGCTTGAAATTGCAACATCGTAAACAAGAAGCCTTTGGGTATTTGCTTTTCTCTCTTTCAAACACACATAATCACTCAGCAATACCAGGATGGTTAAATTGCCCTTAGAGCCAAATGACTTTGAATTAGATTTCTTCTCTTAACTACATCAAATCCTGATGCGTCACTGGTACCTGTGGAACTAATGCACCAGAAGAAAGAACTTTGCTGGGGAGGTATTTTACCACCCTCTTACAGCCCCAGGTGGATGGAATGCATAACCCCTCTCAGTAGTTCATGCTATGATACACAGACTACGCATTTCTCCAAATGAAGAGGCAGCTGAATCCACCCACACCCATGTGCAGTTGGTGGCCATCAAAGAGTTTTCTCCTGTGTCAGTGCTGTCACTCCTCACTGAACAAGGACATTTTTCCCTTAGGTGTATGATGTACACTTTTCCAGGCAGGTGAGGGCACTGCAACAGCAGGGTGGGATTTTGAAAACCGCTGCAATAGATCCAGCTCTTTGAAACAATGGGAAATTTACTATTGAATTCCGTGAGAGTAGAATTAGAGTACAGGTGTCTAAGCCCCTTATGCGCAAAACATGCAGAGTGTATTTTAAGATTTAGAGATCATTGAATCATAGAATAGCTTGGAGTGGAAGGAACCTTAAAGATCATCTTGTTCCAACCCTCCTGCCATAGACAAGGACACCTTCCACTGGACAAGGTTGCTCAAAGCCCAGTTCAACCTGGCCATGATGCCATGAGGGTTAAGCTGAGCTGAGCTGTAGCACTGATGGGCATCCTCCTTTTTATCTCATTCCTGGCCACAGAGAACCACTCTTTTATTTACACTGACAGCATCTGGAGTGTCAGGGGAAATGATGGGCAGGTACACAGAGCTGGAGGGAAGGAACTACTGCAGAGACAGTGCTTTTCCTTGGACACAGCTCATGTTTCCCTCAGATCCACAGCAGGATGGAGCCTTGCTGTGTTCCTATGCAGGGGTACCACACAGGAGGTTGCATCTAAATCCTTCTAAAGTGGATGTCCTGTCATTCTGCAAGAAACAACCTCCAAAGGTCTCTCAGAATAGGAGCTTTGAAAAGCCCTAACTTGCAAATTCATATTTTTCAGGCAATTCCTGTCATATTTATTATTACAATTACTATTACTACTATTGGCGTTTTTGCCCATAGTTGCTCATACATTTTCACAGAGTGAGGATAGAATTTGAACCCAATTAATTTTTCCAATTCTACTCTCACACCTCTGAAACCCAAGAAATTCTGCAGTTGTCACCAGCCTGCCTATTATGCCTGTTATTTTGTTTCCTGATTCCCTCCCAAAGAGCTGCATCAAGATGAGCTTATTTTTCATACCTTGCTGTCACTTCCCTTTGTTTTCTGTTTGCAAGGGGCTGATGGTTGGTTGCAGATTGGAGAAGGCTCCCAGCACATCAGGTCTCTGGACAAAGTGAGGGAGCAGCATAGCCGGGAATAAAACCTCCCGGAGACGCCGGTCTAATGCTGCTTGCATGGCTTTCCCTCTTCAGTTTGCAATCACTGACTTCAAAGAAGTGTTTTACAAGTTCCTACCTTCACAGCTTCGTAGAGAAGCATATTTTTTCCATCTTCCTGTCTGGTACTCTAAGAAATAGCCTTACAACAACTGGTAAAAGGGAGGGAGGGATTTTATTGTTCTGATTCCCTTAAAGCAGCAATACCCTGCAAAACTGTAGGACAGTTATAGGTGCTGTGATTTTTTTTTGCTATCTCCCTTCCTAGCTTGTGTATTCCAGTTTAATGCATCCTCACAACTGTGATTTTCCATGATCATGGTTAACATTTTGCCTTCTGAATGCAAAAAGATGCATTTGCTGGTCTGTCTGGAGGCTGAGCCAGGGAACATTGTTTCCCACTTGATAACATTTTAATGTTCTTGGGGAACATTAGTCTATTTGTTAAAATTTTGTTCAAAAAAAACCTCAGCCAAAAGTGCTGTAGGGCTTTTTACATTAATCTTTCCAATGGCCTTGTTTAAAGCACGAATTTTCTTCAGGGGCTGTTGTATTAACTTATTTACTTATTATTAAGGACATTGAAGATTGAGAAAACAAAGGCAAACCTGCAGACTGCTGAGCTGAGAGACCCATATGCTAATCACAGCACACAGTGAGGTATAGAGTCTGTGATTAGGATAAAAGTCTGGCCATGAAAAGTGACAAAACACTCATTGCCTTCAGGAAGATCAGCATTCCTCCGGTGTCTCTCTGTTGAGAACAGAGGTTCTCCTTCTTTGGCTAAAGCTGGTTTCTGATTTAGTTACTGATTTCAACCTCACAATGAACTTCATCTATTTTTTCCCTTCCACTAAAAATTAAACTGCTTTAAAATGAACTGTGAATTCTACAGAAATATTCTAGTTTAGACAAATTTGTCATTGAGTAACTGGGTATATTTCATCAAAAAGTCTTTAAGATCATGGCACTGATTTCACACTGATCCTGAGAAAATTTCCCCTTCAGGCCCCTGTCTGAGTCTCCTGTTGGTTTGATTCATTGCAGATTTTTCCCTTATCGGATGAGTAGCTTGACCATTTGATTTTATTGTTGGTTTCTTTCCAGATGCCAGAAGTATTGAGTATTTAAATATATATCTGAAGTTCAGCAGGAAATTGAAAATTGATTCTCTACGGCAGTTATCTGAGATATGGTTCAAGTTCTCGCTTCAAGTTAGCCAGAGCAAAGAGCTAAAGCACTCTCTGGGGAATGCCAGCTTGACAGGTATTCCAGAGTGATCTCTGTGGCGTCTTTGAAACGAAATTCAGAAATCATGCTTTTGTTTAAAGAAGTCTCCTGTCTCCTCTTTGTTCTACTAAATAAGCGTGGAGAGTAAGAAGAGAACAAAAAGGATTTTTAGTTCCTTGGTACTACACAGGCACCTTTCAGCAGAGACGTGTGATGAGCTGTCAGAGAAGGTGACAATCAGGTTCAGGCTCTCTGTGATCTTCTTTAGCTGTGCTGGGGCATGGCCACAGGCTGTAGTCGGAGCTCAGACAGCTCTGCTGGATCTCATGGATGGAGCTGTGCAGGAGGTGGCTTCTTTCCAAATATTTCAGTGAGAGGCAGCGTGTTGGGCGGGGTCAGGATGACTGACCGTGGCTGGAGCTGGGATATCCACAGGGACGGACATGAGTGCGTGGGCGGCCGTTCCTACAAGCACAATCCGCTGCCGACTGCTGTTGGAACCTTGTGTCTCAACCCCTGCCATGAAACTGGAATTATCCTCCTTGAGTTTCCCAAGCAGTTCCCAAGGCTGCCTAGTACTGCTGAGGCAGAGGAGGCTCCAGCAGAGCCAAGTGCTTACTGTAAAAGTAAGTGGCATGACATAAAGTCTTATTTTTACCAGTGTTTCTATGAATTTGATATCCTAACAGAGACATACTGACTCAGACTGGAGACCTTTGGCATTCTGAGTTATATAAAAATGAATGGTAAAAACAACATTTGGGAGCAGAGTTTATTGATGTTTTTCTCAGCAAAATTAATTAAACTATTCTTGGGTAAAATATTTACAAGATTGTGATAGCAACTTAGATACTTCCCTGCCTAAGTTTAAGGTGTCTCCAGCACCACTTGCAGTGGTCACCTATCAAATGTCTCTTGGCCTCCAGAACCTGGGATATGTGAGACCTCAAACCCTTTTATGCTCTGGCAGGGGAGTGAGTGCAGCAATGATCCATTATTACAGTCCAGTGTTCAACACAGATTGATTTGGTTCTGTATCTTTTTGTTTCAAATGCATCTCCACACAAATGAGTCTGGTGTGTTCAAACTTCCTACATAATCATTTTACCAAAATTCTGTAATAAATAAATTACCCTCAAAAATCTACCGGATATACAAATAAATCTGCAGATTCTCTGTTCAGCAGAAGCAATAAATCCTTCCTCTATCACATACAGTGTTTACATTTGCCTAGGGGCTCTAAAACATTATGAGATGAAACGATTTTCCTGTTCCTTGGTGTCTGACTGCCATAGAATTTAAGTGTTTCATGAATTTAATTGTGAAGAGAACAGTTTAACATCTTTCAGCCTCCTGTGGGAAAATGGAAGGAGGAGCCAACTTGATATTGCCTGGAAAAGGATTCATATTTAAAATTCAACATTGATTACTGTATCAGAGGAGGTTCAAAAGGGCAGCAAATAATCCCATGTCCATTAAAGATCTGTGCAAACTGGCAAAAGAAGGATTTGGTATCATAAGTAGGGCCTAGCCTTCTGCTTGTGGTGGAGTTGCATTCCAGGTTGCATAAATATCTTTATTTATGCAACATTAAGCCAATTTTCAGCATTTTCCTGAAAATCTATTAGTTGCTTTCAAGCTCTCTGAAAGGTATCCTATTTCATTGCAGGAGAATTCATCTGCCATGCTCTGAAGAGAGTGTTTGTATCTCTAGCAACTAAAAGCTTGCAAAAAGGCAATTGCAATCTTCTGCTGGAGAAGAGGTAGATGAAACAAAAACGACTACTGTTGCTTAGATGTAAAAAGAATTCTGTTTTCAATGGAGAAGATTGTCCTGACTTACCTTGATTACTGAAATCAAGGAAAACATAACTTCAGTCTATCAAACCATTTTTGTGCCATTTAGGGAATGAGGGAGAGGATTCCTGTACAAACTGGGAAAGAAAGCAAAACTACCAGTTGTATCTCCTTAAACATACAGCCCTTCACATTTTCAATTTCCCATCCCTATTTTGTTTTCTTGGTCCTCTTTTATTCACTTTTTTCTTTGCAAGAAATACAAGAAGAAATTCTAATGTATTGTGTATGATCCTTTGTTCTGACTTCCCTGCTTGGTGCACAGAAGTCAGGGTGTGACATGAACAACAATTTGATGTACAGAGCCTGCAGTGGATTCTTGGATTTTATTCAGGACTAAATGACAACAAAATCTTTGAAAACCTGAGAAGAAGGTGGGGGTAGTAAAAGGGATGTGTGGGAGAAGAGGAATATAAAAAAAGGATTAAAACAGATAAATTTCAGTTGGCAAGTGATAATATACTCTTCAGTTTCCTAGCATTAAATTTGTAGCTTCCAATGTATTTTAGTGATGGATTCTGCATAGGAAACTTAACGTAAATTAGCTATTATTAATTTGTTTTCTAACAAGAAAAAAAATTAAATCTCATCTTATAAATTTTGCTAATGCGTTTGGTAGTGAAGCAGAATCAGCAGTAAGAAACAGAATACTGCCGACAATTTCAGTGAAGAAGAAAATCAATCAAGTGTAATGTTCATCATTCCTTATTTACTGGGATAATTTGATCCTGACATTCTGCACTGTGATGGGCATGGCTTGCTTTGTTCAAGATGTTTCCTATATTATGTCTTTGGGAGCTGTCTTCGTCCTTTGCCACCAACTTAATACACATCCTTTTAAAACACATGCACGGGAAGCGAGTGCTTCCAGAGTTCCTGATTGTCCCAGCACCTCTCTACGTGCAGCTGACATGGAGAAAAATCTGCTTCCAGGGACACATGGTCTGAAGCGTTGCTTTGGTTCATTAAAGCAGTGCCTGAGCAGTGCTCAATAAATGCTCTTTATCACTGAAAATTAGCAGTGGTGTGAGCAGGCCTGCTGAACTTTGAAGCCACACTCAGGGTTTAGAAAGACAGAGTGTTGGGAATTGGAAGAAATAAAAATCTGAAAGCAGAACAGCCTGGAGACTGGAGCATTCATTCCTGCATCTCTCTTAGGGTGGGACTGTGCATTAGCAGATGGCAGCCTAAAAACAATATGTGCTGAGAGAGCTCGAGATGTATGGCAAGATTTTCAACACCTACGCAAGTGTTCTGAAGAGTATTGTCTGTCAGGGGTGGCTCAGGAATTTACGAGTTGCTTTTGTGTGGATTTCTGCAGCTATTATCTGCCGACGAGCAGCCAGGAGATGTTGGAGGCAAATTCGAGGCAAATTTTTACAAAATGGAATACGATAACTAGTCACAATATTAACCCCCAAGCTTTGATGTGAGCCTTTTAAAACACATCGAAAGCAGCCCAGGCCCCTCTTTATTGGTAGATCATGGAGATGGGTTGGGTTGTGAGAGGCAGCAGAAAATTGTGACTGAAGAGCAAATCATGATCTTGCCATCTGCCTGGAAGGAACTATTATATAGGGTTTGCTGTCAATCAACCAACCTGTTTTGGAGCAAAGGCAGAACAGTATATGATTGTTTTATCCTGCTCATTTCATGCACTAATTCCCTACTCAGAAAATCGCCATTTCCAGCACCAGCCCAGCACTCTGCGCTCTGGCTGCAGCTCCCTGCCTGGTCCTGCAAACAGGGAGATGAGGTGTGGAAGGGAGTGCTTAGAGTGTTTTTCTTAAATAATGACAAACCCATAGCTGTGACAAAGAATTAAACCTTAATTGTTTAAGCAATGGCATTAGGGAATATTGGCTACTATATGTCACATATTCATGATAATTCTCACTTTTTTTTTATTCCAGTGGGAGATCTTTCCCCAAACTCTCACTTCCACCCTCTTTAATGGTGTCTTTTGTGCTGCTTTATGATTTTTTTTTGGTTGGCCGGGGGTGGGTTTTTTCATGAACATAACTGAAAGCAAAAATTGTTGCTGCTTGCCTGCTTTATCTTTTCAAGGATTTTCCTGCGAACCCTAGGCTATAGGATTGCACAGCAGTGTATTTCATCCATAACTACATTTCCTTATGTAGCACCTCTAGTCTGAGGATGTCCAAGCATGCTAAAATAGGTGTGTGGAAACCACACTGTGCCCCTGCACAATCCAGAAGTAATAAACTGAAGTATAATTTAATATCATAGAGTGATTCCATTATAAGAGTCCACAGTGCAGGGGACAAGTAGCACAGAAACCTCTCAATTTGTTTGTGGTTTTTTTCCCCACCACTGTCTGTATTTATGATAAAGTGGAAGCAAATACACGGGTTTGCAAATCAGCTGTTTGGTCAGTCCCCTGGTGTAATGTAAGAGCTGAGATTTGCTTTGGAGCTGAGGCCAAGGCAGAGTTAGAGGACTTTCAAGTGCTATTTTCAGGGTAGCACCTGGACTTATAAAGACCAGAACTGCAACACTGCAGAGCTGATCTGGCCTCTTGCATTTTCCTTTGGCAGAGGCACCGGCCAAAGCTTCCATTCCAAAAGAGGTGCTGGGCTATGCCAGGATGTGTATTTGATGTGCACCCAGGCAGACCTGGGTGTCTGGAAACATTTCACAACCAGGAGAGTCCCTGAGCTCCCAGCAGAGCTCCCTGCAGTTATCCCTAGCACGGCACCACGCTGGCACAGAACCACCCTGGCACATTTCCCACACCAGCCTGCTTGTACCTGGTCGTTGGGATTTACTCTAAGCAAAATAACACTTTGCACCTGATGGTGTTTTGAGCCTTCAAACCAGCTCCTCCTTGTGTTCAGGTGCTTTGAGTATGTAAAAGCTCCCAGTAGGGGGGAAGGTACTGGGAGGAAGAAGATGATAGTGGGGTTTGTTGCACTTGAAGTTGGGGAAGCAGCCAAACAGTCTGAGAGGAAAAAAAAAAAGCAGTCTAAGCTAGAGAAGATCAGAAACAAGAACTAAACCTGCCTGTGACTTCAGGCCTATTTCTTTTTTGTTTGTTTGTTTTAAGATCGTGTTTGGGAAATAGAATTTTGGGGTTTGTGGAGTGGTTTCCTGGTTGTGTTCATGGCTTAGGCTTTGAGTGTTCATGGTGTGTTGGGGAGATTTTTACATCTTACAGTGATGGGGTAAGTTTGGGGCTAACTGGGAAATGGTGGATATGTTTTTGGGCTTTGTTCTGTGTAACAACTTTTTGTATGGCTTTTGGCTGCTTTTGCTCTAATTGTCCCTGTGCCGGGAGAAGGAGGAAGGCTGGCTGGGCTGGGGAAGTCTGCCACAGAGGAGAGGGGGGTTCAAGCTGGGGCTGACTTGCTGCAATGTTTTAAGGGGAAATTTGTTTCCTAGATAGTCCTGTTTCTATGCTGATGTCTGAAATACGTCAAATTTGACAGAGGAGGCTTATTTTAACTGCTGTTGAAGCCTCCTTTTTTTGTTGCTTCAGGATGATGACAATCACAGAATGGCTGGGGTTGGAAGGGGCCTCTGAAGACCATCTAGTTCAACCCTGCTGCTCAAGCTGCTGAAATAATAATGGAGACCTAATTTTTTTATTAAGTTTAACTGAAATTTGGGAAGATAGCAAATGTAGAGGGAGTGAATTTAACCCAGTGACCATATCTGAGCTCACCATAGGGAATTCACTTCCCAAAGTTTCTGAATGCCTTTGCTTCTCTTGGTTTTATTTTATTTATGTTGTAAATATTAAAAATACCTGCACCTTCATGTAAAAGTTGACTTTTCAGCAGCAAAAGTAGATGCTAAACCTGTGCTTGAGGATTGATATTTAACATAATGAAAATGATACATCAAATGCCAAATGTCCCCTCTGGCTATAGATACACTAATTTTCAGTTCATGCAGCCTCTGACCCATGATTTGTCCACAGTAGGTGGATCTTGCATGTAATGTGGTTTTAGCTGGTCTGGAAAAGCAGCTGCAGCCTGACAAAAGCAATAGTTTGTTTTCAAACTGGGAATATTTCAATAGCATTTTATGTAATAGGTTCAACCAGGCTCTTTTAAGAATCTGCTGGAGGCTCTGAGTTTGTGCTGGGAAGAAGTTGGGAATCCATGAGAAGATTCTGGATTTTCAGATCAGGATGATCTCTCCAGCTAATGTATAGATAAAGGATAATAGCATCACAAGAAGCCATGAACTGCTATCAGTCCACAGACTGTTTTAACTTAGATTTCTTTGCTTTTTGGTATCTCTGAACTGAAACTAAATGGACAACTCACAACATTTTATGGTAGTTATGTTTACCTGCCATGACATCCTGAGCACAATCATGTTTTGCTGGTTATATTTTAAATGTATGGAGTGCTATTGAAATTTTTTTTTTCATGATGATAATGTATTGCACGGATAATTCATCCTGTTAATCCTTAGCAAGTGCTGATCTTGTCAGCTAATGGCAAGTTCTAGATAAGGGTTGAGACTTTTTGCGTGCGTTGTCCTACATACTTTAAAAATAACTGGGACACAAACTTTTGTGATATAAACTTCCCTGACAAATATAGATGTGTTCTTTTTTCTTTCTCTCCCCTCTTAGGCATTGGAAAACTGTAAAAAGCAGAATCATTGCCTCCCAAACACAGCAATTGTGAAGACCAGACATCTCTCTAACAAGGAGTAGCCACACGTTTAAGGTAGGCTGGTAGGAGTAATTGTGACAATCCTTCCTTTTATGTTCTGTTCTCACTTCTCCCTGCTTTTGTCAATATTTAGACTTTTTATTTAATTCTTTTTTTAGTACAAGCTAAATTCTTCTTTTTAGTACAAGCTACTTATTGTGTTCTTGTGGTTGTTGTGGTTTTTTGTTTGGCTGGGGGTTCTTTGGTTGGTTTATTTTTCCCTATGGTTATGCCATCTTCCTGATTGGATCTTCCCTGCATACTTGGGGATGGTTGACAAAACTGTTGCTTCTGCCAAGCAAGTTTGGTGTGGCTGAGGCAGCAGAGGGAGAGAGGCAGTGCAGGGATGTGCCATGAGATAAGAGGGTGGAAAGGAGCCACCAGCTCCGGGTGCCAAGTGCAGCAGGTGGAGCATCTCCTCTGAGTGTGTTGTGCTGCTGCCTTGGCTGATCCTCCATATCCATATGTCTGCACCTGTTCTGGGAACAGAGCAAATTTCCCAACATCCTGTACCTGAAGTGGGACAATAACTGTCTGAACCAGCCCCTGGGATCCCATGGGATGTGGCTTCCCTGCACGTGTTGTTCAGCTCTGCTCTTTCAGGCTCTTGGTGTGTGTGGTCTTTGTGTTAGTCAGTGGAGGCTGTGGTCACAGCCAGACAAATCACCAAATATATCCTTGGTGATTTTTTCCTTCATGAAAAATGTAGTATCTTTCTAGCTAAGCTGTTCTTGTTTGCCTTCAGGAAAAACACTGCACCTTCTCTTGTCACTGGAACAAGCTATAGGAGAAGAAAACGTGACAATACAGCCAGAAGGATTTAATGCTGTCATAGAAGACATAGGAAGGGCAAGAAAGGAAACAGATGCAGTTTGGTCATTGAGGCTGGATCAGATATCCTGCAAGAGAGGGAGAGAAGTGGTGAGGACTGAGAAAGGGAAGTTTCAGGGAAAGGAAGGTTTTCCTGGGAATATATCAGAATTTCTAGATGGGAAATGGAGTACCTGGCTGAGCAACGGGGATGTGCATGCAGGGCATCAAACACTGCTGCACTCATGCAGTGAATGCAGCCTGTGTTTGTCTGGGCCAAGCTGTGTGCACAGCTGGTGTCCAGGCAGCCCATAAAACTTGGGCTCTCCCTGTACCAAAGGAATCCTGCTTTACTCTTTGTGCTTCCTCTTCCACCAGGGAAAAGGAAAACAACCAAGAGCAAGAAACACAGGGAGGCCCAGGGCCTTGGAGGAGGATTTCTTGGCTGGTTTTACTCTGGGCCCCATGGCATTGCTGTTCAGGCAATCACATGTAGGCAGCTCAATCTTCACATGCTCAGCTGCTGCTTTTCCATGTGGGATGGTTCCCAATGGAGAAAAAGCTCTGTGGGGAGGTGAGAGGGCCAATCTGCTCCGCCAGATTTTTAAAAAAGCTTCCACAAATGTTGTGAACCTAGGATGAGTGTCAGAAATCTGGCTCTTGGTGGAATTGAGGTAAAACTTGCTGTGAGACTACACTTGGCTCACCTGGGAAGGAGCATTTAGGTTGGGAGGAGCTGCAGTGTGCAGTGCTTGTTGCCCAGGCAGCAGCCAAGGTGGAGTCTGTGATATGGGAAGGAGCTTTGTAGGGTGGGTGGAAGCAGCTGGGAGGGGTGGGGAACACAATCTGTGAAAAGCAAAGCTTCATTGTCCCAGGAACACTGGAACTGAGGAGCTTTGCATTTCCAAGGTGGTGAGCCTTCCCCAGACCCTGTGAAATACACGCCTGGGATGTGTCGTGTTGACTCTCTGCATGGGGAAAAGGCAAGTGTGGGGGAGGAGGAGAGAGAGGCAGAGGAGGCAGAATGCAGAAAGCAGGGGCCAGAGGCCCCTATTTGGGTGCAAGCACCAATCTGCCGTCTGTGTGAGCCTGCCTGAGTTGCATATGCTGTCCTTTTCTGTGTGCCCAGAAAATTGTGATAAATAGAGGTTCAGGCAGGGAAGAGCATTTATTTTTATTTGCCTATTTTTGTCATTCGCTTGGCATCTCTAGATGAATGGTGGAAGCAGAAGGGAAAGGCTGTTCTCCTTGTGCATGCAGCCCCGGGTGTGGGGCTGACTCTCAAAGACAGTTGGATTCCTGCTGACCCCTTGCAACCTACCTTCACCTTGGAAATATCCCCCAGTTAATGGTCTGCTCGTGGCAGCTGTGCCAGCAGTCCCGTGGAGCCTTCCAGTCGGAGCTGTGGATAGGCAGCTTCCATGCTCTCTGACTGGGATAGCTCAGATGCTGGTCTCTGTTCTGTCCTCTGTGTCCCATCAGGTATCAGAGCGGGGGTGGAAGGGCCTCCTCCTGACCCTTCACCTCCCAGCAGTCAGATGCAGACCACGTAAGCCAAGGGGTGTTCTGCCCTCTGCAGGGCTTGGATACATCCTGCCCCAGTGCTGCCAGGAGCTGCTGTTCCACAGGACACAACCTTTTGTCCCATCTCCCTTCTGTCTAGAGACAAATTACTTTCAGCCTTCCCTTTTCACGAGAAAGCATTTTGAAACGTACAGACTGCTCACTTGTGTCTTTTTTTTCCTTCCTATTTTCTCTTTCCAGTGTGTCAGTGTCAGCAGCCCTACATTCAATGTGGGCCCAGGGGTACTTGTAAAGCATCATCCCCTCCCTGTCAAAGCCAAGTGAGGAGGCTGAAGTAAAGCCCCAAAGCATCAGGTGAATATGACACTGTGCTTAACAAAGAGGGCAAGAGGAAAATGTTTGATGTCTTGTTGGTCCACTGAAAGTTAAAATTGGCAGCAAAGACATCAAAGCAGGTGTGAGGATGCTTCTGTAAGACTTGCCAAGGACTCCTGTGTTCCTGTCTGATGCTGGGAGCCAGGGCAGGGGAGAGGCTGCAAGCACAGCCTGTTTAATATTCTCTCTGTCCCTCTGATCTCCCCCCCTACCCTGCAGAAGCAACATGTCCCCTGTTTCTGCAGAGCTTGTCCTGAGCAATAGCAGCATCTGTCAGGGGTTATGGTGGCATTAGCCTCATGGAGCTGGGAGTTAGCAGTGCTTGGCAGAGTGACAGTTCTGCTGTACCTTACATAAATCTGTATCTTGCATAAATCTGTCTCTTCCTACTCTGCCAAGGTGTGTGGTCACAATTTGTCCGATTCTTCCTGCTGTCCACAAGACCTCTAAGTTTCTTAGAAGATTGTATTTGCTTCTTGAGACCCGTCTCCTTCATCTTTCTTCACACCTCCCTGCTCCATACCCTTTCACTTGTAGCTTTCCCACAAAGCCCTAAAAGGGATGTTTATTTTATAACAAATTCCCATCACCTGCCCCTCATAGGTGCTGCAGAAATCTCTCTGTATTCCTATGGAAAGAGGGAAGGTCTTGAGCCTCCCTGTGGCTTTGGCAGCCTCCACTTGCTGTCCCCTGCTCTGGGCTGTGCCTGATCCCTGGTAGCTACAGGGTACCTACCTTGTTCACCAGTACTTCGTGATACTTGGTTGCCTCTCATCTGCTTTTTTTGGGCTTTCTAGAACCTTCTGAGGCCAGAAAGTAAAAACTACCTCAGTTCTTTGCCATCTTTCAGTGTCTAAGGAAATTCTTCAGGAAAACAAGAAAAGCTTTATTAAACATACCACTATATCCCCAACCATACTTGTACTATGTGCTTTCAAACAAAGCACCTGAAAAGAAAATGTTGACCTCTTGAAAGCATTTCTGGTCACCATGAGGCTTGTCCTGAGCCACTCTCTTGTCCCCAGCTCTGCTCAGGGACCTGATGGGAGCCCCCTGCTGTGGTGGCCTGTGCTGTGGGGATGGTCCATGTGCCAGTGCTCTCCTGTGTCACTTTGTCACACACACCTGCCACCAATTGCTTCACTATTTCAATGCTGCAATAAAGGCCTGCTCTGGGCATTGTGGCAGAGACTGGTATAACATTCCTGTTGGTCTGCAGGGCCAAGTTCTTGGTATGTATTGCCCAATAAAACACAGCAGCTCCAAAGGAGCCTGTGATCTGTCAAGTAAACTCATTGCACCTCTCAGTGAGAGTCTCCACTGAGATAGATGTCCTCAGGTGCTGAGATGGAGGTACTTGAGTGTAAGGTTACTTAGTGCTGTTATTATTTACGATTGTTTGGTGTCTCATGCTGGTGAGCAGTGAAGGTGGCACACTCTTCTACCACAGGTTATCCAGGGAAAATAAAAAAATCCCACATTGTGTTATAGCACGCATCCTGAGCTCTTAAAATGGAAGCTTCTGTTTTGTCTCCAAGCCCTTTTTCTTTCGTAGGCAGACATAAGAGCTGTAATACCAAGTGAATGGTATGTACTAAGTCTATACAGTGGCTCTTTAAAAAAAATAATTACATATGGTACAAGAGGGAGAGGAGACCACTCCATTCTTGCAAATGGCCACTTAAGACGTGGAGAATAAATAACTGTAATAAATAATCTGGCATAGCTGAGCTTTAGCATTTGGGAGTAAATCAGAGCTCTTTCCCCATTGTTTGCAGAGATGCCTCGGAAATGGAGTTGGAAGGAAAGATTCCACTCAGAGTTGTGGCAAGGTGTTGGAAAGCCCCTGGGAGCGTGTAGGAGTCTCCTGCTCTCCCGTGTGTCTTGTTACACTTTCCCTGCACCACCCTTCCCTGTTCACAGGCATGTGCTGCTCCCTATGCAAGGGAAGAGACTCCCTTAAGTCTCGCTTTCCTCTCGTGAATAAGTGCCAGAGCAACGCTGGGGAATAAGGGCTCCGCCGGCAGAACTAGCGCGTCCCCAGGTCTCTCCTTGGCTGCCCAGCCCCTCGCCTCCCCCGGCGCTGGTCCCTCCTGCCCATCCCTGCCTGCCTCCCGCAGCCGGAGCGGTCGCTCCCTGCGCCGTGCAGGCTCTGCCGCCCGTATTTAAATGCGGCTCCAGTCGCTGCCGAGCGCCTGGCTGGGGCTGCTGAGCGAGGGCTGTGTCGCTTTAAGGCACATGTGATACTCTCCCGAGCAGGGATGTGCTGAAATAGGCTCCGGCTCCGACAGCAGCGCACGAACCGCCGCCTTCCTCGCCGCCCGTGCGGAGCCGGGGCTGCGCTGCCCGCACACGAGAGCTGCTCCTCGCCCTGAACTGTCCTGGAGGCTGCGAATCACCTCAAGATCGCTTCAAAGGGCTCGTCAAGCAGAAGGGGATACTAGGAAATGATTTAAAGGTGAAAATGAGAAGGTTTCCACCCCTCAAACCTTGGCCACTTTTCTGACGGCAGTCTGAGAGCTCAGATGTCTTCTTTACTCTGGAAACAGGATTTGTAACGAAAGAGAGATTTTTTTTTTTTCTACTTTTAATCCTGATAAAGAAGATTATTGGGAAGCTATAAAAGAAATCCCTTATTGTGATACAGATGGATTTAAAAAAGTATTAGATCTTTCCGATGAACACTACTAGAGTGCTCTGCTCTTGGTTGGATTACTCAGGTAAGGAGCTTCCTCAGGATTTAAGATTCAGAGAGCAGATCTGGAACTCAGATAATAAGTGGAAAATATTCACTGCTGTGTTTCTATACTAATGCTAAGATGATCTCTGGGTAAAATTGTTTATGTGACAGTTTGCTGACAAACAAGTGCATGAAGAAATATTTGTAAGAAATGCTGGGTTTGAGCAAAGGTAGTTTGAAATAGTGCAGTTTGAGAGAGGATTTTATGTTTTAAAAAAACCCAAAAACTAATAATAAAGGCTGAGTGCATGAAGTAAGTCTGCTGCCCATGTGCTGAGAGCATGATGCCGGAGGAAAGACACAGGAGCATTTAGCAGGTTGTGGAAGTTTGGCTTTGCTTCGCTCTTTGACTGGGATTTTTAAAGTTCAGTTTAAATAACCTGAATAGTTGAAATTCCCCTACGTGAAGCTCACCTTTCCCTTTGCCTTGTGGTATAAAAAGCACGGGAGCACCAATTATGACAAGAAGGTGTTAATTCCTGAAGACACAGGAAGCCTCCTGGGAGCTCCATGATCTGAGGGGATTGAATCTCTTTTGCAAGATAAATGGGTCTAAAAAGAGAGGAGAAAAAGTGCATTGTATGCTGCAAAGCAAACAGTTGGAAATGAAATTAATTACACACCACGCAGTGCATCAAGAACTCAGTACAGAGAAAGGAAGAGCCTCATGCTGATCAAAATAATGTTTTGGTATTCTCTATTAACTATACTTGTCAGTTTATGTGGTTCATTTCAACTAATTAGACTTAAAAAGCTTCCCAAAGACTGTGCTGCTTCAAAATCAGGGGGAAAAAAGATTTATATGCACATATTTTATTACCATTGCATTTCACTATTTGAATATTGTTCATCTTCCTACTGTAGAAATCCCCTGATATCACATACAGGCTTTTTATTTTTTTTTTTTGTAAGAACATGATTTTTTCCATGTGAGAGATTTAATCTTTCAAAGTCTTTCTTGCTCTGTGAAAATGATGTTCAGCTGATTGGATTATTAGATAGAGAGCAGCATCCCGTCATTGGCTGAGTGAGGAGAGTGCCTGAAGTTTGATTAATTTGGCCATCTGAAATGCAGCAGAAGGTGCTGTTAAGGGAACTGGACGATGTGTAGCGTAGCTGAGCCTTGCAAAACTCCTGATCCTTGCAGGCACTGAGAAAGAGCTGCTGAAGTTAAAAAGTCAGAGGGAAATTTAGCCAGTTAGTACAGCCACAAACACAAGTATGAAAAAACACAGTTGTCTACACTGAATGGCCAAGTGCACCAGCAGAAAAAAAATTGCTTTTTCCCTTTGCAAAGGGAATATTTTTTTAAATTTTGACACAGTCTGCTTTGTAAAAACATCAAATCTACAGAACACATCTGAAATTCAGTCTGGCCATACTCCAGTCCTTGTACACGCACAGGTCGAACAAAAGGAAGCTGATTTCACCTGGGGATTAGAACATAATTCTGAGAAACAATTACTTTGTTTGGTAGGCAGAAGCATAATTAATAATTAATGCTTGCAAAAGCAAAAAAACCAAACAATGTACTGTTACCTTCTGGGTCAGTAAAAGCCTTTTTAGTTTTGGGGATGGAGTATTTTGGCAATGTGTCTTGGACATCTGAGGATGTTTTATGCCTTTCTGCAATGTGTTTAAAGCAGCTTTGATACTGCCTGGACATCATGTTGGTTTTTTTCAGCTGGTGCTGTGATTTTTTTAAAATTCAGTTTATATTTTTAACTCCTCTGTAAATTCAGCTATGGATCAGTGTGAGAAAATTTTCCAGCTTCTATTTATATTGTGTTTTTTTTTTAGTCCTCAGATTATTACAGTTTGATTTTTACCACTGAATTATTAAAGTTATCCAGGCTCCTGTGTTGATTTCTCTTTACCTCAGCTGTCCTTTTTGGGCATGACCTTTGTTGTACAACAATTGTATTGTGCAGGGAGGAGTAATAATCAAAAGACATTTAGCAAAAGGAGTGAAAAAGAAAAATATTAAAAATACTGTTGTAATGGAAGCTGACTGTTCTGTGTGCTGTAAGGCATGGGATAATAATGTCTGTCTAATATTTTGTTTAGAGAATGGCAGTGGTCTCTGCAATGTCCTGGATCCTGTATTTGTGGATAAGTGCCTGTGCAATGCTGCTCTGTCAGGGGTCCCTCCATCACACTTTCCAGCAGCATCACCTGCACAGACCAGGTAGGACTGAGCTCAGCTCTGGGCTAGCAGGCTCTCTGCCTGTGCTCCTGTCTGTCTTGATAAATGATTGACTAATCAAAATTCTTTTTATCATTTAAGTTTTATGAGTTGCTTGCCTTTGTATTGCACAGCATCTGTTTTTTGGTGAGTCTAATGCGTGTTGTGCTTTGCCAATCCGATGTGGGAATAGTCATCCTTTAATGCCATTTTCTAACAATTTCCCAGCATAGGAATCCCATTTTGGGTAACAGTTCAGTTTCTGTGTCCTTGTTTCTCTCTCCCCTTCTCCCCATTTGGTGAAGTTCTGGAATGGCTGCAGAACGTGGACACTGTGACAGCGCAGGTTTGGGGAACTTTGTACTTATCTGACCCAAACTGGGTTCAGGTTTGTTCTTTAAACCACCTGCACCAAGTCTCCCTCAGTCACCTGTGTGTGCTGGAGGTCAGGTGTTTGCCTTGGAATAAAGGAGGCACACTTATTCTGAGCTGCTCAAGTTTACCTCTGACACTTGATGGGGCTGCAAAAGTGCGGCAGGGAGGAGAATTTGGGACTGTGAATAGAGTACAATGCCTGTAAAGGCAGAATCAATCCCACAGGTTAGCAGTGGAGAACACAGCTCACTTGGACTGCTGGGGCTGCAGGGACAGCACAGTGGTGGGTTTATTGTGTTCTTATTAATAGAAATGGATCACACAACTTTTTCAACTTCTAATTGCGCTTTGAAGAATGTGCTATGCTAAAAATTGAGGTGTTGGCATGTCCTAGCAGAATATTTTCATCTGGTTAAAATTAGTTGGGCCAAGAATGTCACTTAACGAATTTGAATCCAAAGAAAAGGTGGGAGAGGCTTTAAGAGTTGTAGTAATGAAAGATGGGAAATGTTAACTCACAGTGATGAGTCATTTTACAATGTGGCAATTAATATTTTAATATTTTTGATCAAATGACATCCCTTCAAAGACAGATGGTCTTGAACACAGGTCTTTAGCAACTTTAAAACTCAAAGTTTTCCCAAGCACATTTCTTGCCCAGAAGTCACAGGTGTTGGCATTGTCTTGGTTTCTTGTAATAGAACATACATGGTGTAGAGGAATAGACCAAAATCCTTGCTAGGCCATGTCTCTGTTCCCATGTTAGAGCATCACATTAACCAAGGGTGTTACCTTTACCACCTGGCACTGGAAGTTTGGGTGTGCTTGAATTTTGAGGGATGAGGGACTTATTTGGGACTTACAGAGATTTATTACAACACAATCATCAGTAATGCTGCTGGTTATTTGAGTGTGTCTCTAGTGAAGGAAATGGGAAAAACCAGCCCAGCTAAACAGATATGTAAAAGGAAAATGTAATATCATTTTATGGATTCACTTGAAACAAGTGACATTATGAGAAAAAATGAGAACTGGGCAGATCCAGAGCTCTGCAACATTTGCCTAAGCTTGAAAAATCACCTTTTTTATGAAGCAAGAACAGCAAGACACTGAATGCATACCAAATGTTGGGGAAATGTGAAAAATGACAAAATCTTTCACTCAGAGATGTGCTACAGATAGAGTGAAGGTTTTACAGCTGCCTCATCACCTACTTAGAAGCAGCCAAGCTTTCCCTCCTGCGAGCCTGGCTCAGGCAGCTTCCCTGCACCCTACATGAATAAGATTGATGGTGTTCTGATCCCAGGCAGCCAATTTCAGTCTCTCAAGAAATAATCCACTACATGACAGATGAGTGGAATTTGACATGATGTTCACCTTGAATTCAGATTGTGCTGCACCTGGGAAGTACCAGCCAGTGAGTGTCCTTTAGGGAAACTGTTGGATATTTTGGGCAATTTCTGCTGTCACAACAGAAAACCAAGACAGTGGTTTTTTTTGTAAGGCCATGGATTTGCAGTCTGCCAACTGAATGTGAAAGGTTGTACATAAAAGGGATGGAAATGTGTTAACTAGCAAACTGAGTGATTTTAATGTATTCAACTGCAGTCCCTGAGCACACCCTATTTTTCATATTTATATTATTAGGAATGCATAGTTTACTTTTAGTTAGAAACTCTGTAAGTAAGATTAAAACGTTCAGCCAAATAAAAGTGAATAAAAAACGCGTGCAGATGAGCCAAGGCATAATTTCAGTAATTTAATACTTGGTATATGATATTTCAACTTATTGAATCATGACAAATATAGCTGTAATCAATAGCATGCACAGCATACCTTTTCTTTCAGTTTGTGATCTTCCATAGATAACGAGGTGCTCTAAAATAAGAGAATTTGAGCAGTTCAGCTCCATCATGGGGCCACTTCGGTACAAGATAATTAGAAAGGCAGATTCCACCCCATTTTGTGATTCTCATGCTTGATGAATAGAAGAGTCTCACTGAGCACAGGAAGGTGCAGGTAAAAGTTAAAATCCTCTTGGAGTGTATTTAGCATAATAAACTTGAACTGAACACAGTGGATTAGCACAGTGAATATATCCATCTGGACTACTGCAGTTAATCCAGTTTTGAAACCCTGGAAATCAAGGGTAATATATAAAAAGCTTAGTTTATCATCAGAGATTTCTGAGCTTTATCTTTTTTTTTCCTCCCTGAAACTTTCTTAGGCAAGTATCTGAATGGGCTGAAATAGATTTGTACACACTGTGCAATCACAAAAGCTTAAAGCCTCTTTTCAGTGCAGTATAATTTTTCATTTTTATAATTCAGGACTCCTTTATTCAGTTAGATGACTTAGCAGAAGGTATGGACCTGGAAACAAATGTGATACACTGCTCTACATGACAGTATTTCTGATTGACTGTAGGTTTATTTTCTGTAAAGTGTTGGCAGGTGGGCACAGGTAGTAAGGCCATAGTAAATATTGCTTGCTCATAAGATGAATGATGCTGTAGTATTTGTGCCTGTTCATTATTTCTTTCTTGCCTCATTAACACGGTGAGAAGTTTGAGTGCTGCTCTTTAGTGCCCTTAAGTGCTGGTGCCGGTTCCTTTTGGCTTGGATAGATCAGGAGGAGACCTTGGAGTAAACCTGCAGAACCCCATTGCAGTGTAATTCCCCTTAGGCAGTACTCATGGCTTTCTGCAGGGTTTTTTATGACTATATTTCATTTTCATGAAAATCATGTTAGGCGAAGGATGTGTGAAAGCATTCACAGGAAATAACTTTATGTGGAAACAAATCTCCATCTTTGCAAGCTTGTCATTTCTGTGTGATTTAAGAAGAAACAGTGGTAATGAAAAGAATTCCACACTGGTTGTTTTAGTCTCTAAGATACACGCAGTTGTAGGGCTGTGGAATTGGCCTGAGGGGTTAGAGTGAACATGTGATTTGCAGAGTAATCTGAGTGCCTGTGATAGTTCATTGATCATCTGATTGACAGGATTGACCCTCCCAGCAGAAGGAAATAGATGCTGGCATTTGGTGACACAACAAGATATTAGCAAAGTACAGGATTCAAGTTAAAAAAATAAAAAAGTGGCCATGACCCTTTCAGTCATGCAATTCTTTGCAAAATTTTGACTTTGTTCCATGACAAGGTATTGGATCTGTCAGCTGATCATTGGTGGCAATACTGGCCATGTGTTACTTGGAAGGACACGGGGTTCACCTGTAAGTTTGGGCAAATGAATTAGGTACACATCAAGTTAGTCTTGTGTGCAGTGTAAAGACGTGAGGCAGACACAAGCAGAAAAATGTCCCCACTGTAGCACTGCTGACATTTGCAAATATGTTAATTAAAAACAGGCCTGTTCAGAGGAAGAAATCATGGACTGAATCAAGGCTGGAATTTTATGATGCTAAACATGAAGTACCTTTTGTTGTGACAGTAGTTAATGATGTGCTTATTAAAAATCTTCTCAAGAAGTGATTCTCTGTACTTCATATTATGAGATGGAAAAATCAGTCTCAAAGCAATTCTGCACCAACTAACAAGGAACATCAACCTAAGGATGCTCTGAGCATGTTTCTCAGTAGACAGCATTTTGCAAAAACTGGAGTCTGTAGCTGTGAGCAAAAAAATGTCTTAGTTCTGATCTTGGCCTTCCCACTGATTTTTTTTATAGCCTTGGGGTAAACCACATATTTTCACATTTCAAAAGGTCTGCTATTTTCATATGCCCCATATATGTGGCTATTCAGTTCAAAACAGACAGGATTTTGAATCTAATTCCTCAGGAAAGTGTAAATAAAATGTGTCTCTACTTTGCAGAACAATTGAGATTTGGAAGGTGAATTCAACAGGACTTTTGCTCTTGGTGTTGACAGAAGCAAGTGTGACACTACGTAGCTAATATATAAAAGTTTCTACGATTAGCAAGAATTGTGTTTCATTAATCACATGGTGTGAATGCAAACTGTTGCTTTCAGTATACAATGTTCAAATTGCCAGGCAGGAGCACAGCCAGCCATGGCTATGAAAGGTGACAACTAATGTTTCTTGCTGTGCTAATTAAAATGAGCAAATTTTTTAGTTCTAAGGTCTGATTCAGTTTTCATTTACACCAGAAAATGCACAGAAAGCACCACAGTGGCTTGGTTTGTTCACAATCTGAAAATCCTCCTCATAACGAGCTGTTCCAGTCACTCACTGGAAAGATCTCCCTTGTGATACCTTTGTTATACACACCTGGTCTTCACAGGCTGCTCTTGAAAATGGGGAATTACCAACTGCTAAGTGAAGAAATCCACGTTGTAAGTACCTACTGTGTTCCTGGTCACATACAAAATACATTGGGATGTATGTGGACACGTATTTTGTTTAGGAAGAGAACCAATGTGACAAATTCAACCCTTAAGGATGAGGTAGGGTTTCTAGCAGCATGATGGCAATGAACTGCCTGCTGTGCTTGTGTGATGTGCTTGTTTACAGCAGCAGACTCGATCAGAAGTATTGCACCCTGTGATTTTGATTTTTTGATTTTTTTTTTCTGAAAAATCAAACCTCCGAAAAAAACCCAGCATGTCTCCGGGGTGTGCTTGCAGATAGGGTTAGCCGTGGGTGTTTTTGGGGCCTGCAAGCTGTTGCCTGAGAGACAGGGAAGTAAAGGGGAAAGGACAGGTTGGCATTGCCAGGGATCAGCCAGTCTTCACTGGCTGGTCAGTGGCAGAAGGAGAAGGGCAGCTGGGATCCTCAAGCTCGGTGCAGGTGGAGGAAAGCTGTCACCAGTCACACTGCTGAGTGTGAGGCCTTGTTACTTCTGATCCAGAGAGATGGAGCAACCTGAGGGTGAGCAAGTGTTGGCAGCTCGATGGACTGTGAAGAGCAGCACGGCCAAGGTGTGCAGTGAGCACACACCTGAGCAGCCCACGGTGCCCAGTGAGGCTCCCCAGGAGCTGCTGGAAGCGCGGCTGCACTCCCTGTGAATGCACTCCTGTGGTCACCCTCACTGCACACCTTGTGCAAAAGAGCAATGGCAGAGTGCTCACAGAGCAGCGACGGGATGCTGCCTCCCGGGTGTGCTTTGCACTGGCACTGGCTGTGCTCTGGTTTAGTCCCCCTGCTCTGTCCTTCCCCCTGGCCGTGCTCCCGTGCCCATCCCGAGCCACTTCAGCTCTCCCTCAGGCCTCTCTGCAGGCACACACTCGGGTTAGGTGCAAAGCAAATCCCTCTTGGCATGGCAGGAGCTGCCCTGGGGAAACAGGGACCAAAAGGCGCCTCTTGCTGTGCTGGCCCCGGCAGCATCTCCTGCTCCCACGCCCGTGTGCTGAGCCTCCCTCTCCAAGAGCAGCCTTGGGGCCCTGGTGAGTCATGCAGGGACCTTTCGGTGCACAGCACTATTTGTAGCTCGCTGTCACGGCATTAAAGGCTGTGAGAATTCATACTGCGGTGGTGAAGTCCCAAGGAAAATTTGGCACCTACAAATATAAACCCCAAAGGCAAACTACACTGCTCTGCACTGAAGTATTTGTGCTGATAACATCAGAAACATGCCTTTAATGATTAGCCTGCTTTAGTCCAAGGCTCATTTATTTTTTAAAAGGTAATATTCAAGTGCATTGCTTCATAAGATTGATGTGTTTTCTCCCATAAGTTTGATATTATTTTATCCTGTACTGTCTATAACCTTTGTAGTTCCTTCTGAATGTTTTCCTTTCCACTCTGTGAAACCAACCTTTGCTGCAAGCAAGATTTTTTTTCCTGGTGGAACTCAATATTTTTTGCTGCTTTCAGATGCCCTGTACAGAACAGTTTTCTCCAGCTGAACTTATTCTTTCGAATGGGAGTGATGTTGGAGCTTTCTGTTCATCGTGCCCTGGGTAGGGACCACGAGGACTGCAGCACAGTTGGAGTCTGAATTTATGAGACTCAGCCAGTGCTGCACAATGGGGAATCAGGGGTGTAAATTAAGCTGAATGAAGTTACAAAGCCCAATGTTTCTGTGACTCATATTTCTACGCTCTATTTAGATTGGTTTTCGACATCTCTCTCTTGCCTTCTGTATTTCTTTTGGAATAACAGTTTTCCTTCACAGTTGGTAAAAAACCACTCCTGCCCTTCTTGAAAGGTCACTTCAGTGGCAGCAGGGTGCAGGATCGTGATAATCAATAACTGTGTCCTAGTATTCCATTGTAATCCTTAGTTTGAGAAAACAGCTTGACTTGGGAACTGAACTGACGGCAGGAATGGAGGATTTTACTAGTTTTTGGGTGATGTGAAAGTGATTCCTTGAGAACCACCAAGTGAAGTGCAGTACATAAATAATCTCTTGTCTGGGATGGGTGCCCTCGTTGCGGTGCAGCGTCTCTTGAGTTACAAGTAACTCAGTGAATAACCTGCTCTCCGTGAGCAGCTCCCACCCAGCCACAGTGCTGGGAGATTTTTGGAATTGGGCACACGTATTTCTTCCATGAGCAGTTAAGTTTTATTGGTATATGGTGTACCTTAACCCTTACTAAATGAATAGGCAACTAAAAACCAGCTCAAACAGTGATCCTTGTCTCTTGATTATCAGGAGAGCTGTTGGTTCAGATTAAAGAATGCTTTTAATCCATCCTTGTGCATGAACCAAAGCTCCTACTGGATGAATCAATTTTCTGTAGTTGAAAAATCTGAATCAAGAGGCTTCATTGTGAACCTACCAAAACACAGTGAGAAAAATACACTTTCAGTTAAATTGTGACCAAGTGAAAGTTATATCTATGGAGAACTTGATTAGAAGACTCCTATGAATGTACATATCAGTTTGTTGGAAAGTGGGGAACCTGGGACTGTGATTTTTCTGTGTTGTGAGTAATGTCAGCAACCAAAGGCTCTACAGATCAGCCTGGGTGCAGGCAAGAGCCTCAGGATCTAAGCTGCACATGAAACTCTGATAAACCTTTATTTTTACTTTCCTCATTAATGCTCTCCAAAACTGCTGCTAAATATCTCTGGCATCAAGGCTTCAGCGCAATTGTACTGTGTTGTTCAGGATTTATTAATTATAATCTTTTCTTGCAGAGTCTATTTATATTTGATCATGACATTAATTGGTTGCCAAAACAAACTAGAGTTAATGGTGTTTAATTAAGTGGTTGAGAGCAAGCAAGGACATTTTATTTGGAAAATTGGTTTCATTGATTTATATGTTTGTTTCTTAAAAAGAACATGCAGAAATGAAGGGAACCTATTGGTTAGCACCTCTTCCCTACGTGCTGCCCAGGAATCACAATAACACACAATAACACAGTGGTGACTTTGAACATGTTCAAGAGTTTAAAAGTATCTGTAGTTCATATATTTGCCTATCCAAACACATTAAGAAGTAAGTGTTCACATTCTGAGCCGTTCTGAATTTAAATAAAACCTAAAACCAGACAGAAATGAGATCAAATAACACTGAAACCATCAGTAAGGTAATGTTGAGAGCACTGCATTTTGAAAAACGCATTTCAGGGAAGAACTTACCTTCATTTCTGGACTGGCTAAAAGTGCTGTGGATAAGGAAGGCATGGTAAAATACACTTATGACTAGATAAGTTTTTCCTGTAATTATATTAATAAAAACCCCAATTATTGTATTTCTATGATGTAGTAATTCCTATATTTTCTATCATGTGTTTAAAAATTGGCTAATTTTACAGTTCAGAAACTTTTGAACACCAGCCTATCTCATGTTTTAAAGCCAAAATTGAAACTGAGTAGGAAATTCTGAGGACTTAATATTTGGGGGTTTTGTTTGTTTTTAGGAATCAATTTCCAAAGCTGAAACTTTAAAAAGTATTTAGATATCTTTGTGCCTTCTTTATTTCTGCCTTGACATTCCTCTTTGGAGGAAAAAAAATTATCTGTATAGGTAGCAGTTACCCAAAACAAGCCATCATCCTGATAAAGGCATAAATCCTGTCTGGAAGCATAAATTCAGATCTGCCAGTGGCTGCCTCTTTCAAGACCTCAGAGTTCAAATTCAATGCCAATGTGAACACGAGGAGGGTCTTGTGTGTCCTTCTGGCTGGTACCAGTTCTTGTTTTGGTTTAGAGCAACACTGAAATGAAAGGAGGTCTGGTGTTTTCAGAAGTTGCCTTTTTTTAATACAAGGATACACCTTTCATTAAACAGCAGAGACCTGGGGAAAAATCTTGCCTAAATCATAAGCTGTCACAGCTAACTTACTACTATTTACTGTGATTTTCACTAACTCATTAAATTCTTCTTTTTGGTTACTTGCATGGAGTGCTTTCAAATTTGGGTGGTCAGTCAGCTGGAAGTCACTACTATGTTAAACAAAAAAACCAAAGGGATGAGTTGGAGTTGAAGCTAACAGAGGTTTTTGAGTTTGTAATTGTTTTCAGTGTGCTGGGGCAGGATCTGACAGGCAATGACTGTCTAAGGCAGCTCCCACATCTGTAGTATAATTATTTCTGTAGTAATATCTTTTTGTGAGGCTGTAAAATGCAGCAATTTTTTTCCCTCCAGGTAATTAGAAACTGTCTTTCCTCGGCTGAAATGTCAGTGCTTTCTCCATCAACTCAGCTGCCTGGGTGGTGTTTATCCTAACCTTGTTTTGAATTTCTCCAACAAATAGATGACTCCTTTAGTTCTAATTTAGTTTCTCTTGGTATTTCTATTATCTCTTTCTAGTTGGCAGGCAAGGAAATCAGATGTGCATCAAATGAAACCATTTGTCATGGATTAGTGCATGCAAATGCCTTGATAACAGCAGCAGACAAAGGCTGTGAGTGTCTGAACGCTGACTTAGGAAGGGAAAATTAACAAGGCCAAAGCAGCACTCACAGCTCACCCTAAATGAGATTATACAATGCCTAAGAGCAAGGCAACACTTCAGTCCCTTCCCTTGACATTTGTCCTCTACTGAAATCTTAAGACTTTGGGGAAATTCACAGTGAAGCCTGTGAAGTGGGGAAGTGTCCCTGGCAGCTCCTGGCTTTCCCAGGACTATGGACCCGTAAGGACCTTCTCTCTATCCATTAAAACCCATCTGTAGCCCCAGCAGAGGTGGAGGATGGGGCTCACAGGTGGGCAAAAGCAGAGAAAAAACATTAATGATCCTCCAGTGCTGTGTATCCCCATTTGCCACAGCACAACGGGAGTCAGGAGAGCTGCCAGGCAGGACACAGTGAATTCTGTTGAGGTTGAATGTATCCTCCTCAATGACTTCTTCGGAAATATTTTGCATCTCCTTCTTTCCCTGAGGGCAGAATTGTGTAATTGTTTAATGCTGATTCCCACTGTTGATAACACACTGAATTGAATGAGTTGGCAGTGGTTATTAGATATTTATCTCATGCTTGTCATGGTTACTCCAGTTCCATTATGAGCCTGGTTGGTCTCTTTTGAGTCCTGAAAGGTAAATGTGAGCGCTGGAGTTCCCCACTCAAAGGATGGCAGGAGGAAAAGCTGAAACACAATTGTAGGAATGGGAATTTTGAAATGCCCTGACCGGGAGCCGGCTGTGGGCAATGAGCATTCAGGGCACATTGCCTTTCTAACCCTCCAAAACTACCCCTGGGAGATCACCAGACACAGAGGCTGTCATTTAGTCCACAATGCAGGCAGATTACCTGTTGTTCTCTGTAGGGTTTTTTCCTGTTTCAATGTCTATTTTCCCTCTTCCTTCCTCTAAACCAGTTTCCTTCATTTTCTCTAAATCCTCCTTTATGTAAACTCTTATGGTTCTCACTTTTGGGAAAGGCTTTCTGAACTTCCTCCTCTTAGTCAATGCACTTTGATGTCCTGTTTGAGCAACAAAATTCCATTTGATTTCATCCCAATTTGAGCACCAGAGATATCTCAATAAACAAACAATTCTATTTAAAAAGCATCAAAATGAAGCTATTTGATCAAAAAACTTGAAACGCTAGAAAGAATTTCCTACTTCCTGATATTGGTACCAGAGATTAAGTGTTTTCTAAGAAAAACTGGGAAAAATAAAAATCATAATCTCTTCTACCCATAGGAAAAACTATTTCTGTTGATCAGAATCTTCCAGTGGGAAAGATTTCATAGTGGTTTCTGGTGTCTACACACCCCACATGTGTTTTGATTCGTGCTGTACCTCCTACAAGCAGTGTGATATCGAGCAGTTCTTTGTACCAGTCAATTCTCTGAGGTTCAGGCTATGCAAGTCCCCCCTAAACCCTGCTTAGGTGAAACGAATTATTTCTTACGTGCCTTTTTTGGTTTTTAGCCTATCAAAGGAAAAGGTGTAATCTGTAGTGTCTAGAGATGGAAACAGCTACAAAGCAGAATCACATTTGTACTGAAGTCCTTCCGATGAGGATTGTGTGCTGCTCCCTACATCTGAGGGGCTGTGCTCTTTAACAGGTGACAAGAGATTATCCCTTAGTCCTGACAGAATACATGAATCAAAATCTGTAGGGGAAATTTATGCAGAGTTTAGAATGCAAACTTGCTTTTAAATGTAACTATAATAAAATAATTTTCTCTGTGTAATGCATTATATGAATTAATATCTAAAGTTTCAGGTATCTTACTCTGAGCTGTGTCCTGTCTGCTTTCCAAGTGCTTTAATGTCCAGATTTCACATAGGAGCCAAAGATAAGAACAAAACTCAAATATGCCTTTGTCAGGAGGGATTATTCCACATTTTGATAGCACTTTACCGGTCTCAGAACATTTGCTACAAAGGCAGCAAAGTTTTACAGGGACTCAACCAACCACTGCCTGTTTGGTTCTACCTCTTCATGACCAGCCCAGGGACAGCCTGTGCAGCATCCAGCACTGGAACAGGCCATCCGAGGAAACAGCTGTCCCCCAGGAGCACATTGCTGGTAGCTGAGATGGAAACAAGTGAGGTTTTGTTACTCTGCTGCTCACAGCCTCCTCTGGTCCTGCAGCTGGTACCCAGAGCAGGATCCCCTCCCCAGCGCTCTGTCCTTGGCATGGCTTGACACGCAAGTGCTGCTCTGTCCCAGGTGGTGGATCATGGAGCCTCTCAGCTCCCTTTTTTCATGGAATCAAGTTCTTTGCTGTAAGCCAACTTCACGCTGGCTTAAACCTCCACGGTGGATAAGCTGTAATCGCTCAGACTGCCCCAGCTGAGAGGTGTAAAGAGCCCTCCTGCTGCTGGCGCTCAATTGACAAATGCGTTGTGCCGTGTCAGGGAGTGTTTCCCTGTCCAGGGAGTGTCCAGGCTCTGGCTGAAATGCGGATGGGCAGTGCCAGCTTTGCTTCAAATGTGGAGCTTCCCACTTTTTACTTAACTGCTTCCTTAAGGAGGTGAGAAGATTGGGCTTGTCTTAGGACAGAAAGGCTTCCTCTTTAACCATGTTTCTCACTTGAAACCTACACTTCCCACCTGCGTTTAGTGCCATGCTTCCAGCCTTTCCCAGACAGTGTGAAATGGATTCTGCATAACTCAGTGTATTTTTTGAAATGTGTCTGACTTGCAAATATTACCAGCCCACTGTTATTCAATACACTTGCAGGCCAGCTACAGCAATGTGGAAACTTGTGTCAAGATAAATGTTGTCTTATAAAGGGAAAAAAAATCAGACTATTTCATTTGCTATAATTGGAAAAAACCCAATCCTTGATCTCTTGATTGATTCTAAAAACATGGATTGCTCTGGGGAAAGCCCTAGAAGATCTGTCCCAAAAGAGGCCTGTGCTCTGGGAGTCCTGGATGGAAAATAACCTGTGAATGTTGTCGTTTGGCCCACCCAAAGGTGTGGGCACACACACTTGGTAGAGATAAGGTGCTGATAAGTTCCTGCATGTCCTCCCCCACTGATGGCCATTTTTGGGCTGTGGCTGTTGAGCTTGACTGCAGAAGTTTTGCTTCTCACTTGCTGGAGCCTAGAAAACCTCCAAGCTGGAGAAAGTTCTTCTCCATGATTTATCTCTGTTTTGGCAACACAAAAGCTCAGAGGTTCTATCGATACTTATCAGTGTTTTTGTTTCATGTCGGGACTTTTTGCTGTCATAGAGTGAATTGTGTGTCCCACTTCAGATTGGGGTCACCTGCTTGGACTGGAGAGTCCTGGCAAGGGACCCTTTTCCTCTCATGCAATGAAAAGGTGGCTGAGCACCAGCTGATGCCTTCTGCCTGGCTTGCAGAAAGTATCTGGAGGCTCTCATTAGGTCTTGAGTATCAAACTAAGACTTGCTTCCATCTCTACTGATGAATTAATGTAAAAAATGCTCATTGAATCTCTTGTGGTGATAAGCATTCATGTGCTTGAGTAATTGTAGCAAATTTTCTTTTCTATTGTGACAATTGTTTATGTTTTAGTTTAAGGGAATACAGGGTAACAGTCTACATTTTGAAAAGCAGTGTTGCTTTTGTTGTGTGACTAAAGCAGTGTAAATAATTGAATTTTTTTTTATATGTCAGCCAAAGCAAGATATCAAGCATTGGTTTGGTGCAATATTTACATTTTGAAATTAGTTTAGAACCACTCTATTGTTTTTCTGCCTAAGTGGAAAAGAAAAAATAGAAAACAAAACCTGAAACAATTCGACAAATTTCTAGACACTGAAAGAAGGGCGAGGAAAAGGCCAGATAAATAAAAAAGACTTGGGATGGTACTGTTTCCTCCCTTAATAGACTTAATTCAGAGTATCTCTAATCAGCATTCATGTTCTGCTCTGGGGGCTGACTCTTCATCTTTCTCCCTAAAGTAGAGCTGTGGTGTTAAGATAGGGCTGGAAGGGAGAGTGCCTTCCAGTAGCTCTTTGGTTTCACATTTTGAATAAGTAAATAAGAGAGCAGAAATGAGACATCAGGATTTTTCTCTCTCACTTTTTATGAGACAGCAAAAAACCCCAGTCCATTGCTCTCAGCCTCCACGGGTGAGGTAGTGTTCTACAGAAGGTTGGATGGGTTTTGAAACAGCCCCTAAGCCTGCCAAAAAGGGAGGAGATGGCCAAGACAGGTCTGAAATCTCTGCCACTGAAGCTGAGTACATGGCTCTGCTCTGAGCTGGTGGGGGCAGCTGCTGGTCATTCAGAACTTCATATTTGTGAAAAGGAGGTTTTAACAAAGGATGCGTATTACAAAAGCAGCTGTTCCAAAGTTTACCCTCTGGACAGGGAACGCTTTGGCAGAACACTTTCTTTCGGAAGAAAGCTGAATCCCTGCCCTGTAACTCTCAGAGCAGTGTGAGAGACGAAGACTTTCTGCTATTCTGCTGTATTTGAAGTCAAGGCTTGACCTGCAGCTTCTCTCTGAGTTTCGGGGAAGGCCAAGGCTGCACCAGCCTCAGCAGAGCCCTGCCCGTGGCCTCTGCTCATCCATTCAGGAAGAAGCAGGAGCCCAGAAGGAGGGAAGGCAAAGCTTTGACAAACCCCTGCTTGTCTGCAGTGCTGTTGTGTTTTGCTGACTTCAGTCATCTCAAGACCTCTGTTAATTTAATGAGCACATTTCACTTGTCACTGCGACAGTTATCCATGTCAGACACCAATAGTCCTCCTTTAATACACATCTGCAGCAGTTATTCTGCTGTCCTTGAAGAAACTCAGACTGAAATATTACTTTGAGAGATGCTTTTAGGTTTTTGATTTTTTTTTGGTTTGGGTTTTTTTTTTTTTTTTTTTGTTGTTGTTGGTTTTTTTTAATAAAAAAGTTGTAGTATTAGAAATGTGTTTCTTTATCTCAGTGATAACATCTGCTTTTGTCATTTTTATGTAAACTCAGCTCTGCCTTGCACATCACCACTGTTCTCCTCTTCCGGAGAAAGCGGCTTCTTCTCTCAGCAGTGGAGCTCTGTGTGATCTAATAGCAGTCACTGAATCCAGCAGTTATGAAAACTGTATCTAATTGTGCCTTTTTCACTGCAGGGAGGGTGGAGAGGATTGTGGTGGTATTCCTACGTGGACATATTTGTTTTAAAGCAGTAGGACTTACAGTAAATGAGTTGGGGGTTATGTGCCAGGAGACCTTTAGTGAAATATATAGACTTGTGAAAAAAAAACCAAAAACAACCCTCCCAAACTTCTGGTAGGAACATAACACTTTCAGCAGGATCCAAATTTTGGTAAAGTTGAAGGAGAAGTTGAGATCTGATGTATTGGGTTAGGCCAGGTTTGGTGGCAGGAGCAGCTTGTGTGAGAAGCTGCCAGAAGCTTCCCCTGTGTCTGACAGAGCCAATGCCAGAGGCTCTGGGATGGATCCCCGGCCAAGGTCAAGCCCACCAGAGAAGGTGGCATCAACAGTACTATGGTGGTTTGGGAAGGAGGGAGGGAATTTGGGACTGAAACTGAGCCTGGGGGAAAGGGAGCGGGGGGAGGGAAGGTGTTTTTGAGACTTGTTTTTATTTGCCATGATTCTGCTCAGGTTTGGTAATAAATTCACCTGATTTCCCCACGCGAAGTCTCTTTTGCCTCTGACAGTAACTGCTGAGTGGCCTCTCCCTGCCCTGCCTGTCATTTTGCCTCCCTTGTCTAGCTGAGAAGAGCAGGGATGGAAGAACTTTGGTGGGCACCTGGCATTCAGCCAGGGTCACCCCACCACACCAAGGGTTTGGGGTTTTTATTTTCAGCAGCCCAAAGCACAAACCTCTTTCCAAAGCCTCATGATGCCTGTTGAAGTCCCAGCCCAGTTTTGTGATATCTTTTCATGTTGCTTCGAAGCTCTGTGGATGATCTCTTGCTGTCAAATCTTAGAGCCCCATCTTTCTGCCGGCAGAAATAGAATAGGGTGTAAAACACTTAGGATTTTGATGGCCCTTCATGTGGAATAGAAAATGTAAATTCATTTCATAGCTGACAAAGAGCTGATTATTCATGTTTCTTAGAAAACAACGATGAACGTCCAAGAATCTTTTTTTACCATTATGGATGACTTTCCTTGTATTTTCACATCGTTCTTTTTTGAATCATGACAAAGTGAGATTAAACAACAAACAGGCCCTGAGATGTCATTTTCTTTCCAATGATTTGCATAGGATGGTGCCCATAAATTATGGAGGCAGTTACTGGATACTGTGAATGCACAAGTACTTTGTGATATAATTTTGAGAAGCATCCTGTGTATTATATCTGCACAATAATGATGCTATTCTATAAAAAAGCTGCTAAACATTTTCAGGCCACTAAACCTTGAGGCAAGGGTGCTAATTTCTTTCTTTTTTAACATAAAATTGAGAAGTTTTATGCTGGATTATATAACACTCTGCCTACCTCTCTTCTTATTTATTTAAACATCGAAACCACAAAAATCCTCCATGTTTTAGACACCCTCCTTTGTCTGAAGCATCTTCTCCATCTGTAAATGGGAAGCTTGGGAAAGATGCTATAAGAAAAGGAGGCCTAATTCTGTTCTGCTGCAAAGACTCCTTATTTATGGCTGCTGTTATTTTGTGTATTTTCCTTCATTACTTCTTGAGGAGGATAGAGGAAGGGGGCAATGTATCATCTCCCAAAGTGATAAAGTGTATATATGCACATAGCCAGGCTTGTCTAACCTTTTTGTTCTCTGTGGTGCAGGAATATTCACTGCTAGCTTCTGCACATTACCTCATCTTGTAGTGCAGAGACCCATTTTTAGTGTGCAGAGCTGGATTCTGTCCTCGCTTTCTTCACATAATTGTCCTTTGCTCTTCCCTAATTTCTTGTCTTCTCAGTACAGTCTGCAGTGGGATGCTCACAGCAGCAAGGTCCTAGCTCCTCTCATGGGTAACTCAGTGCTAAAAGTTTCCCTTTGGCTGAGCAGGTCTTGCCATCAGTTATTCAAATACTCACAAGGGTTTGGGGTCTGGCTGCATTCCTGCTGGTCCTGATGAAGACTGAAATGTTTTCAGTCCTGCTATTGCTGAGAGCATCTTTCCTCATTGTCCAAGTGCCAGTCTGGAATGAGATGTTTCCCCTGGGACCACAGCTTGTCACAGACCAAAGCAGCGGGAATAGAGTTGTGAGGGACAGCAGAAAGTCCCTGTGCTGCATTGGCCACGGGAAATGGATGCTGCTGCATTCTTCAGATTTCCCCCCCACTCCCTGAGGGAATTTCTGCAGCTGCCCTAGCAGCAGTGAAGATTTCTCTCTGCAGCTTCGGGGACAAGGTGTGGCAGATCTGCCCTGGCCAGGCAGTAGCAGCAGTGCCCCAGCACTGCAGGAGCTCAGCACACACTGATTTTCCATGTTCCTGTTCCCTATGCCCCCAGGGCAATCTGGCTTTGTTTGTCCTCGGGAACAGCCCTGACAGGCTGGACATGGGGCTGGTGAGCTGTGGCCCCAGTGGGGCAGACATTGTCCCGGTCTCCTGCCTCACAAGGCAAAGCCCCAGCTGACCTGGGGGCTGAAAAGGTGCCACTGCAGGCACAGGGCTTCTGCCATTCTTTAGGTAAAATCACTCACTCAAATTACCTGTTTTTTCATTATTTGTTTTGTTATCTGTCTACCACAGCCCCAACAAAGAAGAAACTCTTCTAATATTTTTATTTTACATTCTGTGTTCTGGTGGCCACAGCTGGGCAGACCTCAGTGCTCACAAGGATAGATTTTCTAAATGAAGTACTTAAAATCATAAAGGATAAATGTATGAAACCTGAAACCAGTATCAATTACCCTGCTTTTGTTCTTCTCTAGAAATATTTTTCTTATTACATTTAGAATGTAATGATTCCTGTAACAAATTCTAAAGCATATCTGTTGACTCAAGTGCAGAGAATGCTCAAAGTGTCATTAAGTCTTCCATGACTCTTCCTGTCAATATTCAATATTTGGGTAAGTGCAACTCGTGCTGTAAACAAAGCCGTGGTAAATTGGGGGAAAGTAGTGCTTGTATGTCCATAACAGCTTTGCATCCATAGCTTTGCTGTAATCCAGCTCACTTCTTGCTTTGCATTCCCCACACTTATACGGATTTCTTCCATGGGGGTTTCAGGCACTGCACCCTTCTGTATGTGTGGCAAGATTCAGAAGCTGCGAAACCATGACATCAATCCACTTGGTGATCTTCCAGTAAATAATACCTGAGTTCATGGTTTGTTCAGCTCTGTGACAGATCATCCTTTGGGTTTATAGCTGCTTGCCAGCCTGGTGGGTAGAGGGGTAAATCTGTTCACTTGGGAGCCTCCAGCCTGGCAGCACCTCACCTGTGCGTGATGCTCAGAGCCTGGCAGGGAGAGATTGCTCCAGTGATTCCCTGCTTCTGGTAGCTGTGACTGGGGATTTAAGGAAGTACCAGGCTTTCTTTACTTGCCAAACCTTTTGGTTCCATCACACTTCTGGCAGTGATAGGTATGTTAATTATAATTTTTTCATGTAATGGATAGAGCCCTAAAATGTCAAATTGTGAGCAGATTTGTAGATTAGGTTTAACTTTTAATGCTTTTCCATATACAGATATATATTATTTCTTTATTGGCAATCTTAAATCATTGTTGTTGAAGAGTTAAATATCTAGATTTTATTATTTTTTCCCCCTCCAAGAGAATCATCATCACAGCATCTTGCCCAGCTGTCAGGATATGAAGATGTTTTCTCCTTATAAGTCTCTTATATAGTTACACGATATGAAGGAATGGAGGATATAAAGATTTCATCTGTATTCTTTTCCATAACTTAATTTATATCTCTTAATTTTTCAAGGAGGGAAACTTCCCCACCTGTGAGGAGAAAAAAGAGGTAGACTATGAAACATTGTTCTTAATGGCAGCAATGAAAGTGTTCTGTGATTTGGGATGTTAGAGCAAGTCTGCTGGGAAATGGATTAGTAGGCCAGGAGAGGGTATTGTGATCAAAGTGCATAGTAAATTAATTTACCTCGCACTCCTGCAATTTATCACATAGATATCACCTCTACATGTGTAAAGATATATGAGTATGGATGTGATATTGCTCTAGTGCTTTTATCTTATTCCTGAACCTAAATAATTTAACACTCCTGCTTTAACCTTATTGAAATATTAAAACCCTGCCATTCCTTAGATTTGCTTTTGTTACAACTGTTACATTACATTTTTGTGTCATTATGACACCCGTTGGCAACTGCAGCCCAGACAGGTCTTTGGCTGTTTGAATAGAAAGCAAAGCTGTTTTGGGCTGGTAAATGCAAAGAAATTTCATGATGAACAAGGACATGCTTTATAAAGTAGGAGGAATGACAGATTCACTGACATCAGGAGCCTTTTTAAAAAGAAGTTTTTCATTTGCTCCCTCTTGCAACTTTTGGCTTGTAGTCATTTCCCATCTCTAGAGCAGTTCTGAGTGCTTTTTCAAGTTGCACTAGTTATGCTGCACAATTAGATTGGCTCGTAAACACTTCATTAAAATATCTACTTCAAAGTAAGATGAAAGAAGGCTTTCAGAGGTTTTGATGGAGAATGGAACAAAATAAAGATCCACCTGTTGTTGAAGGGCCTCGAGGTCGGGGAGTGGAGGTGGTGCAGTGAAGTTGGGCATGGGGAATTCACACCTATGTCCTGGCCTGAATTAAGTGGGGGGAGAGTTGCTCTTTGCTACCCTTGGGCCAGGGTAGTGCTCTGACAAGGGGCTCTGCTGTCTCTGTGCCTTTGACCAAAACCTGCCTCGTTCCTTAGCAACTCTTTCCCATCAAAATCCCAAGCGGCTCCTCCTCAGAAGGCTTCATCTGTACAGAATGTGTGCTACCAGGTTACAAAAAGATTCCCTCAGAAAAGTCCCAATTATCTCAGTGCCTGTGCTCAATTCAGTGAGGGTGAGCTGGTCCCTGCTGCTCCTGGAGCTGGCAGAGGGCTGCAGAGAGAGGATCTTCCCCTCTCCTGCCATTCCACAGGAATCATTTCCAATGATTCCTTGGCTCCTGTCTGCAGAGCCACCAGTTTCTTTAGAATCCCTTTATTGCCTGCGTTCCTCTAATTAATTACTTATCTCCAGGTCTTTTAAAAATCTGTTAATTGGTGTATGTAGCTGTCTGTTTCCCCTAAAGTCTGAAACCATTTTATGCACATCTTATCTGAGTGTACAATCAGCTAAATTAATACTAATTACAGTTTCCGAGGCTCTCTTGAATTAGTTTCCTGAAGGGAGAAAAGTTTTCTTGATGTTTATTTACAAGTAGAGGTCATGAATATCCCTGTATTAATCTTTTTTGATTACTAACACCTGATAACTCAGATTGCTTCTTCTTAAAGTATTTTTGGTTCAATTAATTTGCCTTTACTGCTGGATCTAACACACATTCTGCTGTAGTAAATCACCTGCTAATGAAAGTACATCTTTTTAAATCAGTTCAGACTTGCCTTGTTAAACTTCTGTTTGGGGAAAAAAATGTACCTAAAAATACAGAAAATGCAAGTAAAAAATGCAGTTACTCAGATAATTAATTTTAGTTGAAATTTTTCAAGTGAAATACTGTGACCTTTAATTTTTTTTCAGCGGGTTTGACCATCATCTGCAATTATTTTTATAATTTTTTAGCATAGAACTATTAGTGTTTCTTGTAGGTTTTTCTGTTTATTCGAGTCTCAGAACCTGTACTGTCAGTATGAAAATATGACCCAAGGAAACCATGAAGTGTTTTCAGAAGCTCAAGGAATGATGAGCAAATATTGTAACTCGGACTCCAAAACTTCCGAGAAAAAGGTGATGGAAGAAGTTGATCGTCTTGTACAGGAGAAAAATCTTTCCAAAACAAGCAGCTGGCCCTCGGTTGAGCTTTCATCATCCTGTTGCTCCATCAGCACGATGTAGGCACCAAGTAAGACCACGTTGATTCAGTGGCATTCCACCAGCATTGCCCAAAAGACTCGGGGCAGTCGATAACTCTTCCAGGGTTATGCATAAAAGCAGCTTTAGACCCTTTACCAAATAAAATTAATTGATGGCTCATGTGAGGGATTTCAGATGAGCCAAATGACCCATCAGAGAAAGGAGTGAATGCTTAATCAGGACACTTCATCTCAACCAGGGCAAAATGAATCTCCTCCACTGAGGCAGAAAATTTGTCATGGCAGCTTTTGTTCAGGTCCTCAAGAGGGAGTGTGGTGTGTGACTGGGTCTGCAGGTGGCAAGGAAGGGTTTGGGTAGTCAAAAGGGAAGAAGGATGCAGTGATCTTAAAGAAGAGGCCAAAGCTACAGAAGCACTTTGCAATGTGTCAGACTCTTCACAAATCAACATACAGTGGGATAAAAAAAAAAAAAAATTAGGAACTTAGACAACTAATAAACTGCAGATATATTGGGTAGTTTTTTAGGTTATAAACTTCATTTACCAGTGTAATCTAGCTATTCAAATCTTAATATCTCTAGTGCAAATCCTAGTGATGCCTGCACAAAAACCAGCACCTGTCTCCCTGGTGTCCATGATATCTGGCTTTTTCGTCTGATACAATATATTACAACAAAATTCTTCTCTTGTCACAGCTGTAGCAGGACTCATCATTGTGTCAAATCTCAGTTTTCAGTGTTTTCCTCTGTAAATAATTTCACCCTGCCTGTAACTTGAGTATTGTCTTCAGCTTGTGTCATCCTGACCGTGTCTGAATCATGCTGCATGAACCATGTGAGATGAAGTCGTTGAAGTTTATATGTGCAGCCAGAAGTCTTATTAAGGTGCTTGTTTCATGCTCTGATTATTTCCACCTTCTTTTGTTCTTCATAAGTTTTGTTACACTGTGCTGGTGTCTGATTGTCCTTAGCCTGTACCTTGTCTTCCCTCTGTCCTGGTATCCCCTTTGCTATTGTATCAGCTGTAAACTACCTGTTTTGATTTTTTTAATAGTATTTTTTGTCTGTTCCCAGCAGATTTATTTCCTGTTTGTTGTGTTGCACTTGCTTTCCTGTGTGCCTTGCACTGGGCAGGTTTTCATGTTGTTTATTTCCGCAGTACTTTCTGTACCCTTTCAAAGCACCAAGCCCCTTTGGCATTAGCTGCTGTTGGGATAGGGGATTAGGTGCAGCAACTGGCCTAATATTCTATAATAACTTATCCATTACTGCAGAAAGAAAGATTATCTAAAGAAAGTCTGTCTTCAAAAGCCTGTACTTAGGATAACAGATAAATTATTCTTAAACTCAGGTGACTTCATCTGATCTACAAAGACATCTCCTGGGACAGAGTGGTTTAGGTACCCAAATGCAGGTTTGTGCTTTCTGTGGATTTCAGCCATGAGTTTTCAGGCACTTAGTTTAAAAGTTGCCATCAGGGTCTCATTTCAGTGGGTCTTAGTTCTCTGAATGTCCCCCTCTCATAAAATGATTCTAGGCATGTCCACCCAGTGCAAAGGAACACAGATGTGTCCTAGCTGGAGCCTGCACCAGCTCCAGAGCCAGCACAGGTGCATCACTGTGTTAATTTGGTACCCTGCTTCCCAGGCTGGGCTGCTTTGTGTTGCTTCAGTACCTCATGTGTTGATTGCAAATCTGCTTTCTGCACTCAGGTGTTCAGAATAGCCTATTTTTAAGCTATTATATCATCTTAGGGGCTCATAAGACCAAAATTCAGTATTTTAAGCATTATCTTAATTGCACACATTTGTGTTCATGCTATGTTTCTCAGATTTTGTTAATGAACTAAGTTATCAGCAAAAATTATTAGCAGGTGTAGCTAAAATTTTATATTGATTGACTCACTTATGCCTGTGGCTATGCATAATATGGAGCGCCCTGGTTTATTAATCTGAACCAAATTTTACTCTCTGAAAGAAGGAAGATGTTATTAAAGTGAAATATATGTGTACAGCCAGGCTATTGCCTTACAAACTGTGGTGATAAACCCAAGGCTTAGGTAATCCTGAAAATATCCCCTGTAGAGAAGGACATGCATTTGTTTATAATAACTCAGGGACTTAGAACAGGATTTCTGCTGGCATTTGTAGCCCATGCCCTGGCAGCAGTCAGCAAACTCTTAATTAGCATCTAAACCTAACTTTAGGGCCTCAAGGGTGACCTTCAGTAGAAGGGAGCAATCAGACACTTTTAATTTCCTAATTACTGAGTGGGGCTAATGGATGCATGGCGACATCAATTCCACAAAAACTATTCTTGTTCCTCTTGGGTTCCTTGGACTCCTTTGTGCGTATTGATTGCATCTCTGCCCTGAAAAATGTAAGGCAGTGTGAAATAAAGCTATTTTGGCTTGAGGGGTTTCAAGATCAACACTGTCACTGTGTACAGGGTGATTTAAATGTGATATTCCAAACGGAGGGCAAGGTACTGTGCTCATCTCCACTGAAATAATAATTATTATTCCAGTGCTCTGTTTTTAAGGAAATAAATGTGAAATAGGGATTTTCCTCAGAGCTGAAGGGCTTAAATTGCTCCAGTGAATAGCATGCATTATGCCAACAGTTAAGAGCAGCAGCTGAGGTCACTGGGCTTTTTCAGCCTGGAGAAGAGGACATTGAGGGGAGACCTCAAAGCTGTCTAAAACTTCCTCACAAGGGAGAAAGTGGAGGGTCAGGCACTGAACTCTGCTCTCTGTGATCAGTGACAGGACCCCAGGGAACAGCTGGAGCTGTGCCAGGGGAGGTTGGGGCCGGCTATCAGGAAAAGGTTCTTCCCCTAGAGGGTGCTGGGCACTGCCCAGGCTCCCCAGGGAATGGGCACGGCCCCAAGGCTGCCAGAGCTCCAGGAGCATTTGGATGATGCTCTCAGGCCCAGGGTGGGATTGTTGGGGTGTCCTGGGCAGGGCCAGGAGTTTTCTGTCTCCGCTTGAGCAGCTCAGCTGCTGGTTTATATTATATATAAAACAGAGTGTGTTCACAGGGTGTCCCTTATCGCTGCCCACCGACCCAAGTGACTCAGGGCAGGTGCAGAGCCAGCAGCCTCTGGGGTTCAGACCCTGCTGCTGCCATGGATCAGGGACCTGGCGTTGTATTCAGAGGCCACACCATGAATTATTTCCTTTGCAGCACTGGGATACAGGGTCCTGCATCCCCCTCTAGTTTTCTACACCTCTTGTTAACATAGCTCAGGCTTGGGTAGTGACCTGGAACCAAGTAATTGCTGTGCATTAAAGAACATATATTTATTGGTGTAAAATGCCAGTAATTATGCCATATAGCAATTATACCAATCCAAAAATTGTTCATCTCAATCAGTTTGACATGTGATGTCTTTAATACTTTTCACCAGTTTTGCATTATGAAGAATCATAAATAAGGGCTTGGTCTTTCTATGTCATCTGCTAATGTTTGTGCTTTCCTGTGTCCCTCCCCTTTATTTGTCCCCGATGGAAATTTAGTATTTAAATTGGTTGAGTGCCCTTGATTCCCTTTGCTACTTTTTCTGGTCTCTCTCTTTTTCCCACTCTGTCTTTTTTAGGGGGAGTATCTTACATCATACTAAAAAAGAGCAAAACTTAACTATATTCCTTCTGCACTATTTTTTTTCCAAAACTATTGTGTTTCTAGCTCCCAAAGTGTCAGATGTTATGGCTGAACTATCATTTTTTTTCCAATCTGACATTGTTTACTTTAGAAATAGCTTGGAGAAGGTAGAGCTGACTTATGACTTGAAGTGGAATTGCATCTGTTTTGTTAATTCTTGTATCATTTAATGATTTTTCCCCTTTAAAAAGAAAAAAAAATCAAACCACAAAAAAACAACTGAAAAAATCTATTGAAATGCAGTTCAACAAATGAAAATAACAATTAATGTTGGCCTTCAAAGCGAAGCAGGGGGAGTTAATGCTGGTATTCCCTCCAGAGCCCAGTGCTATTTTTCTTCCTTTGATAATACCAACAAAGTGGAAGCAGCTTGGGCAGATTTGTGTGGGGAGGTGTAAAAATTGTGGGAGTGTGGAAACAGCAAAATAAATTTATCTTCATCCCACTACAGTGTGTCATTGCAGCTGTTTATTTCAGTGGTTGTTCCACATAAAATGCCAGAGCAGAGCCGTTTTCTCTGCTGCCTCAAACTGGCTGCAGCATTGGGGTGTTTTCAGGTAATGGGCCAGCAAGGAACAGTGAGCCTGAATGCTGCCCATGTGCCTCGGACAGATGCAGGTCTTGCTTCTCCACCAGAAAACAAAATCCTGCTGCCAGGATCTGTGCCTGTGCACAGCAAAAAAAGTGAAAAGCCTCTGAGGAGGAGCTTGAGGTTGGAGGATGCTCTTTCCTCACAGATTTGAAAAGCCACATCCCGTAATTTTTTTTTTCCTGTGTCCCCATTTCTGAAGGGAGCAGTGGGACAAATGCTGAAAAGGATTCCCCTGTTTCTCAGCTGCCTTCTCCCTCTCACTGGGAAAGTGCCACAATGAGTCACTTTTAAAAACAAGAGGTGACTCCAGGAGTGTTGCTGCTGTTGTTGACTGCAGAGGGGAGGGCTCCAGCACCCCCTGATGAGCCAGCATTCCTGCTCTGCAGGGCTGTGTGTTTTGGCTCCAACATAAGTTAACACTGCTGTTTTTTCCAGGACTTCCATGGCACTTGAGTTCTTGCATTGCAAAGCGACCTCACCATCTGCTCCCAGGTTCTCATCATACCTGGCCAGAGACAAATTTTCAGCTGAGGTGTGACTCTGGATAGAAAGAGGAGACTTTGGACAATTAAATAAATACATATTCTTTGGTGTTTATTAAAGCTTAGTAACTCTCATATTTAAATAGAAAAATAACTGTTGTAAATGCAATTTTTTTCCTAAAGTTCATCTGCTGCTATATGTGATTCTGGTGCTCCTATACTTAGAAATGCTTAACATAAATTATGACCTAATTAACATTTGCATGGTAATGTAGACTTCCTACAGCTTATTCTCCTAATTAACACATGACAAATGATCAAGAATTAATATTTTATTGAAACATAACTTGTCCAAGAAAGCTCATTAATGCTGTGGAAAACATTCCATTCCCTTATAGTTTTACAGCTGAAAAGTATTCTGTTACAGTTGAGACTATTATGTAATTTTGTCATTAAAATTATTTGTTATTAGAAAAATTATTGCAATAAGGATGAGTGGAGGTGTTTCACTTTTTTCTGAGGTTGTGTTACAAATAGATGAATACTTGCCCTGACATGATCAGCAGGGCTAATTAGGGCTAGGGGGAGTTTGGGTTGCTCTGTCATTCCTCACTGGACCACAGTCATCTTCAAACAGGTGCAAAGAAGTGCAAAACCCAAGCGCTGTCCGTCTGTGTTTGTTTGCAGTGTGACAGTACCAAAGGGCAGTGTCTGCTCTGTGCAGTGCTAGGAGCAGATTCCAGGTGAGCTCCAGGGAGACCAATCTCAGCACACACAGGCACCAGCCTGGGCCCTCCAGCTGCTGGTGCCTCATTCGCTCTGTATTTCACGTTTTCCCCTTTTTAATGTTGCAAAACATCCTTGTGTTTATCCCTGCTGCAGCGGGGTCAGGCTTTGAGCAGGACCCTGCTCTCTGTCCTCACCTTTCCCAGGGAGATGTGTTGCCTCTTTGAAGGATATGAAGGTCTGAGCTCCAATTTCCCACCTTAAATGGATGGCAAAGTACAGCTAAAACAGAGAGCTAACACTTCAGGAAAAAAAATGCTTTCTTTAGGTCTGCAAGAGAAGAGCCTGACGACTTTAGCAAATGTGTATAAGCTAAGGATAATTAACACTTAAATAATAATTAGCTGCTAACTCATATAACCAAGAAACTGAAGTTCTAAATCAAGGTTGTAATTAGGGTTACATGATCAATGCAGCACACAAATCCAATGAGCTAATTCCTTGAGTTCACAGTGATTAAGAACTGGCCATTTTTGCTGTATCTTTTCAAGCATTTCTATTTCTGGGCACTGCTTACCCAAAATTTGAATACAGCTGTGTTTCCTTAGGCTGCAATAGTAAGTTTGGTTACACTTATGAAACTCCAAAAATTTAAAATATTCAAATGAAAACAGATTTTCTTCTGCTTGAATCCCCATGTAAATAATTTCACTAAAACAATCGGTATCCTTTTGCAGGAATGTAAGTCTCTGTTGTTTGGCCATCAGATACATCTCTACAGGCTCCACTTGCTCCATTTCTTTTAGATAATATGTCATCATTTGTTCACTGAGCAATAAATCCTTAGTGATTAATCAATCAATACCTATTGGTTTCAGAAGGAATCTTAGCTGCTTGTGAAATACAGGCTCTGCTCTCTAAGGAAAGAGCAGAAAACATGCACATATTAGACTAACATTTGCTTTGTTTTAAAGTCAAATTAATTTTGCCTTGCCTGAAGCTGAGAAGGAACTTAATCATATAGAGAGTCTGTAATAAATCCTGCTTGACATATGGTATTTCCTTATGAGCTTCTGAGAAGGAGGGGGACGCAGCAGACACGGTGTTCAGGGACAAAGGCCTGGTATTTCTCGAGCACCAGCTGAACTCCGACATTTTGGATTTGCTTTTGTACTCGAGTTGTGTGTGCTTTTCCTGGAAAGAGCTCCTGACTCAGTTTTGTTGCACATGGCTGCTTGGCACAACTCTCAGGTGCAGGCGCAGTGCAGAGACGTGAATCTGAAAAATCTGCTTCATAGATTGTCAGTCAGCTCATCTCCATGGTATGAGTTCAATGCCTAAGGTGTGAGCTTTATGGCCATTTTTTTTATAAAACCCTGAATATTTATCTAAGTTACTCATAACCTTTTAAATTCAACCAGCAGTAAAGATATTTGGGTCTATATTTTCAGTTCGGAGGCTGTGAACATCTATCTCAGCAGCTCAACACGCCCAAACTTCTACAAACTGTGGTCACCAGTGTGATTGGTCTGGCTGGGGAGTCTGTTGTCTCCCTCAACAAGTTAAAAACACAGGCCAAGAATATGGGGGATTTTGGACCAAAGGGAATGACTAGGTTTGTATCTGAATGGTGGCATAATGTAGCATGTCATCTCAACTGTCAAATGAGTGCAGCAAGGCTGAGGATCCCTGTGTGCCATCCTAGCACTGCCTTCTCAGGAGAGGCCTTAGTGAGCACTGGGTGTCACCCATTTGTTTCTTTAATATTACGATGAACTGAATGTTGCAGAGTTGGATCTTTGACTCTCTTGTTAAGGGTAACTGTTAGACGAGTTCTCTTTGTCCGGGATGGGAGTGCAAATGGAAATTGGTAATATTGATCTGGCACCAGAGATGTATTTTCCAGCTGAGTGTGGAGCATATCATCCCTTTGAAGTTCTCTTTCTTGTTTGGCTATTTTTCCTTTGTTCTAGTTATTTTTTATGTTCTGGGATTGATGCCCACAATGCAAAGAGAACTGAATGAAAAAACCCTTCAGAAATATAGCAGTTCATGCCTATTTACATTCTTCTGTTCTACTTTAGAGATACTCAAACACGTTTGACCCTGAAAAAAGGTTTCCTTTAAGGCTTTTGATTCACTGTGACATACTATGTGTGTCTGCATTATGCAGGTGCCATCACAGCACTTGCCCTCTACTGTACAGCTGGAGGAGTAAAGTAATAACACAAAATTTTATGTCAGTCACTTCAACTGTAGGTGACCCTTCAGTGCTCCCAAAACCCAGATGTGCATATTTTTTTTCCCATGAACTCCATAGGAAACAATAGAAGATTGTTTCTGTAGAGGAGTAACAAAGCTGATGGGAGGACTAAAGCATAAATCATATGAGGAGTGGTTGGTGGTGTTTAGCCTGGAGAAAAGGAGGCTCAAGGGACCTCATTGCTCTCTACAACTCCGTGAAGGGAGGTTGCAGCCAGGTGGGGCTCGGTCACTTCTCCCAAGCAAAAAGTGACAGGACTGGAGAAAATGGCCTCAAGTTGTGCCAGGGGAGTTTTAGATTGGATATTAGGAAAACTTTCCTCACTGTAAGGGCTGTCAAGCACTGGAATGGGCTTTGGGAATTGGTGGGGTCACCGTCCCTGTAAGCATTCAAAAAATGTGTGGATGTGGCAGCTGAGCGTGTGGTTTATTGATGAACATGGAGCTGCTGGGTTAACTGCCAGTGGCCTGAATTCAAAAGAAAATATCTTGAATGTCTTTGATCTATGACAAAAGGTCAAAAGTCTGAGATGCAGAAGATATTGCACATCACCCATGAGTCTGGGGATGGCAGAAATGTCAGTCAGGCTCCCGACTATTTTGCAGCAAGAGAGATTTTATGTCTCCTATGATCCTAAATCCTCCAAACGCAGAGCACTCTCACTCTTGTGTCCCTCGGTTTCTTCAGACATCTGAAGGGTGACTGTAACTTGGCCTACTGATTGAAAGGAATTGTGAATAATTAACTCTAGGCTTATATGGTTATTTTGGATTGGACAGGCTCTGATCTGTACTGGTTACTCCGATTTTTTTTCCCAAAGGTTGGAAAGTCAAACACCTTGGAATGATTTTATTTCTTTTACACAATAAACAGCAATGTTTTGTCTCTCTGCATTGTTGTATCCTAATTCCATTAGATCTGCAGATAAACCCACAGCCCTGACTGCCTCAGAAAAGGTTTTACTTTCTTCCAGCTGCTTGAAGCAAAACGTATTTGCAAATAAACAGGGAGTTGTTAACTGTGCCCTGTAAGAAATGCTGGTCAGTGCAGTGAGGAAGCCGCTCTTCCAATTTGTCTGTCTAAATCCAATTAAATGCTGCAAGACTTGCCATAACAAACTGCTAAATTGTCACTGTCATCTACTGAAAGAGACACCTCACGTTATTGGAGGCACTGTTCATTTCCTGCTGGCAGATAAGGGATCTGTCCTCCTGTCAAGTGTCAGTGGCTGTCAGGCGGTGCTGGGATGTGCCCGGACTCCAGAGCGCGCACAGAGAGTGCTGCGATGGCACTTTGACTTGTTCTGCTGCTTGGCCTTGCTGCTTCAGGGATGCACTTACATTTTCAGCTTCCCAAAGAATTACTTCAGGTTGTACCAAGTGGGGTAATTCTTCAGGGGAAAAGCAGAGTGGGAGCAGGAATTTAAAGGGGAGAAGTTTTGGCTTTGGTTATTTTTGTGCGACAGGGCACAGCTCTGTTCCCTGGCCATGGTGAAGGAACAAGCTGGGGTTTTATCATTTTGGGTCTCTCTGCAGGAACTGGCAATCACAATGTCATTTTATTCTCTCCACTCAAACTTGTGCTTTGTACTGAATATCTCCATTTCCACAGACCAGCACAAAATTTAAATGGAGGGAGAGAAAACACAAGTCTTTTTTTTGTTGTTGAGTTAGCTGTAAATACATCATAGGACAGTCTTTTCTTGTTGAGAACAGACGCCTTGCTACCTGAATTTGGTCTGTCTCTAGCATTGAACTCTCACTTGTTTTGCCTTTTTGCTTCTCATTCCTTGTTTGAAATGGGAAGAGCCCACCAGAGGCTGTTTTCAGCATTAATTACTTGGCATAATTTGAGATACTGAGGAAACTTGTGGTAGTTCAGACACTTTATTTTGGGCTGCTGGCTCTCTTATTGATTGATGTTGCTTTTTCCTTCTTTCTGTCCTCTGCCATCCAAAGCATCTGGAAGCAGCTGCCTGTGTGCCAGGCCATTACTGAGGGGAAGTGGCTGTGCACTGATGCACATGAGCATTTCTTTCTGACACGTTTGGCTCTAGTGCCGTTGGAAGGCAGTATTTTGGCTGCTGGTGCTGGTATTTACATTTAGAGCTGCACTGTCAGTTTGCTTCATGGCTTGGAGACTTGAGATTGTCCATCCTCAGACCCAGCATGAGTGTTGGAGACCCCTTCTGCTCCTGCCCCTCGCGAAGGGATTTCTTTGCAGTGACTCATCCAGTCACAGAATCAAAATGTTTATGGTGCCTGTGCCTTGGCAAGGCCGTCTGCAGTGCCCCGAACACAAATCCATCAAAGAGATTGTTGCAGGGCAGCCATGTGTATTAACTCTATTTATCAGATAATTAATTTTGGTAGCAGGGAGAAGGGATGACCATAATTTACAATGCAGTTCGGGGCCACGTGGAAGGAAGAACAACTCTCTAGTATTGTGGGCTGCAAATGGGAATTTTAAATACACCTTAGTATTTCAGTGAATATACTAAATACATTAGGTAACCTTCTAACCAGAAGGTCATCTTTGTAACAGGGTAGTCCAGTTCATGTCCTGTTTCTGGCAGGAAAGGATTGATTTCCCCCTGTATGTGTTTCTTCGGTAAGAGATGGGGTTTGAGTTTTTGTCTGGGATGTTTTTGGCATTTTAGTGTGGTATAAATCTCAAGAGGCAGTGTTATTGGTTCTCTGGCAGCAGTCATGTTTTAATATTTTTTAAACAATATGGTATTTATAGGCCAGCAAAAAGATTTGAACAATTTTAAGCCACAAATACTGCTTAGACCAGGAGATGTGGAAATAAACTGTCCCAGGCAGGGCCTGAAACCTATAAATGTATAATCAGCCCCACTGCCATTTCCTGGATGCATTTTGTTGCTGAATGCCCTGCCAGGGCCTGTGAGATGACTTCACCTTGGTTTTCCTGCCCTTTGCCAGGAGAGAAGGAGCACACATCATCTGTATCTTCTCAGAGCACTTGCAGTGCTTCTGCCTTCCACCCCTCAGCAGCCATGCAGAGGCAGGGGGAACACTGATCCTGGCTGCCTCTTTATTCCCTCAGTGCTGTCAGACCGGGCGCTTCCGTTTGACAAAATACGTACAACATGCAAAATTTCATCTATGTTTTTTCATAATTGGGGTGACCTCTTTTATCAATAGCTCAATAGCGAGCAGGTAACATCTGTTAAAATTTATTCTCCTTCCCTGCAGTTTCCTTCCATTTTCTACAGTTTCTAGCTGGAGGGGAGAGAAACAAACTAAGCATTCAGTTTTATTTTCCAGTTCAGCCTCCCCTGCACTCCTGCAAGCAAAGTGTGGGTCACACTCCAAACACCAGATAAATGGCTCATTTTACCTCATCTCTGAGTGAAACAGTCCTGCTCCCTTTCTTCTGCTGTTACGACGTGTTTGGTGTTGTTCCATTTGCAATATTTGTCGCAAGTTCCACTCTGATGACCCCCGCGATCCTCTTGGCAATGTCTGCGAGTGGTGTCATTATAGTACAAGAGGGAACCAGCAAAATTCCCTTTACTGCTGCATGACTCTCTGCAGAAATGCCAATTCCTTGTAACACGGTGCGTTGTTAGTTTGCCCTTTATTTTATCTTGGGTAGTTGCACCGACTTTTGTAAGCAAGTTAAAGGAATCAAGGCTTACACCAGTTAGTGATTTAAACCGAAAATTTGACTGTGTCCTGGGAAGTGAGACACTCTTCCAAAATGATATCAGAATTTGAGCTGGTTAAAATGTGAGATTTCAGGGTTTTTTCCATTTTTTATATTCTAGTTTTCAATTTTACAGTAACTTTTTACAAGTGAGTGGTGGTTCAATATTTCGTCAACTCATCTTTCATGTTGTATCTTCTCCCATGTTGTTTTGAAAATCATAATTGCCTTGCAGTGACCAGATCACAGTCCCGTTTATCAGAGCAAAGTGTCAGCTTTGAGCTGCAGTGAAGGGTTTGACACGTATACCAAAATCAAACATTAAGACATGTCCATGGTAAAGGAGTGCAGGGTGTTACTGCCATCACGATGGACTGGGTGAGAATAAGAAGAACCATGTAAATTGTAAAACACATCGCATTCTTTTAATACTACACTTATAAACACCTACATTTAATTTTTTAACATGCCTAATTGGAATACATTTTATTCCACAATATCTTTGTTGAAGTTTATATCGAATCAGTAGGATTAGTAGAAATTTATTTTTTTAGCAAATACCATTGGATCCAAGACCCTACAAACAAACAACGTATCCTAAGGGGGGAAAGGCCCTTCAAGGCAATCAGGTCCTTATCAGAAACTCCATAAGATTGGTGCTAAACACACTTTCTATTCTTGCCATCTCTTTCTCAATCAACCTCTACTGCAGGGGAGAGGGAAAGAAGAGCTGTTCTTTCCTAAAGCCCTTTCATGATGCTCTGAAATCCAAGACACAATCAAGTCTTTATATCCTAAGGAAGTGTGTGGTAGATGTCAACCTAAATTAATTATTTTAATATTACAATGAATTATTTATGGGCATATTTTTGAGATTGATAATAATCGGTCAAAGATGAAAAGTTTATTTCACTAAGTAGTGTTCCCCCAGAGACAGGACCAAATGGGGCAGCTGGGTTGGGGCCCCCCAGTTTGGAGGGAAGATTGAGGGGGACATAGACCTGCCTTGCCAAGGCACAATGTCAGGAGAAACAACCAATGTGGAGCTGTTCAGCATGTCCTGGAAAGTTGGAGCTATGAGCAGGACACTGGTTCTAAAGGAACTTTTGTGCTCTTGAACATCTCCAGTGAAGGGCTGTGGATTCGTAGGTTGTTTACTCCCATGCCAACAACCACACAGGTCAGCTCTGGTTGTCACCAGATCCAGACTGTTACTTCTGAAGAACTGAATGAAATTTCAATGATATGGACAAATACTTTTGAGATTGGTTTGCAACAGGTTTATCTTGTTTCCAGAGCCACTTAATCTCAGATTATCTAATGTAAAAGATTAATCTTCTCATTTTTCAGTTTCTCCTGGCATCCTATGTCCAAGCTTCCTGCAAGGAATGTGGATTTTAGGGTGTCATACTGTCATGGAGAATGCATGCATAATGTATTAAACCTGTTCATAAGCAAATACTGGCTGATATTTACCAACATTCGCTTTGTATCCAAGCCAGTCTTTTCAGCTCAATTTATATTGATCTTTCAGCCTGATTTCCACCTTTCCCCATCAGGTTTTTTTGAACCACTGACCTTTATTTTGTCCTCTGGAGCTGTAAGAATGACTGAAGTGATGCTATTAGCTTGCTCTTTAGAAAGTTGATGGTGACAGTGGCAGCTTTTACTTCAGGCACATAGAAGTCTACAAGTGTGTGACTGATATTCCCATACTAGTTTAATCTCTCAGGTCAATTCCAAAAAGAAGGAGCAGTTAAACCAAACACTTTGCCCCCCCCAAAATGAGAAGAGTGTGCAATAGAAGCCTGTTGGTAGAGCAGGTATCTCTGCTGCCTTTTAGAGCTTCTTATTTCAAATGACATGGAAACCACAGCTTTACACTCAGATAGGGAGCACAGAGGTTAAAATTCAATGTGATTGAATATTATCCCACTTGTGGGGGTGTCAGGAATTGTAGCTGCACCCTGCAGAACGAGAAGGATCTTCTTGACAGGACAGCCCCTAAATCCCAGGGCTGTATTCCCTGCCTTTGAGGTGAGATTCACTGATGTTTGCACACATCTTCCAGCTTGGCACTTGTGGCTTTAAGGACTGTACGAAATATTTATGTGCTGTGCAAATGGCACTGCCTGGTTACTCTTGGATACCTTTTGTGGTACAAGGCTTGAATCAGAATTACGTGAAGGCTGAGTCACAACCCGTGAAACAAACTCCTCAAAACAATCCCATTTTGTTCAAAGAAGCTGGTCCTTTAGTTTGAGGCTGGTGGAAACTCCTAATTCTGTCCATTTCCAGAGGGACTGTGCTTTTGTCTGGATTTGCTGTATCAGGAGAGAGATGAATGCTTGGCAGTGTTTTGTGACAACATAAAAACCACTTCTTGGTTGGCATATTCTGTATTCTTAGATCTACTCCAGAGGGAAGAGCAGGTCACAAAGACCATCCTGCTGGTTTCTAGCTGAGTCTCCCACAACGTAGTTTTCAGTTAACTGATGAAGAATCACACTCTGCAAGAATTATTTTGGGTTTTTTTATGAAGGGATAATTCCCTTTTTCTCCTGGGAGCTGAAAATGCTGAGCGTGTCACTTGTTACATTCGGTGCTTTAGAGGACTGGCTCTAAAGGTGACAGAAGTATATATTAAGGTTAATTTTAGGTGTAAAGACCCATAGAAAGAGGCTAAAAATCATGACACTGAGATGATTATCTCAGCCCCACAACACTCCTTCAGCACCTGCCTAACTTCTACATCTTCTGAGGAAACTGGAAGCAGGGTCACACCTACAGATATATATGTGGGTACATAAAGATACAGAAAGATGCTAACCAAAAATTTCACTGGATGTGCCACTCTATTGGCAAATGTTTTATTGTTTCAAATCTGGCTCTTGGACTTTGGCTCTTCCCTCAACCAATCGAAGCCCTGCCTAAAATTATCTGGTTTTGTGGTAGTGTTTTGAGTTAAATTTCTGAGTTATGTTTTCTCCTTGGAAGAATTTATTGCTATTATTATTATTATTATTATTATTATTATTATTATTACTTTTTTTTTTAATTTTTCATGCTGTGAATTATTTCCTGCAAATCCTAAGGTGTTTTCTTCTTTGGAGCCCTGCAAGATTGATGGGCTTGTTGTCATTTGAGAGTAATGCACAACTGTCAGTGCCACTTGCTCACTCAGGGATGAAGAGACCATTAATAATGAAAAATGGTTAATAACAACAGCTTTTCATGTGTGCTATCTGGAATTAAAAATCTCATGAAAGCTTTTACATGCTTTCAAATTGTGTTCGCTTAGTGCCTTTGTACTTTTACGTGCTAGAAATCTAACAACTATCCCCTTCATGCCTGCTCAACTCACAATTGGCTGACGTTGGAGTGAAACCAGAAGGATTGTTAGAGCTCCTCTAGCACTTGCTTGAAGATTAATTTTCATTTATATTACTTGGCGATTCTAATCTTTGTTTCAATTATAGTAACATGTTGATAATATGATATCTGGGTATGGATATTACCCAAAATTTATGTATATGTAAATTTGATAGGTAGATCTACCTCTTTAATCTGATGCAGAAATATTTCCACGGATATTAGTTGTGTATAAAAACATACTTCTGCAGAATTTGCAATGCCAATTAATGCATGGTATCACAACGCAGGTTTTTGATCACCTCTGAGTCTGTTCACAAAGTTATTTGTTGTGCCATAATGCTGGATGGTCTCAGCCTCTTTTACCTGAGTTGCCACATTTAGATCCACGTACCCAGGAAAGGCTCTCTGGTGTCTCTGTCAGTGCAGAACAGTGGGTGGGACCAGTCTGACCAGAGGTGCAAGATCAGATGCTTCTGGATTCACCCTTGGATTTATTGGAGGGCTGAGGTGCAACCTCCAGTGGCTCTGCTGGATTAGCAGATGGAAACAGATTCTTTCTTTTCCACAATACAAATTCATTCCACCAAGCCCCAAAGAGTCCATGACACCAACCCTAGAAATAAACCACTGGTGCATGGGAAGTTTAGTGCAAAATCATTTTATGATGTTTTTCCAATGAGCATCAATATACACCAGGTAGTAAGTTGGACCAGATATTTAGATGAAGCAAAAGAGAAAATTACCACAGTTAACTTTAAACACACTAAATTTTTTTCATGTTGAAGTATTAGTGTGGATTAAGCACTCCAAGGAGTCTGCAGACATTAGGATGACATTCACAAGTTTCTTGGGAGTTTCCTGTCTGCACTGGAGATGTGCCCAATGAGTGCCAATTAAATATTTACACCACCACAAACTATTGCACAGGTACAGTGCTCACTGTTAACATCACAGAGTTTGTTGGCAGGTGCTTTGTCCTCTCCACAGTTATTTGCTAATTCAGACGTACGCACAAAAAAAAGCGGTGAGCAAAACAAATGGTATTTCAAACAACTAACAGCTGGAGGAGGGCTGAGGACATTCATTCACTGATTGTGTCAGTGTAGGATGCGAATTTAGGCAACCACCAGTGTCTCACCAGTCATGTTCAAACAAAAATAATGCAAGGTGTAAAAAGTGACTTTAAAGGTATTAAGTGATGTGTCCTTTCATAGTTGCTTCTCACTCTGGATTCGTAGTTAAAGTGTTTGTAGTGAAAATGATCTTTCTTTTAAGTTGCAGTTATTCTTGTGCTTAAAGGGTACAGCTTAATAAAACAGCTTCTCTTTGAAATGTCTCTTGTCAAAACTAAACATTCGGAAATTTTCAAACAAACGTCAGATGAACTCACTGTAATTGGCACCAGTGTGTTGAATATAAAATGCATTGCTCTTGTAGGATTTGTTTCACTTTAACTCAATATCTTGAAATGAATGTATTCTGCACACTGAAAATGTTTGGTGGCAAGAAAAGTGATGAATGAACACGACTGGTGGCAATAATTAAAATGTGTAAGTAAGTGTGCATTCATTGTGCTACTGTGTAAACTTTGTTCAGGTTGAATAGACTCAATTTGCATATATTTGGATGAGCACAGACAAGTTTGGAGATTTTGTCATGTATTTTTGCTGGTTTAATAATTCACATATTTAAGCAGCTGTTGTTACCTCTGGTTCTATGGACCAGGTGAGAACTGGTCCACAGTGGGAGAGCTCAGGTCCATCTGCACTGCCCAGACAGGTGCACCTTTAAGTGGGCATGGGGTATGGAAAGAGTGGTAGAGGAATGGAATGTGGCTAAGAAAAGGCTAAAAGAATCCTAAAAGAATCATAGTGGGAAGAAAAGCAAAATAAATCAAACTAACACACAGAGAAAAGAAGACATAACCCGCTAGAGGCAGGAACATAAGATCCGAAATTAAGTTAAACTGCTATAAAGAAATACACCTGGAATACCCCTGCTGTCCAGGCCAAAAAATAGAAACGGGGCTTCAAGGAAGTCCAGTGTTGGTAGGGAAAAGGAGAAAGAAAACACAGTGTCCTGTAAAGGAAAGCTGTGGCATGAACACCTTCAAATATTTGCCGTGTTGTAACTCAGGGGTGGGACCATCTGTGCCTTCAGAATGCAGATTTGGGGTTTTTTCTTTTTTTTTTTTTTTTGTCTGAGAGGGTGTGGATGAAAATACCTGAAAGTGATGCAGTAAATACAATGAGGTATGAGTGTAAATTTCCTCTGTTGAGTAAAGGACTGGGTCTTTTGGGGGGCTTTTGTTGGGTTTTTTTGGTGTTTTTTTGTTTGTGGTTTTGTAAAGATGCAATCCTGGTTGCTGTGCATTTGGAGGCTTTAATCCAGCTGCTGTGGGGAAGGCAGAGCACAAATTTCCATTCTGCCCTCTGCTTCTAGTTGCGCATTTTTGTTGCTGAGCTGTTGCTGTGCTGCTGGGGTGAAATCTGTGCTGTGCCCAGGGTGTGGAAAGGCACCTCAGGAGCATTGGGCTCTCTGTGAGAGCCAGCCACGCTAAAGTTCAATGAATTTCACTCCTGTGCAGTTCATCACTTGGTTCCCTCAGAATAAAACAGATTATATGAACTTGCATTAAAAAACTTCATCCTGACGGCGCTGTTTAGAAATATGTCAGCTGCTGCTATCAGTGTGTGAAGTCTTTGGTTGGGAAACCTGCCTTTTCCGAGTTCTTTTCCTGCTAGAAGACAGTATCAAAGCTGCCATCTTAACCTCCTGCTAATTTGCTTCCAGTCAGTCAAATGATGAGTTTAGCTACATTCTTCTTCCTTGTAACTGGCAGTCTAAGACAGCCTCTATCTTTTCTGCCTGCACAAAGCCAACGCCACAAAAATGCCTCCTGACTAGGTGTGTGTACATTAACAGTACAGTTTCCTAAATAATCTGATCTCTAAAAAGCAATAAAATCTGTTGCTTGTAGCGTTTCTGAATATTTAATTTAAAAAACGTGAGCAACGAGGATCTGATGTTGAAAGCTTCTGGAAGTTTTGTTTAAAAAAAAAAAAGAGTAGTTTTGGGAAAAAATTGCAATGGAAGAGTGACACAGCATTTCTACCCCTGGGATGAATTCTGGGTCGCATTTGCTGAAGTTGGTCACAAAATAAGTTTATGCAGCTCAAAGCCAGACCTGTCCTTTCCTGTACATCTATCAGGAGCAGGGCAGAAATGCTTCTCACAGTCTAATCACTCCAAACAAGCGTGCCTGGAGCAAGACAGGATTACAGGGATATTAGGAAGGGCAATCAATTTAATACTGATGCCATAAGAGAAGCCAAGCACTTGGGGTTTATTTCAACTCAGAACGTGAGTTTCTGGGGTTTGAATTTGAGAGGTTTCTCAGACTGCCTGGAAATCACTAACTTGTGACACGGAAGCTCAGAACAAGAGTTAACTTAGATTTTTTTTTTTCAGTGCTTTGCAATGAGGTTGGTTGTTCCCGCTTTACATTCCTGGGCGATTTAGAGGGCTGGGGAGAGGCAGATAGACAGCGGAATAATTAGTTTGCGGTGCATAAAGCATCCACATGGTGAAAGGAGGCAAATGAGTGCCTCAGGGAGGATGTGGGATGCACCTGAATTAGCCTGGGTGCCCGACGTGAATGACAAAGCTGACCCCAGGCTGGCATAGGGACATTAAACACCCATCGTCACGGAGAGCTCAGGCAGTCACACTGCAGTTTGCTCCAGTAAATCACCCGCTAAATGAGAAGCAAGCAGGTGAACAGGATTTACACAGAGCTGCTATGTCATCCTTTCACACGAATAGGCACTTAGGACGTTTGCGGCGTTTATGTCTTGCTCCCCTGGGAGGCGGGAATCATTTTTTGTGGGGGTAGTTTCGTTCAGCTCTGAGGAGGTTTGTCTGTACCTTTATTTTATGGCACAGAAAAAGCTGCTGATCTCCCTTAGCCTGTCTTTGCTTGCAAGCACTTGCTGCTGAACTGCATGATACCTCTGTTTCCCCAGCAACTCCATTCATTCATTTAAATCTTTCTTATAAAGTAACTTTTGCTGTCTACCTCAGGACAGAGAATTGTAAGGGAATTACAAAATCAATATACAAAACAAACACAAACTGCATTTAGAGAGACCGCTGCCAAAACAATGTGTGTTTGTGTTCCTTATCTAAGTAAGATTTGTTTTTTGCATTGTTCACTTTTTTTTCTCCCTACAACTCTTTCTTTATCCATCATATCAAACGTAGGAAAGGTGGTTGAAGCTACTGAGGTGTGAATTTATGCATATATGTGATGGATCTGGGTTATTTTCTTCATCCTGCTACATCTTAAATGTAGATCCGAGTTTGTGAAGTATATGAACTGTTATGGTGCACTTATATGGGTATTTCGGAAGTACAGAAAATACTTTGCAGAAGGGAATTCTGTAGGGATGGACTCAGTGCCGGGTGGATGTGCAGTCCCAGAGTCCAGCCAGGATGATTTACCTACACAACCATTACATTAGAATTAGGAACATCCAAATCTATTGTGTTACTGATTAACTAGAGGATAAATTTTGCAATTCAGAAAAACTGTGGTGTTTGGTGGATGCACAGCTAAGTGCTCTGCCTTTGGCTCTGGTTTAGAAAACATTGGCATGGAGATGAGAGGAGTTTCCCCCACAGTGCTGGACTCCCACTGCCTGCCCAGTTTGATTCCTTAGCACTCGAAACAAAACCCCCAGGATGCTGGCAGAGTCTTGAAATTTCTTTGGAACTCAGGAAAACATGAAAAATAATGGGCACTAGCTTTTAATTTGTTGGAACAAGCCCTTAAAAATCAAATCCTTTTGCTTTCCAGACTATGACAAAGCCTCTTGGGTTGCAAGAGCTTTTCCAGTCCATACCTTCACGGTGGCTCAACCAGAACCAGGCTTTGAAGATGTGTGAGACGCCTTCTCATGCCGAGCAAACCCCAGGGTTTGTGTTGTCCATGTTTTCTTCCCAAAAACTGGAGAGCAGTGGTCAGGGCACAGCCATCTGCCCCAGGGCAAGTGGAGTTTTAAAACATTTCCAAAGTCAGCCACTTCAGCTCTGCATTGTACAGGCACTTCCAAGGAAAGCAGAGAGGGGCGGGCTGAGTTGCTCTCCCTGCTAGGGGAAGCTGGGCTCTGTTGTCTCTGCATCCCCTGTCTGCTTTCAGAGGATGAAAATTAAACTTGCAGGAGCGTATCAATCCTGAGAAAGTTGTGCACAAGCCTGTAGCCTGTGGTCTGCACAGGGGCCAATTTCACCCTGCCTTTCTTCATAGCCCAAGGCTGTCAGCTCCTTGCTTTCCGTGAGCCACGAGGATTCAAAGGAAAAACAAGATAAAGAAAACTGCTTTGATTTTTGTATTTTTGCTACCACCACCAAACAGCATATAATTAGCCTTTCTTTTACATATTAAAGCTAGCCTGATGATGCAATATCCATTATAACTCTAAAAGCTTAATCTTAAACAGAGCAAAAAAAAAAAAAACCCAGAGGAGGATCATATGCCTGGAAATTAACATAGGGTTTTTTCCTCTTTAGAGGAATGCCTGAGTGCATGGATGCCGAGAGGATGTGACTCACACAGAATGAGAACGAGTTGTTCCTCAGCCTCTTGATATAGTGCCTGGGATATCAAATCAAGTCCAAGCCCTGATTTGAAACTCCCTTAGAGGACCAATTATTAATTGGATGTGAACTACTTTTAATGATGGAAGGCCACCTCTTTTGGTGTTGTATTTATGTGAAAAAACAAAAAAGCAGTTTAAAACGAGCTGTAAGAATCCAGGGCATGCAGCCATAATCCAGCAGAGATGTTTCCTGGCTGCAGGATTCACAGCTGGACCATAGCATGGGCAGGATACAGGCTGCATGTAGCATCTCACACAGGGCTCACCACATCAGTCCTGTGATGCTGCTGTTGGTATTTCGTACAGACAACTTTTCTCTCAGGACAGGAGTATTTTGCCATGTTTATGCCCAGGAAAGACTAGATCCACCTGGTGATTCCTCTGTTCAGTGCATGTGAAGAATGAATAACTGGCTGGCCCTCAATTCCCCTTTCATCAGACCCAATTTTTTCCCATCCTGGCCGTGCTGTCCATTTCACCTCTGCATGAGCTCGTTAACCTCCCTCATTAGTACAGTGTGGAGGTCTTGGCACCAGCCCACTGGGGAATGGGGTCACGCATTTGTGACTCACTCCTGTGCTGCTGCTCTATTTAATGGCTTTAACTAGACCACGTTTTGGGTTAGTTTTGCTTCAGTGCCAAGGTAGAAGCTTTCAGGAGATGCCTCCTTGCATCCTGCACTGTGTTACCTGTGCAGGCAAAGCACGGACCACCATTCGCTGCAATCAGCACAGAAAGTTTGGCAAATAACTCTTGGGCAATTGCTACTCTTTCTTAGAAAGCAGATTTTGCTGTTGCTTTTTCTTCTCCCATCTTATGAACCAGACAAATAATGGCTTATACAAACTAACACGTAGAACATCTCTTAGTTGGGCAAAACAAGAACCAATTTGAATTAGAGCACTGCTTGGAAAGAAGAAAAACCCCACAACTTGGCCTTTGCCTTGTACTTTTTATTTTATTCAGAAATGATAAACAAGCTACCTGGATATTAAATAATCTTTCATTCTAATAACTAAGTCACACAGCCTCATTATTTAACATTAGTGGGAGTGTTTTGCTGAGCAAAACCTCAGTGCTCTTTTTACCCCTTGTTATTCTATCTGGAAACCCTCACACTGGTTGATTTTCTGTCTTTGTTTTTATGATTTAGCAAGTTTAATATTCTTCCCTATGCTTTCTGTGCCCTGGATGTTCTCATAGAGTTGTTATAGAGTAGCTAAGCCAGGCTACATTAATAATTTGCTTCTCAGCAATTTTCCTGCAAGCAAAAAGCTCCAAAACAATTATTTTTCAGCTAAAGGTTTTGGAAACTTCATTTGATTATCCAACACGCAGAGACCTGGTCTCAGGGTTGAGTGCATCCACCTTGTTCTCCCTACTTTCTACAAGTTTCTGTAGCCACAAATTCACAGCTGCACCTGAACACCTTTCAGTGTGTATTACACAGCACAGTTAATATCTGGTGTGTATTTTTCTTCTCACCTGCTCCTCTGTGGAAAGGGAAGTGTGAGCTGCAGTGTTCCCAGGTGGTTTTTTGGTTGACTCATGCAATAGGAACTTTTCCCTGAGTTTGTTCCACTCAAGTGAATGGTTTTGAAAAGGACATGTGGAAGGGTCTGTAATTCCTGTGTCAAACTGACAAAGCTCAGCATCCCCCTACGTGGGCCTAATATTCCTTAGAACAAGTTTTTTTTCCAAGCAGTGAAGTCCTCCAACACGGGCTGTAATGTGCAGACACCTTGGGCTGGGGTGCGCTGCAGCAGTGGTGGAGCTGGGATGTGTCAGGAGAGAGCAGTGCTGGGGGGTTGCTGCCTGCTGGGGGGGCTCTCCAGGGCTCCACAGCTGTGCCAGGGAACCATTCTGCTGTTTATTCTGGTTATTTGGAGAAAGGAATCACACACCACACTGATACAGGTATTTACCCTCTAGTCTAACTGGGCTGGTGGGCGCTACCGCTTCACACCCTGAGGCAGGTGGTCAGGAGGGATGCAAGAAGGAGTTTGAATCTCTTGGGAATATTGGTGTTAGAAAACAGAAGATTAACCTGATTTACTTGCAATGGAAGCTAAAGGCTTTATTGCAGCTTTCTCTCCTGGTTGGGATTTCTCTGAACAGATCTTGCTGCCCAGGACCTTTGCACCACATGCAGACCTGACAAGGTTGGGACTAAAGTCATCATCTGTGCCACTGAGGGGGACAGGGAGTGACCTTTGTGTGTGCTGGCACTTGTAGACTTGGATTTCTTGAGTCTGTAATACCATGGAACGTTTTCCAGACAGCAGGACCCCTGAATCCTATTTCATTTTAGTCACAAAGGAAATTGGTCCAACTAATTTCATTATTTCCTCACTGAGAGTCAAATAGACCTTATATTAATTGTGACAGTGCTTCAAATTTTGCTTTTTTACTATATGCTGTATCATTCTTTCATGCCAGTTATTCTTTGTTTGGTCTGCCTCACTGCAGGAATTTATTAAGAATCCTTATAACCCAGATTTAGACATGCTTAGGCATGATGATTTTTCATTTATTGTTATAGAATGAACATTGCAGAGCAAGCAGGAGGCTAACCATTTAACACCAAGTGTCTTATTAATCAGCTTTTGTTTATTTAATTTAATAAGCAGTTTTTGATAGCTGTGAGAGCCTGGTTGTATATTTAATTAGATCAGCACTTACTGCTTGGGTCTGTGGAGCATCTGACTTCAGCTTTCCTGATACTTTGCTACTATACAACGGCCTTTGGATTTAAGAACTTTATTTCTTTTTTTTTTTTCTTTTTCACTTGAAAATGCAGTAAGTAGTTTCTCATTAAGATAACTTCAGCTTATTCTTGATTTTGGGGGGTGTGTGGGGGGATACAAAAGCCAGGGAACCACTTGCCTTTTGGCATTAAATACAGAGAAGCAAGTGCTGGAAATTCCCATCTTTGAAGCCTGTCTGGTCCTTTGGGAAGGTATGGAACCTTCTTGCCATCCTCCTCGCCTTTTGAATAAGTCCCAAACCAACTTCAAAACCACAACTACGTGAAGTGAGGGCCAGAATCCCCCTCTGAGACCACTCACAGTCCTCTGATCACATCTGCTACGAGGTTTCTCATATGATTGTTTTTAGAGCCATTTAAAGCGCTTCCCACCGTGCTCAATGCTGCATTCCTGTACCTGGCACTGCAAACCGGGTCTCCTCAGGCATCTGGGGCCCAGGTGATTGTCACTCTGTGCTCCTCAAAATCCACTGGGACAGAAATCAGAGACCTGCAGGGTAACAGGGCTGTGGGAAGCCTTTCTTTGCTTTCATTTGCATTTCATGTAATCATTACTTATTTATTAAGTAATTAATCTGGTTTTATTTTTCTCAACTAGAAGAATGCCATATGGTTTTGTGTCTTCCATTAGTTCAATCACGTCACATTAACAGGATGGGTTTGCATATGCAGCCTGGAGTTCCAAGAGGCCTTGGGCAGTTTTTTCATGGATCTGGCTGCTGAAGCTAAACCTGACTGAATTTAGTGAAAACTCAAGAATTCTCCTTAATATCCAGTGCAACAGGATTCAGAAAGGTCTTGATAAACTGAGGACAAAGTATTACCGAAATAAATTCACATACATGTGAGCTCCATGATACTCTTTTTCAAGCAAAAAAAAATGTTAAAAAAATCTTCTGCTACTCCTGATAACGCTATTTTTGCAATTTTGCAGCACTACATTGACATGGAGACCATGTATTAAATTTATATTATGTATGTATATGCATGTGTATGCTTAATTTTACTCTCAGTGCTGTGGGCTACAATACTTTGTCATGAAAGAATATTCAGGATTAAGTCTCTTAACTTCACAACTCCTGGAATAAATTATTTAAATACTGCGAGGGCCGGGAGGGGAGCTTCAGAAAACCAGATAATTGTAATTGTCTTGGTGAAATAGATATTGACAGCATTAATGTTTAACTATTTGATAAACCCTTTGGGAAAAAAAAAAATTTACTTTGTTTGCTGTTACTGGCAGATCCTAAAGCACTCTGAGGAATACAGGGATGGACAGGACTGCAGAGAGGCCCCTGTCCTTGGCTGTGGCCCCGGCACTGCAGCCCTCTGCAAGTAGCCCCTATTACACTATCCTGGTACCTAAACAGGAAGATAAGTGAAGGACAGTTAGTGCTGAAAAGCTCAAGAAAACCCAGCCCAAACCCATAATAACATCAATAAACCCCCGACAAATCTCTTACACAATTTGTAACATTGGCCATTAAAACCACCTGACACCCAAAATTCCATGCTTGGCAGAAAGCCAGGGGCAAGGTTTAATTTGTTTTTCAAAAACATGGGTATATAAGTAATTAACAAAGCAAGTTTTTAAACCTAGTTTGAAAGAAAAAAAGGGGGAGAGTTTTGAAGCACATAATCTAGCTTCTCTTTCAGTTTATTACCATACTTTCATTGGATTTTAGGGGCTGTTGAGTAGTTCAGTTGTAGTCATTAGGATCCTAATTCTCTTAGGTACTTATTAAGCACTAAATTGCTTGCTTGTGCCAGTTCTTAGCAATACATAGTCCTGGAATGAAAAGAGAGAGAGCACAGACTGACATCTGAGTTATTTTTCCTATTGTGTTATCTGGAAGAACAGTGAAATCAGCAATTTACCATATTTTCCTCTCTCTGCCCTATAATCAGCATGTAAGACACTTTTACCAATGATGGAGATGCCTCATCTAAACGGAAAAACTGAAGTTTCTGTTCCCCTGTTTTTTTACCCTTCCAGGAACAGGCATCCATATTTCATCCAGATTCTTGGTACTCAGCTCCCTCTGTTTTCAGACATGCAAAGAAGAAGACCACTGTGCTCAGGAGCAATGGAATGTTCCTTTATCCAGTAACAGTGGTGACACTTTCCATGCCTTAATTATGCCTCCCCTGATGGGGGAGAATTTCCAGAGCCCTTGCCTGGACTCTGTAGACGAACGGGACTTTTCCACACTTCTTGCTTTCAGATAGTTGTTTATTAAGTCTTATCAAAGAAGCTGAACCACAGGCATGACTCCCCATAGAGAATGTGAGAGAAAAGGCAAGTTATCAAGATTACACCGTCTTTTAAAGGTAAATTGCCCAATGAAAACCCAAAACGAAAGATATTTTTACTTTTCTACCAATATGCAATAAATCTTTCTGTCACGTAAAAGGAACTGCGGAATTTTTCACCCAACCCTCTCAATCCACTTTTGCCGCAGAACATGGAGTAATAGAAGAAGAAGAAGAAGGTCTGGAGAACAACAACAATCCTCCATTTTGGAGTTTTTACTTTTTACCTATTTACTATATTAACAAACCCAACACCTCTAAATTTTCACCCTGTGACAATCTTTCATAACGTTCTGTCACCTAATTCACACCAGTGTAGATTCTGTTTCTCCCCAGAGGGTAGGTAATTTTCTCCATGGACGAAGGTCAAAGACAGGGTTGTCCAGGGGGGTAGAACTCTTCAAAACAGGCAGAGAAATATTCCCTGCACTTTGGACTCCCACACAGTGGGACTTGGAAATGTGTTTCCAAACAGGATCTGAAACAAAGACTCTAAGCACTGTTGTGGGAGCCTCAGCTCTTCACTGTAAGTGAAAAGGGCTATTGTGGAGGCAGCCATGGAAAGTTATTTTCATATGTCCTTCAGCTACAAGAATGGGCCATCTCTCACCTGGTATGCTCATAGAGCCCATGTGGACATCTAAAACCCATTTCTGCTGCAAATAATGTCAAAAGGTCCATAGGTTAATTATCTCTGAAGCATTACAGCTCCTTGGGGAGGCATAAGCACAAAACCAAATGCTGCTGCGTGCATTAGGCACAGCAAGGACAGCAGTCATGTTTTCAGCACAGAAAATGCCAAATTGGGAAGCTATCCCACTGCAGACCCTTGGGAACCTTGTCTTTCCCAAAAAAACAAGTGGCCATCTGCAAATTAACCCGAGATGGCTCTGTGTCCTCGTGGAAGAGCTGTTAGGCAGGAGTGTCAACAAGTGCTCTTTGACAGAAAAAATCTTGGATAAAAGATGTCAAAAATAGTCACTGGGGAAGGGAGGAAATCAAAAGCTCAGGTTGGATGAGGAATCAGCTTTGTACAGCAAAAGGTGACACCAAGCTCCCTGCATGGCATAACAGTCAGGAAATGATCCTGAAAAGAACTGGGACTTGCTATCCTTTCATGACCTGAAGTGGTGTTGGCATGAAGGAGCTGTTAAAGGGCAGTGGAGGCAGGGGAAAGAGACTCCTTTTAAGTGAGAAATGAGTCATTTGAGGAATGAGTTTCTTGTTGTTTTTTTTTTTTTCTTATTTAATTGCTTTTCTCTCTCTCTCTATTAGTTAGATACTAGCTCTGAAAAATGTGCTCTTTGGGCTTCTGGGAATTCGTCAGCAATATTTCAAGTTTGTTTGTCTATTGTTTCTATAGACTTATTGGCAGAAAATCATGGGAGAAGGAAAATCAGAAAATCTCTAATTGTGTGTAAATCATCCGTTCATTTCCATGTGTGTTTCGCAATCTAATTTCCACAACACTAAATGTGTGTATGTGCTTTATTTTCATTGTGTTTATTTATTGGAAAGCTGTGTTATCAATAGAAAAGTGCTTTTCTAAATGCAGTCTTGCTGGAGTTGTCATGTCATGTCTCTGGCACTCCCAGTTATGCCAGTGAGAGTATTTGCTGCTGCCATTTTAAAAATGAAGTCATAGGCTAGTGCTTCCTGCCTTATTCCTGCCTTGGGCTATTTTCCCCGGACCTGCATGGAGCTCCTGTGAGAGCTCTGCCTGTCCTCTGCACCTCAGGAGCTCATCCCTGCTGTTGCTGAGTAGCCCCAATGTAAAACTCTCAAACTGCCTCCTCTCCGGTGGTGACACCCCTAAAGTCACACCCCAGAGGACACCAAGGGCTGATCCTGGCTTTGTTCTTCCCTCTTTGCTTTTTTTTCCCTCATCCCTCCTCTGTCTCGTTTATTTATGTTACTCTTTAAAAATACTTCATTTCTCACATCTCACTGGTTTTTCTCCCAGTGGTTGCTGTCCCAGGGATAACCACCCTCCTCATCTCCTCCTTTTCCCTGGCACTCCAGTTTCTTTCCAGGGCGGTGGCTGGCAAACAGGTTGACACCAATTTACCTAAACTAGATAAAATGAACGTGCAGCTATTTTTGTTCCTAGCAGCTTGTTTCAGTTTACATCAAAACTGCTCTTGCACTCTGCCATGGTGAAGCAGCACAGAAAAGAACTTTTTTTTTTTACCATGTTGAAGAGGCCAGCCAAGGTGTTTTGCTGACTGATCCCTGCTGGTTTTTGGATAAGGAGATGTGGGAGGTTGTGGGCAGGCTCTGAGGGCTGTTTCAGCCCACAGTCCCTCCACTATCCACTGCTTCTGCCCCCAGGTTGTTTTCAGGTGAAAGAGGCACTTCCCTTCCGCCCCAAACATCTGCCCTGGTCTCACCCCACTTTTTGTCTTCTGTCTCTAAATGGAGTTTGCACCATTTGGACCTTCTCCCTCTGAGTGGATGGAAATTTTAAATGGTGTATTTTCTCCTTGGTTTTCTCACAATTTCCCTCTTTCAGGAAGAGCGTGGAATTGGTAGAGCAGTCCCCTCATGGATGTTAATTGGGTGACCCTTCTCAGCACCTCTCCTGACCCATCTTTTCCACCTCAATTTGTGTGCATGAGCTGGGCTGGCTTCTTCAGTATCTGTGCAAACATTACAACATTTTATGAAAATAGCAGTGAATAATGCTGTTAGTTCCTCCTCACTGGGGTTCCATTGCCTGTATTTTAAGCATAGCTCATTAAGGCTGTAGTTATTTTTTTTTTAGATCTTATCATTTATTTTTCAGCTTAAATACCATCCTACTATTTACTTTTTTAACTTTGGTGTTCTACTGCTCTAATAGAGTCTTCCTGAGTATCTGGGAACTACTGAGGGCTTGACTCTGTCAAGAACCAGCTCCTTACCCTTTATCAGTCTGATTTTCCTGATATTTATGACAGTCAATGGAACACAATGCCTTTATTTATAATGATAAAACATACATTTGTGCTCCCACCTCAACTTTGGTTTTTTTGTAGCTCAAGAAGGTGATGGTTGTTTCTCACATCCCTCAGTCCGACGTAGAGGACAGCCATTGTTTTGTCTTTAATTCTGGTTGTGAGGAGAATATAGAAGGCATCTCTAGGACAGGTGCTGGTTTGGAGAGGGATGGATCACCCCAGCCAGCCCCCTGCTTGCAGAATCTGATATTTGGGATCAGTGTCTCCTTCAGCACTAAATATTCACTGCTTCACTGATCTGGTCTGCTGTTCTTACTAGATTGAGGGGTTTAAAATCGGTATCATTAATCGGTATCATTAATCGGTATCATTAAGCCTTCAGCTTAATTTATTAAATTTTCTGATTGTGTTCTCTTTTTACTGCTCTAGGAGGTGATAACTGGTGACTTAATTGGGATAGTTGAAGAAAAAAAAAATCATCTTGTTCTTATTACTGGGTTGTGGAGTTTGTTTGTTTTTTTAAGGTTTCCCTCAGTATAATACCCAAAATACTAAATTGCTTAAGACTGTGGGAAAGTTTCTGCCAAATACAGCACAGGAAGCATGCTGAGAATCCTGGGTGATGTGGGTCAGACCTGGCTTCCTAACAGCCCTGCAGCTGGAAATGCTGGACTTCAGTCTATGGATGCTGAAAAATCTTCAGCAGAGAATTTCTTCAGCTCTCTGCAGCATTTTGTGAGAGCTCTGTCTTTCCCATGCAAGTAACTCAAAACAATGTTACAGTTTTGTAAACTTCTTGCACCTGCAGGTTGTTTTGCAGAATTGTTATGGTTCTAACTAGAAAAACATTCAGAGATGGGTGTCTTAGAACTTGACCAATCCCCTCAAGGGGTGGATGGCCAAAAAACCAATTACCTTATGCCATATAACACACTTTTGCGAACTAACATATAAAAGCCTTTGGAAAGATTATTAAATCACTTCCATTTATCCCTGAGCCTGGACTCTTGTGCCGTTTCTCTACTCGTCTGTGGTGAGAACAGTGACATCAGTCCACAGCTGGGAACCCATATACTCACACTCCTTTTAGGATTAAATCGCAGTATGAGGACCACAGGTCTTGTAAGCCTCACCCCAATTTGTAATGATTTTATTGTTCCTCTGAAATGGATGTTGGACAGGAGAAATAGGCCCATCAGGTGTGTTATGATCACAGGGCGTGCACCACAAACCAAGCTTTGTAGTTTGCTTAGCACATGAAAACATGACAGAAAGATCCATTTGAAGATCATCACGTCTCTAAGTATTGTCCTCATTTTCCAGAGATGTTTCATGAATGGTAATTGCTATTTTGGGAATGGGCCATTGAGAGTTTGTGGATATCTGGCAGTGACTGAAGCCAAGGGGCTTCAGGGCTTTTCTACATGGACAAGTTAACTGGTGTAATTACGCCTGTGCAATTACACACCTCTAATTTTATCAGCATAAATACCCCATGTTTCCCAGAATGAGGGTTCCTTTCTTTTTGTTTGCTGTGCTTCCATGGTGGCACGTTTTGGGTAAAAGGCAGCAAACTTTGGCAGGGATGATATCTCTTACCAGAGCAGTGGAGCTCAGGCTGTGCCAGGGGTTTTCCATCCTCTGCCGTACCCACAGCCATGCGGATTCGTGTCCCAGCACCGCGGTAAAATGATGAGGGCTGTGCTGCATGGCCCAGTGGGATTATTCTGTCCACGGGCTGTGCTCCAGCCAGCTCTGTGGGAGCTGTTATCCCTCTATTCTGCAGGGTGATAGAAAGGAGCTATCTAGCAGGGCCGTGTCCTTTTTTTGGTAGCACAGATTCCAAAAAGAGCACCATGTGCTTTCAGCACGATGATATCGCAGGGCAGCATGGAAGCACCAAGGCACGGGACTCTTTTGAGGGATGCAAGAGGCACGTCCCCAGTGAACAGCGCCTTCAGAGCTGGGAGGGAAACACTCCCAGCCTCAGAGCTTTGCTTTGAAGCTGGGTGAGGTGAGGAGTAGAGGAGGCAATGCAGGTGAGGGGGGAATTAATTTGCTGGAACTTCTGTGCAAGGTGCAGCTTGAAGCATTAGGAGTCCTTGTGTAACCACTTTTGTTTGAAGAGACAAATCTCTAATTTTGGAGTTGCGTGCGTTCAGGACAAAGAAGTGTTGGTTCTTTCTGCAAGTCAGCATCAATAGCCAGCTGGAACCTGTATAAAAATGTTTCTTTTTGGATTTGCAATTATTTTTGATTAAATAAAAAAGAGGGACCTCATTTTGTTTTAAGTACGCATTCTGCAATATTTCTGATACTATGGGAAAAAGCACACTATGCACTTACAAATTACTGCTCAGTAATTAACTTCTTTGATCCTAAAAGTGAAAACATCCCACCTGTGCTACAAGGTGGCTTGCAGAGTCTTTAGAAGAAAGACTTTTGCTGAAAAAGCCTATTCTCTCTGCTCTGTTATGCAAACAAATGATTTTTTTTTTCATTTAGAAGGAGTGAAGTATGAGTTCTTTTTCTTTTCCTGGCTTGCTAAAAATATGTGATAACAAGTTGACTTCTGTGGGAGTTCTGCATGGGTAAAAGCTGAAGGATCAGTCCCCATATTGTATGTGATTTTGCCCTAGTAATTATTCTTCACTTGAACAGCTTCTCCATGGCAACTGCTTCAAGAAAGTCTTGTATCTTCACCTATTTTTAAAAAAGGACTTATTAAGATGTATGTTTTAATTTTTTTCACCCTAAAAAGAGAAACAGAAAAAGAATCAGACACAAGCAGAAACATATGGAGTTTGGCCCAAAAAGCCCTTTCTTCCATGCACATCCCCACCTTTTCTCGGTCCTAGGGGTAAAAAAACCCAAAAAAACTTAGAGCAATTAAAAATAAATTCACTACCTTGTCTTTCCGTGTCCCCTTCCCAGGCCTCTGAGACGTCATGACGCTGACTTGATCAATCATCCCACATTCACCCTGGCAGATTCCTAACGCAAACTTTCTTCTTCTCTCTATTTCCCAGCCACAGTCTGCTTTCAGTCTGGCAGTTAATTGTGCCCCTGCTCCAATCTCACTGTTGTATTCTTGTCAGAAGGCTCAGCTGAAGGTCAGGGCCTGTTGGTTTGTAGCCTCTTGCTATAAAGCAAAAGGAGCAAAGTATTCTGTGGCTGGAAATTCTCTTTCTTACTGGGCTGAGCTGGGTCACTGGTGATGCCTCCATGTGCAGTTCTACCCCTAAAACAGGAAATTCTCTAATGTTTTGCCAGTGACTAGAAAACACACCTGTTGTCAGCAATGCAACAGTCAGGAAAAAGCATCCATTTACTTTAAACTTATTTTCTGTTTTCATTTTTGCATGGCAACTGTGCTCTCTAATAAAACTCCAGGAGCAAGAGAGTTTATCTTTCTAGTTTTCTATTTTTGGAGGTCACTGTCTTCTGAAACAACACATCCTTTAGAAAGGTTTTTTCCCCGTGATTCATTTCCAAAGGTGGAGTTATTGTTGTATGCTGGATGTCGTATTTTGTGTTCAGCTCCTTATGCTGTGACACATTTAAAAGCTAATAAGGTAAAATGGGGTCCCTCTCCTTTGTGCTGAACTCATGAATATGGGAATTTACTCGGCCTGGTGACATGATTTTTGTCACACTCCTGACTGACAGTCTTCCTGGCAGGTTTTCACCCATGGCTTTCTTAAGCTGATATATGTATATATATATATAGGGCCATGTTACCTGTGTTTCACCTGAAATCCCACATAATGGAGCACACAGAACATGTTATCTAATTGGCTTCAACAGGGTTACACCCCTGTGAGAACTATTTTGTCATTTCTAAGGCTGTCTGTGAAAGTTTTTGCAGGTTATGTCTGATTTTAGAATCACTGCTCTTGTGATGATCATCAACCACTGATGATTTTTTTTCTCTTTTTTAACAAAAACAGGCTGACTGCTTCAAAAGGAGTGTGAACTTGGCACTTGGGGATGTGGTTTGGAGGTGAACATGGGAGGGCTGGGTTAACAGTTGGACTCTGGTCATCTTTGAGGTCTTTTCCAGTATAATGATTCTGTGACTGACACTGTCTCTGAGTTTTACCTTCTGTACCTGCTCACCCTGTGGTTATGTGCTGCTCCCATCCTCCCTGCAAAGCACGTTGCTTTTAGACATCCAGTGTATATTATGACCCAATAAAGAGTTTTATCTGCAGAACTAAGATGGCAACAAACCGTGGCAGAAGCTGGGAAGAGTTTGCTGAAGGTTGAGAACATAATAAACCAGCTTTCTCATTTAAGCTGATTTATCACTGTACCCTGAGCCACAAAACTCATGCGAGTCAGCAGGTGCTGCTCAGTTTTGTTCTTTTCTTTGCAGCTCTCAGTGTTGAAAAGAGGACTCATCAGGCAGCGTCCCTGAGTCTGCTGGTGACCATAAAACGTTGCCTTGTGCTGTTTTCTGACAATCACAGCAGAGAGAGTGGTTAATAAAGCTAAACCAGTATTTGTCAGTCAAAATGTTGACAGGCATTTTGCAATTGCCATCTTGGCTCTGACATCCTGGGAAACAGCTCAATAATTAACAGATTTTAACTGTTTGCCATTTCTGAGGAGCGCCAAAACAACACCCAAACTCACTGGATGGAGCAGAGGTACCTCAGGTGGGCTGGACACGAGGCACTGGAGAGCAGCTGTCATACTTGATACAGTGCCATCACATGGAAGAAACTCCAACAGAATCTTAAATAGCATGCATCTATTAAGTTTTCATTATATATGTTTGGCTTGAACAGTTACAACAAGGATTTAATTGTCTTTTGTTGACATTTAAAAAATTAAGCCAGCAATTAGAAAATGAAATAAGCGTAACTAGCAGTGAGAAATCTAGAGTTGTTTTTTAATATGTCTTGGCTGTAATAATTGTTAAATAATGATTAATGGCATGCTGTCAGTTAGGTTAGGAGAATAATTTTACTCTAAAAAGCTGCAAGACAAAATTTCTTGTTACCCTCGGTTCTGCACTACCTGTTTTGTCACTTAGTCTAATACCAGAGTAATTAATTCCAAAGACCTATCTTTGAAAAACAAATAGCCTTAGCTTCCTGCTGGAAATGATAGATATCACTCCACAGGGAGGCTAAAAAATAAACAATAACTTATATATATCACAGAAAATTGGACCTTTTAATTGAGAAGTATCTAAATTCTCCAAGCACTCTCTGCTTAGTGATTTCATATGTATAATCTGTGAGTAAAAATGGGTGTGATTTGGTAAAATTCTTCAGTGGTTGTACAAGTCTTTTGGTCAAAACAACCTAAAAATTACAGAGGACTCCCTTCAACGTTCACCTTACTGCTAAGCTTTTAATAATAGTAAACAGAAAGCAAAGCTTAATGGCTTAATGTGATTCTGTGGACCAATGTGAAATGAATATTGGTGCCTTGTGGACCACCAGGGAAAGGTGGGACAGCACATGGGGTCCTTGCTGGTGGGATCCTTGTGGTCCATGGAAAGCTGTTGCTGACAGTGCAGAATTTCCACGGGCAAAGCATTTCAGCAAAAATCAGTTTCCCCACACGGCAAAGACAGAAACCTTTCTGCAACAGCAATAAAATGATTGATGGTGCTGTTTTTCATTACAGCTAAGTCTTAAAACATCCATTTATCCCATTTGTCTGTCCCATGCAGATTTTAGACAAAGCGACATCTTCTCCATGAGTCTCCCGAGCTTGCTGCTCTCCCTGAGGCAGGGCTCCTCAGTGCTTGTATTTTCCTCAGGACACCCATCTCTTTGCCCGTGTAAGTAGGATAGTGAATAAAGTATTCTTTTGTGGGGAATTCAGCAAGTTTATTGTTTCATTTATTGCTGCATTTGGATTTTGGGCAAAGCGTGAAGCAGAGGGCCCGCAAATGAATGCTGAAGGGAAGGGTAAGTATTGCACAGTCTGCATCACTGGCTGAGCTACACTGATCTGGGCAGGGTCCTGAGGAGCAGGGGACATGGAATTATGGACAACTTGTGCTCAGGATTAATGTCATAGGTTTAGACCTGACAGCAGCTTGGATAGTGCTTTCTAAGGCTTTTTTGACTTTGCAACTTTAGCACTTGTCTCAGCCCTTTTGTTAATGAAATATCTTTAGACACCTTCCAGCAACTTTTTTAACATAAATCCTTCTAATCAAAACCTGTTCCATCCAAACTAGACCTGATGTCCCACTGTATTATGGGAATTATGTCCTGATTTCAGCTGACTCCAGGGTGTGGGCATCCAAACGTTGAAGAAAGGATTGTGCATCAAATCAAAACAGGGCACAAGGGAGAAGGAGAGGAGAGAAGAAAGGATTGTGCATCAAATCAAAACAGGGCACAAGGGCGTAATATCCACGGCTGGAGGAGAAAAGAGGAAAGATTGCCATCCCTACGTGTCTCTCAGATAACAATATGCACCACCTGGTCCCCAGGTTTCTGGGGGTTAGTTTTCCCTGCTCTCCTCTCAAAGCTGCTCATATTTGAAACATACATCTACCTGAAAGGTGGTATTAAGATAATACCATAGAATCGCAGAACGGTTTGTGTTGGAAGGGACCTTTAAAGGTCATCTTGTCATAATATGGTACATGTGTCTCTGTCAGCTGTTCGACTCGAGGGATATCATAAAGAAGGTGGCTAAAGGCATTTCTGTACCATCCCAGGTCCTCTTATTGTCACAATTACCATGTAGCAAACCAGGTATTAGGTCTCTCCTCTTCCTGCTCTTGTTACAAATTAAAGACACCGGGGCACCAGGCTAGATAGGAAAAACTCAGGAGTCCAGCTTACAATTTTAAGTCTTTTAAAAAAAAATAGACAAAAAAAAAAAAAAAGGAAATCAGAGCTTTATAAGTGTTTATAACCTCTAAACAAAAAAAATGCCTCCTAAATGTGGAAAAGCTAAGACATATTGCTGTCAAATTCCATTTCTGGAAGGTATATGAGCAGATTACAACTAAATATTTTTCTCAAGGTATGTTTGTTTAAACTCCATCGCAATGCAACTATGTAAAATCTGCTGTCTACATATGGCTTTTTATTTTTTATATTTGTATCTTGTGCCTAGATTTAGGTAGCATGTAAGTTAAATTCTGTCACATATTAAGCAGTTAAAACTGATCCTAATTTTCAAGTGCCTATTAGAATGCAAAAGGAGTCATGGCATTTATCTTGCAGACTCATGCTTTTGAGATATAAATGTAAAGAAATTTGACTTGCTGGGCTGGAGTTTCAGGTCATGCTGAATTTATGCTTGTGCAGACTTTTCTGAGGGAAAGAGCCTTTGCTTATATCTTACAAGGGATGTGAGGTAATGGACTTTTACACTGAGACGTTTGTACTTCCAGAAAAGCTTTTACTGACCAAGAGCAATGCCCAGCCACTCCTGTGGCTTAGATAAAATTAATTGGTAAAGAGACATTCCACATTAACAGAAAATGGAAATACAGTGCTTTGATAACTTTAAGGACTACTTTCCTTCCTAGAATTGACCATTTGGACACGCTGAGGAAGAGACACAGTCCTGCTGGTGCATCGAAATAAATCTCAGGGAAATACATTAGCAGGCAGGGTATGTAGTTGTGGATGTGGGCAAAATCAGACGGCTGTGATTATAGATATGGAAGAGAAATCCATGTGAATTCTACATGTATCTGTGTGTGGAAAATAAATCTTGATAAAATAACAGTGAAGGGATTAGTGTATGCTGTGAAGTCAGAGTTGAAAAATAGTCCTGCGAGCTGCCCCCTTTTTAGTTAATGAAGACATAGGAATTTTTGTAACGTATAGAAAATCAGGACTCTGTAATGTGTTCATTATCCCCCCATTAAAGATTATCCTGGACATAGAAATGGAATATAAGTTAGATTTATAGGGGCAATATTGACTAGACAAGCTGCTAACATGGAGATTGATTTTATTATTTAGAAAGGCAGAATATTAGGATACATGAGCGTTTCTTTTTTTAACAGAGATGCTATGCTGTCAGCAGTGAAATATTACTGCAGGAGAGTTTTCTTTTTATACACAGTGGTAAGAAGTATGGCTTCCTTTCTCAGCACTTCAGCCACAGATGCTATCGGCGAGACCATCTGTGGTGACAGATTTGTGTTATATCACTTCGAAACTCAGCGAAGCTGGTAAAGCCTCCCACTACAGGATATAAGTAGCTCCTGCTAAGGCTGGGATGCTTTATGGGGCTGTCTTTCTTCGGGGGGCAGAGCAGTGGGAGGATTGTGTGGATAGAGGCTCACAATAGCTTTCAATCACCTTCCCACCAAGTCTTGAAATGCTGGTGTGGCTCTTCTGGGGCAACATCTACACAAAGCTCCTTCCTCTGAGTCCCACGGGGGTTAGATCTGGACTCTTCTTGCTCTGTGGGAGTCACTTGCACACCATTCTGATCTGAGGATGTCGAGGGGGACACTGACCTCAGAGGGAGTCTGTGTAAGTGGTAATACCGGGCTGTCATGTGGCCCACGTCTCCTCTGGAGGAATGACTCTGCAGAAAGGACCATGTCCCCTCAAATCATCTCCTCAGCATTACATTGTCCTAAAAATGGTGACACTTTGGCTCACGGTGGGCTTCTTCCTGCCCAGTCATAATTTTTTCTTCTCCTAATCTTCAAAATTATTTTAATTGGTGTTCTGGGATTTCCTGGGCCGGTTTGGATGGGGGTTGGAGCACTCTGGTCTAGTGTAAGATGTCCCTGCCCCTGACAGTGGGGCTGGAAGTAGATGATCTTTTGGGTTGCTTTGAACCCAAGCCCTTGTGTGATTCCCTGATTCCCAGGATGACAAGCTGTGGTGAACACTGTTGTTAGCAAGTGACCACAGTGACCATGACACAATTTGGGCACTGGTGGGACTAAAACCACGGCACCACGCAGGGCCAGCTGCCCACACCAGGGGCAGGTTTTCAGCCATGAGTAGGCAATAAAAGGATGCTGATGGCCCAGAGCATCACGCAGCCCTTCAGTGCAGTGAGATGCGGTACAAACTGCTGTTTTGGCAAAAAGCATTGCAGAAATCCTGGTTGAGCCAAGAGTGGAAGCCTCCAGTCTTCACACCTGTGACTGTTGAAAGTATTTGGAGATGTGTTAGATTGGAAAGATATTCATGTCTGCTAAGCACAAAAAAAAAATATGGGTTTAGACTGAGAAGCAATTTTTGCTGCTAATAACGTCGCAATAGCCTTGCCCTATGTTCAGAATCAGCTGGGCATGCTCAGATACCAGATGAGCACAGTTAATTCAGCTGTGCTCATTTCATACAATTCAATTCAATACAGACGCTCTCCAAGTATCTTGAACTGAGATTTACATGTTCCTCAGCCACTCATTCCTCATCTCAAATTCTAACAAGGAACAAAAGAGCTAAAAGAGTGAAGCACCTTTACAGGAGTTGACATTCCATGATCTCAAGTTCCCCACCTACAAAACAGAAGAGATCATCCATTTGGTCATGTTGAGAAATGGCCATGACTTCTTTCAGTAATAGAACCCATAAAACAACCAAAAATAAAACTATGGCATTTTACAAAATCTAAGTGATAACAAACACCTACTTGTCAGTATAAATTTGTAAAATTGTCCTTCCGTTCTTTTAAAATAAAATCCTACTGATAGCTTATACTTTAAAGGCAACAAAGAGACTTTCCAACAGATGATCTGAGGAAATTGTTTTTTATCTTTGTCTTTGGAAATTTAGACTTGCTGCATTTTCTCCACAATAATTTTGCAGAGGGAAATCATAGCAGGTTTTTTCTGGGTGCTGTTCCTGCACGCAGCACAGCCACCTAAAGTTTTCCAGTTGGTAAGATAAATATTTAAAGAGTCATCAAATGAACAGTTCTTTTTTTGTGAAGTCAAGTATTTCCTAAAGGATAAATTGTCAATCAGTTAAGTCCCTAGCTGATATATTTTCCATGTGGAAGCCTGTCTCCTCTTTATTCTTCCCTTTACCCTTCCTCCTCCTTTCATTCTTCTGAGTGTTTGGACTCTTGTTTTACGAAGACAGAGTCAGGCATAGAATAGCTGGATTGATTGCAGCTGGATTACTGCATGTTTGGCATCTGCACACTGCCTCTGAGCAAATTCTCCACTCAAGTTCTCTTCTTCCTTGCTTTTAAAAACATGAACTGGCCATCCATTTTAAAGTGAAACGGAACCAGCAACAAAGACTGCTGCATTTAATTATTTTTACTTTTTTTTTTTTTTTTACATATCAGAAGTCTTGTCTACAATGAATGTGGTTTAAAAAGGAGAAGAAACTGTGACTGGTTTTACTTCAGTATCAGTGGTGTCCCTTTAACTGGACTCTTTTCCATGAGGCATTTGTCAGCAGCGTTGTTGTTTGTGTACACATGATAGGATCAAGCTAAGCTGATGATTGCAGTTTTTAATAATCGTTTTTTCTTGTTTATCATTTGTTTGGGTTTTTTCAGTCTTCACTACAATAATTTGATGCAAACCTTCAAAATTCTGCCTTAGCAGGTTGCTGGTGCCTGTGTTTGTTTCTCTGGCCTTTGTCAGTGTACAGAATGACGGGGGGTTGCAGGAGGTCTGACTTTGTCTCCAAAGCTGAACACTGGTCTATACCACATACACACAAAGATATTTCCCCCCCCCAATAACTCTTCATACAGCTAAGGTGATCAGTGCTGGAAACCAGCTGCTCCTTATCTCTCTGGCTGTTGACTGGATAATTTACAGCCCTGGTAATACAAAGCTGTGAGGGTGTTACATGCAATTAGAGAAGCAGGGAGGGGAACCACGAGCTCTTGTCCACTGGGCAGCATCATCCAGCCTGGGTATGCTGCTTCTGGGCACCTTCTGGTTAAACCCCTGCTCAGAGCAGGCTGCTCAGTAGCCTCTCCTGGCAAGGTCTGAATGACACAGTCTGCATGAGGTCCTAACAAGGTTTGTGGGTGAAATGAAATTTAAATGTAGACAGGAGTTATTGCAATATAGAAGGTCCTAGCAAAAAAAAAAAAAAAAAAAAAAGAGATGATCACTATGCCACAAGTAAAAACAATAGAAAACCAAAATCTTCAGCACAAATTTCATTCTTTGTTGTGTTCGTCATGTCCTTGAAACCTGGAAATCCACCCACTGGATTACTGGGGTCAGAACCCAGTTCTGCCCCAGACATATGATGACTCTTCTGTAAAGAATACTACTTTATTAACAATATTTTTAAGTTATGCCAGCTATCAGCCATTCATGAACTTTTATTGACAGCTAAATAGAACCTGAATGATTTGAGCTTTTGGCTATCATTCAGGGGGGCATTTGCTTTCAGGTCTGCCTTAACCTGCAAGTATGTAATTTGTTTCATTTATGGTGCTGCATAGGAAATGAACCTGTGTCTCTGGTGCTCAAAGGCAAATGCAGTAATCATCTGCATGACTTGATTCCTTATTCCAGTAATATGAAAATTGTCAATTATGGATGAATTATGGGTGCTACTGATACCTGTAATTTGGTTCTGCAGTTTTGTAAACATATGCAGCTGCATTTAATTGTATTTTACTAGTCATGTAATTCATTAAGGTGCACCTGCAGTCACCTAAGATACAGATATTAATGAACTGAAACGCGCTATTACATTGTCTACTATTTATATTGACATTCCTTACAACTGTTTGTTTTTAATCACATACCTGTGTATCTGAGATGCTGATATTAAAAAAAAATGAAATGATTGTGAAATAAACACAGAGCATAGGTAGGTGCTACATTTTTAACTTCTGAAAGTACTTGCTAAATAATTAATTTGAACAATTGCTTTTCCGTGCAAAGCCCAAGACTGGAGGAAAGCTGTAGAATCGATTTTTGCAGCAGTTATTGTGGCAAAGATGAATCATTAGATAACTGATTCCAGGGATGTGAGCTGCTGAAGCCCTTACTCTGTATTCCATGCTCCAGTGGTGATGGATGCTGCTCAGCTCTGCCCCAATACAGTACCTTTACCTTTTAACTTCCAGTCCAATCTCTAGGAGACGTTATCTTCAGATTTGGGAACACACGTATGAAACAGGAATTTTATTTTGCACAAATATGTGTTTAATATTCACAACCTGTTCCTTCGCTGCTGCTGCTGGATATTCCTTTCATTTGGATTAAAGCAAAAACCAAGTAGATTTATTAGCCATGGAACCAGTCCTTGGTTCAGTGCATTTTGGAGAATGTGCAAGTAGAGCACTGAGAATCTAATCATACCCCAAATTTGATATTTCCCTTCTGTCAGCATTTCTCATTTGGCCTATTATTATCAGGTAAAAAATGTTTTTATGGCAGAATTTTGTGCTTTCATCAGGTCTGGGGCAAACTCTGGCTCCATAAGGAATTGTCATAACTTTGCAGAGGATAAAGATGGAAAAGGAAGTGACAGAGGGAGCTTGAGTTGCTGTCTGCATCCCTGGGAACGTTGCTCTGTGGCTGCTGTCTGTACGGGAGCACACGGGAAGAGTGATGAGCCCATTAGCTGTGAGCTGCTTAGGGAAACACAAACCTTTCCATCAGGACAGCAGACATGCTCTGATCTCCTCTCAGTGTTGGTCTCAGCCTGCTCCTGCTCTCTCCATTAGCTACCTCTTGTCTCTGACAAAGTACCACAGTCAGGGACCTTCTTCCCATCGTGGCTTTCTCCTTGAACACAGCTTTGTTTCCCTTGTCCTCTCTACTTTTCCTCAAAGGGTTGCTCCCATTTAATAACACTGTTACAGATACAAAAGAAGCCACACCACTGAAGTTAAATAGTGTAGTAACTAAACAGAATAAGGTTACTGAGTCCAGGACAGACATAGGCTTGCTTACCTGAGGTTACAAATGTTGTTCCCATCCCTGAATCAAATGTATTGTACTTCTCGAGAAAAATCTCTTTCCCTTAAAGAACCTGTTGGTGGATTGAAGATCTCTCCTGGAAACAACTTTAACTTGTATAGTCTCTTTTCAGTGAAATATTTTTTGGTCAGGAAAGTTTTCCAATCTCTAGTTCATTAGAATACTCTTCCTGCCTGACAGAAAGTTGTTCCTCTGCCCTGCAATATAGGTCCTGGGACAAAAATAGAGTGAATCCTTTCCATATATCTTGATATTTTCAAGAACGTGTAAAATTTCTGCTGCAGGTTGGGGGGGAAGGGTGTTAGTTCCACATTTCAGAAGTTTCTGTGATCTGTGTGTGTATGGTGACATTGTGTCAGGAAATATTTTCTGGCCTTATGAGATTTTGTGATAGATGCTTTTGCAGTTACAATATTTGTCACAAAATGGACTAATCCCATCGTTCAGATGAGGTACTTTGTGGCTTGGCATCATTTAACAGCACAGTGATGGTTATTGTAAGAGCAGGCTAAATATTCTTCAGCCTATCTAGGATATTAAGTTCTACCAAGCATCACACCTCCATTTCTGGAGGTGCTTTACAGACACAGTTTCCAGCTAGGAAAATGTCAAGCAAGAAGACGAATTGGAACCTGAATAGCAGGACTTGCGTAATAAGACATGGGCTCCTCAGATGGAAGAGGCAGATATCAGGACAGATGCCTTCAATTAGAAGGAATTAAAGATTTATGTTGTAAATAACTTGGGAAAAAAAAAAAAAAACCCAAACCAAACAACCCAGGAAAGAATAATCTGATTGTGTCTGTTCTGACATCTGTCAAGTGCTGAAGTGTCCAAAGGCAGGAACATTTGCACGGGAACAATCAAAGTACTCACGTGTTCTTCTTATTCCAGGGTTTAAAAACAGACAAAAAAGTTAATTGCATTTTCCTTCTCTTTCTTTGTTATGCCCATTAGGAACATTGCAGACAACTGAAGGAGCAAGTAAAGAGAAAAGAAAAATGAACTGCCATTTTTGGTGAGAGGGCTGGCAGATAAGGAAAGGTGGACCAGAATTTTCTGTACATCAGATTGGGGATGGCCTTATTTACTAGGAAATTCTGTTCAGAGACCTGAGTTAATACGGCAACTTGGCTGTTTTGTGGTTCTATTCTGCTGACTGTATTGAAATTAGACATTAAAGGACAATTGAAATGCAGAAAAATGTTAACAGTAGGCTACATTTTGCAATTGCTTTGTTCAAGCTGGGCTTTCCCAGGAAGTATAGAATAGATGAAGCATAGTACCATTAAATTAATGTGTTGGTTGACGCACTTTAAAGTCCTCCTTCTGTGTAATAACAGGATTTGTGAGGAAAATGAGGTGCCCAAGTCCCACAGGTTGGTTCATTTACCAGGCCTGGCACTTAAGTGAGCTCCAGTTAGGGTTATTTTGTTCCTTAGGCTCAGATAAAATCTCCTCCAAAGTTTGGCTTTCACTGGACTTTGGAGTTCTTGGCACTACTGACGTCTTACCCACTTCACTGTGTGAGGAATCAAGATTTAGCCTTCACCTCTGCCTACGCTATTCACTTGAAGTTTCCTTTAAATGAGATGCTCTTCCGAGCCACATAGGTACCTGGATTCAAGATAAAACATCTCAGTCATTAAATGGGTCCTTGCCTTGCTGCAATTCATGCAGTGTTGGGAATGGCTCAATTAGTTTTGAGTTTGCAAATGCATTGATTTTTCTGCTCCTTTTCCCTCTGCCAAGAAATGTACACTGGTTATGACAGCACCTATCTCTATAAGAAAATTCCACACACGGAAACAGGCTTCAGAAATGAATGGCTTTATTACAAACTCACAGAGTTCCGTGGCTGCATTTGCTTTGATCATTGATTTGCACACAGTGAAGAGTTAGAAGAGAGGAGAGGTGCATCCAACTCTCAGCTGACCAGTAAGTGCCATATCTAATTGATTCTTTTGTGCCAAGTGGAAATTGAGTTTTCTTGGCTTAGAAAAAGGTGCCCATTTCTGGACTTTGCTGCCATTAAAACACTCCTGTTTATGCTCATCATCGCTATTGCCACATAGTATTGTCATTTACTTCTGCTGCTGATTTCTAAGCACACTGAATTAATGAACTTAAGTTTATAACCTTAATGCTTGTTTGTGTAATTGGTTCTTGCTACATTGAACGTTTACCCTTATACCTCATGTCTTTTATTGCTGAACTCCACTCAAACACTTTGCTGATGGAGGCTTATCCAGACTGTGGAATTGCTCCATACACAACACAAGTCAGTCAGGGTTTGGTTTCTGGCAGTACATATTAAGGACAATTATCCTAAACTTGGTTTGTCTTAAATAAGGACAGAAATATGATTATTTTTGTCAACAATAGGAGTCCAAGGGGTACAAAAATAGAATAATTTTCTCTTTTTTTAACAATATGGGCAACTTCAAGATGCTACAAGACATGCCTTTTGCTAACTTCCAGCTTCCTAGTCTCCGCTGATGATTTCTGAAAGGCTCTCAGAGCAGAGCTCACAGTGGAAAGCACACAATGGCTGTGTATTAAACACAGCTTTAATTTGGAAAGAAGTGTGGGATAGTTTATAGTTTAATTGGTTTGTGGCTTCATCTGTCTGGAGAAGGTAGGAAGAGGGGATATAAACCTTCCTCCGTTCTGCAGCTTGCCTGAGCCTCCGCTCCCAGTGAGAGACCAGGAGAGGGTGGGCAGCTCCCAGGGCTGGGTAACACCTTGGCTCAGCCCTCCCACGCGCTGGGTCAAAATAGCTGAGCCAGCACCTGCGTGTGGGGAGCGAATAATTTAGTCCTGCTCCAGGCCAGCAGTAACTCGCTACCCTTTCCCTCCCACGGGGAGTAGGTGCTGGTGATTCAGAGATGTGTCTCTGAGTCAGGTGGCCTCCTGGGGCTCTCGTGGGACGCTGGCTCCTGGTTTAGAGTGCGGAGATGCAGAAGAGTGGATCCTCACCGAAATATCGCTGGAAGGGGCCGATTGCATCCAGGCGTAAGGAACTGCTTTGTTTTTTGGTTCATAGAATCACAGGATGGTTTGGGTTGGAAGGGACCTTAAAGCCCATCCAGTCCCACCCCCTGCCATGGCAGGGACACCTTCCTCTATCCCAGCTTGCTCCAATCCCCATCCAGCCTGGCCTTGGACACTTCCAGAGGTGGGACAGCCACAGCTTCTCTGGGCAACCTGTGCTGGGGTCTCACCACCCTCACAATAAGCAATTTCTTCCTACTATCTAACCTAAACCTGCTGTCTGCCAATTGGAAGCCATTCCCCCTAGTCCTGTCACTCCAGGCCCTTGTGAATAGCTCCTCTCCATCTTTCTTGCAGGCCCTCTCCAGGTACTGGAAAGCCACAATTAGGTCACCCCAAAGCCTTCTCTTTTCCAGGCCGAACATCTCAATTATCTCAGTTTTCATCCTTCTAGACTGTGTCCTATCCCTGAGGTGTTAAAGAATGGTTTAACATCCTGAAGCTGAAATTTATTTCCACTCTTTCCAACTGCTTGTTTTCTAAAGAATGTGCTATAATGCACAGGAATGTGATCATAGCAAAGCCTGTGTGCCTGTAGAGCTATCATAAGTGTCTTCTTGTGCCTGCACTTCAAAAGGCAGCACTTCCAAAGACAAAGGAGGAATCTGAAACGGATGAGGTGGTAGAAATTTACTGGCAAATGACTTTCCAAAGAAAACTGTATTTCTTCACAAATCTGAAAATGCCCATCACTAGAAATGTCAGCTTAATGCAAATTAATGTGCAAAAGAATATTGGAAGTTTTCTCTGGTGTACCCCTGAAGGCTCTCCTGAAGGACTGTAATGTTGCCTTCGCTGCCTGTCTGCTGGAGGGAAGGGAACATGCAAAATTTTTTCCCCAAGGCAGCAATTTCAGCCGTGCTTAGATGGAGTTTGGGTCTGGGTTTTTTTTGTTTATTTTTTTTTTTTTCCTAGAAAAGGGAAGCAGATGGAATTATGTGTCTTTAGCATTTGCATTGATTTTCTTAAGTAACTTTTTTTTCTTAGCTTTCTGACCAACTAAGCACCCTGGCCAAAAGAGAAAAGTCTGGTCAACAGCTTTGTTCTGAGGGTGTTATGGGTTACTCTGTCACCACCAGGCTTCCAAATTCTTTTTCCTAGTTCAGGCACATGAAGAAGTGTCAGGGCTGCAGTACTGCAGCAGGAGCTGCTGTGGGTGAAGAACTTGATCCTCTGTGTGTTGCTGTCTGGTTGGGGTTGTTCCTTGACTCAATCTTTTTCTGAGATTTTTGCAAAAGACTGTGGCATCCTCTGATCACTTCTGCTCCAAGACTAGCAAACATGCAGGAATAAGATGACATGTTTAGTATCCACCCAAAACCCCAAGAAATTTCTTCTTTCCCACTTATTGGGGCCTGTTATTCACTGTCTGTTCCTAGACAGTCAGTGCTGTCTCTCTCAAAGGAGCAGTGTTACTATTTCTTGTAAGCATATTACCTGTGAACACTTTATTAGCTAAAATGAAAAGTGTGATCAAAACCCTTCCTTAGGCAGGAGTGAAAGCAAATGAAAGAACAGGAGAGATTCAGGATTTTGTTCTGTCTTAACAGTAAGTGACTCAGACTTGTATAAGGTAACTTTTATTCCTTTTTTTGCACTCATGCCATGACATACTCATGTCTTGTTCTCTCTGTAAGGCACCTGGGGTACTTGTGAAAAGGCTGTCATCAGTGCCAGGGAGAGACAAGTGCTGCATGAAAAGCGACAGTGGAACTTTTCCTGCTCCACCAGTGTTGTTGCCTTGGTTTTTTTTTTGGAGCTGTCTGGAGAGTAAAAGCTATTACGGCCATTCAAACAAACCTGGCTATAAATATCTCTGCTGGCTCCAAGTAGAATGTAGTTTTTCAATGGGAGTGTTTGCTCAATCAGTGTCTCCTGACCGTCCCCAAGCAGTCAAGGCTCTGCAGAGTAAGGGCTGCTCTCCAGAGAAACACTTTCCCCCAGACCTGGAAGTCTTGTGTCTCTTCCCAACACTCCTAAAAACTTATGGTGAGAATTATGGTCACCCCCCTCTCCCAGTGTCTCAGAAAGAATGGTTTGCACGTCTGGGACAGAGTCACTGCACTGTTGATTATTGCTGGTACAGGTGTGGGGTACCAGTGGTGGTCTCACATGTGGTTGTTGCAGGACTGCTGGTTTTCCAAGTGATTGTACAGGGGACCCATGCAGCCCCTTTCCAGGTTATTTGATGGATATTTCCAAATTTCCTTACCAAAGAAAATTATTTTTATCCTCTTCTGTTGCCTGTGAATGAATCCTGTAGCTCTAATCTTCAAATTCAGGTTGAACATCAGACTAAAACTTCATGGTAATTTAATTGTTTCATATGAGCTCATTCCACTTCATAAAAGGTGTGTTCTGATGGTCTGGAAATAACGTTATAGAACAGAAATACCTCAGAAACACTAATGCACTATTGCTAGAATTGTGTTATCTAAAAAATACTTGAAGTGCCTTTCTACTCTGCACTGTGTCCAGAATCAAAATGAGGAAAGAAAAATTTTTAAGATAAATTGGTTTGTGAAAAATTTATGTGCACTTTACTAGTGCAGGCAGGATGTAATCTGCTTTGTATTGAATCTGCTTGAAAAAAAAAAAAGCCACAATGATAATGAGATTTTTTAAAGGCACTTTTAAATTCATGCTGGCAAAAGACAAATAGTCATGACTTTTAATTTCTATAAACTTAACAGCTGGGGACAAAATAAAGCGTTATTAACTTAAGGGGTGTAAGGAAGTTGCTTTTGCTTCAAGGACGAAGTAAGTTATTCTATTCTCAGTGTTATTCATCTCAGCTGTCTGTCTGATCTTTCTGCTGGTGCAGCCAGGCCAGTGAGTGGGTTTATTTATACTGCTTTTACTGTGAGCAGGGAGAGAAGAGGGGCTGTAGACATCTTTGGTGATGTCTGTATTCCTTGTCCTTGGTAATGCCTGTGAAAACACTGATTGTGGAGGAACTGTGCTTCAGAGGCAACTTGCTCTGCTGCTAAATGGGAGATTTCTTGTATTCAAAATATTAACTGTATTACCAAATAATGAGGAGCTTCTTAACCTTATTTTATTGTTTGCAAAAATATTTGTCTCTTCTACCATGACAGCCATTAATGATAAAGCTGTTTGTCCTTGTCAGACTGAGTTCTTACACCAATTTTAATTGCATTAAGGACAATTTACTGTTACCAGAGGATAAATAACAATTATTTTCATTAGTCACTGTATGTAATGTATTGCAACAAAGAATCAATCTGTTTGGTTTTGTCTTTCTTTTTTTCACTTTGATTGTGAATTTAGTGGTAATCCAAAGATTTCCACAGTCTCACTACTCTTATGTGCCTGCTCTTTCTTTTGCCTGTTGAATTCAATTGCACTTGTATTAGTGATTTATTTTTTTGCTGTGAATATCTTTGGTTGCCACTTGCAGACTGCTCCTGTGTTTTCCTGGACTTCACCATGGAAGAAGTTGTAGAATATATTGTGTTAATATAAACCACAAGTTCATGTTTACATAGTGAGGAGTTTCCCCTGAGTCCCCAGTCTTTAGTAACTGATTTGTCATGGAGGTGAGGGGCACAACCTCTGTGTTTAGGAAATCAATAGCAGTTGCCATTTCCATTAAGGAGTCTTGGCTGAAGTTGTTCTGTCTTACATATTACATTGCTGTCAGGATATGCTTTCAATTGCTCATGGCCCAACACTAAAAAGAGGACAGACCAAAAAAGGTAGAGGTTTTTTTCCTCGAATAAGCATATGATGTCTGTAGGATTGGGAAGGACTGATCTGAAGATGGCTTGGGCAGAGAAGGAATACAGGAAAACTGGTGTGAGTAAATGTTAAAAGAGTGTACTTACACATGCTAAGCCAAACCAGAACAGTGAGAAAAAAAAAAAAAAAAATATATGTATAGTTTGACCTAGTGTGGAAAAATGAGCAGAAGTGCCAAGAATTCAGAAAGATTGATCCCTCTGCAGAGAAGGTTTCTTCTTGCACTATAAGGGTAACAAATTAACATCTCTCAATCGTTCTTGACTGCTATGTGATGGCCTTCCCAGGCACCTGAAAGAAGGACCAATCTTTGAAACAACTGTAGGTAGAGTAGCGGCAAGGAGTCATGTTTAGGAAAAAATGTATTATTGCCATTTCCAAATTGTGGCTTCTGCAAGGGCTTGCTTGGGCTAAAGCCCTGTATTTGCACCTGATGCTGTTCTTTTTCAATACTTCTGACCATGAAGACAAGTTTTGTTACCTTTGAAGTGCAGGAATGCACGAGTGCACCAGTGTGATGGTGTCATTACAAAATGAACTTGCATCCCTGTAAATTCTGCTGAGGAAGTGGACTGAATCCAACCAGAAATACTTCTGAAGTCAGCATGGAAAATTGCAAAACACATCTTTCATGATTCCGGATTGGCACTCACCATTTCCTCTAGGCAAGAGTGTCATTTAAAAGAGATTAAACTGCACATGACAAGGATAAACTCTCCTCCTCCTCCTCCCAGGGTGCTACTCAGAGCTTACCTGCTTAATACCAGTGTTAGTACCTTCTTCTCTCACTGGAACATTAACTTGATTAGACCCTGAGGTGGGACTAGAGAGATGCTCATGGGGGGTGCAGCATCAGCACCAAGGCTGCAGGAGTCTTGGCCATGGATTCCTGTCTACAGCATCCAACACCCACCTAATGGTAGGAAAAGGTCTGTCTGCCAAGGCAGTGCTAAATTCACAGCAGCCACAGTGGTGTGGAAGTGGGCTTGAAGAGAAAATTCACCAGCCCAGCTTGTTTTTCAGCATCTTTCTGCCTGGAAGAGCCACTGTGCCATTGCTTGGTCTCAGGCATTCTCTGGTGTAATCCAAATACTCTGCCTTTAAATGCTGACCACCAGCAGAATGCTGCCGGTGCTGAATGCTGTACTCACAGATAGGAAAATCTGAGGGAAGATCCATTTCTATCAAAATTATTAAAGGGACATCTGATAGCACTGTTTCAGTTCAGGCTTATTAAATACTCTCCATTTTATCCTTCATTTTCGGGGATTTATAATTTCTCTATAAAAATTCATTCAACCTTGAAACTTGGCATCCATCGTTTCACTCCACAAGATATTTTTAAAGATACAAGAGCAGAAATATTCCTATTCTGGCAATGGCTTAAATGGATATTAACTTTCAATCCTGCTGCACAGCACATTGGAAAGTTGAAAAAACTGCTGAAAATTACTGCTATTAAAAAAAAAAAAAAGCCTTTGCAGCAATATAGCTTGGATTATCCACTGAAACCTTGGTCTGTTGAACGTGATCTGGTACATTTTGAGGGTTGTTGTCCAGTTTCAGAGGGAGCTGCTGAGATGCAGATCCCTCTGCAGTGTCCTTTGTGCCGGAGCTGGAGCCAGGTGCTCCTCCTTAGCAGGATAATGTCCTGTGAAGGAAGGGCTTTACAGATAGGGGTGATACCCAAACACAGCATGTCCTAAAAACAGTGTCAACTGGGAATTTTAGAGAGCGGCCTTCAGCTTTGAGGGGTGGGAAATCCTGTATCACATGAATGCCTGGCAACTTAAATAGTTTGGCAATGGGCACAGTGGCACTGAGACTGTGCGCTCTGGGGAATTATTGGGAAAAAAAACCTTTCTGTTTAGACTTGGAACAAATTCCTTAAGGTCATTGTAGGATCTCTATCATCAGAGTCCATGCTGGACAGGCTAAGCAAGGCATGTGTCAGTAATGTCTCATGTACAGAGGGAGAGTTGGACTCTCTCAGATGTTCTCCAGCCCATTTCTCACACATTCTTCACGATAAAATTTGCTCTACACTTTGTCATTAGTGCTGCTTATGCCCCTCCCCATGCACCAGGCGAGGGCTTTGCAGGTGTCTTAAGTGGGCCCTTATTTCTTAGAGCAGAGGAAAAGTTTTTTGGTCTCAGTGGAGGTCTCCATTTTCCTGTCCTTTTTTCCTAACATATCTGAGCCTGGTGTCTTCTTGATTTCATTGGCATTTAAACCGCTTGACATCTTTAGCCCTCAAGGATGCTCTGAGCTGTAAAGGCTCCTTGCTGAAACTGCTGTTCTGGAGTTAGAGGGGAGGCACGATTGGTTGGCTGCTTCATGCACTGAAGAAATCAAGCAGCATGTAGCTTCTCCCATTAAAAATTAACACTCTGCAGTAGGCAGTAAAGACCTTCAGTGTTTTGTTGTCAAGGAGCAAATAATGGAAAAAAACCACCTTTTTGTTAAAGTAGGAGTGATGCTTCAAATTAAGAGCTGTCTCCTGTTACGTAGCTATCTCCTCCTTGGAACTGGTGACTGGAAAATGATTTCTGGGAATGTGTGGCCGTGCATGTGGTTTGCTTGGATGTTGTTCCACAGCTCATATCCATACTGCTTCTACCCACTATGGCCAGCGTATGCAATGTGTTAAGAGATGGATAAGTACCTGTTAGAGCTGATAGTATTTGGCTACCCTTTCATATACTTTGTGTTCATGTAAAGCTTCACACGGCTGCAGATGGCTAATTCGAAAAGAGGCCTGTGGGAAATTTGGCATAGAGTATATTTGTTAATGCAAATAACAATAATTCATGTGGGAAGGAGTGAAAAGATCATTTAAATGGAGCACTGATTCCAAAACTTCCCAGACATCTGTGAATATCCTGGGTTAAGGGGCTAAGCTCATGCTGGGGGATTTGGTATTTGTTTGGGGTTATATGAAGGTGAACTGTGGGATGTCCATGTTCACATCTACTTTGCACACTCAGCCTGCACAGGGGGATTTGCCTGGTGCGTGGGGTTCTGTTGCCCTGCTGTAGCTGTCTCAAGCTGTTCTTCACTCTGCCAAGCAGCGATGACTTGAAGCCTGGGAAATGTCCGCAGAGTGGGATGCGGTGATCGGAGCAGACTGGTGGAAAGCAGGCACGTTTCCTCTGTCTGCCTCAAACTGCATAATGGTTTTGGCAAGGACCACAGTGAAAGAGATGAGAGGGGGCACTCTGTCCAGCCAACTGTCACTGCTCACGTCCACCTCCCCTCTGCCTCCCTGGTACAGCGTCCCTCTTTCTGTGGCACCATCTAAATGCTAAATAGCAGGGCTGTTGTGTGCCTGTAACTATGCAGCACTCTTTTGTTCCACTCTCTGCAGTTATCAGATGAGAAAGAAAAGTAGTTATTAAGTAATCGAAGATTTAAGAGAGCTCTGAAGCGCTGTCATGCAAATAAGAGGAAAAAATATGATGTTGTAAGAATGAAGCATTTGTCTTGAGAAGGTCTCTAGAGTTGTAGAAAATGAAGGCTATCTATTGAACAGCATTGCAGCAGAGGGGTCCTTCAGCTCATCTGCCATGTGACAGGATATAAAAGCTGGTGCTCACAGTCTCTGTCTAATTGGGAGTAATTGAAGTAAACGAGAGGTGTAACAAGACCAGTTAGATAAATGCTATTAATGAGGAACACGTTCTAACACTGATCTGATGATTGCTGGGTATTGGTGCACAGTTGCTAGTTTTAATTTTAATTTCACAGAGAAATGATCTGTTGTCAGCTACCCAGTTGCCCAGCTCAGCGCAAAGATTTAGCTAAGACACCTGAATTCAGGCTCTCCTGGCTGCTTTACCCACATTTCACTGTGCTTCTCTGTAAATTCTGCCCATAGCCTCCAACACACCTTTTATGGAAAGAAAAGAGCAATGTCACTTTGAGGCAGATCCACAGGGTTTAGACCAACTTTCCATTTCCTCAGTTAATTACCAACATAATCTCTAGATAATCTCTTCTCAAGTCTATGAAGATTGGCCGCCTTTGAATTCAGAGGACACTTGGTCTTTTGGATCGTAGCCATAGATTAAACTTCTTCAAAGTGGAGATAGCTGTACTTTCCTGCTGTTGATTGAAACATGCCACTGAACACTTCTGAAGCTGGATAACCCCTCCAGAAACACAAACAATTGCTGGCACCCCATGTCCTCCCAGCTCAGAGGTGCCAAATCCCATTATAACTCATTTCTGTGCAGACAGTCAATCATAGCCTTGTTGTTCAGTGTGTAAGAGAATTTTCCAGTGTTACTGGGAATATTTTATCAATAAGGAATCACACAATATGAAAGAGCTGTTTGCACCAAATTTGCAAAATCGTGTCTGCAGTCGTGGTGTTATATGCTGTTGTTGCATCAACTTAAACGGGAATTTTCTGCCTATGTTTTCTAAATTGTCCTCATCTTGATTGAGTTCTTACATCTCCCATGAAAGGAGAGATCTCCCACCTGCAGGAGATGTGCCCCTGTGGCTTGCACTCCTCTGCTATCTTCAGTCCCAGGAATATTGGCTCTGCAGAGCACATCCCTACAGAAACCTCGTAAGGTTTCTCTGATCTCACCATTGGGAATTTTGCAGAGGATCAGAAAACTTTCAGAGGAAAATTAAACAACAAGCAGTAAAACTTACTTAAATGAACAGATTTCCCTTATCCTGCCTGCTTTCCTTCTGTATCACCCACATCTTTACATGAACCTCTCCAATTTTGTGCGGGTATAGTTAATCTAAGGAGCCATTTTCCCACTCTGCATCTGGCAGGGAGTGCAGGATCCTCTTTGTCTCTTAGGAACCACATCAAACGTTCGGGCTCATGCCAGGCTGTGCCTCAGTAGCCTCCAAGACCCTTCCTGGCCCTGTTCTTGTGGCTCTGCACTTCTGATGGGCTCACTGAAAAATGCTGAGGACTGAGAGCATGAATCCATTTTGTGTTCACTATCAAATGCTTAATGTATGTTTCCCTGTAGGGCATAAATTTAAATTAATTTTTTCTTTTTAATTGGTCTTACACTTCTAAACTATTTCACATCAAAAAGAAAAGCACATACCTGCCTAGTTGTGTTGGTAGGGTTTGTCTTTGTCTGGTTTTAAGATCATGTCTCCAGCAGCGAGTCTGTGACTTAGTTTGCTGATGTTTGTTTACAAACTAAACTCTGCCCATATCTGAATGTAACGCAATCAAAGTCTGTTTGGTTTCAACACCAATATGACCCATCGTTCAGATATCCATACAGTAATTTCCCATGAGCTCAGAGGAAATCATTCCATCTCCCAGTGGACATCCAGCACCATTTTCTATTGTATTTGAATTTTCTTTGCTTGTGATATTGCATTTCTCCCCCTCCCCAGACAGATATAGTCATTCCAGTTTCTGGTAATAAGTTTTTGATCAGGTTTTCTTTGTACTCTTCAGCTTTTGAAAGCTCACCATTGGGGTAAATTTCCCTTTCATCTTCATGTAGCCTTCTCCTCCCCTTTTTCTCTGAAAACAACTAAAATTGGTAAGGAAGAAAGCTGCAGTGCAAAGACAATTTGCTTGTTTAGTTTGAAATTGTAGATCTCCTTTTATAAAAATTCTCTCTACAGTGAAGGAAAAAAACACAAACAAACAAAACCCCAACAGTTATTTTTATCTTTTGACATTAAAATCTGAAATTTCTACTTATGAAGAATAAGACAACTCTCTCGTTCACCAGCTGTATGATTTTTTACAAATGTCAGACTTAGTATTGAATGAATGAATGCATGCAAATATAACTGCAGACTTAAATATGTGCCATAAAGGCATCTGAAATGATGGAATTAGGGTTGACACCCTTTGGGTGGAGTGAATGGTGCAAGATTCATTTCTGCCCGACCTAGGCCTGGTATTTTGAACACTATCTGCAAAATACAACAGCTGAAGAGTTTGCTAATCAAATCCTGCTCTCTGCCAAAGTACTGAAGATGTCACTTTGGCTCAAATGTTTATAACTCTGTGAGATGCAGACAAGTGGGCAAAAAATAGCTTTCAGAGAATGGCACTGATTTTGATTTAAGGTAGGAAACTCAGACTTGGCTTTCTACAATGGAATGAATAGAAAATGGACTTAAATGCAGCCTCTCAAGCCACTGACCGACCAGCCAGCCATGTGTGTTATTGTTTGGTTCCACACCCGTCGTGACAAGCACGAGGCGTGGTGGGGCAGTTATGGAGGGGATGCACTGGTTGCACTGGGAAGGAATCCTTTTCCCTTGCCCCTGCCCCTTAATTTATCCCATTGCTCCTGTCACTGTGTTCAGCCAGGTGAATGGAGGACAGGGAATCATAGAATCCCGGAGTGGTTTGTGTTGGAAGGGACCTTAAAGACCATCCAGGCCATTTCCTCTGCCATGAGCAGGGACAGGCTGCTCAAAGCCCTCTAACCTGGCCTCGGACACTCCCCAGGATGGGGAATCCTCCATAACACATCCTTCTGCCTGTTGGGTTTGGCTCAGGGCGGGTAGGGTGTGATTCCAGTGGTTCCCTCTCTCACAGTCACTGGTATTCCTCAACCTCCTCACCTCCTCCTGCAGCTCTGGCACTAAGGGGAGGATTTCCTCTACCGGGAGAACTGTGCCCACTGCTGCTGGATGGAGCTGGAGCAAGAGCAGGGCCCAGCCTGCAGCTGGCTCTGGGTGGGCAGCGTGTTCCCCTGAGCTCTGCCCGAGCAGCTCTGTCAGCCGTGGTGGGTGCAGCGCTCAGAGCGCGTGGCTTTGTGCCAGGTGGGTACCAAAGCTCCAGGCCGAGCTGGCAGGGCTCCAGTGCCCTTCTGTGCCATCTGCCCTGGTGACAGCATTCCTGGTCGCCAAGTGCTTCCCAGGAGCTTCTTCTGTAGGTGTGGGAGGGTTTGGCTGCCGCTGCTCCCGGTCCCACCCAGGTCCTGCCAGCATCTGTCACACGAGTCGCAGGCGCCCGCTGCCTCTCCCGGAGGTTCTCCCAGTTTGGGAAAGCCCCCTGCACACCCCACTGGAGCACTCTGCTGGGATTTGTGCCAGCGCCAGGGCTGCTCTCCTCAGCAGCAGCATTCCAGCACAAAAAGGGTAGAAAAGCCATAAACATTTACCCTTGGCCTGTGTCCCCTCTTCCCCGCCACTGCCATGGAGTGATCTGCAGGCTGGGAGAATCCCTGTGAAACTGTTACAGTGACACAGCACTATATTTGCTCTCTTTTCCTGCCATGCTCTTTATTTTGCCAGGGCTATGAACAGCATCCAAAATTCCTGTGAGCTGGAACTATTGCATTAAGGACTGGTCTTTCTGTGTCCAGAAAGAGTAAAGGCTGCAGCACAGGAGCGGCTTTTGGCTCGGCTCAGCAGACGAGCTCTGCTGGCACCGGAGCAGCCCTGTCAAATGCCACCAGATAAAACCCTAATCCGGAGTCAGGTGAAAAGCCAGATGTTTCAGGCAGGAATGTCAGCTGCCTTTTGTTTTCCGAAATGAGGGCTGTGAGAAATCTTAAGGTTGCAATCTCATAAGAGTGACGTGAGTGGATTTATTGAGATTTTGGAAAGCAGCGAGCACATATGAAGATCTAAAAAAAAAAATCATAATTTCTTGTGCTGAGCTCGTTGGCTGTAAAACCTCCCTGTTCTTATCTGCTTTGTTACACAAATCACAGTCTAAAACAGAAAGTATGTTTTACTTCTATGTCTGTGTGCATGTACACCAAACACTTTAAAAACCATTCATTACCTCCATTTGGGATAAATAACTTCTTACAGGAAAAAAGACTTGCCTGAATTTCCAGACCAAATGGGATCAGATCCTGTAAAATTATAAGGTGAGCAAGATCCCAGCTGATATAAACTGGTATAGTCTCAATGAAACCAAAAGAGGGGTTCAGACCACAACCAACCAAAAATGCAGCATGTTTAACAAGAACGCTTCAGAAAGAAACTGTTTATTCCTATTGTTGTTAGAATATATATTGTGGCAGGATATTTTCAGGCAGTAAAAATAAGCAGCTCCCAAAATTGTTAAAAATATAGAAAAGACTTGGGCACTGCTAAAAGGTGTTATTTTTTTACTGAATGTGGTTATTACTTGCATAATTGGCACGAAATAGAAAGCAGTTCACAAAAATGGTATTGTTTGTACTTCTGTAATTAAGATTGTATCAGTATTTCAAGGGCATAATAGCCAGCTAGAAAAATGCATGCAATTACAGCATTAATTCCTCAGGAAGTAGATCTTTTGCCAGTTTTTGTGGGGAAAACACTGCTTTGGTCAGTGACCAGGTAGAGGAGTCCAAAGAAAATCATTCTGGGTTCCAGCATGGCATCAGCTGTTCTGCATTCCTCACATAATTAAAGCCTAATGTGGAAGCGACGCCTTAACGGACTTAACAAGCAGAAATGCAAATATTAGACTGACTTAGTATGTTCCACTTTTGCAATTTATTAATTGCTGTAAATATGCAAAGGTATGCAATTAAAAGAGCAAATGAGTATTTCTAATTAGGATGGAATGGTAGCACATTTCATCGAAGTAGGACACAGCGTGCTGCTTAGCTCTGTATATGTTTTTGCCAATTAGTCAACACGGAATTCTCGTCTGAACAATTGAGCCTTATGTAATTGGCAAACGAGCACTGGAGCACCAAAGTCCAAAAACAACATTTATATCACCCTGTAACACAACGGGGTGCTTCTGGCCTTCTTTGCATCTGGGGAAAGGGATATAACTCGCTGACAAAACCTGAGCCTGCCTGTGGGAACGTGGCTTTTTCCGGGCTGCCTGAGCTGGCGGGGCTGCCCTGCTCCGTCCCACGAGCTGTGCCCTGGCACTGGGACACCGGCTCCACCAGCAGCCCGGGGCAGAGCTGCTTCCTGCCCCTCCCATCTGTTCACTCAGGTGTGTCATTCGGCAAGTGTGCCCAGCACGTGTCCCTGTGACACCGAGGGTTGGATCCTGGCTTTCCTGGCAGTCCCAGCAGCGTGCTGCAGCCAGGATGTCCTCAGTGGCAGAACACCACTCAGACATGTCAGAAGCACTTTCCTAGAAAGCATTTAGAAATGGGCCTGGGCTGGAATTACAATGGAAATATAACTCTAGGCTAAAATAATTATGATCTGATCTCCTCCATAGAGCTGCGTTTTTGTGGATGCAGATGTGGGAGAGGGGTAATTCCACAGGATGCCACGTGTGGGATGTGCCAGGGCTGTGTGGCCACTTGGACCATGGCAAATGACCTGCTGGCAGGCTGGGACAGCTGAGCACAGTTCTGGGTACAGCCCTCAGACACAGATACCGAATCCATCTGCTGAACCTCACGTAATGGGGGAGCAAACTGATTTTCTGTGCAGTCAGGAATATCCCAGTGAGTACTCCCCATTCTGGATGAGGGGGCACTTGGAGCAGGTGGAATTCTTCGCAATTGCTATGCAATACTCAGACCCAGGGGAAGATTTGTGTTTGCTGATTTAGCAAATTTGGAAATGTTAAGACTTATTCTCTTCCTTTTTTTCCTCAGGTGAGAGGAATAGGATTAGAAGGGGAAGAAGTTCTGTTCTTGACTAATGTCTTTCCATACATTTCCTGTATGGAAAAGGATGCTACCAGTACGAATTGGAGCCACCAATATATCAGTCATGACATCATTTCGTACTGATGTGGGGTTGGCAAGAAGAAGAGTTTAGTCTGCTTGTCATGAGGAGCTAAAAATCTGAAACTGCTTTGGAAAGCCCTTGAAGAGGCAGTGGAGCACAAGAAGGATGAGGAGAGGAGTGGTTGAGTGCACAGCAAAGACCCCCAACTCGAGGGCTCGCAGGAGCTGCTCGGAACAAAAAGGTGCCTCTGGTTCTATAGTGCTCTGATGGGTTTGGGGCTGTTCTTCCCTTGCTTTTGGATAAAGTTTCCTTGAATTTAGAATCTATGTTGTGGAATCACTGAGTTTAGGGGCTTCATTTGGGGAAAGGAAAAGCCATTTTTCCTTTGTATAATAATGCAAATAAACTTAGATTTAGGGTGTACTTAAAGAACTGACTGACAGTTTCTGTGACAGATGAAATTGAACATTCTGGGATTGCAGAATAAAATAATATAATTCAGACTGTAGCACGCAGCCTCCTGCCCTGAGCCCTGACCCCTCAACAGATATTCTTCCCATAATCTCCTGAAATATTCCCAGAGCCTCTTTCATGGTGAAAGGTAACTTGCTTAGTGCTTCTCCTATGCTCAGAAGGCACTGGCCTGTAGCTATAAATAATTACTGACTACTCACACTGCCTTGCACAAAGTTCAGGTTTGAACTTTCATTCAGATACCTCTGTGCCTGTTCCTGCTTGCTGTACCTGGGAAAAGTTGTATTTTTTACATCCAGCCCATTTGCTCTGAGTTAAAGTCATCCTGTCACCTGGTTGAGATGCTCAGACAAGGGATTAAGTTCCAAGCTTTTTTGGTGATTTGGGCTTTTTTTCCATCTTGCTTCTTTTCCCGAGGATAGTTACTTAAACCCTGATTTTTTTTTCTAAAAGAAAGGAGTTAGTCCCCTACCTCCAGGTCATCAGGGTGTGAGTGTTTAACTCCCTTGTGCTCCATGGTGAAACACAACCAAAGGGCTGAGGTCTCCTTACAACTGCCTTCCACAGCCTTCCTCAGGAATTAGGGATGTCCCTGGCACTCAGGTGAGCCAGGGGTGGGGAACATCTACAGGTCTCTTTACAGGGAAATCCTCCAAGTCCTGGCAGCTGCCCCAAAGTGGGACATTCCCTCTCACACCACCTTTGCTGGAAGTCAAGCCTATGGTGGCCCAGCCGTGAGGGATCCTCTCTGCTGGGCTCACTGGAAGAAGGGTCCCTCCAGGCTGGGCTCCATCGAGGCCACTCACTGATGGCAAAGAAACCCCAACTGTTACACACGGAAAAGCCTCACACAAGCCCATGGGGCTGCACCTCTGTTTCCTTTTCAAAGAATAATTGTATTTGGTAATAACAATGAATGGCTCTTGCGTCATGGCTGAGTGATGAGTCGAGCTGTGTGCTCACCGACTGTGCTTCAGTGGAACGAGCCATCTTCCCCAGCTCTCAACAACCCTCAAGGAGTTTTGCATCAGGCTCTTTGATGCTGTTTTTGCCAGACCTCCTACCAAAGTGCTTTACATCACTCAAGCTCACCAGATGCTAAGCTTCATATTTTGAGTGAGGGTAACTTTGCTGATGTATGGAAGATGTTTAGTCTTTTCATTTGACCTTAGCTTTAGCTTGCTCATATTTGTCACTGGAGAGAAAGGTGATTAGGAAGATCTATGGCCCTCAGTACTGATTGCAGACAGCAGATATGCAGCACTGTCAGAGTGGGCAATTGCTGATAGAACTGTTTCAAGTTCAGCACACTTTGGATCTCAGACTCACATCTCTGTCGGCTCTGTTTGAATATCTCCTAGCACAATTTCAATATTTACTTCCTGCAGAATAGAGAACATCTGGGATTTATGTGGCTGCTCACAGGAGTAAAGAAAAAAAAAAAGAGAAGTGTTTCTGGGGCTTTGCCTACAAAAGCTTCAACTTTCTGAGCAAAGCTAAATGGTGTTTGGCAGTGCTGTAGTAGAAAATTAGAGAGAAAATGGTATAAAGACTCCTGTTAATACCAAAAGAACTTGCATTCTGCAGAATTTGGCATAGCAACAACCTGCATTCCCAGAACTCCCCCATGTATTTGAAAATAATGAAGTGAGAACAAATTGGGTTTGTGGAGTACATTATACGTGCCAGCAGGCTTGCTTGTGTGTGTCTGAGATAAATGTGAGTGTGCCTGTGTGTAAGGGGGGTAATTGTTATCTCTGAGTGGTGTGAGATCCCCTCTCTCCCCAAATTCACATCACCACTGGATGCTGTGAATAACAAAATCCTGGGTACTGCCATTTCTACCTCTAGACTCAGTTTCCAGGTAAAGAGGTTAATGCTAGCTGAGACTGAAATGGTCTTCTCTTCCTGCTACTTTTGAGGCATTTGGGAATATTTTTATATCCTTTTTGCTTTTAATTGCCATTGTCCCTGCTTTATCCTCTCCCTTGTTGCCACTTAGTCCTTGCTGAACTGAGGAAATGGCTTTTACATGGTGTTCTGTAACTATTGAGATTTTTGATTATAAAAGGTACCTGCTGTTTCTGCTGCCTTCTGTAACTGTAATTTGCTGGGGGAAGGAGTGGTGAAGGCTGCATTGAGGGGGTGGCCGGAGCCTTAGGAAAGCCACCACCATGAAAACCCGGCTCTTCTTTGCACTGGGGGAGGCTCTGTGTCTCAGCCCCCCTCAAAGGGGGCTATTTTTGTCAACAAAATAGGGCTTCCCTACGGTGTCAGGGCTTTGTTATCCCAGAGGAAGTCAGCTGAATTTCAGGGCAGGGCAGTATCTCCCTGTACCTTTGATGCTGTGATAATTTATGCTCTATTGACAGCCTGCATCCGAGCTGACACTTCACACTCAGTACAGTAAGAGCCTAATGTGCTGCAGTAATTCCACAGCACTTCCACTGCTGCACTGCCATTCTTCATTCCATGAATCCTGAGTCCTTACCTAGCTCAGGAGAAGTTATTAGCACTGGGCTATGCCCGAGCCAGATAATCCGTGTGAGGTAAAGTTGCTCAATGCAAGAGCTCTTGCAAAAAGTCACAGCACACTGCTGCTGACTTGGAACTGCTGCTATTATGAATTTGCAAATTCTCCTACCTATCCCAGCTCCTTGTGCGCATACTTCTGGTACCCCGTGTCAGAATTTTTCTCTCCTTATTTTCCTTTTCAATCCTATAAATTTTTCAAAGTGAATATTTTATACAACTACATAGTAATACTTATATCCAGAATTCCTGTGTGTCTTACTGGTACGTGTCAAGGCCAGGGCACTGCAGGTAGGCAGTAAGTCAAACTAACCCTTTAAATGTCGACAATATGGTGTGTGCTCTGTATATTTATTGCTAAAGCATAAAGCAAGCCCTGGACTTCATAAAATATTTGGATTTACTTTGCATGTCTGGAAAGTCAGTCATGTATGAAAGCGCTGGGTGTACTGCACGTGCACAGAGCATCTGTGTTGTACATACACATTAGGAGCGATGCCTCCCAGGGGCATCTGTGTGTATGCAAAATATGCACAGGGTAATGGTTGCTGAGCAGGATGCTTACGCTTGGTCTTCCAGGAAATCTTGCTTGGAGCATATTTTGTGTGGCTCCATAGCAATGGGGATCCCCCACGCTGGCCCATTCTTTCAGAGTGGTCTTTCCTGAAAGAAAACCAGCTCCATTTGAAAGTGGACTGGTCACCAGGAGGTGATGAAGTGTTCATTGTTGGGGGGAAAGAAAAACCTCTGACATTTCTGTAATTGCCTCGCTGCTGTGTCACATATTGCAGCAGAGTCATTCTGCATGTGTGGGTACCCATAATAGAGAGCGACGGTGTCATTAATCTCAAAGCAACATCAAAACTCTGAACTGTCTCTAAGCACTGGTATAAATCAGTTAAGTGCTGTCCCTTCCACACAGTCATCTGCTCTGCTTTCCTAATAACTCTGATACATCCTTTCTCCTTTTTTTGACACATCTCTCCTTAAGCATAGTGGTAAGATGTACGTCCCCACATGAATCACGGTGTGTGCAGACTTCCATTCTTGGATTGTGACATCAATTTTACCTTAGGATAGTTACAGGATGTCACTGTGCCTACTCAAGGTATATCATTTCCATATCATTTTTGTGTGAATGTGGTGGTATTTATTCATACACAAATAAAGCCAATAAAGCACATAGCCAGTGCATATTTTATTACTAATGTAGCATTTACAGCACTTTATTGTTAACATAAAAAAATGGTACACTTATAAAAAGCAAATGTTACAGCATAAATCATCCCAAATGTCCAGCCAGCATGACCATCTCATATAATGTTTCCATTTGTCAATCAATATGTCAACATGCCTTGATGCTTCAGATGTAAATTATCATCTAAGGTGTCTTTAACTCTTCAAAATGTCATCTGCTGAACTGAGTTCATTCAAGTTCATCTTTTAGCTTTTTCTCTGAGATGCTCACTGTCTATCAAACAAGTGAAGGAGGCCTGAGGTTAATGAATCTTAATTGGACTTCATTATGAGGCAATAGAGCACCTCAGGTGCCCAATTGTGTCCTGGTGCTGCAGAGTAATGTCCTAATGTGGGGATGTGATGGAGCAGAAGCCAGGCTTTATCATGCACTGTGACACTTTATGACATGTTATGGTTCTCTGCGTTGTCCCCACCGAGGTGTAAAGCTTGGTGCAAACTAAAACAGCCACATTTCAGTTTTGAGAGGTATTTAAAATACATTTGTAAGCGTGAAGACGTCTGAATGACTGAACTACGCTGTAAGGCAAGCCCAGTGCTTTATAACTTCTATCATTACTATGATCTGGTGTTCTTTATTGCCTGTGATCCAGAAGAGAAATTGTATTCCCTCGCTGCAAGTAGGGCAAGGCAAACTGAAAAAAAAATCCTTCACTCACGAATTTTATGGTGTTAATTTGCCACATATTAATTTTCACGTATCATTTGAGAGCAAACAAAGAATTAAAGTCGTTCACTCAGTAATAAAACTGTTTTATTCAGAGTTGTAATTAGGCTATATTATTTTCAGTTTCCCTTTGGAGGATTGGAGGCCATGAACAGAAAATGATTATGCTTCTATTTCATATGTCAAAAAGTCTGCTTATGCACTGACTTTTTAGCAAAAATGCCTCTAGGATCTTGGAGAAGTTAGAAGCGCATTGCATGGCCAAAATATACTGGATCCAAAACATATTTTTGGTATATTACAAGTACTGGTGTTTATATTTCTGTTTCCCAAGGTTTCACACTCTGCACTTTGTCATTTTTTAGGAGCTGTCGTTTATATAATCACTTTGTCCTCTTATTTAAAACAGGAGCCAGGTACAATGTCTGGATGCCAGAAATCATATTTTATGAATAAAAGTTGTAGTAAAGAGCTTCCAAGAAGCTCTTCACAGAGCTGTGTAACTAATTGGTAGGTCTGTTTGGGGTTTTGTTGGGTTTTTGGCTTTTTTGCGGTTTTTAGGGTGGGTTTGGGTTTTTTTGGGGTTTTTTTTGGTTTTTTTTTAATTTTAGTCATGCTGGAAGAAAGTATTTTTTATTAGTAAAAAAAATTGTCAACTTAGGTTGAACAAAAATGATGGTTTGTATTTCTAAGGATTTTAAGCTTCTTTATTCAATTATTAATTTTAATATTCTGGCTTTTTTATAATTACTAAATCAGATTTTAATGTTACAAAAAACCAAAAAGAAAGTCAAAATGTTTCGCTTTGAAAATAGTAAAAGAGCACTTCAACTTTTGAAAAATAAACACCTGTTTGGCCCAAAAGTCTTCATGGATGTCATGCCGGAAAGGCAATTTTGTGTATGAAAACTACTCACTTTTTAATTCTTCATTTCTCAGGCCATTAGTTTTTCATGATTTTTTTCTTTTCACCTTCAAAGATTTGGGGGCTTTTCAGGAGAATACCCAACCATATTCACTCCTAACATTATCTGCTTGTGCTAAATCTTGCTTAACAGTATGTGTTAACATTTGCAAAACCAATAAAAATCAACCTAAAAGATGACAAACAGTAGGACCACTCTAAACCTCACAGCAGAGATAACTGTACTTTGGCTGAACAAATGTGCTGTTTCTTCCTGGCATTGCAAATGGCAAATAATTTAAAATTGTTTCATAAATAAGTGATTTTCAGCCAGGAAAAGACCACCTTCATTTCCGAGCTGAAACTGGTGATTTTCTTGTGGACTTGCAGTTAGGGAAGGAAGCAGAGTTATATGCTGCTGTCTGCACCATCAGGTATCCTGCTTTGAATCCAATAACTGAGCTCAACAGCCTCAAAAGGGTATTAAACATCAATATCCTTTCCTCGGTGAGAACTAATCAGTTCCATCTCTCTGTCTTTTGGGATAAAAAGAGACTATCTGGTTGCTGCAGGATTTATAATATTTATAGGTGCATTTTATATTCTGTTTCCCCCGCCTTTGTTTCCATCTCTCTCGTTTGCTTTCTTTAGGTAGGATGGTTTAAGCTGATTGTAGCACTGCAAATTGGGTCAAGGGCCCGACCTGGAGGATGCACCTGCCACGGGAAAGGCTCCAGTGGTTCCACTCACCAACAGATCCTTGCAGCTACCTTTATCCCTTATTTTCTCTTTATAAGGACAGGCCCTGGACCTAAATGGGCACTGCAGGAATTCTTTGTCACAGCAGTGGCCAATGAGTCTTCACCTCTCTGGAAGTGCTCATTCCTTTGGGCACCTGAGCAACCCTGAAGGAGCCCACAAGAAACCTGGAGAGGGACTATTTACAGTGGGCTGGAGTGGGAGGACAAGGGGAATGGCTTCAAACTGCCAGGGGGCTGGGTTAGATGGGATGTTGGGAATAAATTCTTCCCTGTGAGTGTGGGGAGGCCCTGGCACAGGGTGCCCAGAGAAGCTGTGGCTGCCCCATCCCTGGAAGTGTCCAAGGCCAGGCTGGATGGGACTTGGAGCAACCTGGGATAGTGGAAGGTGTCCCTGCCCATGGCAGGAGTGGAACTGAATGGACATTAATGTCCCTTCCAACTCAAACCATCCTGTGATTCTGTGACTGATAACACAGTGGGACCCTGCTCCTGATTAGGCTGTCACAACACTTATCATAAGAACTTGTCTATTTTCCACTGCATCATCTGATAACTTCCTTCAGATAAATGAGTAGCTGAAAAAGACGAAAACAAAACAAAAAGCCCCCAGGCATATGCGGTGTATGAAAGCAAATCTCAGCCCCTATTAATTTTTAGGCTGTTAAAAGACACTTTCCTAGAGAATAACACATTCCTATTGTCCCTAAAATGTGAAATATAATACAAATAGCCAGTGGCAGCGAGGGATATATTTGCTGTATGTTCAGGTAGGGTTCATCTGGTGGAGTTCTATCACGTTGTGATGGATTTATGACAGTTCAATCAGAAGAACAACACTTGGGTGCATGTGCTTGGCACCCGCAGGGACAGTACAGATTTCAGGGAATGCAATGAGCATTCCAGCAACAATCACAATTCAGGACAGCAGTGTCTTCTTGCTGGATATCAGTGGCAACATCTAATTATAAAGAAGAGAATGTCAATGCTTCCTCTTTATTACTATCATTGTGGCTGCATTAAATCTAACTTTATTTGACAGGGCCTACTCAAAATTATTTCCTACAGAAATGTGCTATCAGACAGCAAGAGTATATCTTTGTCAAAACAGCAAGTAGTAGCTGCTGTTAAGCAATTTTGCAAACATGGTACCTTCAGGCACATATACTGTATTTCATTCTGCATTCCCTGATATGACAATTAGCCTTCAGTGTCAAGATAAAAAAGATTATGGATGCAAATATGGCTATTTCTTTTCTTTCGGTTGATTGTATCTGATTACAGCCAGATACTACTTCTCAGCGTGATGAGTTTAAATATGTTTTACTCATTTCTTAAGGAAAAAAATGGAAATTGACAGCAGAGTACTTAACTGCTGAGATTCACATGCTCACTTTATGTATATATGAAATGTAATTCAAGTAGCTGCAAACATTGACTAATCCAAGAATTCAAGCTTATTTGAGTTTTCTGTAGAGAAGCTTAGATTAGATCAACTTGATGAGTTCTTTTGAGTTGCATATTACAATGTCATAAAAGACTAACTGAATTCATACCAAACACGAGTCGGGCTCCTGCTCCCAGCACCACCAAAGAATAGAATTGGGATTTGCATCTCCTCACAGACAGCAAACCTCCTCTTTGATTATTGGAGGAGTTTTGGCAGATTGTCTCACTCAGCAGCAAAATAACACGAAAAAGTCTTATTATAGAATCGGTCCTTGTATGTGGATTTTTTTATTGTAATTTTCTAAATCTGAGCTATTCTTCAGCTTTGCAGCCTGGAGGTGGCTTAAAAACCTGTCTGGGAAATTCAGTAACAAATCTGTCATAACAGCGTTCTGAAAGAGAAATCCTGGAATTATAAAAATAAATAGTTAAAATTAGTCACTTCAGACTCATCTCTTGTGCAGTCTGACCCTGAGGAGCTCTGTCCAAGGACCAGCACAGCCTGAGCTTGCCCTGGTGCTTCAGCGAAACCCAGTGGGTTTTGTTCCTGAATGTGCCAGGTCAGGGCTGAGCCCTGGCTGTCTCTGCCCTCTTGCTCCTGGCAATGGAGACAGCAGAAATCCTTGTGCAAAATGGGCAGTCTTGAGCACAGTCTTCATAATTGGAGATCTTTTCGTTTGAGTCTGCACCAAAAAAAGTTACATTATTTTTTGCAGCTTATTACCTGAAAGACAGACATAACAATGGAAGGAGCATGTGTGATAAAGAGATGCAGCTAAATAAAGAGAACAATAAATATTGCTGAGATTAGGCTGTTGGCCAAAGAGCTGGATGCAGCTAAAAATCCAGCAAATCAGTCCAGGAAGATGAAGTTAATTGAAGGCAGGCATCAGAAAACTGTGTTCCAACCACTACAAAACCTAAAAGAAAACATAGAGACGGCCACAGCAGGTGTACTTTATACTTCCAGCTCTCATGAAACCTGCCAGAGAGCAGTACTGGCATGTGGCAGCATGTCAGAGCATTTGAGTAGAAAAGGAGCACAAAGCTGCCTTGGCGTTCACGTCCAATTTAAAAGAAAAGCACTGCTTGGATACCTAGAAAACATATATCCTCCAAATATTTCATATGGAGCTTGTGTGCTAATCAAGAGGACATTCAGGGAAGAAACCAGTAAACAGCGGGCTGGAGCAAATGCTTTCCCAGCTCCCAGGTAGGAGTTATTTTTAATCATAAGACACAAAGCATCCGTTGGAGTAACCCTCTTGCTGTCATGTGAGTTGTTTCACTGATTTCAGTGGAGCTATTTAAGATAAGCATGTGCTTAAGTGCTTGGCAGGGTTGAACCATAAAGAGGGTACCCTATTTTTGCAAAGACACTGACAAAAACTGCCCTCATTTGCACCTTAACTCCTGTTTCATAGTTCTGTCCTTTAAGAAAACATTAATTCACTCAGAAAAGGAGTCACAGACCCAAACTGCACCAAAACAGAGGAAGTGTTTTCCCTGCAGAGATTTCAGCAATGACCTCCAACAACTTTAATTAAAGAGAAAATGCATACAGAAGGGAACAGTACAAAGCTATAGCTGATAATTTAGCTCAGCATCAAAAGTCAGCAAAGCAGTGTGCTTCATGAAAAGCAACTGCCAGGCCTTGGCCAACAACTACAAAACATGCTGTGATGCACTGAAATATTAGGGGGAAAAAAGGAAACTTTTCCTGACTTCTTCAAATTGGGCACAGGGTTCATATTCCTTTTAACTACCTGAGGGAATTAATTAATGAGGAAAAAAACCCACCATAAACCCAAAGTCCACTGGGTTGTTAATTGCAGGTATCTGCTTTGCAGCTCACCTGCTGCTTTGGCTGTTTTTATCCAGGACTGCCATCGTTAGCAGCTGCTGACCTCACCCTGTGAAACCACTGCACACACTGGCACGGACCTCAGGTTCTGTAACCCCATGTGCCATTCACCTGAGCTGCCTCTGGTGATTAATCCAGGGCGAGTGATCAGCAGAGAGCAGCCACCTTTCCTTCCACATTAGCTGCAAGCCTGCAGAATTTCCATCTCCATAAACAGGGGGAGGTGGCCGGGCACTGCCCAGGCTCCCCAGGGAACGGTCGCAGCCCCAAGGCTGCCAGAGCTCCAGGAGCATTTGGACAATGGTGGGATTGTCGGGGTGTCCTGGGGCTGGGCTCAGTGATTCTTGTGGGCCCCTTCCAGCTCAGGAGATTCAATGATTGTAGGAACAGACACAGGGCTAATTGATTTCTCTGACACAGGGTTTTGTTGTGTCCCTGCCCCTCCAGCTGCTTCTTTCGTTGGTTTCACCTCAGTCCTCTTTAAAGATAGCTTTGTGGACTTCTCACTTTCCTCCCAGAGGGATGGAAAGGCTTGAGTTGGGTGAGGGACACCGTGGGAGTTTATCTTGACTTCTCCTTATCAGATCTTCTCAGGTACCAGTCACAAAAAGCCGTGGCAGCAGTGACTCTGCCTTGCCTTCATTTGTAAATGTCTATTTTTCACCTTGGGCAAACATGTCATTCACGAGAGTGGTAGGCTATGAAAATGTAGATTGCTTTGCAGATTTCTCTCTGATTTTCAGGAAAAATCTATGGATTTTTTAATCACAAACTGTACTCTGTACTTACATATTGTTTTCTTGGAAATTTCTGTGATATGTAGTGATGATCAGGACATAGGAGTCTGCCTGGGATGCATAAAAGTCACACAAATTTAAAGAAGTAAGAGGAGAGCAGCTCATGGACCAACAACTTTGCTGCTCTGGTCCTGTGCAGAGACTCCTGCAGGAGGAGGGGGAGGTGATTGCTTGAGTAGAAGAGGATGGGCAGTATTAAATTAGGGAATTAAACTGCAAGTAGCCAGGTTGGCCAAACTATGTGTCCTTAGTGCCTGAAGGTTCCCGTTGAATTCAAGGCATGTTTGCTTGCTGGCAGGTCTCAGTGGAGATAGTCTTTCCAGGCATTAATGTAACTGATAGCATCACTTGAGTGGTGTCAGCTGGAGTGATATTTCTCTTTCCTTCATCTAATAGAGACTGAAAGGGCTCGGAAGTTCTGGATTTCATTGTGTGAAAGTATGGGGTATTTAGGAAGGAAAAGGAAGATAAGATGCAGGAATCAAACCACTACAAAATCAACACAGTGTAATTTAAAGATCAGTCACAGAAGGTTGGAGCCTGCTCGTAGCAGACCCGTCTAGTCTAGGCTAAAGCAGGAACAAGTCTGAAGGAATACTGTAAAAAACCCCAAGGCTGAAGCTTGGACCTTTACCTGTACTATGACATTGCTTAACTACAGATATACAGGACTAAACATTCTAGTGTGAACTGGACTCGATAGTTTTTCCTCCAATGATGTTTAAATGATGTAATTTTGAAAATATAGATGGCTTGACGGCAGAAAAGTAGAGGGAGAGACCTATTGAGAATTAGAGCAGGTGACCACACTGACAAGACTTGCTGTACTCTGTTTTATTTGCAATGCATGGTAAATTTGTTTTATTTGAATGTCTCACTCCCATATAAAGTATGACTGAAATACGTGGCTGAAACTGAACAGCCAATAAGATAATAAAAATATTTATTTCACTATTTAATCTACATGTTGTTACTCCATCAGATGTCACAAATTAAAACATCAAAGAAATACTTTTATTTCTTCTGAATAAACCTCCAAACTCTGGCTTAATTTCAGATTTTGGTTCTAGTCCCATGCAGTTTAGTCAAGGCTTTACTAATGAAAGGATTCAAAACAGAGCTCACTGATTGCAGCCTCACTTAACTGGTAGGCACAGTGATCTCAGAGAAAGCCTTCTGGCTGTGAGTATGACATCTGTAGTAGTACAACGGAATTTCTTGTTGAAGTGTGTTTCATCTGAACTGTACCATTTAGCAAATAAAAACCATTTAGTGAGATACAGTAGACAGATGCTGAAATTGGCCTATTAAAGACGCTTTAACAAATGGCGTAATGAAATTCTCTGCAGCTGAGACACTACACTTAATATGACTCAGAATAGATAAAGTAAATAGTGAGTAAGAGTAACAGCACTTTATAGAACATAATTATCATCTAAGTGAGGTGCTTTGCAGATGTGAGGAATTTCTGCAATACATTTTCTGCTAGCATTAAAGGTAGTTTTCTCTCGGTAGTGACTCAATGTGGAGCAATTTGTTTCATAACTGGAGAGTTTAAAACATAGTTTGGAGGTTTACTAAAATGTCTCAGACTCTTCATTTTGTGATGCTTTGAAATGGGCTGTGTATTTATGAATGGTTTTCCCCCGAGTCTTTATTAACCAACAACCACAAGTCTCCCACATCTTCCAATACAAACTCCTGTGACTGGTAGATTTTCTTGTTGCCTGTGCAATATTTTCATACGCTGTGAGAAGCTTTACAGACAGAGACTTTAGTAAAATTCTTGCCAAATAACACACCAGATGATTTAAGATTTCAATTGCAGGGTGGAGCTACCCCTTTTTTGATTAAATATAATAGTAGGATGAGTGTACTGTGTCTGGGTTACAAATATGTCTGTGTCATAAAGATGTACCTGTTCCTACTGTGATATAAACATGATCTCCATAGCCTTGTATCCTCACTTTGATAGCAGCTCTTTTAGAAATGTGCAGAGAGTTTTCAGGTCTGTATGAACCAGGTTTTGCTTTCCAGAATAAAACTGGTTCTAATTCTGGTCTGATACACATTCAGATCAGTGACTCTGGAGTTATCCTCATCTATCAGTGACTCCTGTTTGTCTGTGGATAACAGGCCACTAAAGGTTAAAAGAAAGGCTGTGTCTGGTTCATACAGTCAGGATCCAAAAGCTAACCGAATCCAAAGCCAAATGAAGTGAGAGATGTCTCATGAGCTGTTCAGACACTGGCCTGGGGAATACCCGAAGGGGAACAGCGTCCTTCCTGCAGACGTCCCTGGGTGGGCAGCTGCAGCTCTTGCACGCTGGCTCCTCAGCTCTGAGAGCAAACCCCAAGTAAAGATAACAGGAGGCAAAGAAGAGGGAGAGATTCTCTGTATAGGTTCCACAGGCAAGGTTTATTCCACGTGCAGGTGAAAAGTCCAGGGACAAAAAACAATCTCAGCGTAGGGTCCAGGGTTCTTATACTCCATGGATTAGGGGTGGAGAGAAGGGAAACAACCAATCAGATAGCACAAAATGGGATGGACTAACAGGGAAGTATCCAATGGGGATAACCTGGAGGAGGGACTTATAACAATGAACCAATAGGGCACCGAATTGGGAAGAACTTTCCAGAACTAATGCGTAGTCAAACAGGGGGAATACATATGTATAAGCGTATACATAAAATTGGGTGGGAATACAGAAACCCATCAGTATCGATGATGTAGAGGCTGAACACAAGGGACTGTGGGAACTCACCCTAACCTTGGGGAATGTGCTATACCTTGGTGCCTGTCCACCAGTACAGAGGGTCATTGTGGCCATAGCCACACGCATTTGAACATTGTTCTTCACAGTCTTTGAAACCATCGTTTTCTTCTGGGCAGGAGGACTGCTCCCAGGTAGGGTTCTGGCAGGACAAACTTCCCTGCTTGATGTGGAAGAGGCTGGCATGCATAAGTGATTCTGCCTTCTTGGATGTGTTCTGAGATCCACGAGTCCTGAACCATTTTTCAGTGGGTGGCTTCTTTGATTAATTAGTTTGCTGTGATACGTGCTGTCCATGAGCAGTTAAAAGGCTTTTCCACTTCATCACAAAGCACTTTTATTTTGCCAGATATTATTTTTATTTAATACACAATCTATACAGCAGCTGATTGCTGAATCTACAAGGTTTTTATAAGTGCTGCTGTAAGTTTTAGTAGTCAGTATAGTCATTGTAAGGTTTAATGTTCGCAGTGCTTCTGAAACAAATGGCTTTTCAGTGTCCATATTATTTTATCGTATCAGTAATAAGCTATTACATGAATATGGAACAAGTTTTATGTGACACAGCAGAGAAACAGTATTAATTTTCCATACCATTACATTCTCATTGTGAATTAGCAAAGGTGTGGCTGAGAACCATTTCTAAAAACACATTGTGCCATACACTGCTGTATGAGGAATGTCTGACAAGGAGTTGCTGCAGTTACAAAGAGGATAAATGCAACTTTACTTTTAGATGAAAACCCCACCTATGATGCTGCACAGGAGAGGCTGACCATGCTGGTTAGACACTGGCCAGGTGGCCCAAGGAAGTCCTGCAGTACCCCCCTGCATTTTGATTTAATTTCTCTCAGGCTGAACCCCACAGTAAGGTCACTCAGAGGTCTTCCCTTACCCCCTGATTTCCCCTGCAACAGATTTAGTTTTGTCCTGCTGCCTGCAGCAGGTCTTGCTGGTGACTTTCCACCTGGAAAGGGCTTCCATGGCTTGCACAGGAGTGTTCCAGGTAGAGATTAGATTTAGGGCCAGGCACATTTTTTTTGAGGGATTAAGTTATTCACACACAGGGTTTGGAGCCATCCCAAAACTCCTCGCTGAGCTGTTAAAATCAAATCTGCTGAATAAAGTATTTCAGGCTAAATCCAATTGTGGGCTTGGGCTATCAGCACATGAGGAAAACAGAAGGCACTTGAGGAGGAGGGCAGGGGCTGTCCCGCTGTGCAGGCTCCCAGGGGAGCATCCTCCAGCCCACTCCCTGCAGCTCCCGGTGCTGCTCTGCATGTGCAGGTACCCACAAACCCCAGCACAGCCATTTCCAGCTTGCATTGCCCTGCGCCTCCAGCTGTGTCCCAGCTTGGTGTTGGCATGTCTGATTTCCCTTCCACACCTCAGTACTTTGCATTTGTCTTCCATGAATTTCATTTTCTCGATTTCAATCCGTTTCTCCAATTTATCAAGATCGCTTTTCTAAGTCTGTCCCTGAGAGACTTCCCAGCCTCTTGTCAGCTGCATGTTCAGCAGTGGGTTCTCCTTTCTAATTACTCACCCTGTAAAAAGCAGTACCACTGCCACTGATAAAGCACAGTAATCATTCCTCTGCAGCCTGCAGAATTTAACCCGTGATGCACTTCTGCTCTAGAAGGCTATAAATGGGCTTAAAAATCTTCAGAAGTTGTATAATTATTTATTTAAATGTAGCAGTTTTATCAGTTCCTGTGGAATCCAATTGATTTCATCCCAGTGAAAACCCAGGTGAGTGAAGAGTGCTGCCTCTTTGATAAATTAATAATTGAATGTAATGAATTCTTAATCATGGCTCTTGTTCTGCGTTTGGTGACACAAGGTGCAGAGACCCCAATTAATTCCTCACCACCCCCATTTCATTCAGTGAGCAGTTTCCACACCAAATTCAGGTTTATTATAAATCTAGCAGAGGAATAATATTAGATATGCTGTTTTTCCTTTTAGTTTGTAGAGTGAGCTATATATTTGCAGTGTTTGAGACTTCCTGAAGCTATTTTAGGGGTTTTTGTAACATACGTATTTTATTCAGCAAAAACCCATCTTGTATTCCACAAATGTGAGTTTCACTATGTGTTCTACCATTGTGTGTAAAGGTGTGCATTCATCCACCTCCAAATTATGGATTAAAATAATCATCAAAATTACAGATCAGATATTTATGTGGCACAAATTATGTGTGAAAAAAAAATCCTGAAAATCGGGTCTTGAGCAGTGTGTGAGACAGTAAGTGGAAGTCATCCACAATACAAAAAAAAATTGGTTTAAACCAATTTTAACCAAGGGAAGCCTTGCCCACGTTATGGGAAAAATCAGCCAGATGTACTCTGCTATTTTTTTTCCATTCAAACATCTCTGTTTGCTCTGAAGATCGCATTTCCTGCAGCTGCACACGTCACTTGTACTCGTGATCTTGACTTACCTTCTTATTGGCCTAATGGGGACAACTCAGCGTTTTTTCTGGAAGGTGGAATTACAAACAGCACTGCACAAATGATCTCTCCTTCTCTTCCCCTGCCTCAGGTACCCAGTGCCTCACTGGCCGAGTGACCAGCCAAAGCTGCAGCTCAGTGTCATCTCCTTGCCTTAGGAAGTGGCATTTCTCCTAAGTGTCCTTGATTGCGCCATAGGATTTTTAAGTAGAACTACCTCGTTCCTAAGATTCTCATTTTTTCTCCCCTGAATTATTTTAAACCAAGATATTCTCTAAAAGGATTTATAACTTACCATTAGAAATCCTCTTCATTGCTTTTTAGCCCTTTAGGATTTTGTCAGGATTACTAATGGGATTTTTATCACCAGGGAAATATGGCTTCAGACATTATATCTTAAAAAAATAAATCTGAAGCATAGACTGCCAATGAAGCAGCCAACACATTTATATTCTCTCCAGAACAGCTTGTCTTGTAAACCAGAGGATTCTTTAGCAAGGTGTTTTAATTTTTTATGTGTCAGAATAAAGCAGATTTCTGGCTGAGGAAAACCATCTGTACAGATGACGGCTTGGCCATCGTGGTTTCCCAGTTTGTAACATGTATCTGCCATACAGTTTTAGCCGTGTTTTCACCACGGTTTGCTGCAGCTGCATTCCTCATTCTGGTCCCATACTTAAATATATTCTTAAGTCCAGGTCTGCTCAGCTATTCCCTCAGGATTACAGGAACGTGCCTAAATAAATCAAGCAGCCCTTCAAGTGTTTTCCTGTATCAAATCGTCTCTTTTTGTGTACAGAGAATTAGCAAAGAAGGAATTAGGGACCTCAGACCTGTGCTAGACCCAAGAGGCACTGTAGGGTACAAAGCTGTTCTGCCCTGCATTTATCTCTGGGCACAGAGACAACGAAGGACTTAGGGGGTAAAAACTCAGGTGGGCAGGAATACAAGAGGGAGCTGTGTCTCTGACTTTACTTAATGGCTTTTCGAAGTGGGTTTGCTTGTCTTAAGGTTCTTATCACCCTCCTCCCTAGAGGGAGGGTAATCACCGGGTTTTTACAGTCGCAGCTTTCTGCGCATCCATGGCACTGATGGAGGCTGCTCACAAGCAGTATTTATTCAGAGCCTGTCCCTGACCTTTCATGTCTCCATGTTCTACCTTGTGTATCCATAGCTGGGGAATGGGAGTCACACTGGGAAGGAAATGGGCCAGAGGAAATGTTGCATTGAAGGAGAAAGTGTGTTAGCCTTAGATCTTGTCATCAGGTATGAAAGAGCTGAAATCCAGGCTAAAGCAGATTTTTCTTCCAAAAATGCTTCCAGATGACCAGATTCCTTTCACTATCTGTCAAATGAAGGAAGGAATAAACATAGTTCCTGTCTTCTCTCTGTAAGCCTGCCCTCACAGGGTGTGAAGAAGAGCGCTGTGTCTTCAGTGAGCTCTTGCTGCCCACATTCCGCCCAGTGAGATGAGGAAAGGAAGGCTGGATTTCTGTCAAAGCAGAGCAGTTCCAGATTGGAGCAGAAGCCCTTAAAGCAGGAGGTAGAAACTCTGAGTTTCTGACAGTGTTTTTCCAAGTGTTTGTTTTGCCCAGGAGGCAGATTCCCGTGGCATGCCTGCAGGCTCCAGGTTCACTGAGGCTCTGCGTGTTCTCCTTCTAAACTGGTCAAAACCATTTTATAAATAATTGCTTTATTTAGAAAAACCCTGTGGGTTTTTTTCTGCTGTTTGTTCATTTTGTTGTTGTGGGGTTTCTTTCTGATCAATAAAGAGCAGAGTTAATTAGTTAAGATACATGACACTGCAGGGGTTAGTGGGTCACAGAAATCTTTTAGAGCAAATAACTCTGGGATTTTTTATTCAGAAAAGGTTACTTCAAATTGTGTGTCTGGGGAGGTACCATCAAGGCTATTTTAATTTTATATCAACTATAATTATTTAAATGACCTTTAATCTATTATACCTTGGAAAGTCTAGGCTTTCATCGGAATGAAATCCTGTGAGTACAACCTTTCTAGCCACTTACAGGATTATGCTTGGGAAATGTCTGGTGTTTTGGGAGGAATGCACTTTCTAAAAACTTCTAGATCACTTAAAAACAAGTTTGGATTAATTAACAAGTGCAAAATACAGAGGTTCCTGGAAATGACAGAAAATCCAAGCAGTAATACGTATGATCCATCCAGATCCAAGTGCCAGGGGTTTTGTCAAGCTGTGGCCATATGATGTCCATGAGCTGCATGCTCATTTTCTGTTTATAGCAGCATTTAGGTTGTTCTCCAGCTCTTCTTCACTTTCCTGACGAGTATGAAGAGGTTTTGCAAAAAGAAAAAAACCAAAACAAAAAACCCCAAAACCCCAAGCTCACAATAAAACACTATTAATTTTTCAAGTGATGAGTACAATCCTCACAGCTTGCGGCTCTCTGCTATTTACAGCACAAGTGATCTGTCTGTTTATGTATTTATGCCAGGCCAGGTAGTGATAAATGTCTGGGGCCAGGGGGGCAGCTCTCCTCAGCAGGCACCTCCATCACCGAGTCCCTGGAGCAAGTCCCTGCTCCCCCTCCTCTCCAGCCCAGGTCACCTCTGTCCCTCCACGAACTGCGTGTTCTGCTTCTGCACCACTAAATTATACAAGTCAGGGATCGTGCAACAAGATTAAATGCCTGTGATCTTTAAAAGGAAATCCATGTCAGGTAACTCTCGTTTCCATCCTTGGTTTTGACCCTTCAGGCTTTAATCAGTTTTCATTTTCAAGCTCATCTTTGAACCCACAAAGGCTCTCTTGTCAAAGGCGAGATATTATGTCTAATCACTCCATTTCAAGAGCTGGGCTTTAAAATTAAAATACCAGATATTCAAGTTCATGATAAGGACAGAAAAAGTTATCCTTAAAACAGAAGTTAGCAGGGCTTCTTTCTACCTCTTCTGTGCCATCCCTGAGCCCACGGCACAGCCTGGCAGCCGGAGCCAGCCCCGGGCAGCCCTGAGGGACAGGCACAGGGCACCTCCTTTCCCGAGTCAAATTTCACAAATTCCAGCCTTGGCAGCTCGCCTTGTGCACGGGGTTTGTTTTAGCAGGGGAGCAAACAGTTTAATTGCTCAGATTCCAGGCCCCGACCTCAACTAACCTTAATTAATTAATTAGATATCGGCACAAGTCATCAAGCCTGTGGGTGAGGAAAGGAAAAAGCTGCTATTTTGGAGCATGATCTGGGACCTTCGTATTTGCCTTTGCCAGAGGAAGGGAGTGGGAAAAGTGCTTTGCATTGCTGTTCAAGCAAGACCTGGTGCAGCTGAGGTGAGGGAGATGTGAGCAGAACCAGGTGTTGGAGCTGGAGTAGAGAAGGCTTCAGGGAGACCTTAGAGCCCCATCCAGTGCCTAAAGGGGCTTCAGGAGAGCTGGAGAGGGACTTGGGACAAGGGCCTGGAGTGACAGGACAACGGGGAATGTCTTCGAGTTACCAGAGGGCAGGGTTAGATGGGATATTGGGAAGGAATTGTTCCCTGTAAGGGGAGGCCCTGACACGGGGTGCCCAGAGAAGCTGTGGCTGCCCCATCCCTGGAAGTGTCCAAGGCCAGGTTGGACAGGGCTTGGAGCAACCTGGGATAGTGGAAGGTGTCCCTGCCCATGGCAGGGAGTGGAACAAGATGGGCTTAAGGCCCCTTTCATCCCAAACCATTCTGTGATTCCATGATAACTTTGGACTCTCCTACAGCACCTGTCCTGCAGGAGTTCATGAGGCTGCTGTCACCTTGGGGTGCTTGATGCCCATGCCTGATCTGCTGAACAGCTGAACTGAAATTTTAGAAGCTAAAGCCACATCAAGGCAGAGGGGCTGCTGCTGGAATGAGTGTCAGGTACTCTCTCATGCAGGGGTTGGTGTCAGGTTGTCCAAGAGAGTGGGGGGTCAATCCAGGCAGAATTAGCCCCAGGTAAAGGATTTAAAGTCCCTCTAGGCAGTCTGGACAGTGAGGATGGAAAGGTCCATTCAGAGGGCAGTTCAGGAGAGGGGCTTAACTGGACAGAATCCCCTTCTCTTGGTTACAGCCTTTCCCTGAGTTACCCTCCTGGAGCAGCTGCCTCTGCACATGGCGAGGTGGATGCCCACGGGGAGGTGGAGCAGTTGCAGCAATTCCTGTCATACAGCTTGGGGTGGCTGTAACTCAGCAGGACAGAAGCTTGTTTGTCTGCAGGCTCAGGTTTGGGATATAACAGCTTCCTTTGGGAAGGAAAACACAGCTCCTCTGAATAATTTATGTTTTTTCCTTAATTATTCAATAATAGGAGCCCATTCTTTGGTATTGAGATCCCAGATATAATGCCAACAGTATGTTATGTCTCTGAATCTTATTTTCAGGAGTAATCTAAGGACAAATTTCCAAGGTTATAGAAGTATCTTAAGACAGAGATAGCAATTTTCAGGACTAGTAATTAAGCCGGTCATCCAATTCCCAGGGAGCTCAACCTCTGTAGGCATTTAAATGTGTCTTTTGGCACCTAATGACCTTGGCATCCTTCTCAAGAACAGAGAACAGAGGGAGTAGAGATGACTTCCTATGCCTGAATTGCAGTGGAAGTTTTTATTAAGTAGGAGATGCAAAAATGTCTTTGAGCATGTTTATTTTGTTAGCTGCTCTCTCATGATACAGAAGAAAAGATGAGACTTGTAAAAAAGATGAAGCAACAACCAATCTTGTTTTAAGGCTGTACAAATAAGTAATGCCATGTTTTTCTTCTAGTTCATTTAAAATTTTATGTCTGGGCCTATGGTACCAACTTTATGTGGCATCATTAGAATCCATCCACCAAAAATAACTTTACACTATTCATTTCGTAGAAGTCTGAAATGTGACTAACAAATGCTAAATCTTTTAAGCATAGTCTTCCCAGCTGTACACTACTACTACTTGCCTTGGCAGATCCCCAGCACGACTGGGAGTCCTCTCTCTACTTTCTGTCCTCAAAATGTTTTCTGGTTCAGAGCTTTTGACAAGTAAAGGGTGTGGGAGTGTCACGTTCAACAGCTCTGAATCATTAGGATGAAGCTGAACTGGAGTAAATCAGCATTCCTGCTCTGACCCAGGTACTGTTATATTTGCTTTGGTTAGCTGACATCCTGATCCATTTAATAAAATATTTAATTTTGATTAATGCTTTAAAGTGTTAATTGAGGAGTTTTTTTTACGGAAACAATGCCTTTTTTAAATGAAATATTGCTTTGGTTTGCAGATTTATATATATATATGTGCATATTTTATTTAATTTATAGTCAAATTAATAACTGAAACTATAAGAACTTAATAGGACATTTTTATAAATAATAGAAAGTAGTGGAAGAACAGGACAGGAATTCCCATAACACTGGCATGAAGTTTATGTAGCTCCCACTGAGCATGTGCTAACCATACCCTACTCCAGCTTCTGGTGTTCTAAACTTCTATCTGATCACTTACAAGTAAAATTAGGAACACTAATTATTTACAGAAATTATATGGTAAATAATTGTGCACAAAAAAATATACTTGTTTAAACACTGATCTGCTTCTGGATGATTCACAAAGAGGGAAAATGGGATGCTTTACTTGGGGCAAATTATTCACTACTGTGAAGTGATCTGAAGTGCTGATTCTTGCTAGATATAGAGCTGTGTCCAAATTTGTTAAATACTTCAAGAAAGAGTCACGAGAATATTTCATAGCACAGTTAGTGTTTGTTTGTAAGGCTCTGGAAATGAGTGATTAGCATGAAGGTTTTGCTCAAGAAAATCACCCAACACTCCAGACTGATATTACATTTTCTTTACATAAATCTCAGGTCAGAACAGCGCTGCCTTGCTAACCTTAACTTGCCTGTGGAAACCAGGGGAAAGCAAATGAAATGGCAAAAATAATTTTTTGCCATGCAGGCTGTTGCTTCAGAAGATCCTTTCAAAAACATCAGCTTTTGCAATAGGTTTTTATGGTGCCCAGACAAACAGCAGCAATTCCTGGTAGCTGAATCGCCCTGTGTGTTATTTGACAGCTGTCAATCAATGGCTGTTGAAATTGACTTCTTTGTTATATATGTTTTATGAAAAAAAATAGGAGAGTATTCAACCTGAGTGGGCTTCATTAGCATAATGACAATAATGTAGCACTTCTGGAGAGAAAAAGACCTTAAGGGAAGTTTGACTTGCTTTCCATCCCAGTGTCTGCATGGAATGGGAGTTTTCTAACCAAGGAATTGACTCTAATTTCCTAACCCTCTAGACTGATAGTGGAAATAGGACAGGGAATAGAGAAGGGATTATTTCAAGTGAGGAGTTATTGCTATTGAGACTGAGCAGGACATTTGGGAGATGCCTGCCTGGCTTCTTAGTTTGACCACTTCACCTTCCTACTGTCTGACTTAGTCTTGATGAACACGGTTATGGCTTTTGCCTGTTTTGTTTTGCTGAGGACACTTGTCTTGACATATGTGAGATATATAGATATAGATATAGATATAGATAAATAGATTTATAATATACTTGAATGGCTCAGTTACTATTAGCAGGATGCCCAGAAGCAGTAGAACAGCATCTGTGGTATAGATGGTTTTTGTCACCAGCTAAGTTGGCAGCACATCTAAGTTCTCACTTTTCACCGGTAGCAACAATAGGGGTGATACCAGACCCCTCTCTGGGTCAGTAATGATGGATTTGTCACAAATTTCACCCTGCATGAGCTGGTGTGTGGTAAAGCTATTTTTTTAAAGCTTTAAATGTATTGGCCAACCTGTTTGTGACTTTCCATATTGTAGTGAATACAGAGCTGTGCTGATTTTCCCCAGCTAAAGACTGAAAACCTACTCCCAATGCATTGAAATTATTACTTATTTCAAGATTCCAAGGGAAAAGCTTGTGATAGGAGGCCCAGCTTTGAAAATATAGCAGAATTCTTTTCCTGTGGTAGCTAGGGAACAGGCTTGAAAGTCAAGCTTATCCACATATGTGCATATAGATTTGCACATTTGAAATGTGTGTATGTGTATTCTGAAGCTTTTTTAATATATATTTATGTAATCACAGATCGATATTTGTGTTTACATGTTACATATTTAATTGTATATTAAAAAATTCAGTTCATGCTAAATCATAATTCTTAAATGAAGAACCGAAGTTTTCTTCCTTGCACAAGACATAACCTATAGAATGTGCCAAGAAAAATACCACAGTTTGTGTGCCAAGGCATTGGAGTTTTTGCTGGTTTGAAGAAGTTAAATATAACTCATTTTGTAAGATGTTGTTTAATGAAAATTCTTGCTTTCTTTCACACTGGTGGTGTTTATTTTTGTCAAACCCTGGCTGGTTTGTTAAATATCACTAAATGATATTTACAAGTTTGCAATGCTCCCACAGACCACATGCAAAGATTTTATGTATCTATCTAGCTATATTTTACATGTATATCTTTATTATTTATAATCAAAAGGAGAAATTAATGACAAATTCCCACCTACCCCTCATGAGGCATGTCACTGCACATTGAATGTCATCTCGTTTTATCTCTGTTCAGTTTACGGCTCAGGGTAATGGATTAGACAATACAGCCCCAAAGACTGAATATCCAGTAACTGCCCATGACATTTTCCAGCAGATTAAGGTTTGCAAACCTTCTCATGGACTCATCTCTTTATTTTACCAGAAACTTCTTCTCAATTCCCAACCCAACACAGCTGCTGAGGTTTGAGCTTCCTGCTCTTTGCAGTCCCAGCCCTCAGGAAGAACCTGTGTGTGAATCTCTACTGCAATAACTCTCCGTCTATTTTCAAATACCAGCCATAAATATCTTCCCCTTGCCCATAACTCTTCATTTCTCATCCCTCTGCAGCCACAATTCCAGTGTTGATTTTGCAATTGGACTCTTTACCTGTGCACCGTGCTTTGGGAGGCAAGTTGCAATCCCAGACGTGGGGTACGAGGGAGGGACCACAGACACCAAGGAGAGTCATGAGATGGTTAAGGCTGGAAAAGACCTCAAAGATTGTTAATTCCAACCATCACCTCAGCACCACCACCATGTTCACCATTAAACCACGTCCTCAAGTGCCACATCCACACATTTTTTTAACACTCCCAAGGATGGTGACTCCTCCACTTCCCTGGACAGTCTGTTCCAATGCTTGACAAGACACTGTTCAATGATTTACAATGCTTTGTCTGGCTCATGATGCTGTTAAACCACTGCCTGGTGGGAAGCTCAGCACCGTGGGTCCTGTCAGCATCACTGCAAGCTCTGTGTCACAGATGACTTTTCAATTATTTGGCTGCTTCCTTTAGGTACATTGGAAGAAAACTGCATTTTTAGCCAATTCCCTTGGTTGTCCTGAATTATAGACAGCAGATAATTTCCACATAATTTTTCCCAAATTGCCAAGTAAAACTGATGATGTCAGTTTAATTGATTACAGGATGACATCAGTCAAACATTAGTCTCTAAATATTTTCAGATGCCAGATAGACTAAACAAAGCCACTTATGGCTGAGCATCTTAGCCTTTCCTTCTATGGGTGTTACTGTCTGGACTGCCCAGGACCTTCATGCACATGTACAACTCCACCTGCGTTATTTCTGAGCAAGGTTACCACATATTACGGGAGGTATTTATATATACATCACCAAAGAGTACCTCAGAGCACATTGGCAACCAGTCTGCAAGGTCAGAGTCAAATTTTTCTGCGTAATTCTAAGCTATTTTGGATGATCCAAAAAGCAACGTATCACGTTCACCACGTTACTGAGAAAGTCTTAATTCCGGCATTCACTTGTGGTTGCTGTACCAAACACTAAGGCTCAGTTTATGAGAGCGAGTCTAATTCAAGCCACGTTCTTGAGCTCAGTCTACCTGAGCACAAAGATGATTTGATTGATGGGAAAAATGTGTGATCTATCTGTCTCTAGGGTGCCATCTTTTCCCATTGTCCCTCTGAGCTCTCAGCTCTGACACAACTGAAAACAAAGGGTCAGGTTAGTGCTCAAAATGGAATGATTTTATGCCACTTACTAATGCAATTTCCTTGTAGGTGAGCCAAAAGAGGATGGAAGAGCTTGACATGCTTTTATGCCCCTGAAATGTGGGATTGAAGCCCATATTAGCACGCACATATTTGCTCCATCTCTTTCTTCAAATGTATAGCTAATGTGTTCTAAATTAAGTCTGAATCAGGTTTCTCATAGAGTAGGAATATGCCTGTTTGAAATTCTTTTACCTTGAATTCTGACAAGCAATATCTGAGCTGTATTTTAAATTTAGTTATGAATAGAGACAGCTTATTGATAGACAAATGATATCCCTGGTGCCTTATCTTCCTGTTATTTTGACATTTTCCTTTTTATTGGTGATTGTGAAACTTGAAAATTAGCAAGATGGAATTATCTGATACAAAGAGAATGCAGAGAATTTTGCAACACTAAAGTGGAACAGAAATATATCCACAACCATTTTCCTATAATCATTTCAGGTGGGTGTTTGTGTTTCAGAAACAGCAACTTATTCTTCATAGCTCCTTTCATCCAGAAGAAATGGACTACAAGGTGTTTTATAGACTGTGGTAATTTAACTTACAGTGGTAATATAGGCACAACATGGCAAACAGACCTTCTAAACTGGCAGAGCAATTAATTCATGCTGAACATTAAGCACCTCAGTAGTCCCTTGATCAAATCCACTCGGAGACTGCTGACAGGCCATTTTAATGTTAATCACATGCCTACAACCTTTGTTCTATGAAGGACTTCATTTACCAACACCTGAACAGCTGAAGAAAAAGAAAATAGGGAAGACAGTAAGAAGTCACTCCCAGGTAGAAAGGTTTACACTTCAAAGATTACTGAAATAGCCACACTTACTGATGCTTACTGATACTATGCCAAGATGTTGCTATTTCCACTTGGATTTGTCACTGATAAGAGCAAAACCTTGCTCACTCTTTATGGTAAGTGGTCACTCTTGTGGATTCAATGTGTTGAATTCTAATATTTTAGGCCCATTCAGAATAGCCCCAACTGTTTCCCACAAGCAAATAAAAATGCAAATTACCACGAACACAGTGGAAAGGGTAAGAGCCACCCTTCTCCTTCATGGAGTTGGGGTTGTCACCAATCAAGGACAATGGAGGAAATTCCCTAAAATTATCTTTAGGTAGGTGAGAAAATGTGTCCTTCAGTAAGTCAGATTACTTATTGATCGTGTTAGAACTGTGGGTTTTAGTTTAGGGCTTTGGTGAGCAAAGGGAAGGAAATATGGTGAAGTGGGTCCAGATTTGATCCTCTTAGAATCATTCAATGGAAAGATTTCAGGCATTGTGTGAGATTTGTGCACAGACAGTTGCTTCTGAGAGATTTCTGAATCCTTAAGAGGTTTCAGTGATGTAAAGTGTTTGGAATGTCTTTTGTATCCTCTTGTCTGTCTAATGGGCATTTTGTGGATTTTTCCTGTATGAGCTTTGGATGACAGATTGTCTTCAATTTCAGTGAGACATATTCGGTCCTCTTGACAGTTCCTAGGGGTTTGGTTGGTTGGTTTTTTATATAAACATATACATTTTTAAAGCTATGCAGATTAACCAGTTGGGAAAAAACCCCAACATTTCTCTTATCATGATGAATATAAGTGCACTCTGAAAGAAGTCTCACACAAAATGAAGAATGGAGAGATGTGTGCTGACTCTGTGCTGACAGCAGTGAAAGTTTGGCTGAATACATTGAAACTTCTGTCATTAGAACTATTTTATTGCAGCTGGGAATAACAAAAACTGTGAGATCTGATCATTAGAGACAATAAAAAAAATGCTTTTTTTCTCCAGATAGGTAAATTACATTTTGAGAGGTAATTGATAAGATAATGCTACAGAGCCAGCTGTAAATAAACCATCCACCCCAAAAATGATATATATACTTTCTTCAGTCACAGTCCTAAGCCTCCATCAAAGATCTAATTTCCTCCCTTTAGCAGGGGAAAATACAAGCCTTTATCAAACAGTAATCCCTTTAACAGAAATGCCAATTAAAGCTACCCTGTTCTTTATGCTAGATGAGTTCCTACCATCTGTCTTGCAACTCTGTACTGTAAATAAGAAGGAAAATAAAAGGATTCTCAGTTTATTATAGCTTTAACTGTAGAAAACAAAACTCAAGCATTCCCCTGATGTCAACAAATATCTTTCTTGGCACCCAGTGGAAACAGGATTGTACTCTTGCACTTCTGCTTGAATTAATGAGTTTGGGCTTGGTGTTCAGGGTGCAGGGCTGAAAGCCAGAGTCTTGGAACCTGCAATTCAGGGCTGGCGAGACTTTACTGTGGGCAAACAGACCTTTGAAACACCTTTGGCAGATGACACAGCAGCCCCTAACTGGAGTGGCAGCAGCTAAAAGAATATGCAACAAAAATTGTGGAGATGGGGGCTGCAAATTGGGGCTTGGAACCAGATGAACTTGAAGTTCCCTTCCAACCCAAATCATTCTATGGTTCTATGAAATGTCCCTTTACACTGCTGATTGAAGATTCCTTGGAACAAATCACTGATTTCTCATGAGCTACATTAAGACCGTAACTTCTTATTTGGAAATGGGACATCTTTTTAGAGAGCCAAAGCCAGGAGAAATCTTCTGCACTTTCCTAAGAAGTTGCATCAGAGCAAGGTCCTGAATCATATTTCAAAGTAAAATCTCTGGCACGCTCTCCTTTCTCTATCATGCCTACATAACTGCCTATCCTACAGCTCAAAATCAGGGGATATGACAACGAAGTTCATCCACACTAATACCAGTTTAAAAAAGAAATGAGAGTCACTACTTCTCGAAGCTGCAGCCTATTTTCAGAATAGTACCATGATAATAATGAAAAGATGCTCAAGTCCTCTTTTCCTTAATGTGTAAGCCTATTTTAAGTATTCCATGACCCCTTTTCTTTGATTTTTTAGCAAGTGATTCATAAGTTTATTTCCATGTCCTGTGGGACTGATATTCTCACAAAGCTTTTTCTGTTCTGGCACAGACCTGATCAGTTGGCCAAGAGGAAATTGCGCAGAAAAGCTGCAATTTTACATAAAGCTCCAAATTTACATAAACTGATTAAAAATGACATTAAATGTTATTAAAATGGTGTACAGGGATCTGGTTTTCCTCTCTGCTACATTGGTTCTGTTTCCTAGGGGTTCCCCTGCTGTCTGGCAGCGGCACACGGGGCTGGCCCATGGCGTGGGTGGGACTGAGTGAGGTGGAAAGGGTTTGGTGAGTGGCCCTTGCTTAGGCTGTGACATTAATGTTGGGTTTGATTGATGGCTCTTATGATGAATTCAGCAGCCTTTTTTGGAAATTTTTTGAACTTTTTATGAATTTGCAAACATAGGGGCAGGGAGTTCAGGTTGCACGTGATTGTGTGACAGGTAAAAAACTAAACTGTAGACGCTGAAAAGCTTTAGCAGAGAAATTTTCCAGCTTTCTGCAGCATTTTGTGAGAGCTCTGTGTTTCTCATGAAAGCTATGAAAAACACTGCTATGAGTTTTTGTAAACTAATTCTTTATCTTGCACCTGCTGTTGTTTGGTCAGGGTTGTTATGGTATACTGAAGAAAATATTTTCAAATGAATGTTTTATAGCCTCCACCAATCATTCTAGGAGGTGGATGATCAGTGACCAATGACCTTATACCATGCTGGTGATCCAGGTTATATAAACCGATTTATAATTAATTAAATTAGCCATTATTGGTCCTAGACTTGAACTTCGTGTCGTAATTTCTCTCCAGCTGCGGTGCAACAGCGACACTAAACATTTGCTCATTTCAAGTAAGACAATGTATCTTCTTTACTCAAAATACCTCCTTTAAATCCTTTTTTAGATCCAGGAACACAGAAAATATTTGCTCTGTCAGGCAGAATGTCAAGAAACAAAGTTGGGGTTTTTTTTCACTGCATGTCATAAGGTTGACCCCAATGCATTTATTCAGGGTTTAATTAATAATGTTCTTATCAGTGTTATAAATCTTAAGAAAATTACCTTTTGTTGGCCCCACTTTTCTTCCAGCTTTGTCTCTGCTAGTCTCATGGTTTTGCAGATTATTGTTTCTGCTTCAGACACCCCTTGTGCAGACCAAACCATATGTTCCCACAAATTCTTGGTAGATCAGCACCTTCTGTGGGACCGGAGCAGCAAAACCTCAACTCCCCCTTGCATTCGGGGTGTGCACCAGGAGCCTTCCTGCCAAACTACTTCCCATCCTTTTAATAACTCCTGTAACTCTCCCATCTCCAGTTTGATGGCTTCTGTTTTACTGCAGAGTGAGCTTTCCTCTTAAAGTTAATGACACCCTTTGGTTTCTAAGTGTGCAGTAAATTGGTCCCGAGGTGTCTTATGACTTTGACTTGTTGAAACGTCCACCCCATTCCTTGCACAGCTTCTCTCATATTAAATCATCCCTACCCAGTTTGTGACAGTGATGGAGTTTCTGTGTAATGCTTGCGATTGTGTCATTATTAATTGAGAATTTGCACATCTGCAATGTTGGGGTGTGTTTCCTGTGTGGAGAGACACAGAACTCCAAACACGTACACCTAGCTCAGAAAAAAGTTTTACTAAGGAAAAAGTCATTATATGCATCATGGAAATTACTCTCTCATTGAAAAATTGTAAGAAATAGGAGGAAAAGAGGATAATTTATTCATCATAAAATGCGATGTATTGAAATAAATGAATTCTGTCTATCAGATCATGCTTTCTTTTCCACCACAGCAGCCCAAATCTTACAATAAGCCTGAGGAATATTATGTATTTTCCAGACAAAAGCAATCTGAAACATCAGATTCATGATCTGGTAGAATTGTGCTGCCTAGGAAACCTAATGGTATATAAGGATCAGTGTTATGTTATCCTGGGCAGCAATGGATAATAGGATGTTCCTAAGCCAGAAGAATCCATGAATATGTGTAACTAAGGAAAATCCAACCTGTGCTATAATGATCTCAGGAGAATATGAAGGACTTCAGTTCCCTTCCCAGCAATGTGCAGGAATGCACTGGTCATTCCTGTGAAATGTGAAACAAAATATCTCCATGACAAAATATCATAGAATGTTTAAAAAGTGTGTCTTCCTATGGGAAATTTAAACCCACTCAGAAAAAGAAAAATCAAAAGTGCAGATAGCTCCTTCCAAATACTCTAACTCCTGCACAAGACACGTGGGTTTTAATTCCACAGAAGTTCATAACAATTGCTACAGGTGTCAGTTCAGACAAATGAAAACAGAAATTGCAGATCCTCTGGCGCTGTACCTGTTCTGGTGAGCCATGCTACTGTCTTGGGCATATCACTTGGCACTCCTAAATAATAATAAAAATATAAATAATAAAGATTAATTAATTGGGATAATGTACTCTAGAACAAGAAAACAAGGCAAGTGGCTTTCTTGCATAATGAATATAAATAATAGCATACTGAGAGTTTTGTCAGTCTTTTTCAGTACCACTTTCTGCACACTTTGCTCTGAATGGTCTACTTGGCCTGTCATTCATGTGGCTTTTGAAATAAAACAATCCTCCTCATGCAAGCACTCCGGGTAATTACTGAGGCCACTGCTTAAATAACTCTGCTGGAGTGGCTCCATCTGTGAACGGCATGAGCCCACGTAAAATTATTCACTACACTCGTAAAGAGAAAAGGAGAGACACACAGGAACATTGCAGATAACCTCAGGGCTTACCAGTAGGTCTAGAGCAATTAAATAAAAGATTTTCTGAAGGTGACCCTGTGGATGTTCACTCCTTACTCTTGTCAACAGCGGACCATGATGGCAAGGCGGGCAGAAGGTAGTAATGGGACGGTTTGATTGATCAGTGAATGTCAAATTAATTCAGCTGGAAGCTTGCCAGAGCAAAACACAAAACTGCACGGTGGAATAAATAGAAGAGTGGATTTGATACTTTGGCTAGAACAATGCCCTGAAACCATCAAAAAGATGTCTCAGGCAAGAAAAGCTAAAAAATGAATTCTGTAATGAATTATTTGTCATTCAAAACAAACTCGGTTTTATAACAGAAGATAAAAATGAGAAGCAAATCTTAGCAGGTTCGCCAAAAGGAGAAGCAATATCTAAGAAAAATGTTAGTGGGACAGATGACAAATATTCATTTATCTTTAGGCAATCTGAAAATTCAGCCTTTTAGATTAAAATCAAAGGAACCAGTCTGGAGTATTCAGTAATTTAAAACGTAAGGGAAAAGGGCCCTTTTTTCACTGTGTTTTATATGTACAGACACGTATCATTTTACAGAGCTTCTTCAGAATCAATCTTGAGAAGATTGGTCTATTAAATATATTTATTTGGATTTGATTGCAGTCATTTATGAAATGTTTATGGTCTTGTGTATACACAGAGGGGAACCCTGGCATGTTGAGCTGGTGGCAAAGCTTCCCTGACTTCACGAGGTGCTGGGTATTACTGCTACATGCACGACCACTAATTGCCCCTCCTGAACTCAGATTTTTATCTGATACTTATACATATAGTGGCTGTTTTCCAACTTAATTCAGCCCTTTTTACTCCTGTGAGCACAAAAATAATATTCACATCCTTAACAATACTCTTGCATGAGAAAAGGTAAGCACAAACTTATGCCTCCAAAGACCTCATTGCTCCCTTTCCAGTGTGGCTGCACATCCAGAAAACCTTCTTGCTCATGAATGTTATCTTTGTTTGACACAATGGGGTTGGGAGGAAGGGAAGTGGTGGGGCTATGCAGAGATCAGGGCAAGAGGCAGGAAAACCTCCAGCACAGCCCTAGCTGTTGTAGCATCCCACCCTGCTTTTCCCCAGAGCAGTTTCAATGGACACCCATGCTTTTGCCAGGTGCTGTCTTTACAACCAATTTTCTTAAACCAAAAAGCTGGCCCAGTAAATGTGAAGTCTGCACAGCAGTTATGCCAGCACAGAGTTGTATCAGCTGCTGGCAGCCCATAGTTACATAGCTGCACACTGGTAAATGTTCTTTTTCACAACATAAGTGGCATTGTCCTGTTTAGACTGTAAAGGTACTTATAGCAGGTACTTTATGATGTGAACTTATTCTTGAGTGGGAATTTGCTGCAGTTTCCCACAGGATTGGTACTTACGCTGCAAGTGCAAGGCAGTATAGAAAGATTTCTAACTGGGCTTCATTATCAGCCCTTTATGCATCTGCTGCTCTGCTGCAGGTGGAAGGATTTTCCTTCCAAGTGTAGTGCTGATGTTGAAAGCACAGAGAGAGCTCATATAACTAGGGTTAGTTCAATTGCTCAGTGTCTCCTGGGAATTTTCATGCCATCACACTTGTAAATTAATTTCCTTTGGCTATTCTGTGCTCCACTTGTGTTAATTTTCTATGAACATTTCTACAATATGGTTTTATCAATTAAAATATTCATAGAATGACTGTTTCTAGACCAAGACATATTTGCAAGGTCTTCTCTGGTACTTGCTCGTGTACTTATTCTGAAACCATGAAGTGCTCTTGCATTGTGTGTAAGAAATCCTTGTTTTTAAAAATGCCCACCAAAACTGGTGGCAGATTAGTGGGAAATGTTGCTCCAGTGTTAGAAGAGTCTCAGGGCTCCAAATGTGTCTGCTGAACACCAGGAAAGGCTGATGGTAAAGCTCTTTGTGCAGTCACAGCTCCATCACCTTCAGTGGATATACCATAAATCAGGTTTTGTATCTGGAGGAATAGAAACAAATTCCTCAAGGTGAGTTTCCTGTGAGTGGCCAAACCTGGAATTTTGACACTGCAAAGGCTCAAAAACTGGGGGCTCATTCTGCACTGTGCAGAAGGAGCAAGAGGAGAGTACACAGTGGTGGGACAAGGTCCTGTGGTTCTTCCCCACAGGCACCACTCACAAATCCACCAGTGTTATTCTGTCCCAACAACAGGACTGCTGTGAGCACATCTGGGCCTCATGGCACAGGCTGGAGGGTGGATAGGAAAAAGACATGGGAATTTAGCCACCAGCTTCAGTGGAAAACAGAATGAGGTGTTGTCTTTTTATGCATTTGTCTGCAGTGATTAATTTTTCAGGGAGTCAGGGCAGCCAGCTGCCACTGAGATATCTGTTCCTGGGCTCCAAGTGTTCAATAACTTCCCAGCAGGAGAAGCCTTTGTCCCCACCTCATCTCTTTTTGGTCGTTCGCATTATCACTTGATAAATATCTCATGACCTGATGCTCTGTTTTACCCAGACCTGCACCTCAGAGATCTCCCTGCAACTTCTGCCATCCCAAACCAAGGAATGCAATGCATCAATAAAAAAAAATAATGACTTGATGTGACATGAAGTGAGACCTGCAATACCCTCGGTATTGTGTGTTAGACACATTGCAAACCGTCACAGGCTGTGGGTTTAATGGCTTGCTACAGTTCTACTGAAAAACTTTACTTTTTTCATCTGAGTAGAAATTTGTCATATATTGAGGAATAATAAGTCAGCCTGATAGAGGACAGAGCCTCTTGATGTGATCTGTATAATTATACAATGCCTATTGCATTCTTAGCCCATTGTTTCTGCAGCTGTATTAAACACTGATTAGGCTCTACCTGCCCCTGGTGAAAACTCCTGGGTTTTTGGTAGTGGTCAGCATATCCTGTCAGGGCAGTGGAATAACTCAGGGGTAAGAAACTACCATGCAAAAATTTAGGCACCCAGTTTGAATGCCCTGAGTAGGAGCCTGATCTCTGACAGGCTGAACCACCTTCAAGAAATGCCAGTTTCTTTCCACCATGAGGGGAAGCTCAGGAGTAATTTGGGATCCTGAGCAAAGTGCTTAAACTATGCATCCTCTGCAAAGGGCCAAAATGATCCCTAAAACTGCACAGCCTGTCTCCAGGAGCAGACATTTGCACATTGATAAATCTCACTTGACTTAATTTTGGCACTGAAACCGTCTCTTGTTTTCAGAGATGCAGATTGCCTACGTGTGCAGGGAAAGGCACGGTGCCACAGTTAAACTTCCAAGGATTTCCACAGAAAAGAGATATCTGAGAGATTTGGCTCTTTTAACTCTCAAGGCAGGAAACCTGCTGCTTTTCAAAGTAATGATTTTGTTGGTCTGGGTTTGCACCTCTTGCAGTCTGTCTGTCATCAAATTCAATGGGAAGGATCTCAGCCTACCCACTACCTAGAAGTTCCACCTATTCTTTCTTGGAATAAAAATAAATGTGTTTCTCTTCACTGTGGTAGAGAACTATTTAACTCTCCAGTTCATTTACGATAATATCCTCCCCTAATATTTATTGTACGTGTTGAAAATTTTTACTTGATCTTCATTTCCAGATAATATCCTTATGCCCATGTGATAATATTTTGATTTTCCAGCTGATGTACATTTCTCAGTAATGCAGCACTTGAATGCATAGCCATGGCTCTGAACTTTGAAGAGGTATCATAGGACTGGAATGAACCTGAAAGTTGCTTTCAAAGCTTCTCTTATCTTAAAACACTTCATGCAAAAAATCAAGTGCAAAGCATTCCATTGATTAAAGATTATTTAGCATGTTTGAATAGCTTTCCAAAGAAGCCATATATCTAAAATTTAGTCACATTTCTGTAAGCCTGTGCGGGTGTTTCTGATATGATTTTTTTATTAATATTAAAGGAAGGGAAATTATTTTGATTTTTCCCAAGAGAAATAGCAGGTTTTAATGTGGTGAAAGGACAAGCAATGCTGAGATTTCTGTTGCTGTGACTCATTTACTTGTCCCACTCTTTCAGTAATTAGCCTGGATGATTTCTTTTTCTGCCACTTGGCATTCCCAAAGCGTATGAGGGAAATCCTGGTGGTTTCTGTTTGCAGCAGCTGAGATGAGAAAGGTGCTGGGTCACCCCTGAACACAGACTTGGGCCTCGTGCCCCACTGTGCCATCAGTAGGGTGGGTGCCTGTCCCCTCACCTCCCAGCTAATTAAAGTGTCAGGTCTGAGCAGATGGATTCAGAGGTGGAGTGCTCCCGCAGGGGATGTGGCATCTCAGAAGGGTCACCTTTGGGGAGGGAACATTTAAAAACATATGGGAGGAAAATGCCACTTGGGAGGTTTTTGACACCTTGAGTTCCTAAATTGGCAGTTGGATATGAGGAGAGATTACTGCAGGGAGGTTTTCCCCTTCTTCCAAAAAATCCTTTGCCGCATTTTGCAGTACAAAGCAATTTTTAAGTGCAGGGAGGGTGAAGGGAGGGAAGCACTAAAGATAAGGATTATATTAAGGGAAGTGGCCAAGTTTGGAGCCACAGCAGCGTGACAAGATTGAGGTAGAAGAGCAGAGACTGATTTTTGATGTGGGATAATTTGACTGAAGACCATGACTATCACTCCCAGTTTTACATATTGTAATGAATGCAGGCATGCAGCAAGAACAGTTTGGGAGCATCTGATACATGGAAGTATGAATATGATATTGGGTGCTTTTAATTGCTGGATATTTGGTGTCTCAGGCTCTTTTTTAATAACTTCCATTGTTATTCTTTCTTAAGAAGCTATAAGGGATCTCCTTAGCTCTACTGAGTGCATTGGACATGGAAATGTACAAAGCAATTGAATTGTTTCTATACTTTATAATAGCAAACGAGTTATTTTGTACAAGAGCAGCTTTTGTAAAGCCTCTCCCTAATTAAGCTACTTCAAGCACCCTTCTGAGCTCGGTATTTTGGCCTGGGTTCAAGGTCTGCTCAGTGCAGAGGAGGGGCACCAGGGAGCCCATTACAGGTCTCAGCCACACAAACCCATCTGCTCCAGCCCTGACTTCAACCACAGCATCTGAGGGGGCGGCTCCAAGTTGCCCCCAGTTGCCCCGTGGCCTCAGAGACTCCCAGCTGGCTGGGAACGGGGAAAAAGGAGATTTCTACCCATCACACACATTGTTCTCAGCCAGGACCGTACTCCATCGAGATGTGCTCTGTTAGTGGTTGGGATGAGCGGGAAGAAACTGTGGCCCTTTAAATGTAATCCTCCTTCACCATTACATCTGTCTCCTCTCAGCAGTATCTGCTAGTCCCCAACAGCCTAATTTATGTGAGTGGGTGCTGCTTTCCCCAGACTTCATTACAATTAAGTAGTTACAAATTGTATGAAAATTTAGTCACGATACTGCAAAAGTTTCCTTAGGATATTCTAAAGGAATCTTTTCAGATGAAGCAGAGAGGAAAAAAGTAGTGACTTCTCTGAATTCAAATGGAGATCCTTGATGTACTGATATTCTTGGAAGATTTCTGTCAAAAGCTTAAGATCAGCTGTAAATATTTCTGTCAAAAAAATATTTGAGCTACAGTGTTGGGGAGACAAATACTAATCTTGGGACTTCGGGATGATGCATTTATTGAACAAATGCTTATAAAAATTAGCCACAGGGCTGTTCTAAATAAAGTTGATATCTGCAAATACCACATTAGATTAAAAAAAAAAAAGAAAGAATTTGTTGTCCTTACTTAAGTGAAATAAAGTGAGTAGTGGGCTGCCCTTTTGCAGCTCATTTGCTGACATTTGAGACACCTAAACTCACCTGTGAAGGACTCTGGCCAAAAGAAGGGTTGCACTTGAGCAGCTCTGGAAGCAGGGCTGGTGATTTGAAATTTTAAAATTATGAGAAGAAAATCTTCTTGCTGGAGGAGTCAAGGACAAACTTGGAGTTAAAGGGAACTGAATCAGAAATCTTCTGTAAATTATACTCCCAGGCTGCTTAAGAAAAAAGTTTCACAGATGTAAGGAAAAATAAGTCCTTGAGCTTGATGCCCACCATTTCTGAGATAGCTGGTGAGTACTTTTATTGTGACTGTGTTTATGTTTTTATGACTTGTGAGGAGGTTCAATTCTTTGATGTAGTTTAACAAAATATAATCATAGCAGGAACACTGAGGAAGGTGCAGGAGGCCACTGGGGAGCTTTGTCAGCTGTGGTGGCTCTGCTTGAGAGGGTCCCCGCACAGGCTGCACAAAGAGCAGCTCTGGGAGCAGGGAATCTTCCAAACAAACATCTCTTTCTGATCTCCAGAAGTCTGCTTTTGGATAGGGCTCCCAGGTCTCTGGGTAGAATTCCCCAATACATTCAAGAAGAAACATCCAGGTTTCTGATGGAGTTTATTCTATCTCTAAATACTGACAGATTATCCTTGCCAGAGACATCTCACACCTGAGCATGGGGAAGAAGCACACATCAAAATGGTCTTTTTCTCTTTTTTTCCTTTTTTTTTATAACCTTAAATAAAATAAATGAAGGGTACTTACCATAAAATAAATCACTAGGAAAAGAAGCTTTCAGTGCCACAGTACCCAGTTCTCTGCCATCGATATTCATAGAATGATATTCAGCTCTAAAATGCAAATGTTAATGAAAAAGAGGATCTTAATAAAAGCAGCCTTTTCATATTTAGGTTGCCTTTTGTTTTTTTTCTTCAAGTTGCAGAGTTATTGCTTTGCAAAAACCATTAAAAGCCTCCTGTAACTGCACTCTCTGTTGGAGAAAGATGTCATGTCTAAAAATGTTGTCACCTTCAAAATACTGTGAAAGTCAGGGCCAAGTTATTTTAATCAGGCAGTGCTGGAAGTTGTGGGTAGAATCATAATGGGAAAAGCAACATTTACCTTTATATGGCCGATGCAGTAATCCTGGCTTCTCTGGGGAGATGCTCAGAATTATGTGGATGGTGAGATTAGTGTATTACTAAAGCATTTGACAGCAACAGCAGCTACGGTGTTGGCTCTCTAATGCATTAATAATATTTAACATTTCCTAGTTGTAAAGCCCCTTTTTTACAGGTTTCTTGTGCCCATGCCTTCCTCACAGCAGCCAGCTCTAGCTGGCTTGAGAGACGGAGGAATAGGAAAGTTTTCTTGGGAAAGTGATTGATTGAGGTGAGATTGGGGTTCCTGTGGGAAACAAAGGAGGCTGCCAGGTTCATGCTTTGGAAAATGCCACTGAACAGCAGTGTGATTTTTATAAAGGAAGAGACTTTCTGGGTTTGGGAGAGATGTGACATTGTGCAGGAAGAACCTGATGGTGATTCTCAGATGAAGGGTTAATAAGAGAGTTGTTTTGTAGCCAGCATAAAATTCAGCTTGCACTGAAAGCTTCTCCATTTGGAAAACTCTTTTTTTTTTTTTTCCTTCTGCAGGGGAAATCACAATAGGTGAGAGCAGGAACAAAGGAGATTTCTTACCCATTCTCCACCAACTGACCCCAGGCCTCACAATTTATGCCTCGTGCTGCTTTCTCTCACTTGCTCCATTTGCTGCCCCCACCAGCTCTGATGCCAATTGTTAAACTGCTTCCCATTGGGACTTTTCACAGGCTTTGCTTCAAAGTTGCATCTCACTCATGGACGTTCCGTTCCAGATTCCCTGCACTTACTTATTTATGCATAAAAGCTGCTTTTCAGCAAAAGCACAGACCTGAGCAGGCGTTTCTGTGACATGGGCAGTGTTCCCCCTGTCTAAGAGCAGGATTGCTGGCGGGGTCAGGCCGGCACAGCAGAAGCAATGTGCTTCACACAGGGCCTGGGTGCTGCAGGGCAGAGCTCTGCCCAGGCTGGGGTTTGTTTGCTGTGCTCCATCAACAGCATTCCCACTCCAGTCTTGTTTGCCTGTCTGCTCCTGACAGAGCCCCAAGGAGCACCGTGTACTCGCACAGCCTCCGTGATTATCCCGGCTACCTCGGCTCCTGCCTCCCAAGCCGGGGCTGCCAATCTCTCTTCTATTACCAACCAGCTAAACAGCCCTTCATAGCCCTCTTAATTGATTTTTTGGGAGAACTGAAGTTTACCTATTCTGCCTGGCTGATTTGCTAACAAGCCTCAGCTGCCTTCTCTGGGCCTTGACAGGCTGGAGAAGGATTTTCATGGCTTGGCTGAGTTCACAGGCTTTGGAACAGCTGCCAGTAGTACCTGAGGGCTGCTGTCAGTGGCTTCATCCCTCCTGTGAGAACCTTCCTGTGCATGTCCAAAATAAGCACTTTTCTCATTGAAAAAAAGATGAGCGAATGCTCCTTCACCATCCCTTGAACAACCTCTTCCCCTTTCCTTCACTTCTCACAAAACTATCCAAGAAGCAGTGTGTGGCAAGTAAAATAATGAACCTGTATGTGGTATTTTACTGCTATTTTCTACCCGTGTATACTATGTCAGATATATTGAAAGGAATGGGATTTATAACGCTATTATGGTTCTGATAGTTGGCCCTATCTATGGCTAATCTTATTTTTTCTCTGAGCTCCCCTGTCCTTTGTTGCACTCTGATTTGATTATTTTTTTGTAATGTAGTGGTATCAATCTCTAGGAGGCAATGTTCTGTCGCAATTAGAATTATTAGACGGCACTATTTATAAAATGAGGCCAAAGTGACTAGGTAGTTATTTCCTTTTCTTTTTTTTTTTATAGTTACAGACTCATTAGAGGAGCCTCATCCACTTGTGGCAGGCAGGCCAGAGCACACCTTATTAGTGTTTAGTAGGAGAAAATCCTGGCATGAGGCACCAAAGGTTAGTTACAGATGTATTTCATGATAGATCTAAAGCTCTCTATTTTAACACTTGCTCTAAAGCAAAGCTGCTGAACCATGGCTCTGTATTACAGTACATTAAAATGTAATGGTAATTACCTTCATTACGAAAACATCTCCTCATATCTCCTGAAATACTTGCTTCAAAAATGTGTTAAGGGGGAGCACACCAGTCATGCAATCCACAGAATGTAGGGGGTGAAGAGTAGGAGTGCAAATGTACATTCATGGACAGCAGAGGTGATGAAGAGATGTCCCTCCCTGACTGAATTCTACTGCAAAATGCCATCTCTCAGAAAAGGCCTAATTCAGCACTCACCAGTCAGAAGTTTCCCTTTGTCCTCCCTGGAATCAGCACTTGGAGAGTCCCAGTGGTCCCTGTTTGCCTTATCCAGGTCTGGTATTGGACTGACCAATTAAAGGGCTTTTGTGTAGGTGTGTGCTTACCTGGTGCTCGCTCACAGATGCTCCCTTTTGGGAGTTCTGAGGTGACAAAGCGAAAGGTGGTTTAGCTGGAAAAAGGACTCATTAAAAGTTAGGTTTGTGTTTCCAACCTGTCCGTGCACACAGGGGAAAAGCAGTTCTTGTGCCTAGTATGTAACCCACAGGATTTGGTTTGAAGGGCTGTATTAGCCTGGAGATAAAAGAGGGAAGCCTTAATTAGAAATAAAACAAGCAGGTTTTCAGCCACCCTGTACTTGGTGGGATACAGAAGAGGCCTTGCAGTGAGAAAACTCCTTGATCTACTGAGTTTCCACAACTGCCACCTCCTAGAAAAGCTGTTCTATTGAGTGAGAGAACAAAAATAGGATGTATCTCCCCATCCCGAGCAGTGGTAATGTGTTCTGCAGTGTGCTTCTTGGCAGGGGACAGCAGTTTGATAAGGATCAACATCTGATCCTTACAATGCCGTGGAAAACTTTGCTGACATTTCTGTGTCTTGCAGTTTGCTGCTCATTTGGAGCCTCCAGGAGCTGTATGAGCTGAAAACCAGTCAGCTGGGTAATCGTGGTAATTAAAAGAGATGTAAACTTTCAGAGTAGCTGACACTTAGTCATTACACCGAGCTGTCATGCTTGACTGAGCTAACGTTAATTCCGATATCCCATTATATCTTGCTGATATCAGTTTAAAAGATAGCTGCTGTGTTTCTTCAGCAACTTGCAGCTACAGTCATAAAAGTATTGATTGCAGTGGGCTTTGACAGATGTGAGATGTATTTAAGAGAAATTGTGCCACAGATATTCTTTTACCTCAACTGCTCAATGCTGTATGGATTCCAGATATATCCTTCTGGATTTCACTGGTAAAGTCCTGTGGAATCTGCCTGAGAGGGGCAAGATTGAAGAAACACCTTCTCCTGGGCTGTATTTTTAGTTTTCTTAGCATAGATCTCTTTGATTTTTATACCTGAACTACAAAGGTGCTGGGGAATGAGAGAAAAAGCAGGTTTTAGCCAACTTAGCCATTTTCTTTGAGCCTTCCCCACATGCTAGGGTACAGACCTCAGCCAGAGTGAAGTCTTCTAATTGACTTCGGCAGGCTTTGATGGAGGGGCCGAGCACTGAAGTTTTCTATTCCTTGGGAAATATCTACATATTTAAGAGTTATTTTATCTTGTCTTCTTGCTGGCATCCCACTGATTTCCCAGTAGTGAATTCTTATTTTAATACCTTGTTAGATTTCTATAGATAGAGAAATGCCAGCCAGTGGAAGCTGCTGGGAGCCCTGTAGGAGCTATGGAGAAGTTCTCAGCTACAGGATATAAACTCTATGGAAGTGGCAAGTGAGGTGTTCACAGCAGCCTTGGTTCTTACAGGTGGCTACATGTTCTTACAGGAAGACATGAAGTTTCCATGTTCAACCCCTAAAGGATTTTTATTTTCTTTTCATAAGTATCTCACCCTTCTTTATCTTGTAAATGAATATAAGTTTTATTAGGGAATGCATTCCACTTCTTCTGTTCTATATGCAGTTTTGAATCAGTCCATGTGCCCACCCTGAAGCATGAGGAAAATACTGTGAGTTGTCCTGGAATAAGAAAACTGAAGAAAATTTTTCATGTCCTTTAAAAAAAATCACTAAAATTCCAGCAACTTGAAAAACTCAATAAGCCTAATTACTGACATCTCTTTCTTTAAAATCATGTGCTACCTTACAGCATGGCAGGAAAAAGAAATCAGGAGCAATCTCTCAAACTTGCATGAGAAGTAGGAATAGCAAAATGAAATGGGTAAAAGATCATTCATAGTTTATTTCTCTGGTTTTGGCCAAAAGAATTGTGACCCTGTGGGCTTTCATGGAGACAGGCATGCTGGCATTATGAAAAAAAGACCAGAACTCAGTTCTATCTAAAGATTCCAAAGCTATCATCAGATCAATGTATGCCTTAGAGTGGAGCTTGCAAAAATCATTCCTCAGCTAACATTCTCAGGGACAAGATGTAGTTTGATTTGGCTCTTCCAGGAGATATTCCTGATTGCCTTGGAAAGGAGCATTTTAAAACAGGGGTGAGGGAGGGTGGTGCGGAGTTTTATTTTTAAAGCTCTTCAGATCACAACATCAGTCAGCCGTGAGGATGGAGACTCTCCTTCTCTCCTTAGGAAATGCACCTTGGATCTTCTATTTTATGCCTAATTGGGAATTGTTTTAATGGGCTTATGAAAATCAGCCTGCCTTCCAAAATGGTTTAGCAGTTGGTTTTGTTTGGGGTAACGTTTCTGTTTCTTGGTTTCTACACTCCAGTATAGAGGAATTTTGGACCTGTTTTTGTCAACCTTTGCATTTGATTCATATGTAATAGACCCTTAACGCTGTGTAAATAGATTAGCCAGAAAATCCTATCAAAAAAATGCATGGAAAGATGCTGGAGACAACAACCCCATAACTCAGTGTTCCTGTACTGAGGCATTATGAATAACAACGATTTACCTTTTTTTTTTCCTTTCCCCAAAGCTGATTGACAGAGAAAATGAAAATGGTAAATAAATGTTCATGCTAGTTTATTTAAAGAGCTGCATGGGCTTTTTGTGTGCATCCCACAGGTTATTTAATAAGATTTGTGCACAAGGCTCCCACACAGTGCTTGCCCCCCAATGGGAAATATACACATTACATGGCCACTTCTTAATGCAGGAGCCTGAGAGGCCCAATGCCTATTTATTCATTCAGCAGTGCCATTATTACTATGGAAGGAAGGGATGTCACAGTTTGAAAATCCAAAGTCTTCTCCCCCACCCCTACCATGGCAGCAGTAGCTCCCATGAATCACATGAGAATAATTACTGATGGAGAAGTACCTGCTTTTAAACCCCTCAGGAAAATGATTACAGATAAGTTTTTGCTCAGGAGACCCCACAAACATCACTAAAGTAACAGACAGACATTGCAGAGCAGAGTCTTCTTTCTTTTAGTCTGGTTGGAGATGTGGTCAGAAGGCAAATTCAGGTGTGCTCATAGTTAACTTCATTCACAAAATAAAGTATGAAAAGGCTCTCGGCTGTCCCATGCTTGGCTCAGAAAGGGAAGAGATTTTGTGAATTTGGTTTGAAGTGTTTTACAGGATAACCTTGTGAGTGAAACTAAACCAGGGACAGGTTTTGAACACATCACAAATGGCTGCTGATTGTGGGAGAGCAGGTGGCACGTGTACCCATTTTTATTTCTAGATTTATTACCCCGAGTACTTCTGCTGGTCCCTTCATTTGGTTTGCTCTTCTAGCTGCTAATTTTAGGGATTTTTTGGTGTTTGGTTTTGGTTTGTTTTTTGGGGTTTTTTTCCCCGTTAATGGGAGGAAGCCATTTTTCTCCAGTTGTTCCTTCTCAAAAGATGAAATGGAAAATGTCTCGCAACTGGAGTGTCTGAAAGCTACGTCCAGTGTGCACAGCTGAGCATCAGCACAGGGAATCAGAAAGAGCAGGTCCTGTGTAGCAATCCTGTTAATCAGTTAAAATATTGGTGGACTGTATTACAGGGACTGGGCAAGCCAGATTTTCAGAGCTATCCATGTGAAATGCAAAAATAAAGGAAAGAGTGGGGGGAAATCCCTTTCTCTTCTCTTCATCTCTGTCAGTATAAAGCCTACAGTGGCACAAATCAACATTGATTTTTCCATCTCTGCTCTGGAGTGGATTTTGTCTGCCTTTTGGTAAGATGTGGAAATTCCTTGTTGCTCAGGGGTGTAAATTAGCATGGAAACTGTGTTTGTGAGAAAAAGAAGCACATGTTTTTAGTGGCTCTGTTTCCTATAGGTGCTTGGAATTGTATTTATTTCGCTTAGTAAAACTTTGAAATGTGTTCTATTCTGGCAAAATTGCATATCAAGCACATCCATGGAAATGAGCTGGTTTCACTTCCAATCCTGATTTTGTCAAATTACATCAGGATGTAGTTTCCTGAGTCCCTGGAGTTGTGTTTTTGTCCCTCTGTCACCAGGTGTGTCCCAGGCATGAGCTCGAAGTAGTGTCCATCCTACTGTGTTACTGATTAAAGAAAAAAATCAACCTGGCATCCAGCTAAAAGATGTTAAAGATAATGAGAAGAAGAAAATTTGCCACTTGGCAAGGCATGTTTTTACAGTCATTTTTCCAAGTGTGTCTTCCCTTTATTGGTTTAAAAGATGTTTGTCCTGGTGCTTCATCGTTTATAGAAAGGAGAAAAACAGGCTTATAAAACTCCGTAGTTTGAACAAAGATACAGTCAACTCTAAGAAACACAACCTTAAAGACATGTGCATCTTTCATGTAGCGTGCCAGGCAGTGATCCTGGGCTGATGGTTGTAATGGTTTATCACTCTTTAGCGTGATCGATGCAGGCGTTAACCACAGCGCTCCCTTTCAATGCCATTGATTGGAGCTGCTCCCACTGACAGTCCCTCCGTGTACACCACAGCTCTAGCTACATATTAACATGACTTCTGAATGGCTGGGGAGATTTAGACTCAAAGGATGCTATTCTTCACTGATTTACAGCCCTTGCAGTGCTCCTGAGGCTACGTGGAATGTAAATCAATGGAGAAGCTGGCCTAGGTGATGAACTATTCCATTACAGAGGAACATTTCCATTTTGGTGTATTTACAGTATAATGCACTTAGATCCTCAGTTGTTACCTCTAAAGCCAAGTAGGGGTGCAGCATTGGGAATACAAAATAAAAAACCCTATTTGTTCTTTGAACACACTCACTTAGAGTCATTACTTGCCTTTTTCCTAGTGACTGAGTCAGCACAAAAGCACAAACCTTGGAAAAGCAGCTCTGGCAAATTCCCTGCAGTTTGGCACGAGTTCGCTGGGTGTACCTTAGGTGGATGCGCTGCACTCGCTCACTTGCAGATTATTGCCTTGGGTACGTGTGCCTCAACTTGGCAGGTCACTGCCAGGGGGGAGCTGTGAACTGTCCTGCTCAGATTCCTGCCATCCTCCAGCAGGAAGGTCCTGAGACAGAGCAAGGACCAGTTTGCTCTGAGCGATTTCAACCTGCACTTGGGCAAAGTGCTCTCAGTGGGTCTATCCAGTGGTAGGAGCTTGTAAACAGCTGGTTCATGGCAGTGCTCAGCCTGTGGCACAGGCGTTAGGGCAGGAGTTTGATGGCTGAGGGTGACCAAATCTGCTTTATCTGCTCTGTTCTGGGAGCAGATTCAAGCTTTGTTTCCCCTGGGATCACAAAGCAGAGTTACGTTCTGGAAGCTCAGAACTTTATTCTGTGTTTTTATTTTTATTTTCTTTGACAGTGAGTATAAATATGATTGTAACTTCCAGATCAAGAAGAAGCTGCCATTACACTCTCACTCAAGCCCTCCCCATTAATCAAGCTGAAGGAATGGATGGTAATGGCTCAGTTGTTTATTGACAACCATTGGGTTTCTCCTCAGCCTATTCATGATGCTTGTCTGGATTAGTGTTGGAGTCTACCAAATAATCTATTAACACTTCAGGCTATTGACAGACCTCCTTGAAACACTTTTAAATTGTGTTTGTGGAAGTCAGCTTAGAAAAAAACTATCAGAGTTGAGAAAAAAAGTGCTCCCTTCTAACCCTATCCAATATATTTGGGGTTTGTGTGCTGGACAAATCAAATCAATCAGAATAATGTTGTGATGCCATTGGCTGCCACGGGTTGTGAAACAGGTTTGTGCATGCATGGCCCTGCCAGGGCCTTGGTTTGTACAGCCTGCATTGGTAGGATGCTGTTCTTCCCCATGTGCCAATACAGTTTTCAGCTGGCCTGCAGCTTGTCACCCAAAATGTCACAGGACCTCCCCTCCCCGAGCGCTGGGAAGTGCAGGTCTTGCACCACATGCAGATGTCAGAACTTGTAGTAGGGGGAAAATGGCTGAGATTTTGTTGCTGCTGTTGCCACCAATCTTAGAACAAATGTTGAGATGTACATTTGCCCCCACCATGGATGCTGATGTAATCATGATTCCTGTTTATTGTGTGCCTTTTCAAAGCTGATCCATGCCAAAGTTACAGCCATGGCGTGCAGTGGCCTAGACCATGAAAAAGCAGCAGTCCTACATCAAATGAGTTTTGTTTCTATTTTTCTTTTCTTTGTTTTCTCACCTCCTGAAATCACTAATCACAGGCACAGAGATGAAATCTGCCCATGGCTGTATCTCTAGACTCCCACTGACTCGGAGTGAGATTGTACAGTGGGACCTGAAACCAGAGGTTTGGCCTTGGTTTTATTTTTCATTCTGAAAAAGAAAAACTAGACAAGGGACCAGTCAGAGCTCAGGATTGGAAATCTGAGTCCCCAAAGAAATTATTTCTGTGCACCTACACCTTGAAAGTAGGTTGTTTTCCTTCTTCTTTGTGTTGATGTCTCAGATGCTAATTGCCTAATTAACAAGCTGACATGATCTCCACTGCTGAATAACTGAGCAAATTAGGATAGTGCTACATGTGTGTTACTTGAAGGACATGCTTCAGCTGGGATTTCCTTGAGCATCACGTATCTGTGGAAACCTAATGAAACTGCTTTGTATTAAGTGCTTGTGATGATGTTTCTGACCTTTTGTGCTTCCTCTCCATTCTTGGAAAAAGCACCTGCATTTTGAGCTGACTTGCTATGCATGTAAATCACCATAAGTGGTGAAATGACTTTTTCTTGATTTGACAGAGAGCACTAGGCATTGTGCTTTTGTTCCCTGCACTACTGAATATGAGCTGGCTAACTATACATACTGTGAGAGCTATTGTATCACGCTGTTAAAACCTAAGGAGATTTTTATTGGACTTTCATGCTAAATAACTTTAAAGGTACCTCCTGGTGTTTTTATATAAATTACAAATGTTTTAACAATATTTCAGGAAAAATACTTTAATAGCACAGTTTCCCAATGCAGGGCCTCACGCTATGTAAACTTTTGGTTACGGCTGTTTATGGCTTCCCCCACCAATGAGAGTCTGCTACATGGGATTCAATTACAACTATTTATTCAGGTTGGATAAAAGGTTTCTTTAAATATTTGGTCTTGGAGCATTCATTCTCGTTTTGTAGGTTTGGTGGGAAACACCCACAAATACGATTTTTGCTGCAGTCCCCCAGATAGTGATTGTGAAACATGGCATAAAGATCATCATAAAATAAAACCACTGTAGCTTCAGAGAGGAGCACAGAGTTTGGTCTCGCTCAGTTTTACTGGGAGCTGTGGAACTCTCAGCTCAGGTATTCAGAACTGCAGGAACATCAGGAGTGAAGCCCTGCAGCAGATCTGGGAGGTCGTTTCTGGGTGCTGTGTGCAGGGCAGCACAAGGATGATGCTCTCCTGTGTGAGAGGCTACGTGGGGCCAGTGCTTAGTGTTGTCCCCCTTAAACACGGCTGAAGTACTGCTATGGGGCAAAAGTTTCTTGCCTTTCAAGCTTGATTATTTTACCTAGGCAACCTTTCTTCCTCTGCTTTTCTGCTTTCCTCATTAATGTTGACTTCAGGATGATCCCTTGTACCCCTTCTAATGAACATATGATCTTTCATATAAAAGTGTTCATGTGTGCTGGGGTTGGGTTTATAAACTTAACTGCAGTTCATAATGAAACATCAGCTTGGAAGCAGGATACTTTGATCCATCATTTCCAATGTGGTCCACAGCCTCTGGGTGGAACTTGGCTGCTGGTGGAGCGGGATTGTTTCTGTGCTGCTGTGTGAGGTTGCTGGTGAACGGTGATAAAACTGGAAAACAGAGAAATGCTTCCTCCCAAATATTTGCATAACACTGGCCAAGGTGGTCCTGTGAATTAGAACAATAAAGGAGACCTGCAAGGTAGCTGGGTGTTTGATTCTAAACAAGGGTTTTTCCTAGAATAGGCAGTTATTTGCTGTGCGTAACTCTTGTGACCATCAGCTGTGCGTGGGCTTACAGTACACTGCAGATCAAAGTATTATTTCTGCTGGCCTTGAAACTGCTGCCTGGAGCGAGATAATATCTGCAAATGATGCATTGTAACTGTTGACACTGGAAAACTGTTTTGCAATCTAGTACAGCAAAAATAAATTAAAAAAGCAATTGGAGAACTTGCAAATGTAACAATCCTGCAAATATTATTTCTCTTTGCCTTCCTATTTATTCATACATTTGTAAATGCCAAAATGTCTTTTATCTGCCCTCTCTCAAGGGCAGATCCCTGGTGTCATAGTAATTGAAAATTAAGAATTTACAGTATCGTAATTAAATTCTACCCTTTGAACTCTTGTAGACTGTATCTGCATATTAACAGCTTCCCACTCAGATCATGAGTGGCAAGAAGTATTTTGAACACCAACTGCTGCAAGATAACATTACAAGCTCTGACAGCTCCCTAATTACCAGACTACCCACTAGTTAAAAACTCCTTCATACTATTGCAATTCTCTTCCTTGCACATAAGTCAAAAGGTATAACTAATTTGTCCTTTAATTGATATCTATATTGCTGTTTAAATAAAGGGCATATACTCCACCAATATGCTTAAATACTAATTTGTCACCTACGAACTGAATTTGGAAAATAATTGGAATGACTAAGACTTTTTTCATTGATTTTTATCAATTTTACCATGAAACATTTACATCTTATTTGATCATTAGTCATGTTTAGTGATTGGCAAATTGCATAAAGTGATCCTGAGCAAAGCTGAAGTTCAAATGCTCCTGTACACGTGAAAGATTCCCACCAGTCCAAGTCCCAGTGTTTCTGGCTGGGTTGCAAAACAATAAATAATTAAGCCTAGAAAAAGGTTGCAGAGTGGGCAGACTTGGTACCTGGACAACAGCAGAGGGAACCAAGTCGTGCCTGCAGCACAACGTCCCATTCCTCATCCATAAACTCATCAGGATTGTACTGGTGGCTCATCAGCACCTTCTTCCCCATGCCAAGGAGGGGGAGATGGCTCTGCGGGCTCAGCTACCCCAGACCCCACCAAAACTGGCCCCTGCCCAGCACCCAGTGCCATCTCTCTGCTTTTTCTGTTGCTGGCTATAATTTAGTGGAGGAAAAAAAAAAAAAAAAAAAAAAGAGGTTCTGGTGGTTTGCCAGTTTGGAAGGAAGAGTGGGAAGGTGATATGGAAGCTGCTGTAACTACATTTTCAGCACAGACACAAAGAGCGAAATCTGGATGGGTCTGAAGGTGGAAGAGGGTAAAACCGGGATGTGCTGCTCCTAGGAGCGCAGTTATTTCCAGAGGGACGAGGACATGCGGCAGATGCTCCCAGGACTGCTGTGCAGCCCCTCTGGAGGAGGCGGCTCCCAGCGATCCATGCCCGCTGTTCCTGGAGCGCTGCCGGAGGAATGCGCATCGCTCCGGGGCTGTTACCGGGAATGCCGTGGGTTACCCAGCAGCTCCTGTCTTTCTGTTCTTCGGCACCTTGTGAGCCTGTCATGATTGAAGTCTTTCCTTAAATTGCAGCCAGAGAAGGTGGGAGACCACTAATGAGGCTGGTTTTGGGACATTCCTCATGCTGTGTAAATACCCCTCAGAGAGTGTACTGTAGGCAAAGATAGTAAACGCTGGTTTCATTTCTGCTTTTCTCTTTTGTTCGATACCTGGCATGAATTTAATAGGAATGTTCCCTTCAGTGCATGTAAATACGATGTGATATTTTGATGTTGATGACTAAGATTCCCTACATTATTGAGGTAGCTAAAGATGCAGGCACGTGCTTCTGAGAGCATCGCTCTGTGCCTCACTCCATCAAGGCTTCGGCAAGAGCAGAGGCTCAAATGAACTCACATGTACTGGCTGTACCGTGGGCTGCCACTCCATCCTTCCCCTCTGCCTTTCATGATGCACAAAACAGACTCAATTTCTTACATAAACCTCCTCCCTTCAACAATACCGTGTCCTTTCCATGCATTCCTTTAATAATCACCACTGAATTCAAACTGATTGCACTCAGCCGGTGAATGGCACAACAGATCTATGCTCTTACAGCGCACAAGAAAATCTGAGGTCTCTGAAGCACAGAAGAGGGCTCAAAATATTTTACAAAACTTTTTTTCGTGCTTCAGGTTTTTCAAAATGGCAGGGCAGAACATTATTGATCTAGCTAAGAACAGTCTCTCCATAGCAGAAAAATAACAAGTTACCCAGAACAAGAATGTGGTGACCTGAGTACAAGTTACCCAAGAGAATAATTAGTTAAAACTTTAAATTATTTTAGCAATCATTTTTTCTTTGTAAGGAATTTCTGGGTCATGCTTTTAATTCTGGCCAAAGCAGAGTCTGAGCTGCCTGCAACTCAGGCAGCTCATTGAGGAAAAATGTAATTGACAAGAATGCCTGATGAGACCAAAAAAAAAAAGAAAAAACAACCAAAAAAACCACTGTGTCTCTATCTGTCATTAAAGTATTTTTAACAAGCTGCATTGCTAGTAATAAATACCTTTGTGCACTTGTTTTTCCACTGGAAAGAGAAAGAAAATATCAGTGCAATGTAACAGGAGGAGAATGGCTGGCAGTCTGAGAGATTTTGGTAAATGTTCACTTGTGCCAGCTCCCCAAGATTCATTTATGAGTGAGTCAAAGGTTGAAATATGAACCTAACGTAGATGACACTGTGGAGAGGAAAAAGGGGATGGTCACTCAAGTGACAGACCAGTATGTGCATATTTTGGGATGAATATTATCCAAAGTGGCACTGAATACAGATCCACTCATTACTGTTCCATGCAATATGTTGTGTATGATGTGTATAGGGACCAGTCCACTGCTCTGATCACAGAAAATCCAATGAAAGTCACCTCCATGCCTTGCAAAAGAAAGAACATCTCTATATAGTTCGTAGCAGAAAGTTTATACTCATGTGGTTTTCCCACTGTTTCCCACTGTTGCTTTGGACCCATTCAAGGTCTCTTTCCTTCTGTGTGCCCCTGTGGATGGTGTGAAAGTCCTTATGTGGAGTGTGTAGCCTCAATGCCTTTGTGGGGTGACAAGTTGGTCACGGCTCATCAAAGTGACTCTCATCAGAGCAAAACTGGTGGAAGCAGGTGGAGGGAGGCGAGTGAGCAGATACCACTGGTTTATTGAAAAACCAATTCTCTCTGCTGCTCTGGGTACAACCACCTGGCTTTTTGTATCGACTGCTGAAATGTTCTGTAATTGTGTAAAAGGGACCTCTAGACAGAAATCTATTTTTTGTTCCTGCTCTCCTTTGTATTAAGTGAGCTCTTCTGCAATGTTACTTTTTATAGCCTATAATCATGGTAATTATGTTTTGTTGAATCTTTCACAGTAGTCTAACATTTAGTAACATTTATCTCACTGTGCTGGGACTGGAAATCTTCCCTGCCATCAGATGCTAATTCAGTTATATTGTTGTGGCAATATGGGAGCTAAGCCTAAGCGCAGTTGTTACTTGCTACTGTTGTTACCTTTGGCAAATTACTTTGGTTATTACGAGTAGCTGCATTTGGAAGGTCAGTATTAAGCAGATCATGAAGAAGATATGAGCAATAGAAACATTTAAATATCCATGTAAAACACTGAGTTGTTGCATTGGTCAGCATCCAGCAATCAACAGAACTTGCTTTCAGCATTGGGCTCACTGAAATGATTATTTTTTGTTGAATATCCTCTCATGTGCTTTTTCAACAGTGTACATGTGTCCAAAGCTAACTCAATCAGAGACATTCTCCTAAATGTTAATATTAGTATAGTCTTGCCAGCTTATTTCTGTAAGTGCTGGACTAGATAGCATCCTTGTATCATCAGATCAATATGAGGAGGTATCTCAAAGGACAGAAGTTTAGAGAATTAACATTGTGATTTCTGTGACATACTCTGGAAAAGGTAAATGCACATCCTTTTTTCTCCCTGTCATCTGATCACTTGCTCTCCCACTTTATGACTGGTGTTGCACTCTGTGCTGTAAACAATCACCATTAAACTCAATTGAGGCACTTGAAGACAACAGCAGAACTTACACAAACTGTTTATATCTCGTTATGTTTCTCCAGCCTGGCCTGCTGTCATCATTCCAAGGCAATATCCTCAGCTGGCAAAAACCGGCTGAGTAAGTTTGTGTCAGTCAGGAGGTACCCTGTAATAAAGGTACTTTTATGAAATGTCTGTCAGGTTGTCAGGTGCTTGAGGTGGTTGTTCAGAAGGCACAGATCCTGGATTGTCAGTGGGAGAGATGTGATCCTCCCTAGACCATGTCTGCTGCCCATAGCTCAGTAAGTTACAACATGGATCTTAGTGGGTTTATGTTCATCTCAGGCTGGACTAAGCTGGAATAAGACTGATCAAATGACTGATATTTAGCTAAAAGCATTGCTGCTACTTCTTTCTGTCTTCCTCGTACACCCTTTGCTCAGATGCTCATTAGCTGGGTATTGCAGTCACTACAGTCTCTGCCCCGAGGCGAATCCTGTGATACACCCTGAGCACTTAACAGGGAGAGATCGCTTCAGCAGGAGAGCAAAGCGAGCAGTAACGCTCATGCCTTAAGTGGGATGGCACAACAATGCTTCAGAGCATTATCCTGTCGAGCTTTTGTGGGTTTTGTGTGACAGGACTGGAGGCCCTTTGAATTCGATTTTCTGTGTTTCCACGTGGACACAGCAGGTCCCCGGTGCACCCAGGAGGGGTGGCTGGAGGACAGCTCCTCTTAGCCCTGCAGTGTAGGGCCAGCTGGGACTCAGAGCAGCACAAAAACTCACAAGGGGCTGACCTGACATCTTGTGTCATTGTAAATTATATTTAAACTGCTGTAAAGGTAAATGGGTGCCAGTGAAGGCAGGTTGCTGTGGGAGGCATATGCTGTCATGAGCGTTCAAGGGTGAGAACCAGAGAGAAGGGAGTGTCTCACCACCTTTTCCAGGTCCTTCCAGGCATCAATTGGCATCTCTTCACCCCCAAGAGGTTGTTTCTCCTCCAGGTTTTTATGAACTCATCCTTTCTGTCTGGAGACAGCACCACTTCTCCCCACGGGTTTGAATTGTGACTCAATGAGAGGGAAAGTGAACTTCATGTTCCCTGTGGCTACTGTGGGGGGCACAAGTATTAGTGACATACTGGCAGCAAGGTGGTCTTTGGAGTAGAGCTCTAAGGAAACACAGCAGAGTGAGCCCTGACATGCAGTGTAACCACGACGGATGATTTTATTTTTTTGTTAGGACATTGTTCAGCTGCCACTGTTGCCAGTACTTTTAAGGGCCTGATGGTGCTCTGGGATATACAACTTTCTTTCTCCTAGAATAGCTTCCTTGGCATGAAATGTCCCAGTGCTCTGTTCACCAACAGAATCCCCAGCCTCCAAATTTTAAAAAAGAGCAATAAGTGCAGCATCTGATTGCAGAGCTTTGTGCTGCAACAAACTTTTAATATAAGAACAGTCATTATTGATTTCTAGTGCTATTTGAGTTTCTTTGCTTTCCCACCACTCTGATTCAGTGCTTCTGACAAGAAATTGGCTCTCAGGTCCTGGAGTAGGAACAAGCAAGACAAATCCAATACAAGATTTGAGCATCAGTGTAAGGCTTGGGCAAAATTCAGGTTCCTGGAATTGCAGCTCTGAAAGCCCATCCAGCTACGTGCTCTGGGAATGCCTAAATCCTTTGATTTGACAGCGTGCCTCAAGTGACTGGACAAAATGTGCCAGTACTTCTGGAAGCAGGGTCCTGAATCCAGGGCTTCTACCTTTCCAGAGGTAGTTATCATCTTTCCTGTTATCTCCACTACCCAGCAGCACTGGGCTGCTCTGCCTGTGGTTCAGTGACCAGGGTGCTCAGCAGAGGTGGGTGATGAGAGCACCTGGGCCTCTGCTTTGCTGGTTGAAGGCTTAGCTACAAAACCTCTGTGCAATGAAAAGGAAAGCTCCAGCATCATCAAGTGTAGCTATTTTAGCTTTAAAAACTAAATGTCTGATTGAAGCCCATGTTCTGATGCAAGGGCTGTGGATGTGTGCGTTCAGAGAGGGCCCAGGGTGGGACCTCCCCACGGAAAAGTGTTGGGAGTAGGGCGTTTGGAAGTGAGGGTTAAGTCTTACATCTGGCCCACATCTGCTGATGGGTACCTGGACCAAAGTAGCGATTTCAGGTACTCTGGGCTCCAGCCATGAGCTGTTCCGTACTCGTTTGGAGGCACTGTGTAAGTGTAGGAGTTGTAGCACCAAAGTACTTTACTAGATCCGCTCAAAACTTTATAATATAATTTTCTTGCATTTTACCTGTCCAAGAAATTTTTATTCCTTTCCTGTTTTCTAGTGGTACTTCTAAAAACATCTGAAAAATATTAGCCACCTATGTATCATTGAAGGACAAATGAAAGTTGTAGCATCAGCTGTAATTATTCACTTGTGTTCCTTGAAATGCCATTTTTAGCCAGTTTTGCACATTTTACAAATGTCTTCTGTGCCAAATCATCCATGGAACATACAAATCATCTCAATTGTTAAATTCATTAACCTCACAAACTGTGGACTAAAAGCCACATTTAAAGCATGCATCTTAAATAGTATTCTCATTATGTGGAATCAGATTAGTCCCTAATCAAATTTGACTTGGAGGTTGGAGCAAAAGGTAATGGAGTATGACCCCTGATGTAAAACAAGGGTAGGTGAAGTGAGTGTCTAGCACCATGATACCTCCATTTTGTGCCGTGCCAACTAATTCCATCCTTTCCGAGCTTTTTCATAATTTTGTACACAGATTTGTACTTGTTTAGCTCCTTACCTCAGCCTCTCACACACACATGGCATCTGCTAAGAAATTTGCAGATATTTGTCCCAGCAGCTTGATGTTTTTGCACATTCATGTCACTGATGTAACTTTAATAGCATGGACCAGTAATAATTATCAAGTCTATTATTATTTGCCAAGAGACTGGGCATTGATGGGACACCGTGGTTTGGGACACAGTACAGACAGAACAGGATAACATTTCTGCTTCAGAGGGTTTGCTGTACAAATAGGGAAGGCAAGACAGGGTAGAACATGCAAACAGAAGGGGGGAAAATGCTAAATAGACAAATGTTACAGTCAATTATTTCTCTCCCAGAAAACTGTAGAGAGATGAAGAGAGAGACTTGCCATAGAAAGGAGAGGAAGGACTGAGAAAGACAATGGCATATTATGGATGGGGATAGTGGATTTTCCCTGGGGATTTCCAAGCACATCTGAATGATGCTCCTTAATGAAGATTTAGGAAACCGTATTTTCCCTGGTTGCAGTCTTAGGTCCTCCAGTAAACCTGCTGCAATGTCGTATTTATTTCATGCAGGAATATTCAGTGTGTTTTTGAAAAATCACATCTGTCCTACAACTATGGTAAAGCACCTACATAAAGAATACAAACAAAGGTTTATGTTGAGGTTTTCTCTTGGGTTTTAAATTCTTCCTTTTTGAAAAACTAGACTTTCTTAGAGCAGCCTTTGAAACTGTCCCATTTCATGCACTGCTGTAGGAAATCCTTTTGTTTGCCAGCTACCCATTACCTAATTAAATCTGTAGCTGTTCATAGGATAAATAAATACATACCATATTCCAAAGTTGCTTTAGCTCTTTAGTTGTGTATCAGTAAGGAGGAATGGACTGTGTCTACAAATACAGAAGAAAAACTACTTAATAAATAATAATAAAAAAATCGTTTTGATGTTCAGAAGCCCCACTGTCAGCTCTTTGGAAAGCAAGAGAGAAATATTTGTAAAAGTGTGGTCAAGGACATGACGTGAGGTTACCACAAAGCAATTTAGCAGATAAGAGTGTGTGTGACAGTGCTGAGGTCATTGCCAGCCTGCTCATGAGCTGCTACTAGGCTGATTTGTGACCGAGTTTTAGACACCTGAGATTTGTGGCTGTCTGTTTGCAGCAGTCAGTGCTCTGTCAAGGTCCTTGCGTGTTGTCCTGCAGCAGAGCAGGATCTGGTCCCTTGTTCTACCTACTCACTGCAAGGGGCTCGACTGGCAGTGTAACACCTTCATTCTGTGATTCTAAAACCATCTCAGTGTGAGGGTGGGTGGGTTATATTTGTCACAGCCACCCCAAAGCCATCATCAGTAATCTGGTGCAGACAGCAATCTTTGCTAATAAATGGGTGCAAATTAATTAGTAAAAATTACAATGATTTTTCATAACTTGCACCTAAAACTGAGATTACTTTTCCTTTGTTTCACTACAGAATTAAAAGAGTTGTCCATTTGCTTTTCCCCTTTGCAAGTAGTTTCTTTTCTTCAATCTTCTCAAAAATTTTATAAGATAAAAAAATGCTTCTCAGACCAGGCTCTTCAGACAGACCTGGAAAATTAATGGGATAGCTGGTTCTCTTATAATTCTCCTTTTTAAGCTACAAAAGTTTTAGATTTTTAACTTTTTGGCCCTTTTAAGTAAGTGGGGGTTTTGATTTTGACTTCAATAAGGTCTGTCTTTCTTCTGCTGGAAGAAAACGTGGTTATGTAATTTGAACTATATCAAAACCTTTCTGCTTGCTAAAATAAAAGACCCTGCTCCTGCCAGCCTAGCACCTGCCCACAAGGAGTCTTTGTGGGGACTTCTGGAGCGTTATTTGGTGTCAGCATCTGGGTGAGAGTTTGACTCCAGTAAATTGCTTTGAATTGAGAACCAGAACATGAGCATGGAAAAATGGTAGGGTCAGAGAACAGTACAAAACTGGAGCAAACATACCTCAGTAGCTACTCTGCAGCTCCTAGCACAGCTCCTGACCAAAATCCAGGTTGCACCTGGAATATCTGGTTCAGTTATCACATCTGCTAGGAGAAAACTCCATGGGTTTGTATCCCAAACCCATGTCTTAAATATGGTCATTCCCAACTCCTCACCCAGTCCATGAAAAGCTGCTGTTTCAGCACACAAAAATTCATGGCAATTAGTTACCTGTGCTGCAAAGGAGGATGCACAGCTCCAGCCCCCAGTCAGGGCCTGCAGGATGGCAGAGCAGGAGCAATAATGTGATTTCATAACAAACATTTGGGCTTCAGCATATGCACGAGGCACAAAAACTGTCCCTGCAGGCAGACACGGGGTAATTTGTCATAAATAGGAGAAACTACAAACTTAAGGCACAATTTGCCTATTCTGGGAGCCCCTTCATGGGAAATCTTTTGAAAAATAGAAGTGCAGTAAGGACAGTCTTCTCTTTCTATTGCTCTCCATTTTTGATGTGTTAAGAGGTTTTTTACTGCTTTCATTAACTAACTGAACTGATGCTGCCTTTTGGTCTTGGCCACTACTTTACTGGACAACTAATAAATTATCTGAAAAAGAGGAGCTAGCTGGGGAGAAAAGAATTTGGGTCAAATTTTATAAATAGCTCAGATGAAAAATATAGGAACAAGAGAGAATTCAAAACCAGTTCATGGGAAATGCCGAAATGTTTCTTTTCAGCATTTTAATGATCCAACTTCTGAACTTTTTGCTTCAAATCAGCATTTTTAGTTTATAAAAAAAAAAAAAGCTCTACATAATAAAAAATGAAACAATGTTTTGTTCGATTAAATAAACAGGAAACATAATAAAATATATTGTTTTTAGGTTAAATGAAGCATTTTAGATTGTGCCTATGCTAACTGCAGTGGTTTTCTTGTTGTTGAAATAGCATATATATTTTGACCTAAACCAATTTCCTTCTCAAGCCCAGAATTGGCTGGGAAACTGAAAAACTATTTTTCCTCTCTCCTTCTCCCTGTTCCAGCATTCTTGAAGTCCTACATTTCCTTGGCAGACTTTTTGAGAGTGGACAGGCTTTCCTGGAAGCAAATCTATTTACCTGTGATTAGAAACAGAATTTCTTCCCCTGAAATATTTTTCACGTGTGATCTTTCTGAGACAGACTCTTGCTGCAAAATACTTTGCAGAACACTTTCCTTGGACATGCACTCAATGAGCAATTATTCCACATGTATTTTTGTTAAAGCTTTGATTATTATGGTAAATGTAGGAGTTAAATTCCTGCAATATTCTGTGAGAAGTGGAAACATCCTTTGCATTTGGACTACAGACTCAGGAGTCAGTCGATGTGCATTTGCAAACCACCAAAGCTCTCAGGCTGGCACTGGTTAAAATGGATTGGTGCGGAACCCCTGCAATCACATCCACGTCTTTTCCAGCTAGGTTGGATCCTGGTTGGAAAATGGACCTCTAAAAGCTGCACTGATGCTCTCAGGGGTGTCCAAGCCTGTAAAAATATTGTGCCACACCATGGCAATCTTATCTCTCACTCTAGCACTCTTTCAACACTGTCAAAAAATACTTCAGGACTGTGAAGAGCAAGGAGTTGGATAGGGAGAGAAGGTGGAATGGAATGGTTTTGCTCAGGACACAGCTGTTCAAGTGGGTGTCACATCTATTGCTTTGTTTGCTCTGTGTAATTTGCACGCTCTGAAAATGGAGAAAAAAACCCCAATGGTCATCTATGGGCACTCCTTCAGGTCCTCTTGTGAAGTCTGAGAGCAAGAGGTGGAAAGGAAGGCTGGAGAACCAAAAAGCAGGAAGCTGCTGCTGGCCTAATTACTCACAACATTTGCCTTTTAAATTTCCCTCCTGACCTGGGACTGAGTGCACTGGGGGATGTGATGGGGGGAAGCTGGAGTCACCTGGGGTCCAGCCTCCAGCTCACAGCCAGCCCTACCAGGCTCAGCTCACACCCAGAGGGTCTGACAGAAACATGATTTACCCCCAAAATTCTAAATGACGTCAATGATCCTGTCTCTGCTGCTCTTCTCTGGCACAGCTGGACTCTCAAATGCAGTTGCAGACATACAGACTGTGACTGTGGTGAGTCTTACCTGGGCATTCGCATGTCCTCACAGCACAGAATTCCTTTTAATTCAGTCATTGTGCCATCTTGCCATTTTTCTGTTTGGGAAGAGACAACTCCATAGCTGAAATCAAATTTCTGACTGCTCTTTTCTGCTCTGCTGAGATTGTGAGTATAGAGAGAAAAAGGAAGGAGAGGAAAATCTAGATTTTTGTGGTATTATGGAGGAAGGAAATAGATAATTTTCATGAGAGGAAAAAAAAGATTTGTGTGAATTTACTGTGAGTTAGAGTAAAACATTTCATAGATGTATGGATGTTATTATCCAGATCAAGAGTATTATATGGAAATACATTTAAGTTTTGTGCCCAAGTCCCAGTTTAACTTCTGCTAAGTCAATAGAAAAGATTGCAGTGTGTTGAATAGAAGTGAGATGTAGGTCTGTAAAAGTGCTTTTCTTTTCACTGGGGACATTGCTTTGCTATTTGTACTCTTTGTTTCATAGGAACGTCTCTCAGAGGTCCTCCCTCTTTCATTTCTCTTGTCAGAGACATGTGATTAATGATCTCTTTTTAAGCTTTATTATTCAATTCGGCTCACTAATGCAGTACACATGTGCATAGTTCTGAAAACCTGAATTGTCACCACATTCATCCAGCCTGGTGTACGCAGACTAGCAACTATCCTGGAATCTGACGAATCAAATCATTTTAATGAACCACAGCAAACAGTTCATGTTGAAACAGCTGTAAGCACAATATGCAAATCATGTTTACTGGTAGCTTATGCTCCAGAGAAATAATCTTTATATGACTGCTTTATTATTTACAGGAGTTCCAAAATTTAATTTTAGTCAACATTGACAGATGCCATCCATGTTAATAGTTGGGCTGCTATATATGGAAAATGCTAAGCATATGCAGGGATCTCATGTTTGTGAGTTGATAATGTGGTTGACAAATGGGTTTAACAATATCCACTCCTTTCTGAGCAGTCGGCTGAAATTCACCTGAGGTCTGTGGGAACAGAGTGAAGAAGAAGGTCAGAGGAATATGAATGAAGACAAAATAAAAGAATGACTCCAGAGAGCAGTGGGTATAATAAAAGCATGACAGAGGATGATTAATTATATTTTAGAGTCAGATAATTCCCAGAGAATATGCGTGCATGATAAAACTTTCTAACCTTTTGAGTTGTAATTAAATGAGATATACACTAATCTGACCAAGTAGAGACTATTCTGTTCCTAAAACAGCATTAATGCATATATTAAAAATGTGTTATTTTAAATAAGCAGTCCTACCTGCCATGAATAAAGTCAGAGGCTATCAATGCAGAAGACAGAACTGTGAGTAAAAGAGCTAAATTAGAAGAAAACTAAAGGAGATTTTGAGATAGGAATGTAATGTGTAAGATGGTGTAAGATGCAAGGAGCAGAATCAGTAGGAACAACTATGGCTGGAAGATAGGGGTGAAATCTTCCAAAAATTTTCTCTACTTTTTGTCCCATGTCCTTGTTTTGAAGATGTTCATTTAAGCCTTTGCCCACTTGCTGTCAGTGAGTTTGGTGTCTCTATCAGAAGCAACATGAACTCAGCTTTTGAGCGGTTGGCAGGTTGACTTAGACCAAAACCCTAAAAAGACTTGAGAGTGTAAACTATGTATCCAGCAAAAGTGAGCACGGATGAGAAAGAGCATGGTTTCTCTTCCATTGTTTATTGCGGTTCAAAAAGTATCTGAAAATCTTGCGGGATCTTGACATTGGCAGAGCTGCTCCTTTAGCTGAAATCCCAGAGCAGGTGGGCAGGAGCTGTTCAGACCTTCAGATTGCAATTATTTTCCACTTAACTCTATTCCTTAGTAGCAATTACTGAGGTGCGGGAATCTGAGGTACAAACCCACAGTGCTTTAATTTCTAATTAACCGGAAGGTAGAGCTTAAGGACAATGAGCCGTGCCCCCCTGTTTAGGGAACTTCACTCTGGTGAGAGTCAATATGTTCATTTTTACTTAATTCTACAAGAGCTGTTGCAACTCTCCTTTTCCTACCTCGCTTTTAGGAGCACACTCTTGAGTGCCATCACATACAGGACAACCAAGGATCAGACCCAGCCAGCAGGGGTTTAGGAGAGGCAGGTCCTGCTTGACTGACCTGATCTCCTGCTTGGTGACATCAATCAGGAAAAAAGAAAAAAACACAAACAAAAGAAGCCTGAAGAGTTGAATTTGAGAAGAAAGTTTTCCTTTCTAATAGATCTGGATGTATCACAGGAGCCTGGGCATGGAGAAAGCCTTTCCATTCATGGTCTGCTTAACAAGCCTATCGTTCGGCATTAAAATTGAAATCTGTGAAATGGTTAAGTGCATGTTTAATCATAATGGATTGTGGGCCCACTCATGTATATCATCTAACACTTTTTCAGCTTTCTGAAGTACATTTTCCCTTAAGTTTTAAAGTAATAATGCAGTGAATTGTGCTGATTTCACCGTGATCTCACATTTTTAACTTTCCAGGCTTGATCAGCAATTTTTAAATCAAAGCATTTCCTGTGGCTTCTTAGATTAAAGTAAGAAAAATACAGCTCAGCTGTTTATATACAAACATGCAACAGTTATAATGAAAGAATTACCCACAATGCCAGTGTAACTATAGTAACCAGTGTTCACAAAGATCTACATTTAAGGGTGTTTAGAGCCAAATACATATTTGTTTCACACAGACAATATTATTCTTGTAATGGAACACAACAGCACAAAAAAAGACCTACAGATGTAAACCTTAGCTGGGTGTGGAGTTTCCTACAAAATAAACTCTGCCTTTGCTAACAGTGTGAGTACTCCCAGGCTGCTCCAAGCTGTTAAAGACAGAGGCATTCAAAGTGCTATTTTAGCACAAAGTGAGCTGAAAACCCAGTTCCCTAAACCCTCATCCACAGCAGTGACTACTGGCAGAGAACCCACTCCGCAGAGTCCCACTGCCTTCAGCAGGATGGTGAGGGACAGACACCCTCTAACCTGCAGCAGCTCCTGTACCCTTATACTGCTATAAATACCTAAAATAAGGCATCTGACTGTGGCAGAGCTGATTCCTGATTCTAAGCAATGGAAAAAGAGAATAGCAATAGACAAACAGAAGGCAGATAGAGAAAATAAAAATAATGAGTGGATGTACACTGTAATCAAAGGTCCTTTCTAGTTTTGATACACTTTATGATGATGCTCTGTTAAGCAGAGGTTGATTGGGGTTTTTTTCAAGTCTATGGCTGATTGCAAGCAAAAATAACCACTGATCAATAGAAACCTCCACTGGGAATGGAACATTGCCTGGAAATGATCTTAGAAAAACTGTCTGGCTTATTTCCTTGCAGGTTTATGCAACTACTCCTTCACAGTTGTTTTAATTCTTCTTGTATGCAGAAAAGTCACTGCTGGCCTGCATCCACCTTTGCAGCCTGGCAGTTTCAGGGAGTGTGAGGACACAAAAGGTGACTGATTCCTCTACTTTGACTGCTCTGAAACACTCTGATTTTAGTTTTGTGTAGATATCCCACACTGAGACTGCAAAGCATTCAGGGCAGTAACGGGGTGTGGTGGGCCGAGGGCAGGGAGAGTTGGGAATCCAGGCACTTTCTGAAGTGGGAGGGTGATCCCAACAAGAAAATCTCGCCTTTCATAAAGAGAAAGGCACAACCATCCTACAAGTCTTGCAGATCTGACACAGAGGGGAGAAAAAGTCACTGCCAACCCAAAACCTGGTAAGTGGGGAAAGCTCAACAGGCACAGCCGGGGAGATGGATGTTCTCTGTGCCACCTCCTTCTTTAGTCCCTGCAGCTCCTCTTCACAACATGGGTCCCCATTGATCTTTCAGAGCAAGAGAGGATAAAACCCTCAGATATGCTCCAGGCAGTTGTTTGCTTTATACAAAGAAAGCAAAATGAGTACGACCAGGTTTGTCTGACATGAGTGGTTTCAAGCCTGAAAACACAATACAATACAATATAATACAATACTGGCCAAGGATTCTCAGGATTCAGAATAATTCTGAGTTGTGTTTGTTGCAGCCAAATTTAAAGCAATGCTGTGTTTTTCACAGGACCCAGCTGTTATAATATTATTTAAATAATGATTGCTGTCATTGTTGATTGATGTGGAAGGAAAGCTAAGAGTTTACAGGTGAAGAGCCCAGTTCATTAGTACATTTCCATCAGATCTAAAGTAAAAATGAGGCAGTAAAATTGCAAATGACATATAAATAGAGAATTGTAAGTAGAAAAGTGGGAACAGTCCAGGCAGGATGAAATACTCATAATGATATCTTCACAACATAGGACAGAATTTTAAAATCTTGTTCGTAAATCAATAAAGAATTAAAAAGTGGTATGCTTTACACCAGTCAAATAGCACTTAGATCTTCATTTTCAAATAAGGCAAAAGCAGGTTGCCATGACTACTGTGTGTTACTAGGTGTCTTGGTATCTGGATAATTGCTGAATATTTGTAGACAAACAGCTGATGTGCATCTTTCGCTTTCACTGGCAAACTTGGAAGCTTAACTAGTTGTTGATGTGAGTCCCTTGATGTCTTTGTGAATAATTGGCTCAACACTGAGATACATTTATCTCTATCCAGACAAGAGGAGAGCCTTTCAAATATCCACATCAGCCCCAAACGTCATTGTGTGCTAACACACGGTGAAACTCAGTGTTACAGAGCTTCCCCACTTAGATAAATTAGGGCTGTTGACGTGGATGATATGATTTTATCAAGCTTGGCTGTTTGATCTTTGCTTCCAAAACTGAGTAGCTTTTCACAGAGTGGTGGATCTTTCCACCCAGCTATGGAGCGCATGGAGAGTGTTGGCTTTCTTGGGCTTGTCAAGAACTGTTTTGTTCAGCTCTTCTCCACAGTGTCTCCCTTTCTTGGTTGGGTGGGAGATCAGACCCAGCAGCACTTGCTCGTGATTTCTTTTTCTTTTCTATTTGCGCTGACGATTTCAGTTAAACTGTTCACACGCAAAATGAGATGTGGAATTTCCTCTGTCTTCATATATTATGCATATATACTTTAATTCATTTGCCTGATAAATGCAGCACTTCCCACTGTCACAGAACTAATTGATGTTTAATTCTGCATAAGCAAGCACTACCCCCAGTGAGGCTAATTCAGACACCCATAACTTTCAACATCATCATAAAATTCAAATTTTTATTAACTTGTAATCATCTATAAGTGACCTGCATAGTTTGTACTTAGGCAAAGCATTCAACTTCTCTTTTTTTTTTTTTTTTCCTGTGGCATGCCTTTGAGAAGATCTGGTCCTAAAACTAGATGGAAAATACTTGAAAGAGAAAGAAAGCCTTAGTAATTTCCCTGCTTCTCATCCAATTCAGAAATATAATTAAATGTTAGGGAAACCAAAAAACTGTTACTTCTCTCTCTCTTTTCTTTTAACTGCATCTACAGTGGCACAGACATGGCAGTTAATAGCAGGAAAGTGGTGTGGAAAAACAGGTTTTGTATTGTTGGACTCGTTTGGACAGTTCTCTCTGTCATACAGCATCTGCAAAAGAATTAAGATGGCACAGGACAACAGGGCACAGTTCTGTAACGTACCAAGAGCTTTGAGCTCAAAGTCATGCAAGTAAATCCCTGAGAAATAAATGTATGTGAAAAGTAAACTCAGAAGGAACATGGAAAATGCTGGAATATTCTGGGGAGCTATTTCCCCTGCATTCCAGTAATATGTGTCCTGTTCTAGAAACTGTGTTATTCCTCATACAGAACTTTTGAAGCTGTACATATGTGTTTCTCACCAGCAGTGAAAGCAGTAGAGTGCTTGGTAATTAGCTTTTATTAACAAAATGACAGCACTCCAAATCAGAGATCTCTTAAAACTCCTGGCAGCACCTAATATTACAGATTTGGATCAAATTTTGCAGCAACTCTCTTGATTCACAATTACCCAAATTCCAACTTAGACTGTACCTAGTTCTGGAAAATAATTTAACCATATACTGAAACCTAGTAGTAGTGAAATTATTACATGCAGCTTGCTTTATGTTAAAAAAATAAAATAAATTAAAAAATAATAATAAAATTGCCAGCCTAAAGTCAGAAACCTTATTTTATTTCCACTAACTGTACTAGGATGGGTCCAATTTATTTATTCAGGACTTGAGGTCTATATATAAATCAAGTTTACACATTGCTCTATTTGCATAATTCCAATCAACCAGTGGTTGAAAAGAAGTGCTGCATGAAAGTCTTTGGCCTTCCTATCCAAGCTCGTTATGCCTCTAAAGAGCACTCAGCTACTCCTCTAATCACTTAGATTTTTTCTGTCAAGCTGTATTAGTCTCTGTTCAGGTTCCACTAGATTTAAGGTTCTCTTTCTTGGCGTTTGCTTAATTGTATGAGCGGAATTTCTTTCCTCCTGCAGAGCCTTTGGAGAATGCTCCACACCTTCAGTCACAGCATAAAGCAGCCCAGTCCCCAAATTATACATATTTTATTGCTTCTCCGACTGCAATTCTCTGCTTTTTCTACTGACAAACTTTTCCCTTTCATCATTGAGCCCATCCACACATCTGATGTGAGGAAAACAGTTCTTTTGAAGAAGAAGAATTTGTATAAATAATGTTCAGGTTTCTGTACTTTCTCATGACCATGGATTCTAACTTGTGACCCTGCAGACAGCATGTTGGAGAGCTCCATGGATATTGTGCCTTCCACATCACGCCCTTGTAGCTCTGAAGGCTTTTGGAGTATTTTTGTTGCGTTTTTTAGGCCCAGAGAAACTCAGTCCATTGTGCCTGGAGCTGAGCTGTGAAATTGTCACCCTTTGGCACCACTGTGTACCTACACCAATGTTTCACACTTGTAACTCTGGTGTGTCTCAGTTGTGCCAAAAATGTCAAACATTTTAGCATTTTTTCATAATAAGTGGTCTCTGCTATTTAATTTTATATGTGCACAATTTATGGTATTTTGACGTTTTTTCTTGTATTATGTATTGGCCCCAGTGAATTAGGTGGTGATATAATTACATTGGATTTTAGATATTATCTCCAATGTAGATGAATGATGGAAGAAAAGGAAATAAGCTAAAAAAGGGAATACATGGAATTAATTCTTTGAAAGTCCATGGACTCAGCATTTCAAAGATGTATGAAGTTTCTCTTTTTTTACAGTTATTCCATTGTCTCGAAGATTTTTAAGGTCAGAAAGTGCCTCTAGAATTCCATTCTCTTGTGTAGCAAAGGTCACAGGATTCCATCCAGCTGTTTCAGTGCCGAGCCTTGTAAACTCTGTTGAATAAGCATATTTACTGAGGCAGAAGTCAATGAACTGAAGAAATGAACTGAGCCTGCCCCTCTCAGCCTGGCAAATCCCTTCTGTCCTGTTTCATTTTTACTCAAAATGCCAATCTTTTTATGTAGAAAAGTATTCAACACATAGAGATTATGTCACTTCTTGGGAAGTACAATCTAATGGGTTTTTTACAGAGAAGAAAATACATGTGGCATAGTCCTCTGAATACACATGTGCACACACACACATTTATCTCATGCTGCTTTCTCTACTTGCTGAAGTGTCCCTGAGAACAAATAATGTTGGTTCTGCAAACATTTGTAATCCCTCCATCATGATCATCTCTACATCTATAAAGAATTCAGTTTAGACAGAAGTTTCCGAAGACAGAAACTTCGTAAAAGCTTTATAGATCAAATTTACAAGGTGGAGAAAATTCTAACTTAGATTTTTTTCTTTGCTACAGAAGTGTTACTTTTTGTGTGTGGTCTGGGCTTATTTGTGGAATTTTCTGGGAACAAACCTTTGGCAAACTCTCTAGGATGTCTGCAGCTTATGTGTCTGCTGGCCTGAAACACTGCAGTGAAACGTAAATGCTTTTTTGAGAGTTTGGGCCAGATGACCACTGTGGTCCCTTCCTGCCTTGGAATAGCTTTCCAGTGCAACCATAGACTGATAGAATAGTTAGGCTTGGAACAAGTCTTCTAGATTGTTGAGTCCAACCATCAACCCAGCTCCTCCATGTTCCCCTCTAATCCATGTCCTCAATGCCACATTCACAGCTTTTTTTAACACTTCCAGGGTTGGTGACACCACCACTGCCTTCAGCAGCTGGTTCCAACTCTTGACAAGCATTTAGGTGAAGAAATTTTTCCTAATTTCTGCTAATACATTCCCTGGCACAACTTGAGGCCATTTCCTCTTATCCTGTAGCTTGTTACCTGAGAGAAGAACCACAATGGTCTGACTGTCTATGGAATGGGCTGCAGCGAGGACCAGACCAATCCATGAATGCACAGGCTGAGTTCAGATAATGCTGGAAAAGCTGACTTCAAGGCTCAGCACTGTTTAAAAAAAAATTCTTCTCTTGTGTTAAGCATAAAATCTTGTTGAAAATAAGATTTTCCATGTCTTAATTGTAATACAGAAAGTATCTTTTATTCTTCCTATGCTTGAGATAGCAAGGTAATTTCAGAACTGAAACTGATTGTCTCAGACATTCATGACTCAAATATTTAATCTAAAGGGTAAAATTCCCAGAGTACTTCTCACATCATTCCTCAGTTCTATAGAGAATAAAAGCTTCAACTTTATATGATGTGATATTATTTCCATTATTGGTATTATGCTGGAGGCAAATATCCTTCAAAAAGCAAAATCCACTTCCCCAGCGCGCAGTGAGTTGTGCACCACAAAGGCCCAGTCCCCCCTTTGCACTCTGTGCTGGAGATGCCTTGTAATCTGCTGAGAATTTAATAACAATTATTTTACTTCTTGTAGTGAAGAGCCTTTAAGATGTAATATAAAATATTCATCTGGAATCTGATGTCTCCAGATTTCAGGGGCGATTTATGACTGAAGGATGAATCTTCCAGCTAACTGAAGGTTTTTAGTAGTGCCTCTATTTATCTGCATCCATTTACCTCTGCACATGGGTGTGCAAGGGCTTCCTTTGGCACCTCTTTCATTTACTGTTCTAATACATGCAAAGGCTGGGATAAGTAATACCTTACTCCTAAGTAATTCATACATTTTTGGAGCCTTGCCTCAGGAGATAAAAATAAAAGCAAACATTTTCCTGTGTGGTAAGCAAAGACAAGGAATTAATTTGTTCCAATAACCCCTCAAATTCTTTATGTCCTTAATAACACCTCCAAGATTTTCACATGGTCTGAATCCAATTGCTCCCATCTGAAAGTGGTAAGAGCTGCTGAATAGAAACTTCTAAAGAGCTTGCAGTGTAATATGAGAAAATGTAAAATATTCTGGGATTGCAAACAGTGGGTAATATAATGCACCTTATCTGTAATCTAGAAAGGACCTCTTAATAATATCAGACAAATTCTTCATGTCTCTTTTAGTTGTTACTGAGTAGAAATCCCATTGACTTTATCATCTTAGTGGGGCTGCAGGATTTTATCCACCCTGTCTGATATCATAACACCATGAATATGGATCACTCATTTATTGTAATACAAGGAAATATGCCTTGTAATTATGCATAATGAGGCCTGTAAGGCTGAGAGCTGTGTGTGTGTCTGCTCCTTAGCCACAGACGTGCAGGCAGGAGATGGATGCAGTTTCTCTACTATCGATCACTTCTAAACATCAAAGGAGATGGTAGGGAAGATTGCCTACTGCAGCTGCACAAAGCAGTGCTGCTTCTACAGAGGGAACTTGTGCAAATACATGTTTTCTTGGGGGAAAGAGCAAGGACTAGAATAAATACATGAAAATTCAGGGACACATGGGTGGTAATTGTATAACAGTACACACATGGAGCAGCAAGATCAAAGATTAGACTGAAACACTGAAGCAGACAAAGTCTTTGCATCACTGGAAATGATTACTTTCTCTATCCAAAGTATCTTTGACAAACATTATTTCCTGCATGTGACTGTCATAACCAATTTGTAGATGACACAGGTGGGCTTCGATCAAGGAGAGAAACAAGAGAATTGAAGACCAAGAATAAGTAATCATTACTCAGGACTGTGCAACAGACTGAGAAAAGAAAAATCTACCTGTGCCACAGAGTGCATTAATGTGTGCTTAGTCTGAATTTTCCATGGCAGTCCAAACCACGAAAATAAGAAGAATTCAGGCTACATATTTAACAGTTGCACAAATATATTCCTGTTATGACCAGGAAAGGGGGATTCATTTCACAGTGGTTTGAAGGTTACCATGCATAAGTTTATACCTGAGCTCAAATATCCCCTTGCAGTCAAAAGCTGTGCATGATCTAATGAGTGCTGCTGCCAGGCAGCAGATGCTCAAAAATATTGATAAAGCCATGTAGATAACATGTGACCAAATAAGCTGCATAAGTTTTATGTGTATTGACACACTAAGACAAAGGCCTAAAAGACGCCAATAAATAAGAGAAATTCCAAATAGTGTTAGAAAAGGGAATCGTTTTTCAGGAGATGATGCATTTAGTTTATGTCAATGTTAGTTTTGGGAACCATATTTTAAAACATTAAAGCCAGATCAGGTAGACAGATCAAGCAATGAGATCTGTGATGATCCACATTAGTTGTGGTTTCATTTCAGGATTCTAATTTTTGTATTTTCAAGCGTTAGGGAACAGAAAAATAATGCAATAATTTATCTACTCTGATAAAGTTAATTAACACAACAGATCAGTTCTACTATCTGGATCTATGTGAAATTAGGATTCCTTGGGTGAACTGGGATTATCACCAAAATGTGATATTTCATTGTAGAAAATTATCTGTATATGTAATTTTTTTTAACCTAACTTGCAAATAGCTAGTAAATGTCAGAATATGCCAGATGACATTAAGAAACTTATTCAGGCAAAGATGGTTTAAAACACTTACTGAGTGCCTGTGGTGCTCTTAGATGGAGAGCAGGAGACATCACTCACTTTCCTCTTGTATTCTGAAAATAACAGCAGGTAAAGGCAGAGCAGTTGTGGGAATGTACCTCCAGCTATCTGCTAACTGCACATATCTTTCAAGATACTCAGAGGCTCCTGCAGAAAATACGACTGAATTTTAAATTCCAAGCAAGCTGAACTTTCATGCCTATATATGTTTAAGGATGAGTATGTGCTCATACACATGCACAGAGATTTTGGAGATGTTCACTCTGAGTATGTGCAAATACATCCTTAACTGACATAATCTCCATTTAAGTAGAGCATATGCTCTGCTTCAAAGTCAATTCATAACATTTCTCTCATTCTCCTTTATTTGCCTTTTTCAAAGTTTGTTGTAGGAGGGAAGTCACACTCAGTCTCTGATTTTATAGATGAAAAGAGATAATATAATTTAGTATTAATTGATGACCCTTTTATTGTCTATTACTTGGTCTTCTGAGCAAACATAATACTGCCTACCCTTGCATGAAAGTCATAATAATAATAATTGCTTCTTGGTGACTGGAAATGGGTTTCCTCAGCTTTAGACGAGCTGGCATTTTTGTTAGTATTTAGATAAGTTTTTATTTTATTTATTTATAGGTATTTTAGTTTGCATTTATAGCAGCTACTTGGGGCATTATCTGGATTTTGTAGGGACAAAGACTGTAGAAGACATCAGATCCAGGAACAATTGTAGGATAATGCAAAGATTGAAAAAGAATTAGAGGAACAGCAAGAAAACAGCAAATAAGTAACAAGAGGCATAGTCACTCAGCAGATGGGATTGCCACCTGTGATGGGAAGAATGATAACCAAATGTTGTGCCCATCTGAAAAAAAAAAAACAAAAAACACGGCCAAAAAAACCCAACCACAAACCAAAGGGCTCACTCTGATTTTATTTGGTGAATAGACTCTGCAGCAGCTGACACCCTGCAAATTATGTTGGTGAATCAAAAAATACCTGATTAGTGATATTGCAAGAGAATGTGATGAAGTTCCTGGGAATGGGACTGTATTAGTTGTGCCAATGTTGCCATTAAGAATCTCTATATTTTGGTGAAGAGGCAACATCTCTTGCCTCCCTGGAGCATTTCAGAAGGTACTCACAGGGAGTTTTTGGGCTAGGGAAGCAGTGGACCTGCTTGGCTGGGAAGCAGCTCACCCACGATGGGAAACACAAACAGCTAACAAGGGTTCCACCCCAGCAAGAAAAGGTCCTGCAGAGACATTTGAAGTTTGTAGGAAACCTTCCAGGTGATGCAGGGCATCCTTTAATGAGACAGAGCTCTTCATCTGGGCTGAAAATAAATGGGTGAGCCCTGCAAGAGGTTCTTGTTACTCTTAGTTACAGTATAATGATCACTTTACTCCAACAAAGAGTACTTTTTGGGCATGTTCTACACGAGCTTTAAAAGTCATTTTCTAGATCTGGCAGGCAGTGAAAACAGCTAAAAAAAATCCACTTCTTAAATAATTTTGCATTACTGCCCAACTCTTGTAGTAATAAGGAAAAATCTCAGCCATCCAAGCTAAGTGCAGGAATCCAAGAATCAAATCCTTTCTGAAACTCTGTTTTCTTTCCAAAATAAGACAAGCTGCCAGGTAACTTCCAGCCATTCTTACTATAGCAATAATCTTTCTCAAATAAATTGATGCACTATTGTTTATTAACTCACCCAGGTAGAAAACTCTCTCCAGCCAGCCAAAGAACCTCTCCTTTATGAAAATACAGTGAATTTAAGCATAGAACTGGGAGTTTCTTGGCACTATCTTGTCCACGACAGATCACTAGGAAGAGGTGATACAGCTATTCATAAAGCAGTAAGTGTTCTGTTAGTGTGGTTTCCACACGCCTAAAAGTGATTTTTCCAAGGAATGATCACCACTCGTAGCCCTTGGAGATGTGATGGAGTTCTTTGTGTAGGGGTGAGTGCAACCCTACAGTGTAAAACCTAGATGTTTACATAACATTATTTCCAATGAAAATTAGATGTAAGGGGTCTAAGGAGAAATGTTTCTGGTGTTCATGATGTGTTACTCAAAAAACCTTTGGAATTATAGTTGTATAATTTTGTCCAAATATATAAATAGATCGTGTAGGACCAAGGGCTTTCAATATTTTATACCTGATGCCTACAAATTTTCTTAGGAAAACCACACAATGCTGCCTTTATTAGAGTAGGTTTATTGTCTGGACCCCTTCCACAGTGATGTGGTGTTGCTGTGTTCCTTTGAACATTTTATTTCATCTTTTGTTTCTCTTCCTTGAACAATTTTGATAGAAAATGTAAACAATAAACCCACCTAACCCTGGAAGTTAACACCTATGCAAAGATATTTCTGTACAACAAAAATAACTAAAGAAACACCCGGATTCCTGGCAGTGTGGTGGATAAACTTTAGAGACTTTTTGATGATGTCCTAGTAATTGAACCATTTACAGCCCAGAGCAGGGGGAAAAGGAACCAATCCACAAAACGAACTTTTAAATTGCACTTAACCTCTTTTATTTAGAGGCTAGAACCCTTCACCAGAGGCTGGAGATCAGCTGCACAGATAAAATGAAGGCAACTCAATTTCATGCAGTCCACATCCCATAAACAAAGCAGTTTTCAGTTTGAATAATGAAGCAGACGGAGTGAAATCCTGACCACATTTGCCAATTTCTTCTGTGGGACCAGGATTTTGCCTTGAGATTTTATGTGGCATACAGGGACCAAATCTCCTGTCAACTTTTGCGCTCTCAGCTGTCCTGATGAGATAGGGTTTTTTTCAGCTATGTTAATTCCTCAGAAGCTTCTTCTTCTTAGAAAGGTACTTTAGTGGATTTTTCTACATATACTTGGAATAGCTGTGGAAATTCTAAGTGAGACAGAGACAGAAAGGTCTATTTAATTCAAATTCCTGATGCTCTGGTATTTGTACTTCAGCTTTACTTTTTCCCTCCATTCCATTTCTCTATGTTGTTATCATCTCATTAGTTAATTTTGTTATTGATTCTACTGTATTACCAAGGAGACAGCTTTTCCCTTTTGCTTTTCTTGGGAATTATGTTTAGACATGCAATAATTATTTTGATAATAGTGGGTACAAGGATGAAGAAATGCCTCTTCCCTTCATCTGCAACCTTTGGCCTGAGACGGAGAAGCTGAAGCTGAGTTGAGCTGCAGGTGTTTATTGGCGTTGCTGTTCCGTTAAACTGATGCGAGTGTGACCGTCTGCAATCCCAGGAAAAATCACAGTGGACACAAGCTTGTTTGTGAAAAGAATCCAAGTATAAGGTCATTAACCTGTTACCATATTTGGGAAAGGGGATCAACGTCTCATATCCACAGACTAAAGTAAGTTTAAAAGCTGTATACAAGGGTGATAGTGTTTTGCCTTTTGTCCAGTTGCTCTTTGATGATTGGCATCAAGAATCAGGCGGTGTGGTAGAAAGACCTTGATGCATCCCTTAGCGACTTCCAACACCTTGCAGGCATGGATGGCATTCACAAACATGGGCTTTCCATGAATAAAATTCTAACACTTCCACACAAAGATATCCAGAGCCTGCCCTTCATCACCTCAGCTGTGATACACAGCCTTCCAACAGCAGCCTCAATTCACAGCTCCATCTGAAACATTGTCACTCTGGCAATTAAGTTTGCAAAGCTCATGGCAGTAGTAGTAAAACACAAAGCCTGCAGTACACAGAGTTTAATGTTACTGAGCAAAACTGCTGAAAGTAGCCCAGTGGAATTCTAGATATGTGGGCAAGTTTGTGAGTGAATTTAATGAACTGAGCTAAAAATACACTATGAAACATATTTTAATGATTGGAAAAGATGCAGAAAAATGTACTGCTCATCTGTAATGAATGATTTTCTCTAATAGTCCCTGTGCCTATAACATGGAAAACTCTTTATATCTGTACGCAGACCACAGTCTGGCATGCTCAGAACAGAGAGGTGCAGGCATGGATGGATGCTGATGTGCACAATTGCCCACCCTGTGCATGTGCATCCAGAATTTTTACAGGCTGATGTGCACAGCCACTACTAAAAAGTGCATGTAGTTCATGGTCCCTGCTGTAATCTAAAATTCTCTCTCGCTGCATGCAAACCAATATTAAAATTAAAAGCTCCTGATCTTTAGGGAACCAAGACGAAGTTAAATAATGATCATGTAACAGTGTGTGTACATGTGGGGGTGTATGTGGAAATAATGGAATTACCATCAGTAACGCCTTTAGTGTGCTAACACTATTTTTAAGCACTTTCAGAGGTGTGCAGAAATGTTACAGTCATATCTTATTTTTAATGCTAATTAATTAGTATGAAGAGAAACATTTACCATAAATTAGATTTACTAAAGGTTTGGGCAATGATCTGGCACCTTTGGAGAAGTATGAAGTAAAAAAATTTTTATGAAGCAATTGGGAAGACATGACTTAGAAAGACTGATACAGTCTTGGATGATAGAGAACATAACGAAGACTCTCACAGGGATTAAGAAAACTAGATGAAAACAAGGTGAATGGGTAGTGTAATGGCAGATGATCTGAAAAAAGTTGATAAAAGCAGGAAAAACTAAACAAATGTTTACACAGAAAGAAACTCACAAAGGATAATTTTAGCCTTGGGGCATTATTCTGCCTTTGTATTCAATGGAGAGAGGTGTGCATTTAAAGTGCTATTTTCAGGATCATGTCTGGGCTACAGGCAGTCCTTGTGAATGTCCCTCAGAACAGGGCTCTAATTAAATCCTATCTACTGGATTCAAAGACCCAATTCTTTCTCCTGAGCAGAACATCTGGTTCACAACGTTGTGAATTGAACCTGTGACATGGTTCACAACACTGTGCTCTGAAAATGAATAATGGATCTGTGACGGATCGTGTAAGCGAAGAACGAGGGAAGGTGATGTTGTCAAGATGTAAACGGCAGAGAGACAAGAGCCCCCAGGGGAACGTGTGCTGAATTGTTCCTGGGGATGAGCAGAGACTGCAGAACAGCACAAAAGGAGTTCAGGCCCGAGAGGATAGGAAGAAAATGGAGAATGATTTGAAAGCAGAGCTTGAGTAGTCCCAGGGGTGAGCCACCTCCTGCCCTTGGAGTGGTGAGGGAAAATCACCTATCTGGTGGAAATGCAGAGGGTGATTTATTATGAAAACATTGGTTATTGGGAAAAAAACAGCATTAGAGTGAAATAGGTGTGCCCAAACTGGTGACTACTGAAATGCTTGCTCCAGCACACCAAGACAAAAATGGGAAATACTGTATTGAATACTGAACTCTTGAATGTCATTATGAGTATTTAAGATGTGTCTACTGACAGATTCACATTGCCCCTTTTATCATCAATTTTAACCAGTGACATCTAAACTGGGAGCCACATGATATGTTTGAGACACAAGGAAATAGCTTTATATGAGCAAAAATTGACATGTAGGTGGCCATATACACTAGAGAAAAACTGAAGAGGTGCAAAATGGAATGCAGAATAGCTGTTATATTTGCAGTTCTGATGAATGAATGCAGATACCCAAGAAATTTGTAAAATTGACGCAGGGAACCAGGTTTAAAATATTTATTAATACAGTGTATAATGTATGTGAAAGGTATGGTACACCAATAGTAATGGGGACGTATAATAATACATGTATTTTTCTGGATCATTTGAACATTATGAATTTATCTAGGTTTAAAAATGCTCCCGAAGGAATAGGAGTTCCTATTCCCCAGAAAATAAGTGTGCAGGCAGTTTATATTGCAGTTGTCCCATTTATGGGCTTCTTTAGCGTTCCTTTGAAGCCCTTTGTGTTTCATCTGTCACAGGGAGTGCAGAAGAGATGATGGGCAATCGTTCTGATCTAGTTTGGCACTATTTGTGTTCCAGGTTTGTACACGTTTGAGGGCCATTTAGCAGTGAATCTGGGACGCTCGGAAATCTCAGGATTTCTCAGGCACGTGGGAGATTCATCCTCAGCTTGAAGCCCAAGAACAAAGAAGTTTTGGAGAAGGTGTGGCTGGCAGCAGAAATCAAAGAACTGGGGAATGTGCATGACAACTTTGACATTTCCTCCCTTGTTGTGTCCTGTAGCAGTGACTCTGGACAGGGCTCCGCGAGGCAGGCTGTCAGACAGTGAGGAAATAAATAAAAGTTTAGGGTGTCCTGGTGATGGCATTTCATAGCACAGGTTGGAGAGGGAACATCAAAGCTGATGTGATTTGAATATAAAGAGAATACAGGAGATGGGTGTGTGATGGAGATTTGCCCTGGATAAGAGCAGGAAAAAATGGGAATGCAAGACCTGCAAAGGGATATGAAAGTCCCAATATATGATTTATGTTAGGAATATGTGTCCTAAATAGGTTGGTGATACTTTACAGTGGGTTACTATTTTCAGATGACTAGAAGAATGACCTCTGGGATGTTGGGACCATCTCTGGGAATTTAAAAGCAACCAGACTGGGTCAGGTCAGGAATCCAATCTTGTTTCCAGTAGCAGTTGCAGCACATGCTAAGGCAGAGTACAGGAATGATAAACCAACAAGGAGAATTTCCCTCTAGACCTTTCCAGTTTTCAGTAGTTTGTGATGCAGGGATTGTGTTTAATAACCCCTAAAAGAATTTGCTTTTCTAACTGCTTTGTGAGCTCATGGAAAATTTTCAGGTCATGTTCCTTGTGTGAGATTTTCCCTTTTTTTTTTGAAACTTCAGCTTCATGTTCTGTCTTAACTCCTGGATTTAACACTGGAAGACACAGTGAAAATTTGTATTTTCCTGACATCTCTCAGTACACTGATTACCCATCACTCCAACCACCTCTCTTGTTCATCACTCCCAATAATATTCTTCTTCAGAGAGTCACTCCTATGTTGGTTAGAAACATTTAAATTTTCTTCTTAACTGACATTATTTCACCACCTTCTTAAAATTTATTTTTTACAGTTGGACATCATCCAGTTGCAGTTGACTTTTTTGTCCTCCTCCATTCACTTTATATCGCTATTTACTGAGTTCTGTTAACAAGTAATTGGCTTTGTTATTGATTTATTTTTTTTTTAGATTGACAGCTGAAAGTATCTGGCAGGGTTAACTTAAACCTAAATTTAATCCAAATTTTGACTTTGAATCTAAATTTCTCCAAGAAGTTTCAGTGCAGTTTTGCACTTATCTTTTTTTGCTTTGTTCTGATGCCCAAGTGCTTACTCTCCCTGTCCTGAGGATCAGAAGCAAAGCCGTAAACCCATGAGCAGTTGACTGGAAAGCCATATGTCAGACAAGTGGCCAGAGGGAGCAGAGCCACCATCAGTCCATCATGCTGATGACCAGCTGATGAAATTCACAGCACGATACAAAGAATTCCTTACTGAGCGAGGGTCAGTGAGTGAGCAACAACAGCTGAGAGCTTGTTTGTCTTGGGCGTTATCAGTGCATATTTTCAATCTTCTGAAATATCATCCCATTTGAAGCCGTCACAGTCAGGAATTTATTTAGGACACAAAACCTCCAAGATAAACATGGTTGAATCCTGGAAGAAAACTAACAGAGACAACAGCTTTGTGCCATTTTCTTTGTTTGTGTAATTAATGTTCAACATTAAGTGTTCACTGGGCTGACACATCCATGGTGCAGGCAAAGTAAATTCATTCAAATGCAAACAGTTTCTCTTGTATTGTTTTTGGAGCTATACAGTACATTTGTTCAGCTCCCTGGTAATACTTTAAAAGCTAATTAGTTTGAAAAGTAAACAAGCATGCAAATATACATCAAGAAGTTCCAGTTTGTTGTCTCTGACATTTTGGGTTGAAAAAGCCCAAGAAGAGCGAACCATGACTTCAATGATTTACTGACAGTGCTGTTGTTTCTATTTCCTGTTGATACTTTCTTTATCCAGACTAATTTAAAAATAATTGAAACCAATGCTTCAATTTGTGCAAATTTTCCACTGAAACAAGTCAACAAAACAGGGATAGTGGGGAGAAGCCCACAAGTGCCCAGGAGATTTGATCTGTTCGGAAAGCAGCGGGAGGTGGGATATTTATGCACAAAGATAAGAGACCCCTCGGACAGCTCACCTACACCAGCCAGGGATGACAGGCCTGAGACTGCTGGAGTGAAAACAGGAATGAACAAAGCAGAGAAGGAGAACGGGAAACCTGTGGCAGCTCTGTCCTGTTGTGCCTCTTCCCAGCCCAGCTTGTGCTGTGCACTGATCCGAGAAGCCTTGGGGTCAAGGATTCCCTCCCTGACTCTGTCTCTGCTGCAGTTCCTGGCCAGGATGGTACAAACCAACCTCCTTCCTGCTCCATGCATTGACACCCTTATCCCAGCCGTAAATGGGCAGGTACCAGAATTTGCTGTTCATTAGTGGTCAGTTACCCCAAGTATCTCAGTGTTCAGCTGTGCCATTGAAACATCTGCACTCGTGCTCTCACCAGCTTTGTCTGGGTGCGAGATACCATGAGCTCAGCTTTGCTCCTTGCAGGTCTTCATCAGGATTTGGGAACCAGAGTTGCTTTCTGGATGCCACAGTGCTGGTATTCCATGAGGCTGTTCCTTGGGCATAACCAGTGAGTAGGAGGACAAAGTTAAGGCCTTCCAGATCTAGCCAGAAACTTAGATTTTTTCAATGACAAAATTATACATTAGACACTTCGATATAGACTCAACAATGTCCAGTAACTTATCAAAGGCAGTAATTAGTAACAATAATGATGATGATAATAATAATAATTATTAATTAATTATCTTGATATAAGGGACTTCCTGGTACACATTTCTAAGGGACCAGTCAAATTATTAAATCCTTTAGTCAAAAATTATGCCTGGGGACCTCAATATTCTCTGACATGATAGTTATTTAGGACCTAATGCTATCTCACTGAGTTAAAAAGTTTCCCACAAGACTATCTCCTGGTCTCAGGAAGTCCTGCCATTAGATTTTTGTTCCAGAATCATTAATTCACTATTCTCTCTCTCAGTATGACACTGTGCTTGCACATCAATCTCTTAGGATGGTCTTTTAGTCTAAAGTTGTGGTTCCAGCATGGCTGAATACTGTTTATTGATGTGGAAAAAAAAAAAAAATCTGATCCTGAAAGTATTAACATATATATTCAGGTATTGAAGAGGTGATTTTTCCCACAGAGAGAACTATGATTTTTAAATAAGAGAAGGGCTGTGATGCATGAGACTGTGAGAAGGTGATTGCAATATCAAAGGAGAAAAAGGGAAAAAATGAACTTTCCAATTATTTCAGTAACTTCACTTGCTCAACACTGTGTAAGTTATTGTAATTTATTTATATGAAATTTGTGTAAGCAAAAGTATTTTTCTAGGTTCACTAATTTCTCAGAAAAACAATTCTTGTGAAGTTTCCTGTAGGTTCCTTTTTGTGGTGATTGAAACAAAACCCACGTCCTAAAGCTATTATTGTAGCAACAAGGATTTTCTGGCTGCATTACTTGTTCACAGATGGTTAGCCTTTGACATGGCAATGAGATTGTTCACTCCTGCAAGATGTTAGCACAGATCAATAAGAAAACTGTCTTACAGAGAGAGCACCTGTTTGTCAACCAAGCCTGCCTTAAAGGTGTTGCTGATATTACATTTTTGTTTGTTCAGTGGAAAGTCAGTAGTTTTTCTGGCTGCAGGGTTAAATTCCTTCTCTGTTAGTGTACAGTTTGATAGGAGAAGGCTCCCACTGGAACAAGAGGGAAACCCACACCTTTGCAGTGCTGGATAACTTGGTAGGTTGGGCTTGGAAATCTGTTCCTTTTACTCCATTTCGGGCCATGGCTATTGCAAGTGCTAGTTTGGTTTTCTGCCAAGCAAAAAAGCATCTTTCAGGTTTTAAAAGAAATATTTGGGGATGGCTTTATCCTGGTTGTGGCTCACAGGAAGCAGGACCTCTGCCAATTTACCAGCGATAGTAAAATATGTGTTACAACACATGTCACTGAACTACAAGACCCAGAATGAAAAGGATCAGAAAAATCTGAAGGCCCAGGAAATAATGTAACTAGAAAAAAAAGTGAACTGATATACCTGGGGAAAAGAAGTATTCAAGCATTAATGCTGGAAAATTGCCAGCGGCTGTGGTGGGGATGGAAAAAATAGGAAAGCGATGGCATTTTCTCCAAGAGCAGGAGGTAATAGTGTCTTTCCTTGTTGAGAACACTGCTGGGAAGCACAGAGCACCATTTCAATTAGATATGGCATTCCTCTTCCATCTCAGACTGTTGGCTGGATTTTCTGTTACAGAGCATCTGTCTCTGTTTCTACACCCTGTTTTTTATTCCTTGTCCATCTCCACAGTGCTGACGAGCCCAGGCAGTAATAAATACCAAAGTATCTGGTAGTTCATACACTGGTGATCAAATATTCCTGAAACTTGATTAACTTGTGCTGGTTGTCTATGTTTTAGTTAATAGTGCTGAAGAGCTGAGTAGAGATAAATGCTGGGCTGGGAAAATAGGGCAGATTTTCTCTCTTTAATGAAGATAATAATACTCATCCAATTTACAGCACAGAATTTTTATCACTTTTAATAATAATGTAATTGTTATATAGTGGAATTTTAAAAACATCAGTGATGTCAATGATGCTGAGAAGAGCCATGGATATCAGTGAGGTGATGGGGACAGGCTCGTGAAGAAAGATGAAGAGAAGCAGCAAATGCACGGCTTGTCTAAGTGGTGATAATGATGATGGGGGATGTGATGACCATCTGAAACATATCTGACATCTGTAAACGTGGAACAGGGAATAGTTGTGTTCAGTTGGTCATAGCATCACAATTAGTGTTAATGAGGAAAACTGAGCAAAAGAAAGCAGAACATTCTTTTTCTGTTCAGCCCAATGGTAGATCCCATTAAACGCCAGAATGGCATCTTCAAAGGATGCACCAGCAGAAGTCCAATTGCTTAAATAATGTGAAAATAAATTGAGCAAGATGCTCATGAGTGTGTGGAGAGAAACATTTTGATACTGGGAAAGAATTGGGCAAGATGACCTGACCTGCTTCTAATGACCAGCACACCATTAAGGAGAGTTGGCAGAGCTGTCCTATTTCTAGTTTACAAGCTTTTGTCTCTTTTTTCTTTTTCCTAATGAAAGCCCAGTTTATAGTCAATGTTATCCAAAACGTTTTAAACATGGAAATGCAGGCAGCTGAACTGAGGAGGCAGAGCATTGCGGTCGTTTCTCCGGTGGGGCTCACCTGGAGATGGATCCACATGAACCCTGCGGGATGGCACTTAAACCTGAGCTCTCTGACACAAAACCTTGGGGGCTGAGCGAAATGGGGGTTTTCCAACTAGCTCAAAAGTGGACTAAACTGGACGTAAATCAGGACAAGTCTAAGAGCCGAGGGAAGAAGGACCCTTTGGAGGCAGTGCTGGAATTAGCACAGAATCTGCAGCACATTAGAGGAGCTGCTTCTCCTCAGGAAGCTGCAGGACGTGCCCAGGACACATGCATATATCTTTTTTCTTTTTGCATAATTTCCTTGGAATAGATCACTTGGATCATTTTGGAACAAAAGTTGAATTTATTTTTATCTTAATGTAAAATGGTTCCTTTGTGACCATAAGAGACATAGCTCAAATAATTCCTTCCTTCCTTCTTTGTCTGGACTTCAGCTTTCAAGACACTTTCCTCTTTTTAGTGATGATGTGAGTATGGTGTAGTTTATTGGCTGTAGTACTATATAGAAACTGGGAATCATTTGCTAAAAGTAGTTGAGTTATATGAATTATAACACACTCTGAGACAGGGATTTTATCTTGAATTGAAATTTGTTGACATTGACCAGTGAAATGTCGATGTTTTCCATCAAAAACATTTTAACTTTTAAAAAAATCTGTTTAAAAAGCAACTTTTAATTGAAAAATCTGATTCCACATTCTCTTAGACAGTGTTTGGATAGATACTGATCATCACCAAGGGTAAACAGGGGAGAGAAAAATAAATGTGTTTTCTGCCTAGCCTCTTAGGTTCTGCTAACTGCAGAGCTCCCTGCATACTGCTACTGTTTAACTAATAAAAAATAAATTAATACAAATTTCAAGCCAATGTTGTAATGTGTCACATGTTGCTTTCAAAGTAGGAAATTATTTGCTCACTAGACTGCCTGTATTTCCACTTGAGTATGCAGCCCTTTTTATCCGCATTATAAAGGAACGGAGTGAACTGAATTGCACATGTATTCAAAGGAGCAGTACAAATCTGAACAGCAGCCAGGTGATCAATTATTAGGAGGTAGTACTGCATTGTGTTGTTCACCAGGAGCTTCCAGAGAGAAGAGAAAGAAATTGTCAGAGAGAGAAACATTCAATGCAGTTGAAAAAAAAAGGTAAAGAGGGAGAGGGTGAGAGAGAGTGGGGAACCAGGATTAATCAGGGTTACAATTGTATGCAGAGAGCTGGAGCGGAAAGACAGTGCAAATCAAGGTGGCAGGAAATAAAATATTGCTCATCAGCAGAAATAGGGAGGAGAGAGACATCAAAACATGGAGACTCATGCAAAAAAAAAGCAGCTCAGGACAGTGACTATGGGAAAATGTAAGAGAAGAGAGGTTTGGGAAATGATTAAAGTAATACGGGAAAAGAGAAAATCGGTCAGACTTGCTTTGAGATGAACTTCACAAGAACAAAGCCAAAAGAAGAAAATAAGAGGTGCCAAAAGTTATCATGAAATAAAATATTGCCACTGTCCCCTCCCTTAAGATTTCAGTGAGGAGGAGGCAACCACCCTCCCACTGAAGCTTCCCACAGAAATGGCTGCACTGATGAGTTGAATTTTGAGAACAATATGGTCTGAATCCCACATCATCCTCTGCTTCCCCCTCTTCCTCAGCCGCAGTTTGGTCCTGACGAGGAGTAAAACAGCTCATTCTTAAGTCTGGAGGGAATAGATCATTTTGAGGGGGAATTTTTTAACTTGCTAATTCATAACCACAGTGGAGTAGCCTGAAAGTTAAAATAGATTATTTTGAGAGAGTTGACTTGTTAATTCGTAACTGAAGTGTAGTAGTCTGAAAGTTAAAATATTGCTGTTCACATACCCAGTCCATAAAATTTACTGAAGTACTTGGCTGGGCTTGAAGCTAAATAAGGTTCAGAAATGAGTGTGCTATAAATTCCTTGGGCTGGAGACTACCAGGTTCTTCTGCTATGGATAATGAGTACAGTGTAAAATGCTTTCCATGCAAAAACAACTGATTGCCTCTGAGCCTTTGGTCCCATCCTCTGTCCTTCTGCACCATTGTGCAGCCAGTTCCTGGCAAAGGAGTTGTTTGCTCAAATGCAGGACCAGCTGCTGGTCGTCACAGTATGAATAATTCTAGAAATATATGGGATGGGATAATGGGCACACTTGTCCACTGAAAAATGCCTGGGAAGTGATTGCTTGGCATTGCTCAGCTGCTGCAGAGGACAGGATTTACTGCTGCTGCTCGACACACACAGCATCTCACAGTGGCATTTGCTGACACGTGCTGTAACTTGCAGTCCTTTGGTTTCCTTCTCATGGGGTTTGTAAGACGTGGTCAACCCCATCGATGAAAATGTTATTGCCACTAAGGCAAGCTAACTCATCCCTAAGAGATCCCATTCAAAACGCCTTCACTCTGATCCCCCCCTGACATCTCAGTATTTTATACATTGGCCAAATTTGTTTAGAACCATTCCTTCTTGTTATTTTATTTATTGCCAATCTTTGGAAGATTAATGCAGCCTCTGCACTGGTTATAATTCTATCAGTCTGTCTGTAGTATCTCTGCAATCCCAGCCCTTCATCACTGTGCATTCTTTATGGATCACATTACTTTCACCACTCCTTATCTAACTACTTCATAAAAGCACCTCACACATTTATAAAGCATGACAAGAGCATTACCATAAACTATGCTACCGTGCTCAGTAAACACATCATAGGCTCTCCATAGGCTAATCACCTTAGTGGACAAAATTATCTGGGAATGAATTTATCTGCACCCTTCATATCAAAAGATGAACTGTATAGAGCAACATTGTTTTGCTTTTCCACAAGAATTTAAGTTCACTGAATCATTTTGTGATGACTCAAAGCCCGGATTTGAAAGTTGGTTTTTGCTCAGCTTCTTTGTAATCAGTGGATTATTTTATAAATATTTTTTTAAAACCCTAGAAGTGTGACATTTTCATGTGCCATATGAAAAATGCAAAGAGTGTATCACGAGCATAATAAGCAATTTTGCATCTCTTTTAAGGCTGAAGGGAAAATTAATAGAGTTTCCCAGTTTGGAGAGTAGTTTGGAGATGAAGGCATTCAGTGAAAGCCAAATCAGTTTTAGAGATCTGGTGCTTGGGGAAAGCCTGTTGGGCAGAAGTGGGACTGCAGGACCAAGCTGTGCTTGCATAGTTGGCATAGAATAATTTCTAAATCCTTTCTTAGTAACTACTTCTCATGCACACTTCTATATTAATTTCTCATCAGCAGCTGTGACTGAATCACTTATTTCTTATCAACTTTGGTATTCCATCCAAAAAGAGAGTAGTCCTGTCTTCCTTTCATTGTGTGTTTTTCCTGAAACTTAAAACTGATTCTGTGGATGCCTTTTGCTGGCAGCATTTAGAGCAACATTTAGAGGTCCCAAGAACAATATTCTGTGGTTCACTCAAATTTTATTGTTAGGGTATTTTCAGGCCTAATTCCACTTTGGATTTTCACTGGTCTCTGGCAAGGAACTAGAGATGTCAATATTGGAAACGTTCATTTCTGTTCAGCAGCAGAAATGTACATTTCTCCACAGCTTTGATACCTAGAAAATTTGTTCTGGGCAAGAATTGTGCAGCTGCAAAGCAATGATCAGAATAGCACAGCAAGTCTTTTTAATCTCTAGTTTATACTGCTGCCTGCAGTTTAAGTTATAGGAGGAGCACTGCTTCAATGCAGGCATATTACATCTATTTTGTCCAAACTCATTTTTTTTATCCTCTCTGACATATCAAATATTAAATTTTCCAAACCACCCAAGTGACTAAGAGCAAGATTTTTTTTAAGGTACTTACAAGATTTTATGCTCAGCCTTACTGGCATACATCATTTAGACCAAGACATCCTATTTACAAGTGATATAGACCTCCAGGAGTGTCATATCTCACTGAAAGTCAATGAAATTTAGAGTCATAATGCTTATTACTTTTTTATATGGAACTTCGGTTATTTCTCAAAAATAACATTCTTCTCTTTCTGAATTAAGTCCTGCCTCTTCACACACGTCTCTTAATGGCATTCCAGAGCTGTAAATCCCACCAAGACTTCTAATTTCTAACCTCCATTTCTCAAAGTTGCTGTAAGTTGGTCTCCCTTTGAAGTAAAAAAATCTCATTAAAAGACTGAAGATCCCCACTAAGAGAACATTGGATTCTTGCCTGCCTTGTGAGTTGCATGTCTGGGTTTTGTAGTTCATCAATACAAGAGTGCTGATAGTCCTTATTACAATTCCCTTGCCATACTCCCTGTGACAAAAAAGCAATCAGTCCTGTGGGGAGTGGGTATGGCCCTGGCAGGGACAGCTCCACACAAAAGAGGTGGGATTTTCTCATAGACTCTGTCATTTTGGGGTATATTGTACCCGTGCATGCAAAATCCTAATTAAAACTACTCATAACCCTGCTTAAATAAGAGCTAGGAGCAGATTCCTCATCAGCATTCCTCTCCAGCCACCCTTGCCCTGTTGTCCCCTCGCCTTCCTCAGCCTTGCTGGTTATTCCACTGCCTTTGGAAGTGCAATGTGCCAGAGGCAGGAGCTGCTAGAAGGCTGCCTTGTTGTTCTGGATACCATTTTCCCTTTGATTCATCCGTAAGAATTTTTTTATTATTATTTTTTTTAATATGCATAAGAAAAAGGTCCTGTGCAAATTTCTCAGGAGATCAATTTGCAAGGCTCTTTAGTAGAAAAACCTATTCTCTGGTGTGTGTATATTGGTTTGATATGGAAATCCATAAGCCAGCCCTAGATCCAATCACAGCTCACATGCTGGTGTGCTCTGGGTTTTCTTTGCGAATTCAAGAGTGGAATCCACACCCTTTCTCCTTTACAGAAAATACTTGTTTTTAATTTCTGCAAATAAACCAGTTTGTGAGGATCAGAGTCTACTCTATTCTGGGTGTGAGTATAAGAATCTGTAAATCTCTCAAATAAAAAGCCTCCTGTGGCTGATGGCAGAGAGCATTAGTAGAAAATTGTAAAAGACTACAAATCCTTGTGCTAATTAGAGCTTTGCATATCCCTGCTTCCCTTATTATACTGAATGGGAAATAAAATATAAATGGAAAAAAAAAGAAGTTAATATTAAACTGAAATATTAACATTCTGCCAAACAAAATATTTTAAAGATAGTATTTTCTTCTAGAAGTTCTTTTGTTATTCATTTTTGCAGAAAAGTTTGATTTTATAAAAATGGCCTTTTCTGTCAAGATTACTCTTAAATCTTAAGAGTTTCTAAGATAAATAACCAGAGATGCCTGTTATAATGCACAATGCCCCTCTTAGCTGAGGAATTCTGACTCCAGAATCTCTCAGAACTTTGGCTGAGTGTGGAATGAATTTTCGCACGTAACTGACCTGCTTCATCCAGCAACTCTTCTCCAGACTCTGATCATGGGCTGGCACAAAGCAAGACAATCTCATTATTGGTCTTACCCAAAACAGGGGTGTTGTGCCATGGCACAGGAACTGGGGCCTCAACCTACAGGAAGGTTGCACCGTCCCCTGGGAAGGAGTCCTGTGGGCTCTCAGAGCTCCAGGAGTGCTCTCTTAAGTCATCTGGACATCAGAAGAACCTCAAAAGGATTTAAAAATTTAGCACAAGGTGTGTTTCCACGGGAAACCAAATTTCACTAGCCATGGTTCTCTTGTTCTGGTCTTTTGTCGAGAAGCAGCAGTTTCTTTAAGGGGTACCCTGCGCCTCCAGAACCCTTTCACAGCAACAGCATTCAATAAAACAATGTCCCATCCCAAAACTTAATGACCCACAGCGGGAGTCACTTATGTTGCTGCTGTTGCATGGAGTCTTCCCAATATGAAAATAATATAGATCTTGCATAATGAACGATGAAATACTGAATATTAATGAAAATATAAACTTAGGAAACAGACCACTGCAGTCTATTCTGATCCACTGGGCTAAAAAAAATCCAGTATATAACCAGGGGACTTGCAGACCATGGGTGGAGCATTCCAAATTCCCATGGTTATGGTAACTCCATACATAAAGAATAGCCCATTAATTTATTTGTGTCAGTTATCATAATGGAAAAGAATTAAGTAAGGAATAATGCTAATGTGTTATACTTAGAACAATTGTTTGATGGTACCTTTGTGTTACATCAGGTTTATGAGCCAAATTCAGCTGTTTTGTGACTTCGTTGATGGCAATTATCCTTGACCTTGTGAAAATGAGTGAAAACCCTAAGCCTCTGTGATTGCTCTGCAAATGCATCGTGTAAGCTTGATCCTTTTCCTTCTGGAGCAGATACAGAATGTCAGTGGATTACACGTAAAAGAAAAATTGAGTGTAATTGCACTGTGGCTATGAGGAGTCTTTTATTTGTTCGCTTGTGAAGTGGCTCGTGGCGTAGCATGGGACTTTGTTTTTCCATCTGTTACATATTGCTGTCAGAAGCAAAAAACGTTACTTTGTAAGTTCCATAGTAGTGGCTTATTATTTCTTAAAGTAAAGTATAGTATTTTCCCCTATGCACAGGGTAGTCTGTAGTTCTGGCACATTAGTTGGCATAAACATTTTGATTAAAGCTTATGAATGTATTAATTACACCTGGGAAGTTTCCAAAGCTTGTTCAAACTGAAAACTCTTTAAACTGCAGCCCCCAAACCTGAATTCTTTATAGTAAATGTAAAAATGGCTGACACAGGGTTGTTTTTTTCTTTCTCTTGGATGTTTGTATAAAGACATGAGGTGGCAAGGGTGCAGATTTTTTTACCCATTAGTTTCTGTGAGCACTTTTTCAGCAAGTCTACAAGAGTCTGAAGAATTTTTACTGTCACATTGTTAAACATTTGTTTGGAGTCTATGGAACTTTAATTCTCTTTTTAATTTTCTCTGTTCTCCTAGGTCTAGCAGCAGCGTCTGCATATACTCAAGCATTTTCAGAATAACATATGGGTATATGACCTTAGCAGGATGATAGCACTGGCACTTAGACTGGCTGCTTGAAGCTGTACAAATAAATAGAGCTACCATAAACCAGCTATAGTCCTAATGAACTGTCTGGAAGTGTTGATAAAATTGGTCCATATGATTTCTTTTGCTTGTATTCCCGTGGTGAATTATTAATGGTGTAACAGAAGCAGAATTTGGCCAGCAAAGCCCATGATGTTGTTTGGGCATCGCTCGTTTTTTTGCAAGTAGCACGAGCAAGTTCTTACAACAACCTTCATCTGGATTAGGCTGTGAGGTGCATTTGCAATGAGCTAGAAGCAAATGTAACAGAGGGTCTGAATTCTAAAATCACTGGGTATATGACCCCGAAAAGAAAGGCACATCTTATCTGTCAGCCGTCTGTGCCAGCGCCAAACAGCCCAAGAAGTCAAACCAAAGCTGCTCTGCTCATGCATTCATGCACACATGCATTCATTATGGTTGACCTGCCCTAGGAAGGTCCATTAAGTGGAACTCATTTCAAGCACAGATGGTCTTGAATAGCTTAATGTCTGTCTGGTGGCCAGAATCAGTGAATTCTTGATGGCCTTAGACTTCTGATCACATACATGCAGCCAAGGAGGAAATGAAAACATGTTTATCATTTTGATAAACAACCTCTCTCATTGCTGCAGGACGCTCCATGTAACTCAGCAGAGTCAAATACTATTAAATTGTCATCACTGTCAAAGAGAGAACGTATAAGTTTTGCTACCTGAGTCATAGTTAATGACTTCCACAATGTATAACACAAATCTGTAGTGTTGTTTGCCTTTTTTATGTTTGTTTACTGATAAGTTCAGGCTTGGCTGGAATGCAGAGGCAAGTTATAATTTTGAAGTGCAAAATATGCTTTTATTATTACCTCCTAGCTAGAGATATAAAAAACAGAGATGACTAGAAGATGACTTCTTGGCTTCTGCCAGGCATGCACTCAGACCCTATAGGTGATTAGATATTTTAAATCACAGCCTCCCACAGCAGGCTCGTGCTCATGATAAAATAATTCACTCTGCAGTGTGTAAACTCAGGGTGGCTTTATAACAGAGACAAAAATGAGCATTATTTCAGGAGTTTAGTGTCCTCCAATTGGAACTAAACCATTTGCAGGGGTAACAAACAGTTGCCCCTGTTTTACAGTAAGAATGATGTATTATTTCTACAGTTTTCTATTTTAAGTCTATGCAGAGCAAGTATTTCTGGAAGCCTAGGGAATGAGCTGAGTTGCAATGACACAGTGCCATCTTCAACAGCTCAGAATCCTCCCTGGCAGCCAGTTCTGTCCCTCTTGCTTTGGTAGGTGTCACATTTCTTTCATGCAAAGTTGAGGGCCTCCTGTGAATGGAGTGCTCAGAAAGGTTCAGCTCTTCTCACTATCAAGTCCTGCTAATGTTTGGTGTGAAGGAGATATAAATCATGATAGGACATTTTCATTCATCTCTGAAGCTTCTTGAAGGAAGATCAATGCTCTTCCTGACCTGCAAGTTCCACCTCCATTTCTAATCTTCTCATTTTCTTAGGGCAGAAGGGAATTATTAAAAAAAAAAAAAGCCAGGTGGATAAAACAGTCACTTCATGAAATGTAACTGTCAACATACCATTCAGAAGACACTTACTTTGAGGATTTTAGGGCCCTTTCCTCCCCTTTTAAGTGCAATGGCAAATCCTCTATTGACTTGAATGAGTTGGATGAGGCTGTTATTGTGGAATCAAAGCCAGAAGCTACTGTAGCTCAATAGGCCATAAACTTCCAAAAACAGAGACGTTTGTGGGGTTTATGACAAGGATTCAAACTTTTGCTGCACTCACAGCCTATCAGGTCAATAATTCACATTTTTTTTCAGGACTCCCAGCCATGTAATATCTCACCAGGTCTTCCCATAATCCAGGCGATCCATTGAGAAAAAAAATAACTCAGAAAAGCCATCAGATATTGAATTAGAACATTTATTGGTGCTCTCCAGCCCCCTCCCCCAAAAGAAGAAAGCTGGAAATCAAAAATAAAAAACACAGAATACAAAGGTATTTCACATATCCACCTGAACACATTGAGTGGTTTTCAGTGGAAACTGAAGATGGATTCATGTTCCTCTCCCCACTCGATTAATTTCCTCATTTATGCAACAGAAATAGATTTAAATAGAGCCTCCCACTCTCAAAATATTTGTGGTATAAATGTTTCTGTGAATGATGTAATAAGGAGTACGTTTTTTCAATGAGGTTTTTTTCCTGTTCTCACTGTGTCCATTTACATCTGTGTCTATTCCCATTTTGTATATGGTTTTTTTAAAGTCTCACATGTACACGCATGGCTGGTAAAATCCATACCAGCAGGACACATTGCATGCAATGTACCCAGTAGGTGTCCATAGGCTAAACATGCTTTAGTGGAAATATCTGATCTCACTGAGCACATTTTTCAGGAAAACAGGGTGTATAGCATGCAGAACTTTCTCCATGTGAGGTGGATTTTTTCTTCTCTGTCAGCACTGGAAAGGGTCTTTCTATTATTATGATTATCATTATTTGCATACTTTTATAGCCTATGTAGACAAAACTTCCAATTAATGTATTTAACTATCTAGCAGTTAAAAAAATGGTTTTTCATTGCTTTTATAGTTTCATTATGTTTTGCCCCTCCTAAACAGCTACACACTTTGAGCTAAATTCTTTACTGCTCCAGCAACTTGAGCTTCCACATAACAACTAAAGGTGTTATAAAGCTCCTCCACCACAACCCATTATTTTGAATAGATAACCAAATAACCAAGACTAGCTCATGTGGTTCTTAGTACTCCTACAGCAAATTTATAGAGAAAATTAAGCATTTAGGTTACTCACAGATATTTACCACATGGTCTATGTAGTCTAAAATTAGAAATGCTTATTACTGTGTACATTATCTTTATTGTTGAAGTTGCAATCAATAAAATCACAAATCTCTCTTCTCCTAGGGCATGACCATAAGATGGATTAAACCAATGAGAATCTTTTCATTGCTTTCAGTATGATTTGGATAGGGGAACAGGGAGTTTGTGTGAAGGATTACTTCATAGCAAATGCAAGCATTTGGGGCTGAGTTGATTATCACAATTCCTCTTACTCCTCAGAGACACTTCAAAGACTGTTTGTCAGAGGATGGCTCTCTGAATTGTTGGGATCTCTCTTCTCTGACACCTGTTGGCTTTCAAAAAGCTCGTGTCAGCAGGCCAAATGCACCTGATAACTAAGAGGTGCAGCAGCATTTCTCTCCTGATGACTTCAGTATTTACTACAGAGTTAATCTCGTGTTTGCAAACTCCGCCATATGACACCACCATATGACAAACATCAGGCAAGGGAGATTCCTCCCTGCCTACCTGCCCACTGCTTCACCAAAAATGCCACATTTTTAGAAACCCAAGGTGTCAGGACTCGCTCCTGAGCAGGGAGATGCCACTGGACTCCCAGACCTCTACCAAAACCCCTTGTTCGCAGCCAGACGTGGATCAGCAGCCCCACACTTCTTATTCTCCTGCCTGGCTGCGCAGCACTACAGTGTCAAAAGCTCTTGATGCCTTAGGTTTTAACTTTTATATTTTTTAAACTCTGTACTGCTTAGTGTGCAACTTTGAAGCTTCTTGTACCCTGTTACTTTCTGCTCTCTCATGCTCGTTAGACATAACAAAGCCTCTCCGGACTGCTCTTCAAGGACACCTAGACCATCCTGAGCCCAAGAGGTGTAAACCAAGGAGTCTCTGAAAGGGGGGGTAGCTAAGGGGAATTACATCATTTAACTGGGGTTTTAATTGGAGAATTGACCCTGATATGCAAATGAACCAAACTTATAAAAGTGTGGAAAACTCGTGACCTGTTGTCCATCTTGGGGTCCATCTTGGCAATAGCCTCTGGCTCCCCAGGGTGTACCTTGAAGGCCCTTCAAATAAATACCTACTTTTGTTCCTTTACTCTGTCTAGTCTCTGTGTCTAGGAGGCCTGATAAGGCATCACTCTCACTCTTCTTTCAAAAAGAGTGAAAGCCAAAGATATGAGTAATGTGGTTTATGCTGTAGTAAAAGCGCTGTGCACTTAGCAATTCTTAGTGGCATGAAGAAATAATGCTCTTCTAGAAAATCTTGCACATCCTGCCCTTTAGTGGGCAGCACAGGAAGTTCTGTACTAAGCTGAAACAAACCCTGCCAAATTTATGCTGCAATTTCAGAAAGCAGCCAAATATCTGTGGGGAACAGCCTGACACTATTAAACACTCAGTGGTTATGAACTAAATGCAGCCTGAATGGAGGAATGGAGAAATCACCTGGGCAGTGCATCAGCCCACTGTGGTGTTTGTCTCCTTGCACTGCAGTGCTGGGGTGAAGGGGAATGGCACACCTGACACTCCATTTCTGTGCTCAGTATATGCCACAAGCACCAAGTACTCATAAGCCCACAGCCACTGTTTATCTATCTATCACTCCTCTGTGTTCTCCTTCTGATAAAACTATTGCAAATGTTCATAAAGAACAATTAGGGAGGAGACAAATTTAGCCTGGTGATCTCACACGAAAAGGGAATGTTTCCTGCCTTAAAACTGCCAATTTAGTGAGTGGGGGAGCAAAGGGAAGTGCTGTTGGGCCACCCTGTAATTTGGAGAGACTCGTTGTCATTCCCTAAGGGCTGAGTACTAGCACAGAATCAAATATTTGAAGAAATATCTTATTTCTAGATGGATTCCCTTAGTCTCTGTCCTTGTTTGAGAATATATTTGGGGAACAGGCCTCCAATATTACAAGCATAAAACCAGCCAACAGTAGTTACACATTTTCTGTAGTATTTTACCTACATTTCTTCAGGCCCAGACCTTGACACCATCATTTTTAGGCCAAAAATTATGTGGATGTCATAGAAACTTTTAATGTAAGAAGAACAAGGGACACTTATCTACATTTTCTATTAAAAATGTAGTATAGCAGCACCTGGCTTACTCGGGAGCGCATGAAAAGATAGAAATAAGACTGTAATCCTACCTGTACAGAAGCTGGGCAGAGGCACAGACAGGAGCACGCCTGGGTGCTTTGATTAGCCACTGCTGCTTTTCCTGATCAGAGTGTCAATATTCTCTTTTTTCTTTTTTTTTTTTTCTTTTTTTTTTTCTGCCAGAAGGAGGAACGTGTGAAGTTATAGCAGCACACAGATGCTGTAATAAGAATCGAATTGAGGAAAGATCACAAACAGTAAAATGCTCCTGTCTACCTGGGAAAGTGGCTGGGACTACAAGAAACAGACCTTCCTGTGTTGATGGCAAGTAGCTCCTCCTGTGTATATGTTTCTGTTTGTGTACCATCCAGTAGAAAGCTGTAAGTCTGCAGATTGTGCATAGGAATTTCGCTGTGTTCTTTATTTAACAAAACAGAGAAATCTGTAAGCATAAGAATATATTTAGACCACCTTCTTGCTACTTTAGTGCATAGTTCTGTGCACATGGGTCATGTTAAGATTTACCTGAAAACTGTGACCATGGCGCCCAGTACAGACGCTTTGATGAGTATAAGAGATTTATTATTGATAAATAACTGGACAAAATTATCCCTTGCATCACTTCATGGAGCCCCGTCGGTGCCACATTAGTTTTGATTCATAAATATTTCAAAGGACAACTGCCATTCATTTTGATTTAATTAGCCATTTGGAAAGTCAGCGGCAAGATAATGTAAATAAATGAATCTTGTATTCTAGTTCTGAAACAAACATTACAGAAAGCTGGAAAAAATCTTTGTCTTTTGAAATCACTGCTGCTGTTGCTTGTCACGGGGATTTTTTTTTTTGTTTGTTTGTTTTGTTGGTTGGTTGTTTTTTTTTTCTTCTCAAGGAAAAGCACCATGTTATTTGTGTCTGAGTTTCATATCAGGTTTAGCTCCACAGGATGTTTTCCTCTCTGGGGCTCCCCTGCCAGCACTGCAAGGGGAAACCACGCAGCAGCTGGGGAGAGAGCCATGGCTGGGAAGCGCTTAGCAAAATATAAATCCCATAAGAAGATGGGGAGTAAGTGGTACTAATCCCATTAGTTACCCTTCCCAAACAAGCTGCTCTGTGCTGCTGAAACCCTCAGTGCAGCAGCTTTGTGGAATGGAGTATCTTGTAAAAATCCCTCGCTGTTCTTTTTGGTGAATGTTGTGTGCTGTTGTTTGCACCGACCCACAGGTGCTTCAGAGAGCCACGGGCTGGTTTTGTGCAGCACTGTGGGCTCTCCTCACTCTTTCCATGCTACAATCCCAGGGATGATGGTGTCTCTGTCAGTTTTGGAAGCACCCAACATTTCCTCTTTGAGTCTGTGTTTGGCACTCAGCTTCACCCCAAGCAAGCGAGAATGGGGAGTTCTACAAGGAAATATAGGGAAAAATGTTCACTTCTGGGTACCTTTCCTCAGTTCCAGGCTGCAAAGGGCTTAGAATGGAGCAGGTAGAGGTCCAGTGTAGCTCAGACAGGAGTTGTAGTTAGACAGGAATATTGGTGGGTGTTGTGGAATGGAGGATTGTGCAGACAAAACTCAGCCTTGCATATTTGACACCAAAAAGGTGAGAGATTAGGGGGTGCCTTAGAGGAATGAGAACCTCGCATTTTCTCAGCAGGTATTTCTGGCACGTGGATATCTATTTTATATATTAAAGATACAAAAGGAAATGTTTTATTATTTAAAAAACACATTCAAATTTTTAAATTATGAAAGAGTATTTCAAAACTTGTTACACTGGGAATGCGATTCAGCTTCTGAACCCATGATTGAAACTATGCTGTGAATGCACCTGTGAATGATTGCACTTTAGTCCACATTCTGTCATTCTGTTATTGCTTAATTACTCTGATAAAAAGAAGCTTCCCTTTTTCTGCTAAGCGCACTCATAAAAAGGTAGGTGAAAACTACAGCTGGTCATGACCAAAGAACAGCTGTACTAGCCTTGAAGAATTTGATGTTCTTCAGCAGGTCAGGAAATACAGAGGAAGCAGATAGAGCAGAGAGACACCATTAATTCAGCTCTCATAACTCTGTTCAGAGAAGAGAAGCTCAAAGAGTGCCGTGTTAAGAAAAAAGCTGGGTGCAGGTGTGGAGTGGAGCCTAATTGCTCTGTCAGGATTACAATAAAGAGAAATGTTATTGTCTGGAATTTTGAAAGGAGTTAGGATAAAACAATGGCTAATATGAAAGTGTAAGGCAAGTCCCATTGAAGGCACTGGTAAGACTCACTGTGACTTCAAAGCCAGCAGATGTGAACTACAAAGGAATGTCTTCCCCTTTCAAGTTTAGTTGTTGTAGTCAGCCCATAGCTGCTTTTGTAGATGGCTGGAGAACGGTTCAAAAGCCCAATATGCTGCTGATAAAAATTAATCCTAGGGACATCTGCTTTGGCCTTTGTTTTATCCCAGACTTTGCTTTGTGACTTTTGACATACTGACCTGGTTTAAGTCAAAACTTTTTCCTATTTGGTGGTTCTGTTCTTGTTAAGACAAACTCCCAAAACTTCCCATGGGAGTCCCATTGACGTCAGTGCTTTAGCTCACACAAAGGTTTGGGATGTGCTGTTTATTTTGTCCATGAGGATGTTTCAAAAGGTCACCTGCAACTTTCTACCTTCTTTATCTACTATATTGAAAGGATTAAGACCAGGTAATCTCACACTAGGTTTTCTTTACAGTGTGTAAATGTATATGATTTCAAGCCATAACGTGTCACTAAGAAAGCTTGCTTGGGTCCTAATTAAATATCCACAGGTGTTCAGGTACAGCAATATACTCACACCCAAACAGAGACATCACCTCTGAGAGGTGACGGGGACGGGCAGACCCCTGTGAGCAGTTTGGCTGCTGGTTGATGATCACCTCGAGCCATCTCCACCCCACGGCTATGTAGTAGTGTGTACAAAACAGGCTGAACCTCACTACTGCCCCGCCAAACTGTGACTTAATGATATTGGGGTCAAGCTTTTGGTGTTTCCCAGTGAAATTTCATCAGAAAACACCTCATCAAGGCTGCTGCTTTGACAGTTTGAGTCCAGTTGCAGAGGAGATATTGCATTGCCTTCCACTCCTACCAGCTATTGCTCCAGGACACAACTGGGCTGTGTGGGTGGGACTGTGTGGAGAGCTGGCTTTGTTTCCTCTTTAAGAGAATACAACTATACATAGGAGTTGTCTTAACATTTTTAATAAGTATCAGGGATGGTGAATGGTCCTTTTGTCACTTTTGTTGTGAGATCTGATCATGGGTAGCCCACCCTCCCAGTACATAGGGCTTGGCATGCAGTCCTCCTCCTGCAGAGGCCAAAATTCTGGCTGAGGTTGTGCTTTTTGTACTAGGAAGGGCATGAAGTTGATGTGTATTCCCAAGTATCACTTCCTGCCAAGTCCAGCAAACTTTTTCTTTGGGGTCTCGTCTTAATAAAGTATAGTGAGGCCAGGCTGTGGCAGCCTCAGAAGTTATAAATGATTCCTTGGGGCTCATTCAGTAGACACTGTCCTAAAAGCTTCCTCAATCACCAGTGAATTATACAGCAGCACCAGTGGGAGCAATACAAAAGCCAAACCTTGCCATGAAACACAGACACCAGTTTCTGTTTCTTTGCCTATTCTGTTACACATTTACTTTCGTGATTCCCTGCATTACTTCAAGATCCTTTTTGTTTGAAGGATGGTTTGAAATGCTCCCTTCCCTCTCTACAATTTATTGTGCCTGCCGCTGGGCCACAGCACATACCACGGGCATCAGGCTGCTCAGCTCTTTGCCAGGGATATTATTATTGTCCTCATTTGCCCAAATACCTCTCCAGAGCAAATTCCAGGTAGATTTACTTCATTATGTGTTACAGGAGTTTGAGAGGATCCCTTTTCCTGGGGAAAGCAATGTCCAGCATCTCCAGTGGGCTCATGAAGGCCCTCAGGTGCCTCAGCACAAATCACTGTTGCTGGCACAATTGCTCCTGTGGGCTGAGGTTTTATTCCTTTGTCATATCATTCCTATAAAAAAAGATACTTATAATTTTAGTACTGTCACTTTTATACTGGGAATGCCATGCTTTGTACCATACCCTTTAAAGTGGTATTGAACCATCCTGTACAGTCAGTAGGTGGTTTTCTCTGTGTGTTCTTCAAGGCTTGTGAGTAATATATAATTTGTTCATCTGTACTGGAGTTTACTGTGTCACAGTCGACGTTCTCAGACACACTTCTTTTTTAATGTTTCATTTTTCTGTTCCCTTCCCTTCAATCTTCTTCCAGGCTATTTTAAACTCTTTCACAGGCAACCTCATATTTCTTGCATAATTAATCTGTGAAATTTGTTGGACCACAGAGTATGGAATAACAGAAAAGCACCTGCACTGGCTTTTGAAATCAGCCACAAAGGGACTTTCATGCAGGTTGTGAGTGTTGCCAGTGCTTTTAGGAAATGAGGTGGGTTTAACACTAGTTAAAACCAATGAGGAAAAAGCAAGGTGCTACTGAAATGCTGTGCAGTATCTCTCCCTCTAAATTGTACCAGTAAGAAAGGCCTCTGCGGACACCTGAGGTGATCCCATTCCACGTATTCTGCAACACAGGATTTGAAGCATTAACTCTCATGCAGCAGGATTAGTGGTTTCGTCTCCATGGTCTGCTCTTGTCCTGTTTTATACCAGTCATGCATCAGAAGAAAGAGAAATCATCCACTGATACAGAAAAATAAAATGAAATCAAACCAGTATTTCCCTTTCTCACAGATTTGCTTTGGATCACCTCAAGTTTCTGATCATTCCACAATGAATGAATTATTAACACACATGCACACACTTCGGATTTCTATTAGTTTGAGGATCACTAGCCACCATGTGGCCTCATGAATTTACATCACACTTCATCAGGACAGCACCACCAAACCAAACACGAGTCTTACTGACCAGTGGGAGCACCCTGGCTTTTAATGCCTCTCTGGGCCAGCACCTCACACCTCTCCAGTCATGCTGCTGGATGATTGGTGCTGCTCATCCTTATTTTTCCATGTGCACTAGTTGGAGCAGAGAGAGGACAGCATTCACAGCACATGCTCCATTTGCTGCTGTTTGCCCTCCTCTCTCTCACCCAGGACCTACAAATGAAAGGGTCATATCTGGTCTGTCACTCCTTAGGCAGACAGTAAGCGCAGCCACCCTGTGGACATCAGCTAATTTATTTTAATTTTTAAATTATGGGTGAGATACCTACTGTGGAGCAAGCATCCATAATTCAGGAGTGCCGTGTTCCTTCAGTACAGAGGTGCAGCACCGCCCCTCGTGCTGGTCCTCAGCCCTCAGCATCCTCCCACAGCACTGCTGCTGCCCCAGCTTGCACCAGCTGAGAGGTGGGCCTGGGATACACAGACACTTCCTGGCTCTCCCTGGAGTGAAAGCAGGATTCGAGCCTTGTAGAGTCAAATGAAAGACTCCTATTGACTTTGGGTCAGGTCCTTAGTAAATGCTTTGTTAGAGATAATCCTGTATCTATCAGCACTTACATCAAGTGAAAACAGCTCACAGTCACAAAGCCAATAGTTTTCTATTTATCTAATGTGTATTTTAGGTGGTATCACCAGAAAGCCTTTTTTTCCCCACTCTGTGAAATTACTTTCAATCAATTCTTATTTCTTGAAGAAAGGGGGAAAAATGCTTTTTGAAATCCAAGGAGTCAGCTTCTCATCCCTCTAGCTGTGCTTCGGCCTAGATAAGAAGAGATCTCAGGGTCCCATATTATTAATTCACTGTCTATATGAATAACGAGCAGCCTTGGTGAATTATTCCACACTCCTGGGAAAATCTATAGCCCTGTCCTTCTGCAGCACCACTGGAACCAAGCAGTAAGCTCATATTTATTTTTATTTGGTGAATTCAGATGACTTCATTTGTAAGGAGGAAAAAAATGTCTCTCTTCCCCACTGACATCCATTTAGTGAGCTCAAAAAAGTCACAGAATATCGCATGTGCTATTAAAAAAAAAGGGGTGGTGGGGAGAGAAGCCTAACTTTACTGAAATATTTTAGGCTTTCATTTTGTCCAGATCATGTCTTCTTGAAACACCCTTGCAGCCACCCTGAAACTGCAGCCGGATCCTGAGAGGTGCTGACTTCAGAGGGAGCAAAAGCAAAGCTGGCAGTGGCCGTGCAGAGTAATTAATTCATTTACCCAGGCGCAGAGTCTCTCATTACCAGTTTGCCTTCCCATTGCAGCGCTGAGGCTGAAGGGAGCAGAGGGGAGGCGTGTGCCTGACCCTGCCGATGGTGGGTGAGATTTAATGTCAGAGCACAGCATCATCTCCTGAACCCAGACCGTCAGTGAGCAGCCTGGGGAGAGCAGAGGCTGTGCTTCTCCCTGAGCAAGTGGATGTGCCAGCAAATCTCTGTGTGGGCATATGGATACACATCTCTGCATATCTGTGTTTGTCTTCCTGTGCGTGCTGCAGAGCCACCCTGCCACGGGGGGTGCCTTACAGCACCCAGAGCTGCTCAGGCACACAGGGATGTTTTACTGGGATTAAGGCACACAGAGGCAGGACATTCAAGGGGCAAATCTGCAGCCCACTCGAGCCAGTCTGCAGTGAGGGCTTCCCAGGCAGGCGCTCCCCCATCTCCCACGTGCAAACCTGCACCAGGCCCTGGGGAGAGGGAAATGGATGTTCCTGTCTTTCTGGTGTGAAGATGGTGCAGCTAATGAGAGCATCTGACTGTGGGTTTGTGTGAGCACCTCTTCATCGCAGCTATAATTTTTCTCCCTACCTATGTCTTGTATTTCTTTCTTTTCCCAATGACATTGCAGTTTCCTGCGCAGCAAAGCAACCACCCTTTTAATATCAAGCTCGTAGAACAACTGACTAATCCACCCCGACGAAGTGCAGAGAGCTCACTTAAATCCCAATTTCCGCAAGAAAAACATTTTCTTTTTCTACTTAAGAGGGGTAAAAAAAGCTGTAAGTCATGGCACTATCTCCATCTGTGTGAGGGGGGTTCATTTTTCCAGGCTCCAGCTGACAGACTTCAGTGCTGACACAGAGGGAGCAGAGCCCTCCCAGCCAACCGAGGTGCACAAACAGCATCCCTGTGGTGAAATTAGGGAATGGCATGGCTCTGGAGCAGTGTGAAGACACACAGGAGCATATAATTACTTCACCTCCATACAGAGGAAAGTAACCTTTCGCTCAAGTACTTGCAATAAACCCGCTAGAGGCTAAATGGAAAAACAGTAGGAGTTTTCTCCTCTGATAGGTAGCATTAAGTGTTAATCACAGCACTGGAAAGAGCCTGGGAAGAGGGTTTGGAGGCAGGGAGGGCAGCCAGCTATGCCAGTGTGCCAGGCACCACAGGGAAAAAGAAGCACAAGCTGGAAGGGAAAAGAGAGCCTAGAGAAAATTCCCTTGCAGGGATGAAGCTGCTGGCAGGACCATGAGTTCAGGTTAAGGACTGGTCATACTGCCTGGAGAGCATGGAGAAAACCAGGACAAGGTGTTTCACTGCTTTGCAGACACGGATCTGCTTTGGTGAGCCCAGAATAGGAGACTCAGCCCCCTGTGACCTATGTGCAAATCTACAGAGGGCAGATCTAGGGGCAAAAAAAGCTACAGCAATGCTAAGGAAGGCTTCTCACAACAACCCTTCACCCAGCAATGCTGAGGGAGAGATTTTCAAACACCAGGACAGTACAGTCTGGTGGGTATCTGCCCTGCATGGCAGCAAGACAAAGAAGTTTGCTGCTATTTACTGCATCTGTATGGAGAAGTGTTCCAGCTGATGGATGATGTGTGGTGTATCAGGAGTGAAAGGGTTAAACCTTTACACCCTGCCTTTAAACAAGCACTAGGTTCATCTTTTCCTTGTGTGGCAGAGCACACGTGCACAGCCCAAGTGCAGTGTCCAAAGCAGTTTGACACCCAGAGGCAGATTTTCGGCTGTCGCGAACCCGAGGGACTTGCTAATTTGTGCATGGTTTGTTGAGTTTAGGAAAAGGAACAGGATGGTGACTGGCTATTAATCCATGCTCAAAGTCCTCAGGGAATATGTGGGACCAGTGTCCAGCTAATCAGTGGCCAAGGGGAGTTTAGGGAAACATTAGGGTCGGGTTAGCATCTGTGCTGTATCCTCTCACTCCAAATCCTGGCAGGAGTTCTGATGATAGTTTATCTCTGCCAGGGAACACCATGTTACTGAGTGGCTGATTCTGCATAAGCTCACACCATACATCTTTTCTGCATCAAAATCTGTGGTTTAGGTGCATTGTGAAATGCTGTGCTCCTACAGGTGTCTCTAATACACTATAGAAAGTACATGATTGGAGTATTGCAGAGCAGGAAGTTTTTTGCTTTTCTTTCAAAGCTACCTTCCGTCTATAAACATGGAGCTAGTTCACAAGGCTTGAATGTGGTTTGTAGGATTAGGGTTTGAACACGAAAAAAGTGGATGATTAAGTAAAAATGAAAAATGCACCCCCACAGTGCACTCTCTTTAAATTAATAAACAACAACCTGAAGCTATTACACACTGAAATTTTAAAGAGGCAGTGACCAAATCTTTGAAGGAAGCAAACACATCATTTATCCTTTTACTGATGCAGAGGGTTCACATAGGAGTCACTAATTTAGCACTGAGAGTGTCTGTTGTGTTGAACTGTGCAAATTAATCTGGCAACTGTAACTGGAGGCGGGCGAGTCAACAACTGTTTAATTGATTTCAGAGGATCAGTTATCTATACAATTGATCACTGACACATTTACGGTTCCTCCTCTCAGAATACAACCAGGTCACTGTAGGACCCAAGCCCCTCAGCAGTTTGTCAGTCTGTAGTCTGCTCTGGGAGATTTTGATGCATTAATATTGCAGAATTGTCTTAAGTTTAGGAATCGAGTAAGGACATTGCAAGCGAGGGATTTATGTCAAATCTCAGACGTTGTACTGAGGAAGTGTGCTACTCAGCATATAAATAGCCTTTAGATTTTGGAACAGGTCTCTATATGTAGGTGTCAAAAAGCAGTTTACTAACCGTGTATATCAAAGAAAGCATTATTCCTCTTTGGGAGCTGTTTTCATAGACCGTTCAGTTTGCTACAATAACTGCTCAAGGTTAAGCAAGATGGAGGATAGCAAATTTCAATAGTATTTAAAAAGTGCTGCCTCTCCCTTTTGAAACGATCATGCAAAAGACAGCAGTGGGGAAAGGTGTTGTGCTCCACAATTTAAGCATTCTGCCCTGTGTCATTAGTACATAAAAACTATTCTGCAGGCAGATGGATTGCTTTTAATATGTGGGTTTGTGTAATCATTTCCTTTTGATTACAATTCCTAGGCAGCAAGCACACAGCAGAGTTTTCAAGATGCATGTGCATGGTCAGTACCTTTTTTTTTTTAATCTTCCAAATGTGCCCAGAACTCAGGAACAGCAAGGTGAAACATCAGCGCAAACCATCAGTCAGGAATGAAATGGAGAAGCAAATGACACTGTCTTAACTGAGGACAAAGGCAAATCTCCCATTAACTCAAATGAGAGTAGAAAACATCTCTCTCTACTGGTTTTCTTATTACAAAATTCCCTCTCCTTTTTCTCCAGACCCCTCCATGAAACACCATCAAGTATGGTTGTGTGTAATATAGTTATGCAAATAACAAATGAACTCTATTTCCTTTAGAAGTTTCCTTTCCTCCACTTGAAAATTGCCAACTGGATGAACACTTTTTAAAACAAGAGCACCTGTAGTCCCTGTTACATACAAAAACCCAAGTCCCTCAGTGCAGTGAACACCTGTACCACATCAGTTATCCAAGGGCACAGGTACCCATTGCTCTGAGCAGGATGGGGGACAGGACAGTGACCACTGCTTTACACCACAGAGCACAGGAACAGAGCAGCAGAGCAGAAAATCTGTATGGTTTTGGACAGGTTGTGTTTCATCTGGAATTCAGCTCAGTAGCAGAGGCCCAGCCTCATCGTTGCACTGGTGCTATTCATTTGTCTTGTTTGTCTGTGCATTGTGATGAATTTGGGTGATCTGAATGTCAGGCAGGGAATCAGGTGAGGTGTTTGTAGCAGAAATGGAGAAGCGTAGTGCTTCCCTCTAGTACAGGGACTGGTCCTTTCCTGGGGTGGATGTGCAGTTTCAGCCACCCTGCCTAAAAAAAAAGGGTGGATTAACTCATGGGGTCAGGTGTGGAGAGAGGCTCTGGCTGCTCAGGAGAACAGGCAGCCTCTGCTGAGAGACAAGAGTTGTAGGGCAGCAGAGCAAAGGGTGGAGGAGCAGGATCTGCTGTCGGATCAGGAATCTGCTGTCAGACCAGGGATGGAGAAAGGCTAAGAAAACAGTGGGGAGTTTAATAGATATAAACTCCCCATCATTAAATGTAGGTTGGAAATTAGAAGAAAAATACTACTAGCTCTAAGAGGGGGTTGGCAACAGCTTCTCACCAGGGATGACAGCTGGTTTTGAAGACTTCCAGTGTCTTTTGTCACACCCACAAAATGCAAAGTAATTGGTATTATTTGATCAAATAACAAACACTGCAGCATACTGGTGAGCAATGGGTGGATCACAGACATAAAAGCCAAGACAAAATGCTGTAGAGCAGACTCATAAAATTCATTTTTGTGTTAGAGACAAAAAAAAAAAACCCACTCTCTTGAAATCTTTAGTTACAGTTTGGCTTTATTCGATACAATCATTTTTTATTGTTTGGTTGACCAACATTGGTATCTTTTTTTATTCATTTATTTGCAATAACCTGCTGATAAATCAGCTTTAGCAGTGGAACCAATTAATTCTCCATTGTAAATATTGACTTAGATATTTTTAATCTATTCTGTTTGTCAGAGATGGCAGTCCTGGTCTTCCCTGGGTGAGCAATAATGAGGCAGCATTGCAAAATACTTTTCTACTACTCCTCTGAAACAGCCCTTGTAAATTCTGTGTGATCATTACAGAAAAAACCCACAGTATTTTCAAACAAAAATTAAGTAAATTATAGTTTTGCTACCTGGCTTGCATTCTACCAATGACCCCTGGTGCCCACAAGTGGGGATTCTAGCAAAATGTATCCATTTGAGTTTGTAGATTTCCCAGCTGAGCCGCTCATTAACATATGGCAGGATGGAAACTGTGATCAGAAATGATCTGTGATTACAATAGACATGGTCTGAATGTGTTTTGTGTAGCCAGGTTGGATAAATAGACTGAATGGGGGTGGGTTTGAAATTCCTAAAATTCAAACATAATTGCAAATCACCCAGGTCTGTGTTTTATTGTTTAATGATGCCCTTAGAAAGCTGATACAACTCCCTAATAGAAGGAATAAATTGACAAACCAGGTTAGAAGCTTAAGTTCTGAATGTAACAGCCCTTATCCACAGGTCCTCAGTGAAACCTCCTGCAAGAGTGTGCTGAGTCCTATCAGTGCATTTCTGAAATCATCAGGAGCACTCATTAGTAGCTAGCTTTGGGTTAGACCCTTTCCATCCGAACCACTTTCATTTTAAACTCATTATTTATGGTAAGCATAGCCACACTCTTCATGCATTTTGCATATTCAATTTTCAAGCCAAAATACAGGAGCTGCCTTAGCTTCAGCGCTCCCAGCAGGTAATCAGGCTCCTGCAATAGCAAACCTTATGTCACCACCAGTAATAGGCTGAAATGGTCCTACCCTCATAAGGACTGTGCCTGCCCAGCTCCTATTAAAATTAATGGGCACTGGGCATCCATTCCCTCCAGGCAGCTTTGGAAATATCAGCCAAAATGTAGTTGTAAGTATTAACCTTTAGGAAGTTAGTGTTGGCAGCTTCCCACTGCTCCGCGCTGTCTTCCAGAGCGAGCGGCTCTGCCGGGGCGTGAGCCCAGCTCTGCTTTCGTGGGACCGGCTCCTCCGGGCTGCTGGGGAGCAGCTGGGGGCGATCGGCACCTTCGGGTTATTTTGGCACCTTCGGGCTGTTTCGGCACCTTCGGGCTGCTTTGGCACCTTCGGGCTGTTTTGGCTGAGCAGAGCCCGGGCGGTCCGGAGGGAAATTGCCAGGCTGTCCTTCCCCTCCTCCCAGGAGCAGCCTGCGCTGAGCGTGGCTTTTTCCTGGTCAGCAGAGGCAAGGAAGCCCAGTCCCATAAAGGCCAGCGTGAAAATGCTGCTCTGACTCAATGATGAAGTCTGGGGCAGAAATGCCAAAAATATTGCAGCCTAACTGTTAAAATAAGCATATTTGGTATAGAAAAATAAAACTGTCTGTGAATGCTTTTGTACATTAAACCTTCTAAGGAACTTTGCCCTGCTGATTTAACGTTCTTTAATTAGCTGGATTTGTTCAGGTTTTTTTCCTTTCCTGGCTATGTTTGCAAAGAAAAATAGTCTGGCATTTTAAAAGAAAAATAGGATTAGAATAATTTATTATTGGATTACTATTAAACTAATAGAAACAGCAATATAAATTCATGTTTATAAACCACTCCAGGTCTCAGGTCTAATCCATACAGATGGTGACCTGTGAGGAAGCAGTGTTACAGGAATAAATTTGCCGGTTTACACTGGAGGGTTTCAACCCAGCTAAACTCTCAGTGGTGCATGTCTGAAATGTTACTGCAGTAGCTGGAGAGCAAACTGTCCCCTGTTTCATTTTTTTTCACCAAATAGTTCTAAAATAACCAAAGTGTAATCACCACACTCAACTAGCAGATTGTTCATGGACAAAATACAGTCCTAAATCAAATAAATTGCTAACTGTGAAGCATTTGCTAGGCTCTGCTTTGCATAGTATGAGATAAGAAGCAAATATAACGCACTGGTCTCTATTACTAAATGCTGCTAAAAATGCAAAGTGATAAATGTGCTCTTTCAATTTCAATAGTGCATCATTAGTAGAGAAACCCTGTAAGGATCACCTGCATCTTAATGACCTGCATCTTCACCACTACTGTGAGTGCAGCTCTGTGGGTTTGTTGGATACCTATGCCATTTAGGAAGTACTAGTGTTATTTTGCTGAATTCTGTAGCATTTTTGTTCTGGTGTTCTTACTTTTTTACTTTCCCTTCCTAAACATGAGCCTCTGGTTGTGATAGACCTGGAGGAAATGTGTAGCCAGGGACCTCCGCAATGCTGGCAGATCAGAAGAAGCAGAAGGGCCAGCCAGAGCCCTTCCTGGCTCTGCTGAGTCCACAGGTTTTGGGCAGAATTATGGGCAAGGCTTACTGCAGTATCCCTGTGCTCAGGGTATGGATCGTGCACTTGTTCTGCCGGCTTTTCCTGAAATATTAGGTCTTGCTCCATGTAGCTTTCTGTAGAATACAAATCAGCCATGTTGGTGTAGTGTCCTTTTTGTACAACATATTTTGGTTATGTCTACCCTTGTATTTGCTCACTTCATGGCATGCTACAATATGTCAAAGAATGTAGATGCTGCTGCTTCCTATATAATTTTTCAGCTAAAAATGACAGGTGCCTGGAATTACTGCTGTATTATTTTGGTTTGGGGTTTTTTTCACTAAGAAAACAACACCATAGATGTTGAGAGGTTCTTCCCAGGAGTTTTGCAGAGACCAAGGGGGCTATACTTGTACTCTGAAATCTAACACAAAAATACAATTTACTATTTTATGCTGCAAAACAAGGCAGGCATCCAGCAAGGGCAGGAGCACAGGCTTCGTGTAGTGAGAAGAAAAACTGGGCTGTGGGCAAGACAGGAGTGAAGAGAAGCCACACTGCAGAATGTCAGCAGACTTGCTGTGTAGGTAATACTGAATGCAGTAAATAACCTCAAATATTTGGATTTTTTTTCCTGTTTTTGAAACCTGAAAGAATGTACAATAAATAGATTAAAGACATGCAATGTTCAGATCAGTGTTACTGTACCTGTGAAGGATGAGATAAAAACAGAGCATGGGGGGCAGTTCCACAGGGTCGTGGTTGACAGTCTGGGGAAACCCTAAGGTAAAAGGAGATATTCCTCCAGCCTGCTTTTCATTCCCATCCAAAAATACCCTTCCTTCCAATTTCTCTTTGGTGTCAAAATAAATGAAAATGTTTCGTAGTGATTAATGGTGTGCTGGCTACACAGTGAATGCCAGTAGGGATGCAGCTGATCAGCAAAGAGGATATTTTCAGAAAACCTCATCATATTTTGTTTTGACTTTATGCTGACACGTTGAATTTTGGCAAAAGAAGGGATGTAATTCAGTCAGTTGTATAGGCAAGTGCGTGAGCACTCAGACACCCACGGGGACAGCCAGTCCCATGGTGATTCTCTGGTGGGAGGCACCTCTCCAGAGAAATGCTCCATCACTGGGCACATGCTGGGCTGCTGGGCACCATTTGCACCCGGACTGACCCCCCCCCCAAGGGTCCTGTCTGCAGGACAGGATTGCAGCAGCACCCCTGTGGTCTCCAAAACGCCCAGTGTTGTGTGGCACCGTGGCACCCGGCACGCGCCACCTCTGAGAATAAAAGGAGGTGACAAATGTCACCATGTCCTTGTTTCCTTTAGGAAACAGTTTGGTTATTTAAAAAGTGCTTACAAGGATTTGGAGGAAGGACCAAAAAAACCTGCAACCTAATGCAAATTAATTCTGTGCTTGTAGGTTTTGATGGAGCTGGTTATACATAAAGTCTGTGCTGTGTGTATTCACCTGGAGACCTAAACTATTATGTAGGAAAAAAGAACAACAGCACAATATTGTTGCTTTCACAACCATTGATCTTTAGTTTCCCACTTCAATTTTGCCTTCTAGATTAAGGGGGTGTTTTTTGTACTCCTGTATATGTGAAGTGTTTAAAACTTGCTTGAGATTTCAATTTCCAGAGGGTTCTGTTGGCTGAGGTTGTAGCTTATCTAATATTTTGATGAAGTCCAAGGTCTGTGCTGTAAAAGTCAATTTAGTTTTAAGCTGTTGTTTTCACCACTACAGTGAATAATCCAATTTTTAATTATTTTTTATGTTATTTCTTTATTTTTTGAGTATTATTTGCTGAAAATTTAGTTGTTTGTCATTACTGTAATTTTAGTGGAAGGGACACTGGAGAAACCAAGCCTCGCTGGAATAGATTGTTATCCAGTGTAATGTATTGATCAGGTCAGGCAGTAAATTAACAGGAGCAGAACACCATTAAATTTTGAACTTAATTGCCTTCTACTCTTAATTTCTATTGGATATAATCAATAGGTGCCAGAGGAAAGTTAAAAGAGTTATTTAGCAAGCTGCTATTTCCTGCAGCATAATGGAAAACTAATGTTTCATCTTCTAGTTGATGCAAATAATTTGTAGTTTGAGTGTGGCCACTTAAGGATTTTACCAAAGACTCACTTTTAGTTCTGTCTTGATTAATCTACATCCCTCCAAGAAAGAAACATGATTTAGTGACACAGTCTGTTTTGGCTTAGCTGCCCCTTTGGTCTTTGTTTCCCTGCAGGATCTCTCCAGTCTCCATTCCCATCTCCAGCCATGCGCACCCTGAGTTTCCAGGGGAGGGTTCTCAGGCCAGTGCCTCTCAGTATCATTTCCTTTTCCAGGGAAATGCCATGCTACAGCCAGTGGAAATGAAGACCATAGCCTTGGTCTTGGCTTTTCTTCTTGGTTCTTTTCCCAGCTTGTTTGGGGAAGTTGCTCATTTCTTTTATTTTCCTGCCGGAAAAACACCAGTGTAACCAATTGCCTTCACCGAGGCCTGGTGTCAGCTGAAGTTTTGCACTTTCTTGCTGGACTCCCTGTGCTGATGGTATGCTTTGTTCTCCTCTCCAGCCTCTGTTACTCCTTCTGTCTCACATTTCCCTCTATAGTAATATTTCAGATACCTTTTTTAACTTGCTGTTGAATTTCAGTAATGCTATCCTGCTGTAATCTAAACCCAGTCCTTTATAAATCAATATCTCGGTGCTATTATTATTTTTACACCTCTTTGAGCACTCTTTCCATTACCTGGTCTTTGCTAATAAAATGCTGTGAAGGAAACACTATGTTTCAGGTGGCCCCACGCCAAAGCCATGTGCCCAGTGTCACTGCCCTGTGGAATTACAGGGACATTAAAAAGCCATTGAATAGAGGATAGACATCTGATGCAAATTAGAGAATTATTGCAAATTTTGGTGGTGGGCCTTGGAAACTGTGTTACTGAAGCAGCACGCAGAATAAAACAGGCCAAGGTAATCATACCTCATATTTTACAACGGTGTCAGTTCTGTGCTAGTGGTGCTCCTCCATATTTATAACTTTATATTGGCATGAGGCAATTCACATTCAAGCTAATGGGAGTTTTCCAGGAGTGTTGATTCAGGTTCCTGATGAGAAATGAGTATGGCCCCTTTTGCTCATCTTTACAGCAGAAATAGCAGTTAGAGTTGAGAAGAGTCTACTTGAGGTTTTATGAAGTGGACCATAATGATGCACAAAATGAACAGACCTCCATAGAAGTCTCATTTTCTAAGAGAGTTGAGCTATACTTGCTCTGAAAACCAAGTATCTTCAGGGAGTGGCAAGTTACCCACCTGAAAAGTGACAATGAGTGATCCTTGCTCTGAAATCTTGACCTACATCTGTCCACAACTCTTTCCATTGTAAAATGTGTATAACAGGTATTTTGCTGGGAGCATATTTGTTTTTATTCAAGTCCTATATATTAAAAAAAAAAAAAAGCCATTGTTTGCTGCCTGTGCAAATTCAAAAACTGCCAAATCATCAAAAGAACTGAGTATGAATTTACTTCTTTGACAATTATTCCTTGTCACATTATTCTGGTTAACAGGGAATTCATCACAGAGGAGTAGAAAAAATAAAGCCTCTTGACAGTTACAAGAAATTACCTGTGCTCACAATAATATATTTTCCAAGGGAAGGCTGGAGGGCAGAGTTTGACACTGCTGAAGCTGTACCACCTGCAGTGATGTCCTGTGACCACCGTTGGCCCGAACTTAACCTTTGCAGAGGCAAGACTTGTTTGTCTGTGTTACAGACTAGCAGGAATTGTGGAAAGTTCACAGTCCCAGCTCCCCAGGGAGGCTGGAATTCTCCTGTTTGGGCCATTCCACTGGAGTCCATCACATCACTGGGAGGAGACAGAAGAGGTGGTGTTGTGCTTATTGTATATTTAGGGGACTGAACCACAAACCCAGGTACCCATGGAAGCCTATGGCCAAAGAGGAAATCGGACATGGGGCTAATTGAATGCCCCAGGCCAGGAGGGTGTCAGCAGTTAGAATGGCATTCCCATTTCCCATGAACAGCTTCTCCTCATGTTTCACTCTACTGCCAAGAAAAAGATAAAAGGAGATTTTTCTCTGTCTCACTGAGGAGAATCCCCTTTTCATCCAAATGAATTATGCTGTCTTTGAGGCGCCAGATTAATCTGTCTGTGATATCCCTCGTGCGTTGCTTTCCAGACTAACACATTATCTGTGTTCCTTCTCCCATGATCTACTGGTACAAGTGAAACCTAACGCACATGGTAGGCTGGAAAGGCTGCTGCCCACTGCCATGAAAATCTCTACAGGAACAATTCTGCCCTGCTGGAGAAGAGAGGTGCATAATAAGACAACATTTATGTTAAAGTTGATTACAAGGATAGTTTGGTGCAGTTGAAACTCCTTCTCTGACTTGCTGTCATCATAAAAACTTTGTGAACCATAGATTATTGCATTTTAGGTACACAGAGGAGGACAGGCAGACAAGGTAGGAAGTCTCAGAGACACACATGAATTAGGATTAAATGGAGCAAACTAATTCTCAATCAGATCTAGTCACCACTAAAACAAAGAAGATGGAAAAAGACAGGATCAAAATTAGCGATATAACAGATTGCATTTCTGGTTGGGAAGAAGTCCTGGCTTATGAGATACTGGTGGATTTAATGTTCAATTCTACCCTTATTTGTTGTGCACATTTGGAAAGCATATTTTTAGTCATCACCTTCTAGTTGAATCAGGGCAGTGAGTTTTTGTTTTTCTAGGAGTACTGGAGGTTTTATAGCTTAGCCTTGGCAGAAGGCTGCCTGTGGTAATACACAATTCATGTCGTGGTTAGACTGGGCACTGCAATTGTTGCTGCTCTGTCTGTTCTCTGCTGTGTTTGTAAAAGGATCAGGATTGGAGCTGTGAGGTTTTCTTGTGATCCCTAAATCCAGAAGTGTATTTGCACCATTTTTATCCCCGGAAACTGATCCACTGCTCACAACTTGCCTTCCTGAGAAACAGTCAGACAAGACATTTTGGAAAGCAGGTTTTTTGTGCATGCTGTGTGCAGTATTAAGAAATTATACCAGGCAGTAACTCTAGTTATGACCCAAAACCTCCACACAACAACAACAACCACAAAGCTCCAAAACCCAAAAGAAAGAAAAAGAAGTAACCTGCCAAAAAGATCCAGCTCTTCAGAGGTTTTGCAAGATGGTTTGGGGAGTTTCAGGCAAATATATTCTTTGCATAACTGTTCAGACTGAGTGCAATGACTCTATGCATAAACTGTTTTCAACTCTGTCTTGTCATTCAGTCTGAGCAGTGTTTTGGTGGCACTTTGGAGTTTTTAGAAACATCGGTACTGGCAGGTGTAAGACCTTTGGACTCTGCTGAAGGCGAGCTGAAGGGAAGCTTCAGTTTCTGGAAGAAGCTTTGCCATTAGTTTCATGGCCAGAAGAACTAAATATGGCTGCAGGAAAACTGTATAACAGGCTGAAAATGGAAAGGTCTTTATATGGCATCACTGGAAATATTAGTGTGAAACCCTGCCACGTATTTGCATGTATTTTCCAAGAGTTTCAGCAAAACAAGGAGATTTCCACATCTTTGTCCTGAATGATAAGCAAGTGCATTTTTTAAAGATCTGATCAGCACTGCCATAAATAACAATTTCTCTTTTTGCCTTTGCAACCCATCATCAGGAGGTGATGGCATCACCTCCTCATTCCTACCCTCCATCTACCCACAGCGCCGTGAGAGCATGCATGTAAAAATGCATAAAAATGTCAGCCTTGCAATTTAAATGTCAACTCTTCAATCTTATTCCAGTACATTTAGATCCTCCTTTGCATACAGTGTGTCTGAGTTCTTACAATTCCAGTTTCCTTCAAAATGACAGAGGAGGCATCTGTGGCCCTTTCTGATAGTTCCATTTGCAACTGTCCCCTTGCAGAACACAAATGTAATGCAGTGTGCTCTGCTGAGAGACCGGTCCCAGGCAACCCCATAGGGATATTAAATACACAGTTCTCTTTTCTTTGTGCTGATCTCACTCCCTTTTGCTTCACCAGAGATTAGCAGGCTCTTGCTGAAACGCTGCTGGGATTTGGCTTCACTGTGATATCTCCCAGCATCTCTGCACAGGGGGAAGATGCTGCAAAGGTGTGTCCCTGTTGCCCATCTCTTTCAGTGCCCTGGAAAAAAAGAAAACACAGAATTAGATCTATAGATATAGATATATATTGGTGTGCAATCCATTTCACAGCTATCTGGTTGTCTAGATGTTTTGCTTTCCCATCCTGTGTAGTTTTTTCAGGTCTGTGTCAAGGGGAGCCATTTGGCATCACGCTGGGTGATGCTTTGGTGGGTACTGCAGGCTGCTGAAGAACACAAACACACCACTGCTGCACTGCTGAAGCTGCAGACACGGCCTGCTCCTCCCTCCCCCCCCCTTAGTGCAAACGGGTATTCTAGAACTCACTTTCAAAGCCTGAGGGCTTCCAGTGAGTTACCTAAATTCCATGCTTGGGCACCAAAACAACTTGCCCTTGGTGGTTTTCTAAATTAAAAATTACAATTTAAAACAAAAAGCACTATCTGTACAATTCAATATCTCATTTATTCCATTTGAAATTAAGACCAAATATGATGAGTGTAAAAAATAAATTTACATAACCTGTTAGCTTTTGAAGAATTTCCTCCCAAACAGTAATAATAAATGTACATGGGTACAATAAGAGATTTCTCTGGAGTCAGATATTTTAGTATTGTTGTTATTTAGCTAGATAAAATCTTACAGCCATTCTTAAGGAAATCATGAGTGCCTTTCTATTCCACTGTCCACAGAAAATGGAAAGGATTGCCTCTGCTTCTCTCTCTGGCAGAGAACACAAATACAACCTAATATTTTCACTGAAGGATCAGGGATATTTTTACCATTTTCCCCCACGTCCTTCAGAGCAGCTTGTACAATCCACAGTGATCCAAGGACAAGAATATGCTTTCCCTTCTACCTTGGCAGGATTTTACAGTGTCAAGGTACAGCCTGAAAAGTGCTTTGAGATCTTTGTAGTGGAAGTGTTGAAAAGACACAGGAAATTGCTCTGATGTGATGAGACACCAGCTTGGCTGCAGCATGAGCCTCCCCATTACTACAAAAGCCTTTGGAGGTCAAAAGCTGTCCTAATTTGACTATTTCCACCTGCTTTTTAATAAAAAAATGCTGATAGTGTTTGAATTATTCATTTATATTAAAATACAAAATGTTGAACACACCAGCCACTAAAGACATTTCCTTGCAGAAGCTCTTCTGCATTTCCCTGGCCAGGGCTGCTGCTCCCTGCAAGGCAGAGCTGGAAGGTCTCCCCATGAGTTCCCAGCACAGAATCGAAGCCTTGAATGCTCCCTGGCCATGAATTGAGGCCCTGAACGCACAGTAACTGAATATTCATTTTGTCCATTCTTTAGAAAAATAGTTACAATTTAAAGTACAAGAATAGCTCCATTCATGAGCCACGATGTGAGCAAAGGCTCTGCCACCAGCGCCGTATCTACGTTTCTTAATAAGAAGCCAACAAAGCTGATGTATTACCATGTATAAAAATAATGGAAAAGAGATATCCAGAGAGAGAAATTACGTTTTTGTCATGAAGTGATGTGGGTTGATTATAAGCATGGGTATTATCTCTCTCTGTTGTTCACTTCTCTGTGCAGAGCAGGACAATCAGGATGCAGAGTGCTCCTGCTGCAGGGCTGGGTGATATCAGGGCTTCAACATTTGGAAGAGCAGATATTTAGGGTAAAACTTTCCCCTGATTTGAGCTGAACTATTCATCACACACGTAGCTGTCATTAATCTTACATGCAGAGCCAGGCTTCTCATATTTCAAAACCTTTGGAGAGGCAGCTTTTTAATCTATATTTGGTTCTTCTTTTTTCCTCCTCTGAGATTGATTTCTCTTTGCATATAATGCTGGAGTAGTTTCAATTTAAACAGAACCCTGAAATAAAATAGTTGAATTTAAAACCCTAGCAGAGAGAAAGGAAACAATTATCTTTAAATTCCCTTTTTTTTTTTTTTTGGAAGTAAAAAACTTCAATGACAGCACTGCTGACTGCCAAAATTGGCATGTATTTTAACTTCTGTTTCAAGCAATGCATTATCTAAATCACAACAAGAGGGCACATACTCCGAGGTGGAGCCATAAATTCAATTAATCTCAGTAGTAGTTCTCAAAGCAATTCATTATAATATAATGCAGCACCTTGAAGTATCTAAATTACAGCAGCTGAAGATGCTTAATGACCAGAGGCAGATGCAGAAGCTGCCCGGCAGCTCCTGGTGGCAAAATCTAACTTCTGCCTCCTCTCTGGCACACCATTCCAGACAAAAAGGCAGATCTGCTCCTATGAGCCAGGAGAACGAAGAAAAAGGACAAGGAAACAGAAATGTCAGGGAAAATAGGAGAAAAGATAGAATCGCTGTGAGGGCAGCAAGTGGCAGGTGGGTAAGGTCTAAGCTTATCCTCAAAAATACATGAACTATGGCAGCTGCGGGTTATGAAGTATTCCTATCAAACATTTCTGGTGACCAAGAGCTAAATTTTTAAGTGGTTTCATATCTCTCTGGGTTCTTGAGGTAATAATATAGCTGCCTGCTCCTTATTTTATAGGTCATTAATACAGCTCATACTCTAAACCCTTCTGCCTGCTAATATTCAAAAAGGATGTTATTGGAATCCCAACCTCTTTGCCATTTTGCAGAGCAGAAACTGGACACAAAGCGTTATAAATTCAGCACCATGTGTCACTATGGGAACTGTTTCTGCTGCCAGACAGCGTTGGGAATGAACTGGGAACTGGCTGTTCAGGCACGTGTGTGTCTCTGTGTCTGCCAGGCAGCCACATGCATAAACATTCAAATGCAGATAATGTAAATTTTACCATTAAGTGTTTGCACCTCTTTGCTCCCCCATTTCTTCTTATTTTGCTTCATTTAGCATAGATTATCTCGGTAAGTCTGGCAACTAGTCAATTACTGAATTCCTTTCAAAGGAAGGAAAAAGGAAGGAAAAAGGAAGATTACAAAATTCATCAAGCTAGCATAAATCACCATATCTTCCCCACCTGAGGATCTGACCCTCTAACAGTAGTTTTTTTCTTCTTTATAAAGGTAATTATTCTATTAAAATTAATTGTAAAATGAATACTGCTGTGACTGAATTACATGGGATAAGCGTGAAATACTGTGATCTGTTCTGCTATGAATTAGTAATTATAGTGTGCCCAGTGAAATTTGCATACACTGCTCTCCTTCCCTGCTATCTGCCTTGGTTTAGTTGCCAGCACTCTCTCCAGGGCTGGAGCTGGAGATTGCTGGTAGTTTATGCAAAGAGGAGGTGTTTGCAGAACATAGCACCCCAGCGTTTTAAGACAGCAGAAGAAGTTACAAGATAAGCTTGGGTTTGTTTGGTGTTCGAAATAGGTGTGATTGCCTTTCTAAATGTGATGGTGTGGTGGGGGTTTTGTGCTTACATAGATGAGGTGAGGAGAAAAAAGTCTGCCTCCTTTCCTCCTCCTATTTCTGTGTGAAAAGTTTGTGTTCACATGACTTTGAGCTGATGCTGCTTGGAGCAGTTGGTATCTCACAGGGGTGGCAGCTGGAGTAAGGGAGAGCCAGTACAGGAGGGGCTCGTGGACCTGCAGTAGCCGCTGCTTCAGGAAGAGCCGTGTCCACGTGCTTGCACTCAAGTGCTTCATGCGGAGTTTAAAGGTGACCTTGAAGAGGATAAATGGTACCAGGATGAAAGGCAGCCTTTCCCACACATATATTGAGAGACCTGCCTTGGGCCAGCAATAGCAATGACGTACCAGCTAAAGGATGGAAGGTAATATTCTCTCTTTTTTGTGGTGCTGTAAGGTCACAGAGCAGAAGTCAAGCATCAGGCCCAGGCTGGTTTCTCAGGAAGAGAAGGCAGGGAAGTTTTTCCTGCAGCCTTACAGCCCTGCCATGCCATGATACCTGCTCAGATCAGCTCAGGGGGTTCTTCACCTCAGCATGAGCTAAACATCCCACATCCTGATGGAACAGGATCTAGGGAGAAAACAGATGGAGGAAGAGCTGCTCCCCTTCAGCCACAGTGGAATCAGACATCCCACAAGAGCTGTGTGCTCGACTCAGCTCCAGAGGTGGAGAGAGGAAATCAGTGGTGCCCAGGCAGGCTGGGAAAGCTCTAACTGGCTGCATTCCTGTGAAGTAATTGCTTTTGTTAATAGGATTTCATTGTTATTATCCATATTAGGATGATGCAGGCTGGTTTAGATAGCTTATGCTTGATTAAATAATGGCCTGCTGTAGTGATGAATGCAAACTTATTCCAATGGATAAAAAACTTGTTTCTCTTTCCTGAAAATAGTGTGTAGCAACAATTTCTCAAAAAAAAAAAATGGAAAAAAAGGAGATTTATGCTGACATACTTAACATAATATATTTTGTTTCTTTGGATAAGCTTTGATCTTGACAATCCCCAAGTTAATAGAAAGTTGTTCTTTTGCCTCCCTAAAATAGCCTGTGCAGTGCACAGCTTATCCAGATCGATAGAAACATTTTTTCACCACAGGAAAGCAACCTTAGACAACTTGTAAAAAGGTCATATAAACTTACGATGCAAGTCATTATTTTTAATTCATGTGGTCTACCCGTGTTTCCTAGCACCTGAACTGTCCTTTCTGCAAATTACATTCCTTTTGTGAATATAAACAGTTTATTAAAAATCCTTTATTAATTATTTAAATGAGTTTATAAATATTTGAGGAAGCCCATGCAAAAGGCACTCATAATAAATTATTATATTCTACCTTCATTGAAAGCTGAATTAAAGAACTCTGAAGATTGCCTTTCGTGAGAAAGCCTTTTCAGCTGCCTGTCATCACAAGGTCTGGGACAGGAGTAATTTGTCTAAGTAGCAGCAAAAACCATAAAAATCAGCACCTAAAGGTCAAAGTGAGGTAACAACATCTGTATCTTACAGTGTTTGTACTCAATATTATGTAATTGAGTATGGGACCATTCCTTTAGCTGTGCTCTGTGTGTTATGGGGGAGCCATCAGTTTCCAGCCTCGGCTTTGGGATCACAGGTTTGGAGACTGAATTACTGACAAAAGGGGAAGGATTGGTGCTAAGGAGAAGGCCTAAAGCAAGTGAAAGGAGAAATCACTCACACAGATCAATTGATCGAATGAGAAGTCAGATACTGTAAGTGGTGCTGGAAAGAATATCAGCCCTGAGAATCTATGGCAGATCAGCCTGAGCAGTGCAAAGGGATTTCTTATATGAAAGGAAATGGAAAAAATAAAATTATATGAAAAATGGCAGCTGCAGAATAGCAAAAACTTCTCTGGATAAACTTTTCTGGAAACTCTTTTCTGGATGGAAGAAAGCTTTTTATTGGAGCTCTCAGTTTTGCAGTGTTGGTGGGTAAGGCAGAGTCACCTTGTGGACATTCCCATCTTTTGGGTCCCATTCTCTGTGCACATGGTCATGTCTGGCTGTCAAGGACACTGCACATTATAAATGGCAGGTGCCAGCCAGGACAGAAGTGCTTCTGCAGAATTCAGGTAATGGATAATTAAATTTATTAGATAGAAAGAGATGCCCAGTGATGAACCCCTTCACCATGTGCTTCTTTCTTAATTATCCTGTGTTCAAGGAGCCTCGTGAGGTGGACACATGGATTCCATGACAATTTGTTAAAGTCAATTTGTGGTCAGGTAGGATGGACCAGGAGATGCTCCTGCTGTGAAACCTCAGACTGTGACCTGAGGGGATGCTTGATAAAACCAAAGCACATGTGGAGAAGGACTCAGCTCTCTGAGCAGTGACAGTTCAGGTTAGCTGCACACAGACACTCTTTACAGCTTTCCCAGCACTTTACCACTGACCTGCTTCTCTTGTTCATCCACCTTCTCTTCTATTGGTGATGACTGTTAAAGCAGAAAATCAGAAATATGAAGTCTGAGGACTGCAACATAATGCCCAGAATTAGGGGGTTCACTAGGCAATTATCTTTCCTATTTGATTAGGTATTTTTGGAGATGAATATTTAGAAAGAAAGCCCAGCTATTTCAACCTTGTTCTGTTTTTAAGTGCTTTAAAATGATGGAGGAAGGGAGTATTGTAAAAATAGAGAATTATAAAATCACGCATTTTCATCTAAAGCTTTCTGTTTGGTTTTCTGGTGACTATAGCAATTCCCAGTGTCTTTGTTTAGCTGTTTGTCTTTGGAGGGCTCCTGCTCGCATACATTTTGCAACTGGCAGAGCTGAACACGTTCTGCAAAACCTTTTCCACTAATTCAGACTCATAATTGTAAGGAGCTTGCGCTGGGCACGCTCAGGCTCCACTTACGTTCATTTTGTGTGAGCATTAATGAGATCAAGAAGAACAAGGACAGATGTTTGTGAAAAACAAACTCCCTTTTGTAGTGATGAGAACAGAGCTCACAGCCTCATAGCTGAGAATCACCTGAGCAGAGTGAGCAGCTGAGAATCACCTGAGCAGAGTGGGCACTAGATTTCTGGAGTACCTGCAGTCTGAGGCTCTCAGCTCCTTCCAGCTACTTATTTTTTCAAGAGCCCATCTTGTACATTACAATGGAAATAATGATCTTTGTATAAATTCAGGATTATTCACTCTAAGGACAACAGTGTAAGGTCATTGTATAAATTATTAGTAACAAAGAGTTGCCTGGAAGATGTGAAATCCAGGGCCTCTTCCAAGGTAAAAAAAAAAAAGAGGAAAAATATCACTGTGAATGGTAGCGAATTTTGATCTTTTAAAATAGTACAACTCAGAGTTAAATTGAACAGAGGCAAAAAGACATGAGCTGGGCCAATACCAACATGGCCATGAAATTTCAAGTGCCCATTAAAAGACTTCTCAGCTCTGTGAAAGGTCTCAGAGTAAATAAGTACTATGAGCACTGAAGGAAAACATAATTTCAAAGGAAAGCTTGTCAGTTAAGGTCAGTTTAATATCTACACATGAATTTCACTGTTTGCAAGTCTTGCTGATAAGCTTTTATAATTGAGTTACTTCTCTTATTCCATGCATATTGAAGCAGTAATTAAGCTGTGATATGAAATACAAAATATCGTGTGCTCAATTCATCAATTTTTGTTCAGTCTCGCAGCTCTTGTTCCAATTGCACTGGCATTGTTGCACTGAAATATCTCCCAATCTATCATGTCAAGATTATGCATGATGTAATTTGTAATAGCAGCTAGGGATTTGTTTACAAAAAACAAATGTTCCTTTAATCTTTGAAACAAAATTTGACTTGTCTTACATCACAGAACAAAGATAGCTGAATGAATATAACACTTTTAATAAATCAGTAATTACCTTGTGTAGTGCCAGTTGGCTCATTTAACTTAACCTTTGAAAACAACTTCCTCTACACAGATTTTAAAGTGTGCTCTTCTGGACTGTGGAGATACGAGTGCTCTATAGGGGTGTTGTTTATACCACAGTAATTCCCAGTTCATGGAAGAGAATTTGGACCTTATTGTCTTTTCCCAGCAGACATAATTGCAAGTTAACTAAACTACCCCCTCAAGAAATCTGCAGGCTCTGCCTTTCAGTACCACCGTGCATGAAGTAGCAAACACCACGTGCAAATTCCGAGTGCCATCATTAGGACAATAAAACCTCCCCTAGTTTTCCTTTCACACGGAATCACCCCTCCAGTGAGAGCACAGGGAGGGCACCTGGCCCCGTGCGAGGTGGGTTTGGGTTGGTGGAGGTTTGAATAAACAAATTTCTGTAGCTGGACTGAAATTTTCTGGTGGCTACAGACACTTGCAAAGGACTGCTGCCACCCTTCCCCAGAGCACCCGGGGTCATCCAGGGATGGTGTTCATCAGGGCTTTGACCTGCAGCATTGCACCCTGAAAATCAACCACCTGCATGCTGAAGGCAGCTGTTGGATTTGTATCCACTGGATAATAGATTTTCACGTATTTTATTATGCTGCAGGATATTTAGGGGGAAAGAACCTACCAAGAATGTGTTATGAGGCACAAGGTGAAGCACAGATGAGCTTCAGCTAAATCTGGAAAGTGTTTTAATCTCCAGCTGTGGAGACGTTGGACAGATTTACTGCTACTAGACAGGACAAAGGCCTGTGTTTGTGGGTGTTTTGGACAGAAGTGTGACCACACCAGAAGGGACTTGTACTGGTGGAACCCTTTTAGGACATTATATGCTTATAATACCTCAAAATTAAGGGGAATTTTGCTTCAGGAATCTTCCAGCTCTGATTATGATCCTCTTTCCATCCTTTTTAAGGGGAGAATAGCAGATGGCTCCATGTACTTCACACCTCTTAGCAGTCACTTTTCCCAAAAATTCCTTGATATCCAGATTTTAGGAGAAATATAGAATCATAGAATCACAGAATGGTTTGGGTTGGAAGAGACCTTAATGACCATCCTGTTCCACCCCCTGCTGTGGGCAGGGACACCTTCCACTATCCCAGGTTGCTCCAAGCCCCATCCAACCTGGCCTTGGACACTTCCAGGGATCCAGGGGCAGCCACAGCTTCTCTGGGCAACCTGTGCCAGAGCCTCCTCACCCCCACTGTGAAGAATTTCTTCCCAATGTCTAATCTAAAGCTGCTCTCTTTCATTGCTCAGGTTCTTCCATGCTTTCAGTTCTTTTGCCGCTTTTCCTGCTCTCCATTGCTTTCTCCAGCAGCAGGCACCCATCTGACAGCCCCCCCCACTGCAGAGACACTTGGAATCTCAGCCACATATTTCAACATTTTCTGAGTTTAGAGTTCCAGCCACAGGTCTTTAAAGCACAGAGAACTTAGTATTTTTCACAGAGGAAGACAGGGGCAATATAATAGCTTGCATTTCAAAAAGAAAACCAAAGCAAAAACCATTTTTCATTGGAAAAATGTACACAAAAAAACCCAAAAAGAGGTGTTTTTCATTGACTAATCACACATAATCACGTTACATCCCATTAATTTCTGTAGATTCAATGGAAGAATTTTCTATGTATATTTATTTACAGGGATCTTCTCTGTTAACAAGAGTTTCTCTGGTAATGAGAGAAACACAACACAATCTATACCCGAGTGGTACACCAGAATTTAATTTCATAACTGATAACCCACCAATATATTATGCATGCTTTGTCATGCCTTATAAATGCATTACAGTTACATAATTTATTCATTTCCAGAGTTCTTTCATAGAGTGCTTGCTGCTAGGCTGTGATTCTGGCACCTCATTCAGTCAAAATTTCACAATAGACTTTCACCCTTCCGAGCCCATCTCACAGCTTTTCCCTTCCACATCCCCAAACCCAACACCCACAGCACAGGGAATTCACGTTTGAGCAAATGGCAGCTTTTACAGACACCAGATTTGGTCTGAAGTCTGCAAAAACTGAGGGGTTTTTTCCATGTTTCTCCAGTAACTGTTGGATCACACACTAAACACAGATTGTTGGTGTGTATATATATATATATATATGATTTGGGGTCCCAGCAGCCAATGGAGGAATAGCATAGCAAGACCACCCACAAACCTTCGTGTCCCCCCCTAATTTTCATCTCACAGCTTGGCTCTTCTCCCTCAGCATTTCAACTCGTTCATTTTCTCTATTAATGAATTATTATTCCTGAAAAATTACCATTGCATGGAGATACACTTCTTTGATGGCACACCAGTCCTCAACCCTGGTCTGAAACATGTCTGTGAATATTTATAAGTAGCTTCCTATTGTCTTTCCAAATATGTATAAATATGTTGCATTTCATTGGCATTTCATTAAATATAGAACAATAAGATTAAGCTTTCACTGGGTTATCTGAAGCCTTTCAAAGTGGGTGTAAATAACACTTCTTCATGGAACAAATATTTTAGTAGCCTGCTCTCAGCTTTGTTCTGCAGGGAAGGGTGGATTCAGTCTCAAACCAGTAATAAATAGCAGCACTGGGTCTCCCTAACCTACAAAAGATCCCCAGCCAGGTTGGGAGGGGGTCCTCGGTCACCTGCTTTCCCATCAGCTCCCTGAATGTTGGATTTCATGTTCTCATCAGCCTCATTAGCGCTCATTAGCGTCAGCAGGTTGCTCTCTAATGCCCCACTGTCTTTGCAGAGATGTTATATCAACCTCCAATAAACTCACACACGTAAAAGTAGAAATAAAGTTGGCAGCTTGATGCTTGCCTTGGATATTTGTTGCTGTGCAAGAATTCAGGAAATTCCAAGAAAAAAATATGAGACTGTGTCCTAGCACTCTGGAAGGTCGTAGAATACACTATGCACTTTTGGGGCGACAAGTTTCTCATACATGATTTATTTTATCATTTCATGTCCTTTCTCTCTGCCACAGATATCTGCAAAAATCTGTTTTGTCGAGGCTTGCTCTGCCTTTCCTTTGCAAAAATCAAGTTTCCTGATAGATAACGTGCTGAGGGTTGTTAGAATATCAACTATGATCCATGACTTTCAGAGAAAGTGTCAAGCTTTAGTCAGGTTTGAGTTCAGTGGAATGTGGAATAATTACAGCTTAAAAAAGCCTACCATACTTTTTGAGTACAGGGTTATCAAATGAGAGCAGGGTTGAGAGCCAGCTGCCAGCACGACTGGCCTGGGACCTGCTGGCATCTCCTGAAGGACTGCCACAAGAGGCCTCCCAGCCTGACAGCTTCTGCTGGCTTCATTTTTGTATTACCTAAAATCCCAGACTTTGAAAAGATCTCACAAGTTGAACTGTGAGGGGCTAAGAAACATCGTGATTTCTTTTCCTTGTTGTTGCTGCTGAGATCTACCTGACTCAGAACATGGTTATGCAAGTTCTACAGTTCTCCTTAAACTTTGGGTGCTTTATCTGTGTGCCTAGCTAACAAATCAGAGTGTTTCACCTCTGAGCAGCTGCACACACTTTAGAGGTGCTCAGAGAACCTGAGTACCATCACTGTCGATGGGCTCAGGGAAGTGAAGATGCACATTCACTCACCATGAAGGTGCTGCCCATGAGGAATCCTGGCCCTGTGAATGCTAAAAGCCTGGTTGCAGAGAGATTTCTCAGTCCAGATGTCGCTAGTGAGCAGAGACCGAAGAAGAAAGCGACCCTTTATTAATTTACAAATTCGCTTCCATACCTTAGCACGCTGGACACCGACATAAGGTTATTGGTTCTCTGACCAACCACCCCCAGAGGGATTGGCTGAACCCAACAACATTCACTTCAGATGTTTTCTCCTCGGTATCATAACAATGCCATAGTTTACAAAATCTCCCAACTGTTTTCCCGTAGAGTCCGTGAGAAAGCGAGGCTTTCACACAGACACTGTCAGAAAATTGAGAAATCTCTCTGCAGCCAGGCTTTCAGCATCCACACGGCCCTACTTCAGCTATGGATGCCCCTCAGTCCTAGGGTTAAGCAGCAGCTATTTCCAGAGGTGCAAACAAAGGGACATGGAAAAATGACAAAGCTGCAGCACTTGACACTCCCAAGCTGAACTGCATTGAGGACTAGAAATTCCTTGGCAAAATCTAAACTATTTTGCGTGAAATCTGCTCTTTAACAGACCACCTCCATTCAGCTCAAAGGCAGGAATGTGCTTAAGGCCCTTCTGGCAGCACTTCACATAATTTTAATGTTATAATTTCTTTTCATAGGACCTGAGAAACCCATTTTTCAAGACGTACAAATGGAGAAAAAATGTCAGTCCCAAACTGCTGCAATTCAGTGTTAAAGTTCAGCAGGGCAGGAGAGACAGAGGGGAACATACAAGGAAGCATGGCAAGAGTAACTCATCCTCTGAAGTAAATAAAATTGCAAATGGCAAACTGGAATAGCAAGGAGATGATTTACCTGTAGTAATAGAGAACGTGAGAAGCAGATCTGGGACTAAACAAGCCTTGGGAGTTTGTGCTTCTCAGGCCATTAGCCAACACCACCTCTATTAGTCACATTGTTGGGGGGAAGTACACAACGTGTTTATGTCGTTTTTCCTAATTTACCTAACAGCGTGTCTGCTGCTCGGAAATGCCAGTGTAAGTGGTTTTTCACTAGTGAGTCTTCCCATGCTGTCGAATTAGCACCCTTTTTTGCTGGTTTATGCAGATCTTAAACGGAAATTGTTCGTGGATGCTTTGCGTCTAATCTGTCCTTTCATATTTAATGGTGCAGCCCACAGAGTTGTTCAGACACGTAATACACTCTTAAAAATACCTTATCTAGCTGCTGAATATTTTGCAATGGAGAATCAAGAATTCTGAATGGAAAAAAAAAATTAAAATCTTCAATTCTTTCAACTCCGCCAATAAATTAATAAAACATTTAAAAAAAAACCTGGGGAATATTGCAAAGATCAGAGTGTTAAAAAAAAAAAAAAAAAAAGAAGTTTAGTATGCTGATGTCTTTTTAATGTTTACTACAATTAAAAAATATTAAATTAACTCAGCAAGACTGAATTTGAGGCAATTAGGGATAAGAGACACCGCTTGCCAGACTGATTGCACTGTGCTTGTACTTTAAACAGGAGAAATGTCCATTTTCCCAGAGCTATGAGAGGTCTGTTATCAAAGTCTGTGAAGCATTGCACTGCAGGAGCATTAGATTGATACTTCTAAAATTGAGTAAGATTGAATTAAAGCAGAGAGTTTGATAGTCTGGGCTCCCTGTAGGAAACATCCTGTATTTCTCCCAGACAGCAATATTCAACCTGAAATCTTTTGTTTCGGATTTGTATTCTTTAACTTATCAGATTACTGCTCTACAGCTCCCAGAGTGGCTGCTATCTCAGTCTGTTTATGAAATACATAACCCTTCAGATGACCCTTTCTTTCAGTCCAGTTTTCTCATCCTCCCAGAAAGTGTGTTCCCACCCCTGTAATTCATTCTGCTCCCCATGACATCCCAATAAACTAAGAGAAACTGCATGTCTCATTCAATTCTCTGAGATTTTGTTGTATAAGGAATAGGTGAGCACAGGGTTACGGTTTCTCCCATTCTAGTTCATATCCTTTTTTTTTCAAAAAAACCCCAAATTACTTGAAAGATTTTACCCACCTCTGTGCTGTTACTATTGCCAAAATCTCCATCAGTGCAAGAATCTCTCACAGGGAGTTTGAACTTTCCTTTAATCTAATCCATTTAGAAAATTACTCACAATATATTGAATAAAGTGGAGAAAATTGATATCTTTTCATTAAGCTGACAAAGTCTTTTTCACTTCTGACATCTGTGAAATGTGTTCTCTATTTAAATTTTATTTATACCAATCTTCGCTGGTGGAAACGAGATTAAAATGGAATGCTCTATACTTACAGGGAAAACTTTCCCATCCTGCAATGAGTGTCACACTGGTTTTGAAAATGAGCTCTGCTTCTTATTCCTTGCAGTAACACGATACCCATGATCAGGAGGAACCACAATCTAATATCTCCATTCCTTTGTATTCTATTTCTATATAAACAAAATGTGTGCACTTTATCACAGAAAAAAAGAGAGCTGCTGTGGCTTTATAATGGCAACTGCAGAAGCAATCTTGGAACATTTTAATACATAGCGTGTTCCCTCTAAACTGTTGAAAAATGCATGATGATACTTTGCTCTGTTTTCATATTTCAGGGTATTCCATAAACATGAATTAAAGTTATCTATTGCTCTGTGAGGATGGTCTTATTGTTACATTGTTAGATACAATGTCTTTATACTTATTGCCATATTGTTAAAGCAATTTCCTAAATACAAAAGCAGAAAAGGAGAATTTTATCTGAAAAAAAAAAAAATCTTTGCATTTTCTCTACAGACAAGAGTCGAAACCATGACAGAAGCAAGTGCCCATGAGTGTCTGGGCTGTGTGTGCACATTTTCCCTGTGCATCTCCTGTTAATCACCTGTAAAATGGCTTTGAGGAACTGAGTAGCTTCAGTTTAATGCAAGACCTTGAAGACTGAGAAATGTGAAACATCCTAAATTCAGGAGTTTCAACAGGCAGCTTTATTCAAATGGATCGTGTATTTTTACCAAATTTTGTTTGATTCAAGAGGAAGATGATTGAAGGATTAGTGTTTCCATGATGATTTGATCTTTTAGGTGTAGATATATGAAGGTGTTCAGTGCATTTCTATTGCCCCTTGATAGAATACTTTGATACTGAAATTCAAGGGGAAAACTTCCCCAGCCAGCTGCCTTCATGCATCAAAACTTTGTACTCCAGATGATGCACAAGAGCAAATCAAAGCACGGTCACTACCCTTGTGCAACCTCCAAAGGTTCTTGTGAACTTTGAAGGCTGAATCCCACCGAATCCAAGCTAATCTGGCAGTTCCCTGCAGCCACCTAAGGCTTGGGGCATTATCTCTGGGAACAAATGTATTTTAAAATGCAATAGAATTGTGTAAACATGAGAAAATATAAGCTATTCTATTCCTTTCTCCCTGTATTCTGTCTGATCTCCAGATTTCTTATCTGTAGTTTATTTCTCTGGAGCACTCGATTAGCAAATGCCATTTCAACCAAATGCTTTTTTTGTGCGTTAATCCATGCAGACTAAATACATCAAAAGTTAAATATTTTGATCAAAATTATTCTATGGCTTTGCAAACAAAGATTTTAAAAAACTGTGTGAATCAGGCTGGAAAAGAAACCTCGAGAATTTCCTGAAGAAAGTTGTTTTTTTCCCCAGCTCCATTAGTCGTACGTTTAGAGTTTAATATTCTTTTAAAAGAGGCATTTTCTTGAAAGTAGTTAAGATATAAGCAATCACTTATTTAACCTAGAAGGAGATGGGGAAAAAATAGAAGCACTCAAACAAAACACAAGCAAAGCAGAAGCAGTCAAGGCTCTTCTATCCCTATCCTTTTACTTTCCCCATGGCAGAGGGATCTGTCTCAGTGAATTCAGCCTTGCATGAAGAAACTCTTGTGCTTTGTATACTCCCCAGGCAGTGAGAAGAACACAATGAGAAGCACTCCAGAACATTACAGGTGTCTGATTCATCATGTGAGCACTCACAGCCTGTGCTGCTTGGTGGTTAACCGGAATCTGTAATTCTCACCCAGAATGAGCGGTTCAGGTTGATGCCTTAGGTTTTAACTTTTGCATTTTTCAAATCCTGTACTGCCTAGTAAGTAAGTCTGAAATTTCATATGGCTACTGTTCTCTCATGCTGGTTAGACATAACAAACCCTCTCTAGGTTTGCACTTCAAGGACACTTTGTTGTCCCAGGTCCCAGAGTATGTAAACCAAAAGCCTTTGAGAGGAGGGGCAAACTTGGGGTAATTACATCATGAACTGATGTTATAATTGGAGAATTAACCCTGATATGCAAATGGACCAAAGTTATAAAAGTGCGAAGAACCCGTGACCCAGGCTCCATCTTGGGTGGAGCCCCTCAGAGGCTTTTGACTGCCCAGGGTGTACCTTTGAAGGCCCTTCAAATAAATACCTAGTTTTATTCTCCTTATCTTGTCTAGCCTCTGTTTGCAAGTAGCCACTTCAAGGCATCAGGGTCACTGAGAAGCTCAGCTTCCTCGGGATCTGGGAGTTCTTGAACAAAAACCACCCTGAGGGGAAACAACTTGAGCAATTCCCTCTCTCCCACGACTGCTTCAGCTCATCTCAGAGTGACATAACCTAAACATAGAGAAGCTGCATCATTTCCCTGGGGAAGGTTTCTCCCCTCCTCATACAGGTGGACCCCATCTCAAATGCTGCAAACTGTGATTCATTTTAAAGCTTTTTCCTCCTTCTTTGAGCAGAGCTGGAGGTGTAAAACTTTCAAATCAAGTAGAACTCAAAGCATTAGCAGTGCCCAAGAATGACAACTGGTCCTAAAGACTAAAAAGTTCTTAATAGAAGAGAAAGCCTATAAACACAAGATTCAAAGAAAGTAATTTTCTTTGGGTTTTGGACGTCCCTGCCATGGTGTGGGTCTGAGGACTAGACCACAGTGAGCTTTGTAGTGCTTCAGACTTACAAAGAATTTTGCCTACTTACGTATTAGAGACAAAGAGGAGCTTTTCATCTGTAAATATCCCCCATTAGTTTCCTCCATTACAAAAGAGCCTGGTCTTCAGCCGAGGTGAGGGTGCTCACTGATAGACACTTGGATGTAATTGCACTGTGATCACAAATTAACAAACATATATATATATGTATATACTAAAACCTATACCCCACTACATGAATCAGTTGCCATTCAGGTTCAGCACTGACCTTGCATTTGATTATTTTTCAAGGTCAAGATCTGAATACTTGGGCTCTGCTAACAAGTAGCGAGATCCTTTTAATTGCTATGAACAGCATTGCTTCTCCATGCTGCCTCTAAGTCTGTATTCATCTCATATCTCTGTTTTACATTGTAAACTCCTCAGGCCAGGCCATTCAGGTTTGTGGGTTTTAGTACCTTGCACCACAGGATCCTTCTCTGTGGTTATTTAATGCTACAGCACTGCTCCTAGTAAATCATTATGATCATCACTTTTGCTTCCATGTCACAGGATTCTTCTCACGCATCCTGAGGATGCTCTGCTCTGATGATTGCTGTGAAGGCCAGTATTTAGCAGGATATGGTTTTTCAGTTTGCCCACTGCACAATCTATTATTAGAACACAGATTCAGCCCTCGTGCCTTTTCATGCATAGCAAAGAGAGACATCTTTTTTCTCTGCTGTTGGCAGCATTAATGATACCCTTCTGAAAAAGGTGTGTGAATAGCATCATTAAACTGCCTTGCCAGCACAGGTGTAAACTTGCTTTTTTTGTGTCTTGTACATACAGAGAAATTATATATTATATTATAAAAATCAGATATAGGCCATGGGAAGAACCAGAAAAGACAACACTGAGAGCTATATGATCATTGTAGGGCCCCTCAAACTGAACTAGTCTATTCAATTCTATACTCAAGAATTTAATTATAAGCTCTGTAATGTCCTTAAATCAATGCATGCACAACAGGACATTTTCCAGAGCTGAATGGCAGTCAGCTGGTGTGTATATATATTAATATATACGTATATATAACGTAGGCAGTTGCTTCAAAGGTATTTTGTGGGCTTGAAGCAGCCATGAGGGATGATAGGAATGGGTTAAGCATCTCTCTTTGAGTGATCGTGCAGAAAGCTTTGACAGGCTTCCTGAGTGCAACCACAAAATTCTTTCCAGAGAAAGCAAACCACAGAAAGAGCCACTCATGAGCCAACTTGTCGCAGTTGCAAGGTTAGCTAAAGTTTATCAAAATCCCCAGACAAAAAATGTCATTAAGATACAGTTAAGGATATAGTCAGATACCAATTCCCAGGCAAGAAACTTCATTAAGGTACATTCAAGGTTGTAAACATATGTGCCAACAAAATTCAAACAACAGGGTCCAAACACTGCTGTTATTTACAATGTTAAATATTTGGAAATTAAAAGTTACTGCTAGAGATAATATGGTTTCTACAAAATTCATAACCGTGTTTCAACAAACAACTTCTGCTGCTGCTCACTGTTACCTTACCCTCTACTTCTAGTTGTGATGCTCCCTGCGACGGGATACTGGGAAAGCTAAAAGTCTTTATGGGTCCAAATAATTCTGGACAGATTTGTGGTAAAAAATATCCAGCTGCAGGTCCTGAAAGCAAAGCAGACACAGTTTTATCTGGAGTACACTGAGCCACAAGTCTTGAAGACCTGGAGAATATTGTGAGGCAAATCGCTTCGGACTTGCCTTGCTCTTGTACGTGTCCACGAAGATCAGATTGGCATTCAGGGAGAGGGTCTGTGAGGCTGGATGGTCCTTTGGTCTGCAGCAGAATTGCTGCCATCACAGCATTCCCTGCAGCCACAACACGGGAGCAGACAAGATCTCCTGTACAAGGAGGCTCTGGCAAGCAGTGCACAGTCTTTGGCAATATAGGATGCCAAACAAGTAATTAAATATGAAATCCTTATAACTAAACTCCAGTTGAAGGGACTCTGCCTTTTAACTGCAGTGTGAGACCCTTGAGATATTATTTAATTAGATTTGTTCGTTGTAACATAGTTGTGAACATTGTCTTTTCTCTTTTAGCTTCTATAGTGATTGGGAAATGGTGGTGTGAGATGGAGCCCTGCCTAGAAGGAGAGGAATGTAAGACGTTGCCTGATAATTCTGGATGGATGTGTGCGACTGGCAATAAAATCAAGACCACCAGAGTAAGTCTCCTTTCTGTCAACACCCAGGAGGTCTTAATAGGAAAGGGAGTCACTAATGACTGCTCACCCGTGTCTTTTCCATCATCATGTCTGCTGTAAAAGTCTTAAAGACCACTGTCATGATCACCCAGTGCTTCTGGCCATAGTTGGGTGAAAATTCAGATGGATCAGGCTGGTCAGCTGGGTCCAGGCTTGGTAACCAGCAGGTTGGAGCTGCTGAATTGCCAGGTCACTTTCTTACAGACATTGTCACCTCAAAAAAACTCTGATGCAGATCACTGAGTCCCTTTCTGGTGGCTAAAGGGAAGATTCTTAGCTCAAAGGGATCTGCTGGATCCTATACCCATTCCTTGGCTGTTCCAGGCCACATCTGGATTAGCAGCTGCACAAGTGCTTCGTAGCAGAGCCCTCAGCTCTCTGTTTGCACTTTGGGTCTCACCTCAGAGCTGCTCCAACCCCATGAACCCATTAGTGACAAGCTCTAGAGATGCTGCAGGTTCAGGTAACACCGGCCAACAGGTGACGACAGCTTTCACCACACCTTGCCAGGAAAAGGCAGAGACAGGGCTGCAAAGAGAGAGTGTGAATGAGCTGCCTAAACTCCCACTGTGAGATTACCTTGGGAATAAAAGTGTTTTTCAGAAATAGACTCTAGCTTTTCTTTTGCATTGTGCAACTGTTTCACAACCATTGTCTTAAAATTGTCACCTATACCTGTATTCAACAATTTTAATTAACTAGTTTTCATACCATGATTGATTTTTTTTTCCAAGAAAATGACATAGTTGTCAACTCAAAATTTTTTTTTAAATGTATAAATTTTCATTTTCTGTGAATTGGAAAATAGCTTTTGAAACCTGCTAAATGAAAGAGTGAATTTTCAAGAATTTTTTCCTTTTTTGATAAGAAATTGTACATATTCGTGCCCAGCTGCTAATTCACAGGAATGTACAGCTTACTGTTGTGATTTCCTGACTTATTCCTTTCTCTCCAATCCTAACTCCAGCCATTTTTCATGTCTTCTAGGCCTTCTGTTGAAGGAGGAGGTTTTACCCTAACTGATCCCCATGCCACTGAAATTCTCTTCTTTCCCTTCATACGACCTACTCCAGGATGAATGATTTGTATTGCAACCCTCATTTCTGGAGCAGAGCCTTCTGCCACACCAACACTAAATTATCAGGAGACCTACTGACTTAGGAGGTTTTCTTTGTAGGAAGCAGTAAGTGGCCCCCCAAAACAAGATCCATATGATCTCTTTGTCACCTCCCAGAGAAAAGGAGGAAGGATGGAGGTAACTGGGATTCCTTGACCCAGTTTCTTCCTGCAGTGTTGCTCCTGCAAATCACTCTGCGCCCACAGCTGATCTGCTCCCACTGGAGCACCACTGGAAGGTTGTTTCCTTCCAGTGATGTATATGCCTTGCAGTGCAATTAAAAAATCCCAAACCACAAACTCACTACATGTCCTTCCCAGTGAGGCAACCAGGGAGTTAAAATGGACGAAAGTGATGTAGAAGAACTAAGAAGCAACATGAAGTATCTTATAAAGTAATTCAGCCCTTCTGCAGCCTGTCTACAAGTTATATAACTGAGGAATTGCATTTTCTTTCTTCAGTGAAGCTGTCCTTCTCTTAAGTCCCCCAATCCTCATCATATAAACTAGTTTTAGGCGATAGAAGTGATTGCTAGAAATTTAGCAGCTTCATTAATATGCAGATGTATGGTCCAATCTATTCAGTATGCATTATTGTATTTCATTTAAATTAAATACTTGCAGAGTGAGTGCTCATAACTGAAAAAATATTTCTTCATTTACCCATAGGAGTTATTTTAATTAGCTTGTGAGGGGAGTACCTTATGGTGCTGCTTCCAGTAGAATTTTGCTTTGTTGCTTTAAAATATCATTACAGAGCCCAATTGACAAAGGCAACATGACATGATGCACTCAGCAACTGTCTCTTGCATTTTCTAAGGAAAAATTCTACTTCTTAGTCCCTGAAACTTTGCTCGAATCCGTACCACTGCGTCAAGTCTAGCAACATAAATATAAAATAATGGCAGCAATCAGATCCTGAAACAGTTGTTTTTTTTTTCCCTTGCTTTGCCATTTCAGACAGCAGCAGAGAACAAGATTACAATGTAATCTGCCCTGACCACAATCCAGGTTCCAAGATTGGGCCATGTGTGTCTAATTTGAGTAGTTAAAGAAGTTAAGAAAGCAGAAGAAACAAGACAAATCAGTCAACAGCCCAGTTCCCTCTGTGGTGATTAGGCAGAAAGCTACAGCAAGTCTCCATAGGCTGTAAACTGTAAACTGTTTTAATGAAGGCTTTTCCTTACACTAAGTACATTTACGTTGGGCAGCTGCTGCCCTGACGAGGAAAACATTCACATTTATGACTCTCAGGATTAGGATACCCATTAGTACATCCTTCCAGGCCCACACTAAATAACATATAAGCATGTGTGTATGTATATACATACATATATTTATGCATACATGGATATACACAATATATATAATTTGCTAGGGTAGTGCCTAACTTCATGGTTACGTCTCAAATGTCATTAAAAGTGATTAGTGTCAGAAGGAGGTAGACAACAGACTCAGTGAAGTCTTTACCAGCATATTCTTCACTCCTTCCTTTTCATGCATTTATTTCTGTGTTTAGCCATTTAGCATAACTAACTAATTAAGTTTTTTAAGCCAAAGTTATAAAGCTCGCAGCTTCCTTAAATCGATTTGTTTTCTATTGATGGTCAGGTAGGTGACAAACACTGCAAAGAAATCATTTTTTCATTCAATTTTTGGAGCAGTTTCAACTTTTTTTTAATCCCTAGTCTCTCTTTTTCATTTTTTTTTTTTAATTTGTTTAAGAATATAACTTTCAATGCTTTCCCCAAAAATGTGGGGCCCTTGGAGCTGTACTAGGACCTGCTGGAGATCACATCACCACTTTCAGCACAGCAGCTGGCACCAGTGGAAACAGAAGAGCAGCATCTCGGGCCAGATGCTGCTGATATTCTGGAAGATGGAAATTAATGTGCTAATCAGTTGGGAATGGACAGAGCAGCTCAGCTCAAAGCACCTCTCCAGCTTCACAGCCTGTGCCTTGTGTTACAGCCTGGTTTGATCAGGTTTAACCAGTTTGAATCAATTGGAACCAGTTTTGACCCTTCTGAACTGGTTCTGACCAGTTTGAGCCAGTTTGAACTGGTTTTGATAGGTTTTATTTGGTTTGAACTGGTTTAAACTGATTTTTACCATTTTCATCCTGTTTTGACCAGTTTAATCTCGTTTGAACTGGTTTAATCTGGTTTAAACCATTTGTTTCAGGTTTCAGTTTTAACTGGTGGGATTCAGTTTCATTCAATTTGAACAGGCTGGATGTCTTGCAAATCTCTCCTGCTTTAATACTTACTGCTGCATTTAATCACCTCGTGCTTAGAAAATAACCTGTAGCTCTGATTTAATGCCCAAGCCTGATCATATTCAAGTCAATGTGAGTTTCATTGCTGACCCAGGTGCCTGGCAAAGGGCTGAACCCCTCGTGGCATTTATCTGGGTGTACCAGTGAGGAAAGAAAGAAAAGCATAACAAAAGCTTGAGAGCGCTATTTTTTAATCTCCTTGAGGGCACTATTTTTGCTGTCGGTCAGTTGTTCTTATTTCAGCATCCTAAAAAAACATCTGGGCATTGGTGTTTCTTCTTGCAGCATTAGTGCAGCACTCGGATCGATTTTGGTGGTGGTCACAAAGAGGGATGGGTTTTGGTCTGTTGCAGGGTGTGTTATCTCACCCGAGGTGAGTAGATGGAGTAGCTGCTGTGGCCAGTCACTCCTACCCTGCCCTCTGTGTGAGTGGGTTGGTGTGGTTCCAAACAAACCTGGAAGGTGGATGCAGCTGCCTGCCTTGTCTTGTCCAGCAGAAATCACTGGAATCGCTCTGGGAAGGGGAGGGTGGAAGGCTGGAGTGAGCACAGCCCCAGGCCCAAAGCTGTCCTGGCATGTCCTTCTTACCTGAAGGGCTCCTACAAGGAAGATGGGGAGAGATTCTTTACGAGGGCATTAGGTGACAGCACAGAGGGGAATGGCTTCAGACTGACAGACAGTGGATTTAGATTGGATATTAGGAATAAATTCTTCCCTGTGAGGGTGGTGAGGCCCTGGCACAGGCTGCCCAGAGAAGCTGTGGCTGCCCCGTCCCTGGAAGTGTTCAGGGCCAGGTTGGATGGGGCTCTGAGCAGCCTGGTGTAGTGGAAGGTGTCCCTGCCAAACCAAGACATTCTATGATTCTGTGATCTCCAGTACCACCAGCCCAGGTGGTTAATGCACATCCAGCATCTCCCAAGGCAGAGGCAGGAGCTTGCTCAGGATCTGCTCTTGCATATTTTTACACTCCTGCAGTGCTGAAAGACACACACCCCTCCAGTATTGCATTTAAACTCAGCTGTATCAATCAGCTATATGCCACAGAGCCTGGGTCTTTCTTTTCTGAAAGAATATATTAAAAAAATAACATATTATGCATAACTGACTCTTTCCCATTTTCTCACTGCAGATCCACCCAAGGACTTAACAGAGCGCCCACGTCTGCACGGAGACAGTGAAAGCCCTGCTGATTTATGAGGACAAAGTATTGAAAGTTTAAAACCATCTCAGCATTTACAAGCCAAATGGATTTCTTATTTGCACTTTGACTGTTTACCAGAAAACAACAGTGGCTTTACTGTGTGAAAGAAAGGATTCGGTGGAAATAATGGCCCTGATTCTTGACAGCTGAAAATAAAAAATGAAGAAAGTGGTTCCTTTGGTAAAGTTTCCGAGATTGCAAAGTACAAACAACAGTATAAGTTTGGATCTACAATTTACTTTATACCAGTTAAAGTATATATATATATATACAGAAATATATATATATTAATATATGATATTTTGAAATAAAAGCCTCACTCTTCAAGAAATTGAATAGTACCACACTTTGCTGCAGCTGCTGTAACATTTTTTTTTTCCTTTTTTTGCAATGGTCTGGAAGTTCCCTACCTGTTTGAGAGAGCAATGTGGCAGTGAAGAGGCAAAGCAATCCTGCTGTGGTACAAGGACGCCTAAGAGCTACACGAATCCTACTGATGCAGCATCCAGAGCTTCCTGTTCCCTTCGGCAGAATTTTGAGGGCATTTGTTGTTCCACTTTGTGTTCTGGAGGCTTTTCCCCTTGTGCAATACTAGCATGCTGGCTTTGCTTCATTAACCATACTTGATTGATATATAACAATGATAATTCTATCCTCCTCCAAGAAAATATTTTTAGAGCTGTTAGATATTCCATGAAGAAGAGATGGACAACTACTGAGTGAAGTACAGTATGTATTAAAAGTTTATTTGGCAGAGTTTGGTAGACTGTGAGCTCCCTTCTTATTAAAGATGTACTGTACGTACAATGTCTTCAGACTTTGTATAGCTCGTAGAGACTCCAGTAAAAACCCAGTAACCACCTCCAAAGCTTTGTGTTGTTGGCTCGCTAATTCTTTGAAACAACAACAAAGCTATTTCTTTCCAGACCAACACGTGAGGGGAATTTTTCACATGGTTTGGTTTTTCAGGAGCCCATTTGCAATTGTTGAACAGGCACCTCAGCTTAAGCATGCCTCTGTGGACACCTGGCTGTGTTCTCTTATCCCACAGCACACATGGGACAACTACCTAAATTTAAGTTTCCCTCATTGCAGGCCAGGCTAACTCTCGTTGCAAGCATTTGCCACCAGCTAAAAGCATACAAATAGGCAATTCCACGGCACAGCAAATGCACAACAGTTTGTGGCAAGCACAAACTTGTGGCTGATCCCTGCTTTTGCTTCAGAATAGTTTCCTTCAGTTTATTTTCAATCTGTTTCTTGCTATGGTGAATTCAGCTGAGCTGAGATGCTCCTCAGCAAGGATGTGTCCACAGAGACCTTGACCCGGTCACTGCGAGCAGTCTGAACTCCCATTTCTGGCTGAGCTGTAGCTGTTCACCAGGCAGCCTGGGCCTGGCATTGCTGAAGAAAGATCAGATCTGAGGGCTGAAATGTGCAAGCCTAGTTCACATTCCCAGGCACTTTTGTGAGCGGTCCAATTAATTTCAGGGTGTTTATTGGTGTGGAAAAGTGTCTTGCTGTCACGCATAAGTCTGCGCAATCTACCCTTCAGTCCGCCTAATGCTACTAAATCAAAGAGGAATAGGGAATTGTAAAACTAGTTCTGTCCAGTCCAGCTTCATTCCTTTAATATTTCCAATTTCCTTTCAGCCTGCTCACCTGTCTCTCACAGGATGCCTTTGGCCATGCTGATCACTTTTAATCCAATGCAGGGGAAGTGCTGCACTTCCCAGCCTGGATTTGGTTGAAATTCTCCCACTAACTTTCTTTCTCCTTCAGGGTAACCACTTCAATCCTGATGCTTCAAGAGGCAGAAATTGTCACTGTAATTACACTGTAGATTAAAGCAGCTACATGACGTGTCACGCCATATTCCATGCTGGCTTTCCATGCCGGTCTTTGCCCAGTGCTCACTGTGGAAATGGATGAGCTGTTTCCAAGTACTTCTACTGTCCCCCTTCAAAAATATGGGTGAAGAGTATCCAGGGAAGAAACAGACTACCCAGAAAGTGGTAGAATCATCATCCCTGGAAGTGTTCAAGAAGAGGCCCCCGTGTGGCACTTGGGGACATGGTTTAGTGGTGAAGATGGCAGTGCGAGGTTAACAGTTGGACTTGACGATTTTAGAGGTCATTTCCAGCATTAAGAATTGTATGGCTCTGTGCACAGAAAGGAGCGTGAGCTTCACCATCAGTTGTAGATCCTTGCACATGGAGACCACCCTCCCTGGTGGCCCAGCTGGACAGGCCAGGTATTTTCTGGGGACAGCCACCTGCCCAAACCACAGAAGATACCTGGACCCTACTCTATATTTTAGATGTAGTCTGCCCTGGCCATGTGTCCCCAGTACCACCACCTCAGTTCAGAGAGGAGCACTGCCTGCCTGGTTACTTCCAAATGGATTATCAGATCAGCTCCAGGCTCACGTGCCATTGGTAAGGAGAAACTCCTCCAAAACAAACCCTTAGCATTTCTGAATTTTGCTCAAACAGCACCTTATAAACCCCAAGACCCCCTCAAGCATCCCTTGGTGTACTAGGAGATAGACCAGCAGGTAAATCCATTCAAAGCCAGGATGTGTTATCAGCCCTTTATCAGCTGGAACTGAGGCACACAAAGCTAAATGGCCACCCATAATCACACTGGGGAGCAGTGGAAAACCCAGCAGAAATTGAACTTTGGTTTCCTTATTCCCAGTCTACTGCTACTCTGTAAGAGGAGCCCCACAAACTAATGTGTGACCTTGCACCATTTGCCAAAGCCCAAGGTATCACCACTGGGAGGTTTTTACCCCACAGCAGAGCATCTGGCATGGCTCATTCTGTGAGCAGATAACGCTGCTTATGCTGTGCCTATGAAATATGCCTCGTGAGACTGGGAAATATTAGACTTGCTAAAATATCAGAAGGAAATGTTGTCATTACCACAGGAAAGTTTCTTAGAGATGTTTATGAATTTTTCTTTGCCAGTAGGCAGCCTCAAATACCACCCCACCAAATTCAGTAAACATCTGCGTCTCTTTGAAGTTGCTGCAAAAATCTGCTCGTGAAGTGCGGGACCGAGAAATTGCTGCTTTAATTAAAATGTTTTCGAGGGGAATTAAGGCCTTTGCAAAAATAATGACTAATAGAACGTGAAGTCCAATTAAGAGTTGGATGCAACTAACCTTCATTGTTTCAGGGAACCAAATTGAAAACAATAATAAAAAGAAATTCAACAAGCCTAGAGTCACAAATATTCTGCATTTCAGGGATAGTTGCTGTAGCACAGTGTGTAGCAGGAAGATGTCAGAGCTACTTATCCTGGACGATGGAAAGCAGATGTGTTTCAGTGGTGGAGTGAATGGTCCCCACATCCTCACGGGAAAGTGACAGTCATGCCATGCTCTACATAATGTTAAAAGGTATTTATGTCAACAGGGGAGAAAATTAAAGTTCCTGCTTTTTGGCAGAAGTCTAGACAGAGACATTTCAGGAAATGAAAAAAAAAAAAGAAAAAGAATATCTGTAAATGCATCAAAGATAAATTTAGATTTATGTCAGTGTTTCTTCAGATGTGTGAAATCAAGTTATGTAAATCTAAAATGTACAAGTTGGAAAAAAAGTACTAAAAAAAAAAAAGAAAAAAAAATAGTAGCTACCATCTGCCTATTAATTCAGAAAATCTAGATTATGTGCTTCTGTCCAAAAATCTCTGGTAATAAAAGCTCAGTGTGGTATGACTTAATATTGTTTTGAATATGCTATATGCTATATAAAAAAGAACAAACCTTGTAGAAGTCCACCCCTATGGCCAACATCAGGAACAGCATGATATGTACTCAGACTTGGCACTACACAGAGAAAGGACCATGAAAAATTGCTGAAGGTGAACCAGTTTATGATGAGTGATGCTCTTATCAGATCTATTGATTGACTATTAGCAGAGTTTGCAGGTACTGTCAGTGGTGTACTGCTTGTATGTTTTCCTATTATAAAATGATTAGTTACATTGCTAACTCTCCTCATTTGCCACTTACCTGTTTCACTGTATGGTCCAAATGTAATTACAGATCACAGAGAAGTTGTGGAGGAGATAAGCATACTTTGGCTTGGAAAGCACATCTATTTCATCTGAAGGTGGCAGGCTTTGTTTCTTCTTCAAGGGCAGGATGAATATTGTGGCCTAAAATGAGCTTCTATTTTATCAATACCTCAGTCACATCCCAGTAAGCAGGGTTTAGAGCTTGCCTGACAAAGAAATGGGTCATGCTTCTTTGCTTGGTATTCTATTTTTTTGTCAGAGAAAAATAGAAACACATTCCACAAATAATCTTTCAGGTAGACAGAAGGAGATGTGTGTACAGGGCAGTTGGTTTCAGGCTGTCAACACTTTTTCTAGTTCACCGGTTTGAATTCAGATCATAGGCCTGACACATATTTATGGTTTCTTCTCTCAGAGGCTCACACAGTCAAAGCACTTAACTTCACAAATATTTGTACTTTATAAAACCATGCTGCTCTGAGGAAAGAAACTGAATCCTCTGCTTTCCAGGCAGGAAACTGAAACTCATAAGACCTGAGACCTGCCCAAGGTGCTGCTAAAAGTCTGAAGCAGACCCGTCAGTAGAACTGACGGCTCCAGGATTTTAGGTCATCGCTGAGGATGGTTCATCTGCGATTCACATCAGCGAAATTTCACTGAGAGCAGACCCCAGCTTTGAGCTTGAGTCACAGAGAGCAGAATTAGGGGGGCTGCAGTCAAGTGTGGACAACCATCTGCAAACACCAGCTGACTAGAGCTTGTGCATCTCCCTTCAGCTGGGATTTTCAAACCACTGATGCTTGGAAGATCACAACCAGGTCTACTCCAACCCCTTTTGCTCCCACAGGGACACAGTCCTGCCTTAGTTTCGTTTCATGGCTCCATAGTAGAAGCTGCTCTGAGCCTTTCAGATGACAGCAGAGATAGAAAATGGCTGTGCTTAACCCTGACAGGCTGAAAAAAAGGACCAATGGTTCTTCTTTTGGAGGTCGCGATTTTTTAGAGACATCCATCTGAGAGAATGATTTTCATGTAAAAGTTGTCTTCGAGCAGAGAAAGCACACACTGCCTCCCAACAGAAAAACGGTGAATTAGCCAACAAAGAGCACAAATAACTTGGTCTCACCTGAAAGTGGGAGCACCTCTGCCACAGGAGAGGATACTATGCAGGCCAACTAAGCCATGGTGAAAAACATTTATTTTTGACAAATATTCGTCTGTGGGCACATTTGGCAGATCTTTGCTGAACCTTTTACTGTTGTTTGACGTGTACCTCTAATTCCTGCTTGCAGCTCAGAAATGTGCAGAGGTCTTTCCCACATAACAGACCTGGATATGGTATCTTTTCATCCAACACTCATGGCTGGATCATTTTTGTTTTCCCACCATGAAGCAATATGATCAAATTTGTATGACCAGAAACAAAATACATGTTTGAGCATCAGGTTACTGACCTGTTTCCCATTATTTCTCATCTGTTTTATTTCTCAGATTACTGTCCTTGATTCAGTTAGAAATGAGGGCTAGAGGCCCACCTAAATATGAAGCAAACTACCCATAACCTAAAATATTGCTCAGGGGAATGTATAATTTCTTCTTCCCACCAGCCATTCCTCTTCATTTCCTGTTTCATTTCACTTTCATTTCATCTCATCCCCTCTCTTTCACACCACTCAATTACATTCATCTGTCTCTATCAGCCTTTTTTCACCACTACTTGCCCCACAGACTAAAGAAAAGACCCCTTTCAGGGAGCTGTTCCCCACAACAACAGTAATTTATGTGATCTTCTCTCTTTTCCTTTTTCCTGTGTACTTTGGAGGGCGAGATGCCGATCTGTGCCAGCAGCTCCCTGTATTTCACTGCCCCCACCAGCAGTCCCCAGCTCAGGGCCACGGGGTCCCTCTCAGGTGTGCCCTGGGTACAAAGCAGGTGCTGCTGGTATTTGATTTGCTGCAGAGGAGTTAATTGTCAGCTCCTCACCTTCCCTGAACCTGTTCTGTTTGTTGCTTTTCCGAAGGTCTCCTCTGCCTTGACCAGATTCAAGAACTCGGCGCACCGGCTGCCGGGGGCTTGCCATCAGTTTAAGCCTCTGCAAGAGGAAAATTTAGCACTATTGATTTGATCTGACTTTTTTTGGACTTGAAATAAAAAGTGAAGAACAGGCCAAGCTGCTGTGAAACGCGTAGTGTGGGATCCACGCACAGACATAGAATCATTTAGATTGGAAAAGACCGCTAAGGTTATCAAGTCCAATCATTAACCAAGCACTGTCAAGTCCAGCACTGAACGGTGTCTCTGAGCACCACATCTACATGTTTTTTGAACACTTCCAGGGATAGTGACTCCACCACTTCCCTGGGAAGCCGGTTCCAATGCTTTTTCTGAGCTTTTTTTTGCCTGTTGCTCTTTCAATTACATTTTCTCTCTGAAAGTCTCTGCTATCTAGACTAGTAGGGCCTTGATGATGTCCCATGTAAAGTGGTCCAGAGTTTTTACAGATCTGACCCCAAGTCCCTAAAGCCCTCCTGGTGTCTCACAGAACTGATATAAAGAAGAGAAAGAGTTAGGGAAGGTTACAGGCTAAAGACAATGGTCTCTGTGTCCTTCCCTGCTTACAGAGAATACTCCCTGAAAGTATCACTGAAATGAAACAGCCATTAAAGCATTCTGCAACTCGAAGAGCCTCAGTACTGTATTAATGCTGAAGATCAGCTAAAAAAATCTTAAAATAAAAAATGCACTTGGCTCTTGAATTCAAGCCCTTAGGCAAATCTTCCACCAGCTTTACTTCTCAAATAGGAACTGATAGGTCACATTGAGACCCATTTAAATCTTAGTAATGAACGTAAGCAGGGAAGGAGACCTGTCACAAAGACGTCACTGCCTTGCAGTGCTACCTTCAGGCACTCTACAGTTTTTCTTTAATTCTGCCAAAGGCAAGTTTATCATTTAGCACTGGATCCACAGTAAGCAGATTTGTATTCCACCAACTTTCCGTGCTCTTAGTCTAGTCCGGATTTGACTGATGACTATGTGTGGCAACAGCACTTATGTCTTCACAACACAGCACGACAGCCCAAATAAAGCTTTCCTGCTGATGAAGGCACTTCCATCTCACTATAATCACCTGCTCTTTGAGCAGAGTTTGGTGGCATATATATCCAAAGCTGCTCAAGAGGAACAAGCAGACAACGAAGTTTTTCCTCAGCAGTTTAGCTATTTTCCCGCTATTCTATTTGGCCACCAGACTCTCAAAGACACATCAGCTAAGTAGCAACAGCCAGTGCAACAAAGAAGTGTGGATGTGCACCTGCAAGAGGCAGCTTCCATGTTTGCTTCACTCATTTGGCTTCATTTTCTTCTGACCTTGACTCCCAAAAACTTATGGTCTCAAAAGAGAACAGTGACTGGATGGAAAAGAATTGTGGAAAATCACCATAGCCATTGTCGGTATGTCCTAGCACTGCTTTCTCCTCATCTGGAATAGGAGAGAGAGAAGACTCATGAAGGCAAGGACAGGAAATTCTGGCACCCAAAGCCATAAGACTCTTACAAGCCTGAAGTGATATTTTCTGCTCATCTGTGCTGAGATGTGATTATTATAAGAACATCACATTCTCAGTTAGCTTTTCTACTCTCTCAGCACCTGATTTCTAAATGTTATTATAGCCTATCTCCCTTTCAGCTCATCTCCACTCCTTTGTCCAAGGCAGAAAAAATTATATTCTGCTTACACAAAAGCTTATTCTTTTACTTGGCACACAAAACAAGACAGGGGATAAGAGCCTGTTGATTTTATCATCTCATCATTTGCTTCACTGTTGGATTATAAATAGTATTCCAATCTACTCCCATAACTGAAACACCTTTTTTATATCAATTTTTCTTTTTACTACCATCATACCACTTTGTTTTGTTTACAGCTCTAGCTCATGTAACCTGTGTCTATTTCTCCGATTTGAGCAGAATTGAATGCAGTTTTCAAAATAATGGCCCCAATCCTACAGTTTTCCCCTACAGATGTTATATCCATCTAATCTGCAACTTCCACCTTACAATGTTCTTTCCAACAGTGTCTTGTTACAGTCAACACCAGCCCTGGGCAGCAAAAACTGAAACAGCCAACTCTGAAGTGATAGTCCAGGTATTCATATGTTAGACAAATTAAAGTGCATGTTAGATTGATTCATATTTTTGCTAGTCTTTATCCTTTAGGCACTGACCTCAAGGAGAGCATGGCAAAAATTTCACCAGTGAGGTGAAATTCTCCAGCAAGGCTAGGAGAACAATTGGGGCAGGAGCAAAACAGGAGAGAGTTTCCCACACAAATTGTACGTGCTGCCTAGGAAGAGTCCCAGGCTGAAGTTTCTGAATTAACCCCAGAGGACTGGATAGTAAGGGTCAATACCTGCTTTCTGCAGGTACCTCAGTTTCCTTCATAACTGGATTTGACCCACAGTATTTGCTGGTTCATAATGTTGTTTTGCAGTACCACTGCTGAGTTCAAAAGGTTTTTTTTTTCCCCCAATACTAATTTTGCTTTGACTTTTGGAACTGCTTGTTGCACGTGATCTACGAGATCCTGGAGTTAATGATGCCCCTCAAAAGCTCTCAGAAGTGTCACAATGGCTTTTCCCAACAATATCATCTTGACTGTGCATCTAGAAGCAAACTACAAAAAAATACTTACAATGGGACCACAATACATCCCTCTTTCCACCATCAAAAAATTCTGCAAAAGGAAAATTAAGAGTGACAGGATTTCTTACAGTCAGTGCTGCTGAAGATCTGGTGGCAAAATTTGGAAGAGCAGCCCAAAGCTGCTAAAATGGTTTAGCCCAAAACTAAAACTGGTTTAACACATAGCTGTCGTTGATTTCTAGTGCTCATGATCTTCCCTTAACATCTTCTTCAAGACTACAGTAACTCCACCTTTCAGCACCTCCTGTAGCTCTGCCATTTGAAGGCTTGTCACCTGCAAGGGAGCCCCAAAAACCAGCCTCACAGAAATGAGTGTAGTCCTGGTCAGTGAGTTGCTGTTTCCCTTTCACCTACTGCCCTTCACACCCAACAGAATTTTACCAGAATAGCCATGAGAGAGTTGTTGTTCCCAAATTGCTGTCAGACATGAAAGTCATCTTGTGCCTGAATAATTGAGGCACTCATCCTGACCAACAGCAAAGCATTTCTGAAGTCCTCCTTAACTTCCAGCAGCTCTGTTTAAACTGATCTAATTAGTCCCTTGCAATCAAAGGTAGTGGTTTGGGCAGAAGACTTGAAAAATGGGAGTTCACAACTGGGAAAGTTCTTGATCAGGATTATTATAATTTTTTCAAATCAAACCCAAAGTTTGCATAATGAGGATTTCTGGGAAGATAGGGTCTATTACACAGGAAAACCAGCTGTTCACCATTAATTGACTCCATCCTTCTCAGACTCTTTTTCACAGACACCTGGAATCAGGATTTCTGAGCACATACGAGCCTAGCATTAAGTTAAATGAAAATTGAGGAACTGACCTGAAAGCAAAGATTACCAACCTTAACTTTCAATTTATCAGGACCTTGCCGTGATTTAAACACAGTCTGCTCTGCTGAAATACAGAGAGTTTCTACTTGCAGCTCTTGATTTTCTTCGCTGCTCTACAATGCAGAGGTTAAATGGCACCTGTGGAAAATACCCTGCACACCTCTGAGGTAACTTTCCCCAGCAGTCAGCACTGAAACGCCCTCAGACACAGGGGAACCCATCAAACATGACCTGTGGAGAACCACAGAATCATCAGGGTTGGAAAAGACCTCTAAAATCATCAAGTCCAACCATTAACCTAACACTGCCAGATCCACCACTAAACCACGTCCCTAAGTGTCACATCCACACGTGTTTTGAGCACTTCCAGGGCTGGTGATTCCACCACTTCCCTGGCAGGCTGTTCCAAGGTTTGACCAGGGTGAATGATACCAGCTATTCAGTTTCAAGTTTATGCAGCAGAGAGGCAAACCAGGAGCAAATTGGTATTAAAACCCTGTCTGAACAGCAGAGGATCCACATCTCACTCAAGACTTACAAATAAAGTGAGTCTATACAATGGCTGTGCTGATCATTTCCTTAGGTTTTAGAGAAATGAACAACTTTAACTTTGCAGACTTCATGGTTGCTTGATCTCACTACAGTAAACAGCTCCATATTTTTCCTTTTCATGTTTTATCCTGAAGCAACAGAGCATTACATTAATTGACTTGTCTTATTAATTCAATAAGCTGCTTCCAAGATGAAATGCTTAGCTATGCTTGCTTGTTTTTGGCACTTTTTGGTTGTTGGAAGAAAAGCTTTAAGGCTAGAATTGCTCTGATGTTTTCCACAGTTCACTGAATAATTTTATGCACTACTGAAGATTTGCCACATTTGGAATTACTTGCAAACTGCTACTTTTTCATCATATTATAATTTAATTCACACTTTTAGTATGATAAGAAAACATTTAACAGTTTGCATATTTGAGAAGAATATTTGTTCTGCCATAAAGTTATGGTTAAGAATTCATTATGGGTCACTCATTTCTAGGATTTGTAATTTGGACTTAAGATACATTTAGAAGATTAAAGATGACATAGAAGCCACCCCATTCAAATGAATTATATGCAAGAAATCCAGGGAGAAAAAATTGACCTTGCTGTAAATATAGGGCAAAAATAATTTATTGCAAGCTTGAGTGAGATTGAGAAATTTTTACTATTTCACCAAGACATTGAAGGGGAGGTGAAACTATTTTAAGCTTTAAAAAACAAAACCCTGACATTCCTTAAGGGGAAAATATTCACGTAACTATGTGGATTCTTAGATTTCAGCTTCTTTAGGAAACATGAACTCTTGGTTTGCCTTTCAGCTGGTGAAAATGCTGATATTGTTATTATTTTTTTGTCTGTGCTGGGTGAAAATGAAATTTCTTTTTTCACTGAGTTTTTTCTTTTTCAAGAAGTCTGGCCAGGGGCTGGCAATGCGCTTACCTTTCCATCCATCATCCAAGGTCGTGCCTCCTCAGGGATGGCACACACCTGGGAGTGACACAAGGGTCATTCCACGTGTTAGAATCCCCCTCAGCAGCCATGGTTGGTGTCCTGTAACCTCTCTGTGTCCCTTGGAGGGTCCTGTCACACCATGGGCTGTTGTCCTAGACATAAATATCTCTCTCCAGTTTATTTCTTGGACTTGGAGTGGAACCTCACAGTGAAGCCTCTAAGGTGAGGTCTCTGCAGGGTAACTGTGAATATTCTCCCTCTGCTTTCTCACTGCCAGAGCCTGTGGGACCTCCACTGTCACTGCTGAGGAAAGGGGCTGAGAGAGCCCCTTAGAGAGCTCCTGGAGAAAGTTCTGCATTCAGCTGCTTCAGGGATGAGGCCTGGCCTTGGCAGGGCTGCTGCAGGGAGCAAGGGCTGGACACAAATAGAGTGAAAATAAGAATGCTGCAAAAGGGAGTCAGTCTCTGGAAAAAACAGTTCAGCTGTTTCTGCTCCTGGGGGTAAGAAGGCATGGCTGAAAAAAATGTCCTTTACACTCCTTCTCACCCCAGAGCCAGGTACAATCCCTGCTGCTGCAAACCCAATCTGGTAATCACAAGGTTTTGAGTTAAAGACTTTGCTTGCAGTGAGGTCGTGTTTTTAAATGAAGGTTATTGATCAAGTTTCTGGCCTTAAGGAAAGAAATCAAAACATAATTTATGCTCAGAGTGACCTGTAGGTGTTTGCACAACAATTAATACCCAGTTATGGTAATGCAGCTGGACACAAGGCAATTGATCTTTTCCTTGAAACTTTTTACCCTTACAGCCACTACCTCTAACTCCTCATTATGTGTCCCCATACTCGTTGCATTTCAAAATTATCACACTAAGCAAAGCTCAATGCACTGTTTAAATGAGTAAGGAACATCTGGTGAGCTGAGACTACTGGGACTCCACGGACAGATAAAGCTGTAGCACTTTTCCTCTGTATATGGAAATGCATTGTAAATTAAATCTGCAAATCGTCTGAAAAGGCACAGGTTGGACAGGAGGTGGAGAAGCACCATCATTTGTGCCAAGGTCAAATTCCATGCAGCTTAGCTTAAGCCAGTGTATTTTCATGCATTCAGTCACAAAGCTTTGTACTGTTCACTCATTATTTTGTACCTTAACAGTTTTCTAAAGGTGCTTGGGTCATCGTACTTTGGCCATCACAAAATAAGTGCCAAATATACTATAAAACTGACAAATCTTGTGACTATGAAAATATTTCTCTCCCAATCTTTTTTTTTCTTCTTTCATTTGCTTTAAAGAAATACTGATAATACTGATATCTCAACCTGGAGCTGCCTGAGACTGAACCGCTGCCTGCTGATCCACCTTAGTTAAAAAAAAAGCAAAACAACAAGTTGTGCAGTAGACCATCTGCCACGAAACATAAATGTCCTGTAATAGCAATAAGCCAAGAGCCATGAACAACTTAGCCTGAGGGAGAAGATGTTTCAGCAGGGTGAGCAGCAAGGAAACCCTCAAAGAGACAGGTGACGCTCTCGTTCAGCTCCAGCTGCTGCGGTGCTGGAGGCCAGCTCTCCTGCAGAATTGCTGCCCAGCCCCAGAGCTCCTGCTGCGTCACCTCTTCACCTTTGCATCCATGCAGAGAGCCTGAGCCCTTGGGAAGATCAGAGTCACTTTTGTTAGTGCTGCTCGGTGCTCAGAGATCCCACACACACCCCTGTGCCAGGAGAGGATGTGACTGTACCTGAGGGCTATCGCCACCTCCGTGCCAGGACGTGCCTGGCCTGCTGCCACCGTTTGTGTGACACAGAGCAGGAGTGCTCATATGTTGGTAGACCTAAGTTCCCTGCAGGAAGCAAGGAGAGGGCACTGCAGGCTGGTGGGAGTATGGTTTTGTCGAGCAGAGCTTCTCCTGGAAGTGATGCCACAGACATGCCAGCCTCTGTTGTTCCTGCTTTTTTCCCATCCCCACATGAGTGTTTGCAGAACCTTCATGCACATTTTGGCTTTTGCCTTTGTATCACAAAGGGGTAAAAGACAACTGGGAGAGCGCAGTCTGCATCTCCGAAAGAAATTTTACCACTCTTTTCTCCTAAAAGCATCAAAACACCCTTTATTCCATGTACACCTGTCAAGACTTACTCTGGCACAGCTTCCAGCCACAGCCCCAAATGTGAAAGCTGACATTAATATGAACCAGTAGGACATCTCCAACTGTTTACTCTGGAACAGAGCTAATAACAAAAGACAAGCAGTTTTCAACCAAAGGTAGGGTTAGCTCATGTCACAGCAGCTAAGAAGTATCATTTGAAAACCCCAAAGGGAATATTTAAGAAAATGTCTTCCAGAAAAACGCCTGCTCTTGTTACCATTTCAGGAAGAAGCAGCAGGAACATGACACCTTTGCCTTGTTGGTGTAATAATGGTACTGAGTGTATGGGAAGGTTGAGAGCTAATTGTTCATTGGGTGATCAGTGATATTCCCAGGTGGCTGCAAAGGCAGAAATTGAAAGGGGAAAAACAATTCTTTGGATTTCTCCTTTCAAGAAATCATTTAAATGGAGGCATGAATGAAAGAAGTAGCAGGACTGAATCTGCAGATGGCTCCAGTGTCAGGGAACATTCATCTGAAAGCCAATAAAAATGTGACTGTCTCCTGTTTTCCCAGGCTGTATAACGTCACCTTGATGAGTGTTTTCAGCTCAGACAAGTCGATGCAGGAGGGCACATCTGCTGTTCAGCACAGCGTGGGCACCTGGAGAGCAGCACCGCTGCCACGGCACACGGCTGCTTCCCGCTGCTCCTCCAGCCCCGTACGCCTCCCACTGGGAATGGCACCCAAGGCTTCGGTTGCATCATCCCTCTGACTGCCCCAGCCTCTTCCTCCCACTCTCCCCATTATCCCCATGTGGCTCATCAATGTGGCTGATCCCTTTCTGGACCCGTCCATCCATTCCCAGAGCTCCCACTCCGGGATGTGCCAGCACTCCGTTGTCCTGTGTGCAAATCAATTCCCTTTAAAATTCAGCCTCATTCACGAGGTACCCATAGCCCTGATTTTGGAGGACATGGACAGCCCCACATCAGCTGCATCTCCCACCCTCATATTTAGTAACCCATGCCCAGGTCCCCCTCAAACTTCTTCCCTCCAAACCACGAGCTCCCAGCCCAACCCTTCCATTTGTTGCTGTTTCTAGGGACATATTATTTCTAATTTAGTAGCCCAAAATCCATTTGATGATTTGGCTTTGATTTCCCTCAAAAAAGCGCTTTAACATCTAGTCTTTACCTACCCAGCATGCAGGTCTGTTATATGGATGAACAAAATCTTCCACTGCTTTGAGCAGGGCTCAATGTGGCTGAGGAAAAAGGAGAGCAAAGATGCCCCACATCTGGACAAAACACATCTACTGCCTTGGGGAGGGCTGACACTCACTTGGTATCCGCTGAAGGCCACAAAGGATGGTGGAGAATCACTCTTGGAGTTCCCTTGTATGAGATTATCTGGCATAGTTGATAATAATCGATGCCCAAGGGCAAAGTGACTGGTATTAACCTAGCTGCTCTCTCAATGCCATGAAAAATAATTCCATCCTTTGTATATTCCTAGAAGAACGAAAAAAGGCCAGAAACAAAGTGCTTAAAAACCTGCATTTGTCAGACTGATCCTGTTTAATTAAACAGGAAATTGCAGGGCAACTAAATCAATCTTTACAAAGAAAAGCTGTTTCTCTGTTTACAGAGGAGAAACTTGTGGTGATTTATCTTAAAGAATGTAATTGCCTAATGATTAATAGTGACCAGAGATAGGAGGAAATGAGAAACAGGAGTGACTTCTCTTGGTGCATGAAGCATGGCAGAGCTATATGCCCCTGCCACAGGGAGTATTAAAGAAGAAAAATGTCCTGGTTTATACCGAGAACCTGTTATTCGTCTTCCACTTTCTTCTTTTGATCCAGAAGTTATCACCACTGGAGAAATCCAGATATGTTATTGAACATTAGGAGATTTGGGTCCAGGTATACATTTGTTTTTTTCCTTTCTGCTCGTGGTAATTCAAAACCAGATTTTCATCTTCCTTCCCATCCCTTTCCTGCAATCTGCCATGGAAACCAGTGGGCTTCAAAACTACACTGTACCTCACTGAACACCACAATGAAGTGTCCCAGATACTTCTGCAGTCCCATCCTTGGGGGTTGCATCCTGGTTCTGGATCCTGCTGTGGCTGCAGGACACCTGAGGTGGAGGCAGGAACTGAACCCAGATTAGCTGCATCTTAGTGCAGGGCCCCAAATGCTAAATACCACTTTCCAGTCCAATGCGTGTCTGCTCACATTTTTCCAAGAGACAAATCAAATTTGCTGGTCACTAATGATGGTTTAGAAATGGAGCTTAGAAATGTGGGTTTCTCACACAGAATAACAGATACTATGGCTGCAGAGTCCTGGTAGGACAGTAAGACACCCCTCACCTCCAGGCTTGCATTCAACAATTGATCAAAGTAATACCCTTGAATTTAAAGAGGAAACAGATAATGCCAGTACCTCTGCAGGGAAGGCAAAAGGAATCACTTGTCAGAGGAGCAGCACACCCCGGGCTGCTGAGCATGGAGCAGGGCTTCCCAAACAGCACAGGGAAGAGGGCTCTGCTCAGCCATAATTCTGACTGAAAGCACACAACCACTCTTGTGGGGCACTTGAGAGTTTGACAAGTCACAATCCAATTCTAGAGCACTTGATAATGTCATCAACAACATCCCACTGCAGCCCAACACAGAAGGGCCATCCATGCCATCCCTCTCATCTCACCAAGCAGATTTAACAAATGGAAACAATTTCTGTTCGCTTGGAACCGGTGAAGGCGAGGATAAAATTTTAATGTTTTACCGAGCCGTAGCTTTTGATTGCTTATGAGGAAAGGCAGGCAGAGGTCTCACAAACCAGTTAAAAAGCCCTCAGTAGTGAAACCTCATGGTCTAAGAAAATGAGGATTGTTTATTATCACTCTAAGGTGGCTTGCACTGAGATGAAGGTTTGAAAGACCAGTAACACCTCTGAAAGAGGTGTCTTCAACTTGGCCAGAGTGTAGAGAACCAACATTACAAGTGTTTCACTATTTTTCTGTTGTAGCTGAACCGAGGCAACATCTTTCTTGTTTTCTCAGCTCAGTCAAGTTTCATCTGCACCTCCAGTGGGACTATTCTGACCCTGACAGTTCATACTCTCTCCCAACAAAAGTGTTTTGCCAGCATTTCAGTGCCTTATGCTAAAGTACCATGTTATTCTCTCAGCTACACAATTTTTCCCCATTTCCTTTAAACAACTCAAGGAAAATCTGCTCTCAGTCTCTTGCAGAAAGGAATCCATCAGGCTTTACCCTGTAACCTTCTTTACTGACCTAAAATTCTCCTGCCTATAAGGCAGACTCACATTTTAGAGCATCTATCTCCATAATTTAGGGATGGTCATAAAACATTGTCCAAGCATATCCACTCTCTTTTCCCATAGATCATTTACTGGTTATTTATAGGCAGCATCCCACCTACCTGTTTGACAAGTGCTTTCATTACTATGCCTCCATGTGAAGTAACCCATCAAGACTGATATCCACAGATTGCAGTATAAATTCCCTATTAAATCCTAACCATTTTAATTACTCAATCCTAAATACTCTCATTTCTTCCTCTGTAGGGTCCAAAAATATCTAGCACATGAGGATCTCACAGCCACCCTCACTGATCCCCTGCCACCACTTAATTGAATTATAACATCGTAAATAATCTGGAGGCTATCTCAACGGCACCCCATACAATTTTCAGAGTTGCTGCCTGGTGGGTGACCTATATGGAAAGGTGCAGACAGATTTCTCAGGATTTTCTTCAAGCTGATTATCTCCATATTCCCTGATGGGCCTTTGTTGCAAAAGAATTACCCAAAAAAAAAAAAGTGCTATTTAATTTATTAACAGCTAGTCCCAAACCAAATTCCCACGGTGGAGAAACACTGAGCAGATAAACCTAAACTTCTGGAACTGAGGATGTCAGGACAGCAAAGTGTTTTAAGATGGAGATCTGAATTTTGCAGCTAAAGATCATCTTCAGGCAATGCGTGGATTATGCAGGCTGTGCACTGTGCAGGGATACAAATGCATGAGGCACGCAGTGCCAAGTACCTCCTGGCATTCACAAACATAATCTCCACAAAAAGATTTCCACCACAAAGAGGTGTTTCAGGTACACAGCCAGAAACAAGGTTGCTTATTTGAATTAAGAGTTCCAAGGGCATTAGGGCTAATCCACTGGCAGCAGTAGGTCTGCACTTCAGGTAGATGGAGTGCTTGTGCTGTATTGTAGCACTGCATCCTCTCAGCACAAGGCATTCAGAAAATTGCTCTTCTCTTTCCTTACCCAGCTGCTCTACAGACACTGCCACACTTGTCAGACAATAGATGTGGTGTGGGAGCAGTTCACATCCCAACCACACACCCATGAGTGCTGTTGTATTAAACAGAGCTCTGCAGAGCAGATCTGCACAACACACATCTCCTTTTGCTGTCAGCCTATGCCAGTCTGCACGTGACACCAAGCTGAGTGCTGTGGTTGTGGTGAGTCCCTACCCCTGAGGGATAGGGTGCCATCCAGAGGGACCTGGACAAGCTCAAGGAGTGGGCCCATGTGAACCTCATGAGGTTCAACAAGGCCATGAACAAGGTCCTGCATCTGTGTCACTGCAGGCTGGAGGATGAAGAGATTGGGAGCAGCCCTGCAATAATTTGTCTCTCTTTCAACCTGACCAACTCGAACCAAAATAAGACACCCTGTAACCTGAGTGCATTCATGCTAATTCAGTGTAACACATCTACTGAGGCCTTACACATCTGGTACGGTTACAGAGCAGGTTAGAACCCTTCCAGGCACAGTGCTGCTTCCCAGGGGCACTGTCAGCACCAGCAGTGCTTTGCCTGCTTAACCACACATACTGGTGGGGCAGCTCTGCCACGGACCCACTGTGCTCTCCAGATGCTTCCTCTTGCATTGCTCCTACCTGTCCTCATACACGGCAGCAGCAGGAGGGGAAGCTCCTTGGATTGCAGTGACGTGGTGGCTCTGGTTGCCGTGACACATAGCTGAGGGTTTGGTTTCCTCTCTTCTTTCTCCCTGTCCCTGTGTCTGCCTCCACAAGTGCCCCACACATGGAAGCAGGGATGTGTGCCTGTGCTGCCAGAGGGTCACGGAGCTGTTGAGACTCAGTGTTCTTCCCAGCCCCTCTGCTGCTCTCTGTGTGTTTTTGTGTAACCAGAAGCCATTGAAGCCTGATGTATTAATATACAATCCCTACACTGGGAAGCAGCAAGGTCTCCCCTCCTGCTCCTCATGGAGTACCTTTACATCTTCCCTGCTTCCCAAGGAGGAGTCGGGGGAAAAAAGCCAAGGCTCAGGCAGGAGCCTGCTCCTTTTGCCTTCCCGTCAAGCACAGCTCTCTGCATGTGTGAGGTCTCACAGGGGTGTGAGCCAAGCCTTATCCTCACCCCAAACTGCAATTAAGGCAAGAGTGAGCAGCGACCCTCGCTGAGCGCCAGGACCACACCACAGCCCAGAGCTGTCTGTGTGGCTGTCTGCAGCAAGCTCCCAGGAGCTCTCTACCAATATTTAGAAAACAAGGGCAAACAAACCCAAAACAAACCCCTGAGCCCGAATTTCTGATTAAACAATACTAAAGTGCACACAAAGTAAACATTGCATGCCAAGGAACCTGGAAGGTGGGCAGTGTCTGGGAAGCCCCAGATGCAAGAGTGTCCCCTGCTCTTGGCTGGGAGACAGGAAGAGGAGCTCCTGCGGGAACAGCTGTTTGGGGCCCGAGGAGGTATCCAAAGAGAGAACACCCAGGAAACAGAGCCTGGAGCAACAACACTCAGTGCTCACCCTCACCAGCACCTAATGGGCTCCACTTCACTGGTTTGAGTGACTTTCTCTAACTCCCTCAGAGGTTTTACCCAGCCCAGAGGTAAATGCCATATCAAATCAGGGTTTCTGACAGACCAAAACCTTCTTTCCGAAGTTTCAGGAGCTCTTGGGCTGCAGCTGAGACTCGGTATAGAGCTGACCTGCACAGAGATGAAAAGACATTTTCAAGTGCAAATTCCACATATTCAATTATCATCCACCCAGTGCTGAGCCATGTGATGGAAGGGAAGGACAGGGGGATGCTCTGGGTGCCTTTCTGGCTTTACCTCTTTGGGGTTGTGAAATCCCAACTCTGCCTCTGTGTTTTGCATGACTGAATTCCCAGAGCACCGGGGTCAGACACATCTGTCTCATAAAGGAGAATTAAACTAGGTTACCAATTTAAAAATACACTCACCCTCTTAAAGTAAGTAAACACCCTCCACTGGGTGATTGATGGGTTGGGAAGTTACACAGCCTAATGAAGAGCACTATGAGCTGTTGGCATCATTACATTTGCTGTGACCTTAAAAAAGAATAGCTCCAGTTGTCTTTGGAGTACAGCTTTGTATGTTCTTGGATTTCTAATACTAACGGGACCACGAAATCCGGCCCTGATTAAAATCGTAGAAGCTTTTGCTTCTACACCGAGGAAAGAGTGAGAATGGATTGTATTACAGACATTTTGACAGAAAAAATATTTGCTCTCACAGAGGGAGATATAATGTGTCAGTTTTCTAGTCAAAGAGCAGACAGGCAGGCTTCCACTCCAGCACCATTTCAGCAAAGTCTGGTTTGACTCTATTACGCATTCCACAGTGCCTGAGCCCAGGCCCTGGGCAATCACCTCCAAGAGCCCCTTTGCAGATCCTCCTGGTGCAAATGGAATGGGTCAGACAGGGCAGAGTGGGCAGGATTGCAAGTAAAAACAGGTCTGTGGTAGCAGCGTGGCCCAGGAAGAGCTCATCCACCATGGGCAGCTCATGAACCACGCACAGGATGCTCTGGCGGGGCTGTGGATGCTCTGGCGGGGCTGTGGCGTGTGTGGGGTGGTGGAGCAGCAGGGACTGCACAGGATGCCCTCAAGGGCTTTGCCCCTCCACCTTGGTACTACATCCATGCTGTCCCACAGGGAAAAAGGGGATTGCTAAGAGTTTCCCACACCACCAGCCCCCCGAGCATCCCTAGCCCAGTTCCCTGACACGTTTCTCATACCATAACCAGCAAAAGTTGTTGGGTTTATGACTCAAATTACTAGAAATGTCTCTGTGCAGCCATGCCTATGTGAACACGGGTTATGCTTGTATCAGGTTACTTAACCTCCCTGGTCTGAGAACATTTAGCAACAAGGTTGCTGCGAAAACAAAACAGATTAAACAAAACCAACTTCGGAGACAGCAGAAAATTCCAATTGCATTTCCATTTCTGTAGAGAGGCTGAGGGTGGGTATTGTGCATCTAACACCAGTATTCAACTATAGGTGACCAATTGCACCAGAGATGAAACAAAGTCAATATATTTCCAACTTCATTGGCTTCCAGTTGGGGCTCTTTTCAACAAAAAAGAATAAAAATAAAGATGAGGCTTGTCTATTTGAGATTGAACTAGAAGATTTAAATGCACATTTTCAGACTTTATACCATTCTTTCATATTTAATCTTTCTTTTTCCAGTGTTGTTATAAGCTTTCGAGTGATCACAATGCCTGGCTCTTAAGATACTCATTTGTTTGGGAAAGTATATGGGAAGATTTCAGGAAAGAGAAAGTTAGGTTTCACCTGCTTTCTCCTAGAGAAGAAGAATACAATGTTATAATTAAATGTATTTATAGAAGAGTGTCTGGAAAAGCATATTTCTGCTGTTGTTAAGAACATGATGGTATTTTTCCCTCTTTTGTCATATTATCTAGAAAATGAATTATTTCCCTTATCCATCGTTTTTAACAAAATGTTTTTGTTTCTATCAATATGAAATGTCAGCCTGAAACACGCAGCTATTTGCTTTGGAGTAAGCACAATATTACCCTCAGCTCCATTCAAAGCACCAAAGAACATAATAATGTTAACTATAATTAGATTGTTTTCCAGAGAGTTAGAAAGATTCATTGTAGAGCAGGGGTTTTCAGAAGGAAACAGAAAGACTTACTTTATCAAATAACTGCACAAAATAATTTTGGAGCATTAACTCCCTTTTGTGTCTCGGCTTTAATTATTGTCTTTTTGGCTTGGTAATGCATGGATTCCAATTATCACATTTTAACAACGTAACAGATGACCCGACAGACGAATGTGGTTTCAGACTACAGAATTATCTTACCCCACTGCTACTCCAAACCTCCTGGGCCCAGAGCACATATTACAACTACTCTTGAGGACCACCCATTACCTTCGGCATAGCCCAGTAGCACCAGATGCAGATTTCCTCCACAGAAATATTTCCTTTCCGTGCCATGCATGGCATCCCGGCCAGCACCTCTCAGGGGTCAGTATTTCACTCCTACCCTGGACAAGGATGGCATAACACTCTTGCTAAAACAGGTCTCTCTCAGCACAGTGCTGCAGCCTTAAAAACATCTGATTAGACATTACAAAGGTGCATCTTCCTGACACAAAACAGGCAGGCCATCACAAGAAATCATATCACCAATTTTTTCAGTTATTTCTGAGAAAGAAGGTGATCATGGCTTAAATCCTTTTATTCCAGAAAGTCTCTGTAATTGTTTGTTGTGTTTTCCTACACCTGAGGTCTGTGTCCTAATGGATGTTTCGTGGACAACTCATCTGGCATCTGGATCGGAGACTGAAGCCTCTATTGACCTGTTTGGTAGGAAGTCAGTGCTGATCATCATTGTATCTGACAAGGTTTAAGAAAACCCAGATAAACAGAAGCTGATAAACTACTTGCTGTTATACACCTGGCACTTTTGGACTTACAGGATTTATAGTGGCTGTTTCATCTCCAGTTTTCTTGGAAATTAGAAGAAACTCAGGAAATCTTGAAATGTAAGATTTAACACAACTTCAGCACTAAATTGAAGGACTCTGCACAGCTCAATGGCCATTTTTCTATGGAAGAAATACCTTCTTTTGTGAACTGTAATTATTTCCAGTCATAAGACCTTTTAATTTTCAGAAATCCCTAAGATATGATAAGTGTTACCTGTGGGAAACCCCATCACTATGGTTCTGCACAGCTGGCCTGGTAAGCAAGAAATAAGCATTGGTGTGCTCCATCTCACATCTATTTGGACATTGTAGCTGAATCAAATTCCTCAATATCGGCCTGGGTCCCCAAATAAATATCTTTTCAGTTCTGCTCTACTCCCACGTGTCTTAACTCTCCATGAACACAGAAAGGATCAAGCTCATACCTTAATGGCTTGCAGGAAGGGAATTTTAAGTGAGAAAACACTAACTATTGAGCCCCTGAGTTATGCATCCAGCTGGGTGACTCCTGAGGGTAATCACAGTCGAAAAAAGGGAGAGGAATTTTCAAAATCTTTAAGTCAGACTAGAAGATAAAACTAAGTCTAAACCAGGAATTGATTTGAGAAACTCATCAACACTCTTGACCTCCAGCACAGATGAGTGTAGTCTTGCAAGGTCTCTGGGAAAAGGTTGCATCTGCCCGTGTGGGTTAATGCATCCCTACTTGGCTGTCAAGTGCTACACCATCAACTACTAAAACACCTTTCAGTTCTCTCTGTTCAGAGAGCTGAGGAAATTGGTGACAAACCTGGCCAGTAATGGCTCCTGTTTTGGAAAAGGTGTTCAATGGTCTCCACTGACATATTTCATACCCCTCCCTAGACGTGACATTGCTCAAAGCAGAGCAGCCCCGAGCCATGGGACTAGCACTGATGGCCACCTCATTGAATTACATGCTCAGCTATACCTGTACCTCAGGCTGTTCCTGGAGGTCTTCCATTCACAGCAGACAAGGCCCAAATCAGCTCGCCTTGCAGGACTTCTGCCCAAACTTCTGTGGCTGCAGATATGTGAACAAATCTGCATCAGAGAGCTGAGAGCAGCAGGGACCGTAATGATGCTACCGCTGGCAGTGAGCTAAATCTCATGTGTCAGCACTGGGACTTCACAGTAGCACTGGCGTGGAAATTGGATTAGTAGCTGCAACTAAACAGAGCTTAAGCCATTATAAAGTCAGTGGGAGGTTCTGATTGACCTCGGTGGGCTTTGGATCAACTCCCAAGAAGAATAGGACCCAACTAGACAGTGTTACTGCAACGCATTGTTCCTAGAAGGGTTCCTTGACCATGACAGAGGTGTTTTTAGTGAACAGCTTTCTAATGGAGAGCCTGGGCTACTGAGAGGATTGTCTGGCTGGTTTTTGAAGGCAGCTTCTTGAGCTGCTGGCTCTTGAAAACAAGTGCCAGAGAGGGAGCAGACAATCTGGTCCAGTCCAATTTTCCTTTTACTGTGACCTAGTCAGCCCCAGGTGTTATTAACCACATTTTCTTGCAGTAGTTTTCCCCCTCTTGAAGTCTCTGGATAGGGCCTCAGGAGAGTGAAGAGCTGGAGAGTTTTTATGAGCACTAAGCAAAGTCTCCTCTCTGCTTCTTCTACCCTTGCTGTGAAAGCAGAATGTGATGCCACTTGAGATGAACAAATGGAAATTGCCACCTAAACCTTTGGACAGCTACTTCTTTTTGGAAAAAGAAATAAGTATAGTGAATACATCAACTAGAACCTTGACTTTCATTTTCCAAACCTGTTAAATTAACTGGGGGGAAAAAAATGTGTTTTACAGGCACCAGAAAGCCTCACTACTCACACTGTACAGAAAAGAAAGACATGGTCCAAAGCCTGCCATTAAATGTTTCTCATGATTGCTTGTTGTTAGAAGGGAGCTGCAGCTATGCTAATACAGTGTGCTCACTACAAAAAACCCTGTAATTGGGACAAGGCAGCCACAAAGCTTCCCGCAGCTGGCAGGAATTGTGACTGTTCTCTTCAGCTTTAATCATGGCTTTTAAAGCAGATCAGTAACAGCAACAATTAGCCTTTTAGATTGGTCTCAGAAATTACCATTTTTAAAATATGGTGACTCTGCAGGCACAAACCAAAAAGCTCTGAGCTCTGCATAAAATGAGCAGCCACACACTCTGACTTGTTTGTCACTTGTTTGGTTGCTCCTTTGTTTCTGCAGAACTGTGGTTCTAAAAAGCAGACAGGAACTTGTACAGAGTCTCAAAAGGAAATAACTTTAGCCACCTCCTTTTCCTCAATAAACCCAATAAACCCACCCTTCGAGACAGCTTCTGCTCTGAAGGACTGTCTGGCGCTCCAGCCGAGTTCAAGGAAAGGAAGGCATGGCCATGTGGAGCCTGATCAGGTTGCTGGTTCTTACTCAGCGGAAGACTTTGAGTCTTACTTAGTAGGAAAGGATTGAGACAAAGCCGTTTGGAATGGAGACATGAAAGAACAAAGAGGTGAAAGAAATTGGGTAATTTTCATTCCAGCAAAGGTCCCCGAAGATCCCCGTGGGGAGGATATGGAAAGCAGTGTAGGAATAAGAACAAGCACCTCATTAGAGCAGATGGTGGGGTGTGTAGGCTGCTGTTGAGAGGGTCTTGCAGTGCACCTCCACAAACAGCAGCAGTCTCAGCCTGCCAAGGCTGGCAAGAGCTTGTTTTGCTCATATCTGCCTCTGCTAAGCCACTCAGAAGTTTCTGTCTGCACAGCAAGGTTACTCGGTGACCCTCACATCTTTTGTGAACCCTCTGTGTTATCCACACAAGCCCTGGCATACAAAACTGGCTATCCCTATCTGAGATCTCTCTCCCTACTCTGTGTGGGATTACAAATGCCTCATTCCTTCTTGGAGGGTTTGCCAGCACAGTAACACAAAAGAGCCTTTTCAAGTACAGATCTGGCCTTTGTGCCTCAGGGCTTAATTCTCTGATGCTAAGACTGCTTTGTACCACTCTGGCTTACGAAGTCTTTAAAGTACAAGTGTAAGTGCACTTGGATGTATCTCCGTGTCAGGTGGTAACAGGATGTTTCTTGCCTACCTCAAAGAGCGGCGGAGCGGTGTTATCAGCCAACACTTCCACCGGGCTTTGATTTCCCTCAAAAAAACACTTTAACATTGACACTCCTGGCTTGGGCTTACTGAAGTATGCTGCAAACCCTACACATGATCTCCACAGCATCACACCCCTGGCAGACTGGTGTGCCAGCTACTGGCCAACTTCTTTATTCCCAAAACTTCTTTACCTGTCTCAAACTGCACGTGCCCCAGGCAGCAGAGGGTTTGGAAATGAAACATGGCAGTGGAATCTCGGTGGCAGACATGAGCAGTCCACAGTCTGCTCCATGATGTCCTAGTTCTATGAAAACAACAGAAAGATGATGTCCCCTGAACCAATTTTTCAAGCAATGCAATTATAAAATGGCCAAATGATAAAATCCATACATATAAGAAATACAGACAAAACCCGCAGTCCATGCAGCATACCCATAAAGAATTCTGGTATTTCCTTGCTTTATTTCTGTCACAAAGTTGGGAAATTTAGAAAATCTTCATTTTTCAACACCATAATTTGTCTTTTTCTGTACTCACTATAGACCTAGGAAGAAAAGAGTCAAAGCCTCAATTACAGGAGGCTTTCAAAGAAGCAAAGGAAAATCAGCTTTATGGAGCAATCCTTTGTGATGAATAATATGTGGAGCTTAGGCTGAGCCTTTCATCTCCATGGGCTCCACGGACATGTGGACAGCAGTGCAAAGTACCCACTTTGTACTTCAAGCCTGTCATTCACCACATCCGCTCAATCAGATGGCATTGAAAGGTGGAAATGCTGATTTTGTCCATGATGGCTGGTAATGGGTTTAACACCTCCCTGGGAAAGTGCAGTAGGAATTGGCAGGAATAGAAACCTTATATTTCCTGAGGTCACACTTTGCTTTTAAAATGGGACTTTTTGCTGATGTAAATAGGGTGGATGCTGAGCCAGAGCCATTATTAAGGTTTGCATGTTCTACACTTGTCTACATCAAAATCTGCACATAGCAGACAGCAGGAGTCTGATAAACCAAAAGCTTTTGAATACAGTAACATTGGGCTTTCAATTATTCCCACTTTTGAGGCAATGTGCATTAACAGTAAGCCAAAATGTACCTTCACCAATGAGGATATGGCAAGGACAAATGTTATTGAAATAACTGCAAATGATTCCTATGATAAATAGCAAAGCAAAGGATAATGTGTTTATTTCAAATGTCAAAATGGGCCATATTTTCACTCCATAACTCTAAGAGGCCAGAAAGCATCTTTTTTTTATGTATTTGTAATAATTGACACAAGGATGGAGCACAAGTAAACGACTTAGTGCCCACGTTAGACTTGCCCAGCTGACCCAGCTCCTCTCTACTCACCATTTTCCAAATATCACCTTTGAGGCAAACATCCTCTTCACTGCTTTGCCTTCATTCTATGTCTTTCTCCTCATCCCGTGGTATCTCCTAGAAATACAAGCACCAAGCACTAATGGAGCATTTTAACAGCAAATTCAGGAACACTTGTGTGTAACAAGAGCAGAGCCTTATTCAGAGCTCTATGGCCCTCGTGGATGTGCAGTTGCTGAAAACATATCAAGTGGGTGCTGTTGCCTTGATGTTCTCTTTTTATGCCATTCAGCAAAATGTGCTTATTTTAATTCAGAATTTCTGTCCTTGGGAAAATGAAAAGCTTTTATCCATCCTTCCCATCCCAAAATGGAATGGAAAATATCTTTAAAAGTTGAATTTTTGAGCAGATTTTCATCCTGTTTTCAGGAATGAAATAATGTAGGCTGGTGCAACAGCTATCCTCGCTGGCTCACACAAGGTGAAGTTTTGTGTCTCGTTTAGGCAGGTTCTATTTCTCTGTGTTCCACAGAGAACATGTGGCTCTCAGAGCACAGAGGCTGTGGTCTTTGGTGGGAAATGATGTCCTTTGGATCATCAAGATCTCCTGAGAATGTTTTCTTTATCATGATTCAGGTTTTATATGCAGTCCTTGTCTAAACTTCACAAAGTTCTTTTCCCAAAAAACCTTTTTTTTCCCCAGAAATAACTGATTAAAAATTTAACATCTTGTGAAAAATTCAAGAAAAACTGTTCCTTATAATTAAAATTTTAATTGATATCTGCTTGAATGTGTTATCCAATTCATTACTGAAATTCTATTCTTGCTAAGCTTTTTTATTAAAAAAATGCAGGGTTTCATTAAAAGAAATGTGACAGGTCTGAATGTCTTCAAATGAAAATTATTTTGCATAATGAATTGTGTGGCATTCAAGCCAACCTCATTGTCTGCTGCAGTATCTGATAATGCCATGTGCTACAGACAGCCTCTCGCCTCTATAGAACATAATATGTGACACCACTATTTTTAAAATTGCTGTATTAGCATGTAATGCAACTGAGTTTCATGAGGTTTCAGGATGAGGCTTATGGAATTGCTCAAGGGGGTAGTGTGCATGGTACCAACAAATGAAGCACAGCTTTACCTTCTTGCAGGGAGCAATACTTGGTGGTAATGTCAACTCTGAAGAAAAGTCTAGCAAAATTTTCTTCATCTGAATGTGGAAGCCACTTTATTAACAGAGAGTGTTTAACTTGCTGGTTGAATGAAGGAAAATGTTTCATAAAAATAGCTTGGAAAAAAGACAATTGCCTATTTCTGCCTAAGATGGTCTATAATTTCTAGACAGTGTCCTGTTAATTGCAAAAAACCTGATGCATTCAAGTAATAAATCAGCATTTCTCAAGGCAGCCAAAATAGCCTTTAAAATTCATTGGGGTAAGGCTGCTTTATTGCAGTGCTGAAACCACAGTTTCTCAACAGCAGCTCCCTATTCAATCCAAGTATCTCTGCCAAGAGCTGGTAAGCCAAATAGGAAAGCTGGGGCACAAAAGAGGGAAATGATGGAAGAAAACTTTGCTGTAAATTGTATACAGAATTATTTTAAGTTATCTCGTTTCAAGTGTCTTTTGCCTCCACCACATCTCACAGTAACCCTTTCAGGAGGGGTGGGTTTTGCTGATCAGCCCTGACTCACTCATTCAGGCAATGTCCCAAGGGCAGCTTTCCCCACCAAGATACAGGAAGAGACCTTTAGGATTTCACACACATTGCTTGAAACAGTAAGCAGGACTTGACCACAGAGGAATTTGCAGAAGACAGCTCTCTTTCTAGGGATCTTCCTCCTTACTATGTTTTGCCTGATCCTGTCTGTCCCATCCCTGATTTGATTTATACCCCTTTTCTTTTCCTTAGTCAGCCTCTCCCTCCCGCACATCATCTCCCTGGAACATCTTCCTGATCGGGAGGAAAAACTCCTGCTGATCCTCACGCTGACACTCATGCCCCATCACTTGAAAGGTTTTTCAGGGTGATGATTTCCAGCCTTCCGGAAATTGAGTAGAACTTAACGCTTAGAAACGCCAGGATCTGTGTTCTGTTGATCTGACCCCAGGCAAAACACGGCTCTGGCTGGGGCTGTTTTACATCTAATCACAGCAGAAGAACAGCTCCCACTCGGTCTCATTTGTAGTTTTTTATCTCACTGTCCAGCTAAGCCAATCAATTGCTGCAAACTGTGTTGTGCTGCAGGGTGGAGAATAATAGAGAAATATTCAGCCAACCTGTACAAATGTTGCTCCTGCTGGTGTGTATCTGTGTTGGAACAGCAGCCTGGCCCCTGCTTGCCAGGTAATGCCACTGGTCCTTGACAAGACTCTTACAGCTCTTCCACTTTCAGGGGGAAAAACATAATAAGAGCCATCATTCAGCTCAGGAAGCATCCATGGAATAATTGCTCCCTCCAAAACAATTATATCTACAAAATGCCCCTTTTCCTCAGAGGGAAAATCCTCGTGGAGGCTGTTCCCAATTAAGGTTAATATATGCCTCTATTTCTTCAGGAAAAGGGTTGTTCTGGCCCCCATTGGAACCACTCGGAAACTTTAATGGTCTTTGAACCAAGCCCAGTGACAATGTGTCTTCATTAGTGACAGGAGTGCTCCCTTGCTTCAGGTTTGTCTGAGGTTTGGATACTTATCCATCACACTGTGGCATGCTGGGGACAAGAAATTGGACATAAACTTACAGGAAGAGCTGAGGTTTCCCTCTCCTTATGCCTGCTTCAAGGGCTGCATGGAGGGTGGTGTTTTCAGTAACATTGCTCTGGTCACACTCTTGGGACCAGTCCCTGCCTCCAGCTTCAGCACGGCTGGGAAATCACAGAATCATGGAGTGGTTCTCGTTGGAAGAGACCTTAAAGCTTGTCTTGGTCCAACCCCCTGCCGTGGGCAGGGACACCTTCCCATAGACCATGTTGCTCCAAAACGGGGCTGGGCGGCTCAGCCATGGTTCTGGACACACTCCAGTGTCCCCAGCTATCAACCAGTATCCTCTGGGCCATCACTGGAGGAGTGTATTCTCCTGAGTCATATGCACACTGAAGCAGTCCTCAGTTTTGGGGGCTGGAAGCTGCCAAGGGAGGGGAAGGAAACAAATAATTATGCAGCCATTTTCCTCTCTTTATACCTCTGCAAAGCAGCTTTGGAGAGATTTCTGTGTCAATTGCCCCACAACAACTACATCTAAGGTTCCTGGGAGGAGCAGGGATTTTTTTTTTTTAATAGAATTATTGCTTAATTTTAGTGCCATATTAAGCAAACAAACTTCCAGACTTCTACCCTGGAGCTCTCTGCAGAGTCACTCTTACCAAATGCCTGAAAAAGTTGAAGACAAATTCCCTCTGACTTTCATGGGCTCTTTTATCACCTTGTCCATGCTTTCATCACCCTGCTTATGTTTTCCTGTATATCCCATTACTTTTCACAAGAAACAGGGTGGTGTTGTTAATATTGATCACCATTCTTCTTTCTCTCACACAGACTGACTTCTCTCCCTCTCCCTTTCATCATACAGTTGTCAATCTTTACTCTTACCCTGATTTAGGTATTGTATAAGCTTTTCTTTCTATTATCCTACTGCTGTTCAGTAAATGACTCCTCTAGATTGAATCTGTGCTACAAAATCTCTGCAATGGGCTTCTACCTGAAGTTCCCTCTAATTCTTCCAGTGCTGTGGTTCCCAAAGCTTTGCTTTCTTGCCATGGCTGTCTGTGCATCGTTTCACGCTGTTCCCTTATAGGATTGCTTTTCTCAGCTATTCCAGCAGTGCAGGGTTTCCTTCCAAAATATCCGTGGTTCTTCTTGGCATCCAGGTGCCTGTAGCACCTTGCAATGAATGGGGGGAAATAAGTCAGTTGTGAGCTGCAGACAGATGAAGGGGTTGTGCCAGCCTTTAAATCACCAGAGCATCTAAATGTTTGTTAAAAACAATAATAAGCACCCTCTCATCAAATGTAGTACTCAATAAACTATTGGATTTTAATCAAATGAGAACAAAGGCAGTACAAATTGGCTCCCATTCATCTTGAGGCATCTTAATTCTAGCTCCAAATATTGCTGAAAGTGAGATGAATGGGAACTACTGGCACCACTGGCAGAGTCAGCTCTTGGCTCCTGATCACTCTTAAAGCAGCTCAGACTCTAATGCCTACCCATCACGGGGTTTTAAGGGAAAGCCTGTGCCTCAGAGTAATAGAAACTTTAACTTCTTAGTGAAAATATTGAGTAGAATTGAGCCCCCCATCTTCCTCCAATCTTAAAAAGTGTTTTGACGTGCGCCTCTGTCCAACATTCCATAATACCTACCTGTCAGGGGAGCCACCATGATCAGTCAGATGCTGTTCCCAGGGCAAGGCTCATCCCCTGCCCTTCAGTTGTGCTGGGTTTGACACTCGGTCTTTTTGCAGTTGGACTAGATGAACATTGTAGGACCCTTCCGAGTGAACTCCTTCCATTCCATTCCATTCCATTCCATTCCATTCCATTCCATTCCATTCCATTCCATTCCATTCCGATAAATAAGGAGCTGCAACCATTTCAACAAAAAACATTGCAGCTGACCCTGCACACCCATCCCAGACATGTCACACGCTTCAAGAGCACTCTTACCTCCAGATCCACCTGTGCTGACTTTAACAGGTCTGGGCTATGGGTCTGCAACCTGCTCTGAAATGTGTTTGGGAGGTGGAGGGACATTCGCAGTTTGGGTTCCAGGTGAAATAAGTTGGAGAGCAACCAGGTAAAAAAACCACTGAAGTTGCTTGGACTGCAATGTGCATCAACACAAGAGGGATCCCACTGAGCATTCCACCCAGTTCTACCAGGGTGGGATCCCACCCAGCACTACCAGCTGTCTGAGGAGTCATTTCCAAAGCCACTGAGTTTCTCTGTGCTCAAATGAAAGCAATACTTGTGGACTATAAACCAGTAGTTGGATTTTATGATATCTATATTGCTTATCAAACTTCTGAACTCTGTGAGAAATACGAGAAACACGTGAGAGTTCCTTGTGAATATACAATGAAATTGCTCCTTTCTGGGCAGCAGAGCTGCTTATCAAATAGATGAATAAAACAAAATATTCCTTCTTAACATGGAACTTATGTCTTTAATAAATATCAGTTTCATGTTCTCACGAGAATCTTATTATACAACTTTCTTCACTGATTCATGTATTAATACCATTTTGTATTTAGCTGGTACATAATTGATGATATGGAAGTGTTTTCATATAACAGCTCCTTCACTGCATAATATAACCCACTTATCATATTTTCAGCTCAAAATTCAGGAAGTTCACGGATGCATTATACACTAAAATGAACACATTAACTGTATAAAAGTACAGTATATCATTTGCAAATTGCATGCAAACCAAAGTAAATATACGGTGCTAAATGCTGACTTTGATACAGCTCATGTTGAAAGGCATAAATCAGCTAACAGAAACAAAAAAATTGAGCTCAGTGGAATGGAAAAATCCCCTGCAGGAAACAAGACCCGACCTAGTGATTTGGGTGCAACCTGTATCCTATATGGCTGTGATTAGCACATATGTTACCCATTCAGAGACAGGACTTTCCCCCAGAAAAGCAGTCCTGTTCCTCTGTACCACTCACTGTAAGCAGGTGAAATCCCTGAAGAGATTTGCCTTTGAGGTTTGGGGCATTTTTGTTTTGTTTTGTATCCTTTGGTCTGCATTTGCTTAACAGGATTCAGCAATACTTCAGTATCTAATATGGTAAAATTACCTAAGGCTCGGGAGGTTGCTCTGTGTTAAAAAAGCTATTTAAAACTAAGCCCAGGAAGACAGAGAAGGAAACCTTCTTCCTGCCAAACAGCACACCAGGGCAGTGACAGCACAGACCAACATTCCCTGTATTGACTTACAAGGTTTTTGTCCTGTGGAGCTCGTTTTACAGATGCTCAGGCAAAACCATTAATATCGGAGAGCTCTCTGGAATAAGTTCACCGACAGAAAAGATGATGGTTTGCAGGAGGAACACGTGTCCACTTCAGCCATATGCAAACAGAGGGAGAGTTCATTTCTGTGCTGCTGCTCTGTCCCAGGTGTCCCAGCCTAGCAAAGGAACCGTGTGAGATGCCACTGCCTGTCATGGGCTTGTGCCAGCATAGGATTGGCTCCGAGCTTGCAGATGCTGTTCAATTCCCTGCTATCTCCACAAGGGGGAATGGATTTAAACTGAAAGAGAACAGGTTTAGACGAGGTAGTGGGAAGAAAGTCTTCACAGTGGGGGTGGGGAGGCCCTGGCACAGGGTGCCCAGAGAAGCTGTGGCTGCCCCATTCCTGGAAGTGTCCAAGGGCAGGTTGGATAGAGCTTGGAGCAATCTGGGATAGTGGAAGGTGTCCCTGTCCATGGCAAGGGGTGGAACAGGATGGTCTTTAAGGTCCCTTCCAACATAGACCTTTCTATGATTCTGTGTTGCACCATTAAAAATATATCACTACTGAAGCTCCTGGCTCTTTCCCCTCCACCACAACACTGACTCATCACTTCTCTGCTGCTAGAAATGGTGCTCAAGACTCTGGGTTCCCTTCCAGCTCCCTTGGGCAGGTGGCAAGCCACACTACCTGACCTTTTAACTCCCTCCCCTCAAAATGACCTCTCACTTCCCAGTCCCATGGCTCCTCTGGGCAGTAAAACAAGCCTCGCTCCAGCCACAGTGTGATCCATTATAAATCCAGCACCACTATGTCTGGGACTTTGAGTCCAAGGCAGAAATAAAAAGACAGCAGCACAGGCAGACTGGAAGTGCAATCAGAACAGCGTTTGTAATTTAATAGAGCTACCTGGAGTAATGCCGTAATCCCAAACAGCCTTCATAAGTTGTTCAGAGAGAGATTCCCTAAATCCTCAAATCAGCTACAAATATATAGTTGCATTACTACCACGGATTTAAATGCCTTTGAAGTCAATAGAAAGATTCTTATGGATTTTTACAGGCTTATGTGGTATTTACATATACATACACACATAGAAATCCACATAGATATATATATATAAATCTCTCTAGGGGTTTAATCTGGATTGAGAGTCCCTGAGGGACTCGCAGCTGAGACCCTAAGGAAAGGCACAGTCAGAAAGCTCTCTGTCTGTAGGATTTTATTATAATGTCTTTTGAACACAGTTTTTATTCCATTAACCACCATCTTTCCTTCCTTTTGTCAAGGCAAGAGTTGTCTCTATTCTGTAATGTAGACATCACCATCTCAGAGTATGTTCCCAAGGAGGCCAATTTAAACACTGACAAGAAAATCACCCATTCCATTTGGACAGAGAGAAAATTATATTTTTCCAGCTGGAGAGGAAAAAAAATCCTGCCGTGTAATCTTAATCACATTTGCTGGACAAGTCAGGGGGAGATTGAGGTTTTGCCAAAATGAGGATCAAAATTATGGGAAAAGCTAACTGAGTTTTATTTGCTTGTATCATTGCACTAATTTTCCCAAACCCCTGGTGTCCCCTTGGTGCAGAAGCAAGGCCAGTTGGATGCTTACATGACCTGCACAGATTCACCCACATCCCCACTGCCACCAGTGCCATCAAAACTGGGCTGCATTCATTTTTCATCCCTGTTTTTATCTTGCCCATCTTTCTCCCTTTCTGCCCCTGTTCCCAAGGTCTCCCATCACACAATCACCTCATGTTCCGCCTTATATAGAGCAGTGTTCCTTCTGCTGCCTTTTCTCATCTCCTGCTGCAGGGGCTGAGGGATGACACCAGGTCAGCTCCAGCGTCACCCACAGCTCTGGACAGGTGGGTTCCGAGGCAACGACAGCCACGGTCCTGACAGCCAAAAACACCATCGAGCAGGAGCGTGCGAGATGCCAAAAGACAGAGGGCTGGAGGACAGCTCCTGCTGGAGGGCTCCACAGACAAAGGGAAGCGAGGTGAGAGACAGGGTAAAAATAAACACAGGTGTCCTTCGGAGGGCACAGATTAGATCAGAAGCCTCTGACATTTTAACTGACATCTCTGAAAGCATTTCCAAACCAGAGAGCAACTTGCTGTGGGAGGGGGAAATGCTCCAATGGGGGAAAATCCTTTTTCAACTCAGTAAAAAGGAAAGTATTATTAAACATTTTGTTCATACAGTTTTGAGGATGGGGGATTAAAAGTAAATTAAAAGCCTGGCTTGAAGGCTAAGGCTGTTTCTCACCTTGGTGGTCCTGTCAGTTTGGAAGCAAATCTTTTCATATAGGTCCAGGATGGTCTTAGCACACCAAGTCCTGCTGCTCACTCTCAGCAATGGCCAAAAATCCCATGGAAAGCCACAGCATCAGCATGGACTAGGTCTGCCATTGCTGCAGGCTCTCAGAAAGCTCTGCCTGGGAGTCACACAAGGCTTAATCCTCAGAACCAGGCACCACTGCCATACAAACACAGGGAAAGGTTAATACAAAAATTAGCTGAAAACCCAAGTGTATTTCTTTAATCAAACGATTTACAATTTTGCTCTATATTTCTTTGTTTCAAAGAAGAAGAAGGGAAAAAAAAACAACAAAAAACAAATCACAGAAAGTGCAAATGTAGACCAAGAACAAAAGGCTGTGAAGTGTGCCTGTCTAGTGGATGAGTAAAGCATGAGTAAGGCGTAAGAAACCTCAAGCTTCTTTAAACGTCTTTCTATTGCTAATTAAAACACCGTGCAGAATTTCCCATGGGAAGAATCATGGAAATTGAGCCTTGTGGCACAATTCTGATAGAGGGGTAGGACACAACTGCCTTCCTCTCAGACAAAATCCTTTCCCACACTTCTTTCAACCATCCTGTCCCAGCCTAGCTTCCACACCCCTCATCACACTGTCCACCCTCTCAGTGAAGAAATGTTTCCTAATACCCAGTCTTAATCTCCTCTGCCACAACTTGAGGCCATTTCTACTTATCCTATCACTTGTTCCTGGGAGAAGAAACTGCCCCCCCACCCTGCTACAATCTTCTTTTGGGGAGTGAGAAGGTCCTGCCTGAGTCTCCTTTTCTCCAGGATTAACACCCCCAGCTCACTCAGCTGCTTCTCATAAGACTTTGCAGGGCAATTTGTCCCAGGGATGTGTCATGTGCTGGATTCTGCAGGTCAGGAGCATGGGGCAGCTTTGCAAACCTCTCTCTGCTCCCAAAACCCTGATCCAGTGCAGCCCCCCGGCACAGATCCTCTCCCAACCTTCTCCCCCCACAGCCCTGCTCACCAGCAGTTTCAGTGCACAAATCCCGACCTCTGCACTTGCTGGAATAATCTTGTGTCATGTTCACAGAGATCAGCCAGGATTTATTTCTAGATGAAACTCGGCTGATAATATAAAGCAACTTATTAATCCACTCAGACCGGCCATCTAACACCCAAAGCCTGTTACTCTTGCTGGCTGGAAGGAGATATTTGATTGAATCAAGAGGGTTTTTTAGCTCTGTCTTCTCGTTTGAGTTAGAAGCTGCTTAAAAATGTGTTGCAGGGGCTTGTGCCCCTGCATCTACCACCCAGCTGTTGGCTCTTCCTTACTGGTGACTGAACCCGTGAACTGAGTCATTGCAGTAGGAACAGGCACAAGATCAGGCTTCAAGTTCCCTCTGCCACACTTTCATTTAGTACCGAGATGCCAGGACTAGAAATAAGGCCAATCCTGATTAATCATGTAATTTTTTTGTCTTGAATATTCATTAAACATCTTTTCCTTTCGGGCTCTGAGCTCAGTTTCCCTGCCTCTCCCTGGTTATGGCTCACCAGCTCCCAGTCTTCCCCTCTCCCAAGCTGATATCCCCCATCACCTCTCTCCATTGCCCCATCTTTCAGCCTCCCCCACATGGGACAGCCTTCTCCTGTTCCTGGGATCATGGCACATCCCCACCTCCTGCCACAGTCCCCGAGGGACAACCCTATGCCCACAGGCTAGGTGGGATGCAAGGCAACACCCTTCAGCATTTACTGCTCTTCTGGTTGTGAAAAAACTGCACCTCAAGTATTTGGGAGAGTACAGGATGCTTTGAAGACTGATGTAGCTTCTAGCACTTGTGGTTTTGTACCTCTGTGCTGAAAAACTCTGATTTCTCCATAGGAGTGGCTTAGATCTGTCAAAACTCTGTGTTTAGCTGCTGGTTTAACCAGCAGGGACTGGATTTTCTCTTCTTTTCTGTCAGAGGGTTTGATGAGAGAACTGGTATCAAGAGGATCAGCCATAGAGTGATGATAATGCTTTTAGCATCTGAGCCAAAGCCCACTGCCTTTAGTGAAAGCCTTTCCACTGACTTCAGTGGGGTTTGATCAGCCCTGTGCCTCACACAGGACTGGGCAGGCTTTGCTTTGAACACAGCGTCAGCATTAGACGCCAAAGTTTCCAAAGGCCACCATGTGGCCCGGTCACAGAAGTTTGAGAACAGGCAGCGCAGCAAGGGAAAAAAGAATTGTTCTTTTTCCCTATGCTTTCAGTTCCTTAAGCACCTTTCTCGTGCCTCTCCCAATATATTTCTTTTTCAAGTATTCCCCAACATCTCCTAAAGCATTCAAAAAGAAAAAAGACTTTGGCTCATTTTTAACAAAGAGATGTAAAACCCAAAAGATTTTGTATAAACAAATAAATATGAAGGGAGTGAAGAAAGTAAACACAAGAAAGATGATTAAATGCTTTGAGAGGTTGACAGGAAGGCATTAGTTTAACTCCTCTCTCACACAGCCTGAAGTCTGCTAAATGCACAGAACGCAATTCTCCCCGTCTCTATTTATTGCATTATGCATAAACTCTGCTATCCGGGGAGATGAGCAGATCTTGACACGCTGTGACAAGCTGCCAAAGTTTCTGCAAACAGGAGGTTCCTGAGCAGCCTCACTAAATGAGGACAGCCCACACGTGCTCCTAATGAAGCGAGCGTGGAGCTGTGCCCGCATTCTGCCTCCCTCGGCACCAGCGCGAGGCTCTCCAGGAACACGGGAACAAGCGGTGGATGGAAATGCCTGGCAATGGGAGCAGCACTGGAGCCACAGATGTGAACTTCCACACCCCTCAACAACCACTGTTGCTGCTTTAAATCAGAAATTAAATGAGCAGTCGCGAGCCCGCGCCTGTGACCATCCAAGGATTTAAACTCATTAAGATGCTGTTTGGCTCCACGTATTTTTGAGGGGCGAGACCACGGTCTCATTTCCTTCTTAGGTTTTCTGCCTCGTTACACACTAAAAACTGAAAGCTAATTAGCAGCTTGCATAAAATACAGGAGGGATGAGGGAAGGTGTGACAGAGGTGTGACAGAGACAGGTGGCTGTCACAAGGGAATGTCTCTTCCATAAATGTTGGTGCCCATCCACAGGCTCCAGGAAACCTTGTCCCTAAGAAAATAAATGCCAGCTGCAAAGCACGTGGTGTGTGCTCTGCTCCTCTGCAGTGGCTTCCCCTTTGCACCCCCAGTTAATTACAGCTTTGAGGAATAGCAGCCCATAAACATGGACGCGCAAACTCATTTCTCTTTAAATGAAACCTGGCTAACGGTTGAGTTTTACTGGAACAATTTTCAGACAAACAAGCTCTGAAACTTAAAAGGAATCTTAAACTCCATTAAATAATACAGTTCCTTCACAGGAATTTCTCCTGGGAAGGGATGTCTTCGATTCAAGTGCCATGTTATGACAAGCATGACAGACTTGATAGCGATCTGTTCCAACTCATGACATTGCTTAAATTAGGTTAGATAGAATCCGTACAGGCTTTCGAATGAAACCTCCCCTGGGTGAAAGCACTATTATTTTTGTTAATGGCAGTGAATTATGATTTTCTTCTCCTAGGAGTCATAAACTATGTTGCTACACATTACTACATCATGTAATGTATGTAATACATGATTCCTTAGTAGGGGAGGAAACTCTTACATTTGCATACATTAGAGCCAGAGTTGTAATCAGAATGTGTTTTCCCACTTCCTTCATTGAATATTTATGGATTTCTTTTCCACTTCCCCCTCTGCTGCACGTCTCTCCTTGACCTGGTGTCTTGCTCTATCTCATTCAAACTGCGGAAGGGCACACGCTCATGGCACGCTCCTGTTGCTCAGCAAAAACCAAGTGCCTGGCTGGCTTTCAGACTGCTCTCTGAGCCTCACTTGCTCCCATGCACATGCAGCCACAGCCTCAGCCGTGTGGAAAGACAGATGGAGGCAGAAAGCAGCTCCACTCCATCACTGTGGGCTCAGGAGCACATCAGGCCAGGCAGCTGCTGCTGCTACCAAGGACGCTTGCAGGTATATAAGGGGATTTTAAGGTTGTAGCAACACCTGAGCAAGCTTGAAAACACCACAGCCAGCAGATGACAGGGTAGAAAGGCACAGGGTGATGCCTTCAGTGCTGTGCCTCTGTTTCCAGTACATTCCATACAGTTGTTTCCAAGGGCTCAGACCTCTAAAGGTGCTCTTTGAGGCTTTACTCAGAAATCCTATTTAGCAGCACACCAAGCAAACCCATGCTTGTATTCTTCCACACCTTTGATAGTTCATATCTCAAATTTAAAGAGAGTCATTCAAGTGCAAACACAGATGATAGATATAAAGGCTTTGTTCTGAGCTCACATGAACATACCTGTTTTACCTGCATCAATACAAAGCAAGACAGAAGACTGACACCCATTTGTAATTTGCAGAGGGGCTGGAGGCCATCTGAGCAACCTGGACAAAGGGAAGCAGCAAGTGCACTGTTTTTGATGCCACACATGAACACAGAAACAAAGCAGCAAAGCTGGAAGACTATGAGAAAGATCAAGAAGCAGAAGAAATTTAAATTGCTTTTGAATGCTACAAAACAACAAGAAGTACATAAAAGTTCTAAGAAAAACACTTGGAACTCAAGTACACTCAAACCCACACTTGGTCCATTTTGCTAAATGCGTGTCTGCCACTTGTGTAACAGCACATCTCCAGTCCCCCCTCAAGATAACATTTGTGCAAGTGCCTGAGGTTAGGGACAAATGAGAGGATGGGTGAGATCCCCCACTTGCTCCTGAAGCCCTGCTGGAGCACTCAGACACTGACAAAGGCGACCGATTAGGGACGTGCTCCCAAGCACATTGGTGCTGATCAAAACAGAGCAGACCTTCTTGATGTCCATCACGCTGGCAAGGCTCAGCCAGGTTAAGAGGAGGTTTCACATCCATGTGTCAAAAGCCCACAGTAATAACAGGCTGCACGTTCAGAACTGAGTTATTGCCAGTGCAGGGAGGTTAGAGAGAAACCAAGAGCATTCCTTACCGACTCAAACCAATTTAAGCTCAGGTTGCCAGAGTGACACGTTGTTATTTCTTAGCTGAGAGATCATTCAAGGCGAACTTGAACCCTGCAGGCAGCCTGTGGGCAGCCCAGCACACAGCGAGGGGCAGGGGCTCCTGCGTGAGGCTGCAGAGCCGGGAGCACTGCAGGTTATAGGCCACTGCCACCAAAAGGACACATAAAGATCTCTGAGCTGCCACAGAGGAATATCCTCTGTCTCAGAGCAGATTTATGGGTGGGCTGCCAGGGAAGAGCTGCCTTTAATGAAAAGGAGCAGAGAGGGTGGTTGCAGTGTGAGATTCCTGAGCGTGTGCAGAGGAGAAGGTGGCAGTACACGGTACTCCAAGGGTTTTAATACATGACCAAAAATGTACTTACAGCTAAAAGATGTCTAGGTGCCTAAAAATGCAGAGAAATGCATGGGACCAGATCCCCGAGGAAGAAAGCTTTTCCCGGGAAGGACTTCATGGAATTTCTAAGCCCTCCCAGTCAAGGGAAATGCAATGACAGGAGCGTGGCACCTCTCTGCTTCTTAAAGATGCAGAAATAGCTCTGCAGAACTGGTCTTTGTGCTGAAGAACACATGCAAAACTAAAAGGGGAAAATAAATTTTAAATAGGATGTTGCAATTCCCGTGCCGTTGGGACAGGCACAAAGCAAAGCGTGTCAGGTGGTTTTACTTCCTACATTTGAATTTGTGACAAGTTCATGGCAAAAAAAAAAATCTGAGAAGCGTCTTGAAATACCTTTGGCCTCTCTCTTCCCACATGGGACACTAGTCACAATTATCTAATAATTATGTTACAGTCATTTGCTATCCTGGGAAGGACAGACACTGTCACTCTGCTGCTGTATTCATCCTGGAAAATCATTCATGTAATGCAAACAAGGAAGGAACATGCTTTAAAACACTATCCCAACTCAGTCCCTAAAGTTGGAGGAATCAAATACCACTGAACAGACACGAGTCCTGAGTTCCCACCCAGCTCAGGGCAGATGCCCCCACAATCCCAATGTATGGGAAAGCTTGCTCTTGTATCGGATCGTGGTTTTTCAGCTGTTAACCAGCAGACTGCAGTGCTGTTAATCTAAGATCTTTATGAAAACATCATTATTTTCAAAGAGAACTCAATATTTATGGCTGATAAGTGTTATTTGATCATTTTTGTGAAATTAAATTTAAGCTCATACTGCATGCTCTCCAAACTACTCTATAAAATTACACTTAAAGCGAAAATTTTATAAATCATAGACAAACTGGTACATTCCTTACCCCTTAAAAGTACTGCATGGGTATTATTTAACCGTGATATATGCAAACAAAATGCAAATTAAATAGCAGTGGGTGTGGTATGTATGTAAATTTCAAATCCTCCCCAGTCCCAATTTCCCCTTCATGAACTGCCTACAGCTATAACTCAGAATTTATGAGCCTCTCAGCTTCTAGTGCAATCTCTGTCTTGGGAATGAGGCAAAAAGAATGGAAAATTATACGAAGTCAACCTGCTGCCTTAGGCCCTGTTCCTATCCAGGGGTTTCGCCACCCAAGGAAGTGCTGGCTTGAAGATGGCCCAGCAAGGTGAGGCACAGGAAGGTGTGGGATTCATGAAAAACCCCGTGTGCTGTGGGCACCTGAAGTTTTCTGTGTTACCCAGCGGCGAGTGAGACCTTGAGGGCTGGAATTCACACGTGGAAAGCACCATGACCAAACAGCTGCCCCGCTGCTCCTTGCAGCAGCTCAGGGGGACAGCTGACCAAGAGAAAGCCCTGCAGCTGCTGTGCCCCTCGTAGCCACTGCTCCAGGATCTCATTTCCATCAGATATATCTCACTTTCCCACAGCACAAATTGCTTTCATCAGCATCTCCCCACGGTTTCAATGCAATCTGTCTCCTTGTTTTCCAGCAATAATGTGAAATGACAAATTCCATGAAGAACTCTATCGCACCTCTACCTACAGGGGATATTTTTTATGTTGCTAAGGCCTAAGTGCCTGGATTTAATTTTTATAAAAACAGAGCCCAGGTGTTTGGACAGAAAATATTCCCTATTTCAAACCAAATTAATATTTTGGAGAGTCTTCACTCCTAAGGTAAGAACTGGCAGTAGAAACGACCTGTGCTTGGGGCACATAGGTCAGTATTTTCTGGAGGAAACATGAAAGTCATCCTTTTGGCTCACCTTCCTGCCACTGACACAGGACATCATCACACTCATCCAGCACTGAAGGAGAAATGCCAACAGCTTGAGCTGAGCCCTGTACTTCAGACCCAGCCTCCCCCACACTGGTCCCAGAGGGAAATTTTCCATACGCTACACTGACAAAGCATTACAAGAATTCTCCTCCATCTCTCCTAATACTTGAAGGCCTCCCCTCCTTTGATTCCCTTTAAAATTTTCTTTTCAAGCATTTATTTGAGCCTTCTCTCAAAGGCTGTGGGGACTTTCACCCTGTGACAGCCTCACTGCGTTTTTCTCGAGAGCCTTCCAGCAGCTTCGTTTCCCTCCAGGGCCCTCACCAGGGAACCAAGGCATCACATTTAGTTTCAAGAGACTCGATAACAGAGGATCTGTCTGCCAAACCTGGCAGACTCAGACTGAACAGAGTTTTCCTTCACAGTTTCAAAAGCAATAGGATAAAACAGCCCCAGAGTCTCTCCTTCACTTTCTCCCTTTCTAACTCACACAGTATGAAAGGAAGTTGGTTATTTTCCACTCCTTTTTTGGACTCATTGCATTTGTCATCAAGACTTTCCCCTGAGGACGAACCTAAAGGACAGAAATGAAGGTTTTCCTTGTCCCACTGATTGAGGACTTGGAGAAGGTACAGAGCAAAACACACAAGACAGGTCTGTAAGTCTGTCCAGTTCACTTCCAGGACTCCCAGCTGTAGCTCACCATTCACAGCCCTGGCCACTGGTTGAATTTGCTGAATATTACTACATTTTCTGCTTTTGTTAGACCTTCACAAGCTACACAGCCTTCACGGTCACAGCCATGTAGAAAGGAAGCTTAATACATAGAGCAGAGACAGGGCTCAAAGAACAGAGGATTAAATAATTAATTTTGGTTCTGAGAAAGCAGCTCAAAGAGACACATATGAGAGCCTACTTTTTAGTTCAAACTCAGTGAAGGCAAACTTTATTTTCCTGGAGACTGGGAAAGTTGCCTTTTCCCCTGTGAACACCTTTTGGAGATAGCACAGTTTCTCTGAGTCCAGAGTAGCCTGAAAATTTCTGCGTGAGAAAAAGGTATTTGAAGAGGAAATCAAGGAAAAATTTGAGCTTTGAGCACAACATGCTTGAAGCCCCATCCACTGCAAATAGAACACCCTAATTTGTGACTGCAGATCTGGGAGTAACACGATGATCAAAGGCAGTGTCTGATAGCGCAGTACTTGTGACTTGTTCCTGTCTGTTCTGTTCCCACCTAATTATCCCTTCCTGAAGTGAACGGAAAATAGTTTAATCTGTTTTTACAAAGCTCATTCCATCAAATTAGTCAGTGAGGTACATGGTCCAGTTACTGCTGGTAAAACCTACACCTAGGAACAACTGAAGACAGAAAAACCAGCTCTCAGTGTCTTGCTTTTCTTATTTGACAAATTTAACCAGATCCTACAAGGAGAGGTAGGAAAAAAATGTGCAGGAAAAGGCTCAGCAGACTCCACCTTCGTCTGGCACACAGGTGCCAGGATGGTCGTGCACATTTAACACTCCAACTCCTTTATCCCTACTGATAGAAAGAAACAAACCAAAAACCCGCAGCACCTTTTTCTCTCCGCCGTCCTGTCCCTGCCCACGGGAGCACAGGATTTCAGTACTGATGGCTACAGACCACCAAGGCTGCTGTCCTCTGGGATGCTGCCCTCAACCCTTCCCACACCTCATAAGGAATGCTCACTCATACCAGGGATTATGCAGCTCTGGTGAAAATCACAGAGCTGCTCAAGGATGGAGAGAGCAAGCAGTGTTTGGATTAGCAGGGTTATGCACCATTTAGGAGTGTCTTAGCCTATCCTTATCCTTGGAAGGAACAGCTCCTACCCAAGGCATGGTCTCGTTGGAGCATGAGCAGTTCCATGGTTTGGGAGCTCTCATTAGCAGTCAGAACTTACTTTATCAGCTGCTGTTAGGCTGCACCTGTGCTTTGGTCTCCTGAGTCTGTCAAAGTAATAATCCACTTGACATCTCCTCAGTCTGCTGTACACTTTATGGTTTTATAGCTTATTCCTCTAAACCATCACTGTGTATGTGCACTTCGGGTGGGCTGACCTTGAGAGGCAAAAGCTACTGTTAGATAACTACACCCATAAATCCAGCTCAGCCTCGTGTCCTGCTGATCCCTCTCCACACTGAGCCTAACCCAGGTTGGACTGAAGCTCCCGGGAAGCCTCTGGCACTACACATATTTCTCTTTATCCTGTCTTCATGCTTCTCTGGCCAAGTAAGCTGTAGTGTTACTAAGCTTTCCGTATAAAAACAATCCTTCCTTATTTGGAAATAAATTTAAAGCAGTGAATTAGATAATTATGGAAGAGAGACCCACAAGGGGACAGAAAAGGTTACCAGCCTGTTCCCCCAATCCCAACAGAGAACCATATCTACTTAAACTATTCATGAAAGGTCTTCTTTAAGCTCGTCTGAGAATTTCCAGGGGTGAACCCTGCTGCATTTGTATTTAGACACGATTTTTTAATTACTCACGTGGTTCAGTCCTTGCGCAGGATTTCATATCAATTTTAGGTCTATGGAGTGAATGGAATCAAAGATCATCATTTTTGGGGGGATGTCAAGGGGTGGTGTTTGCTTTAAACTGGTGCATAAAATACACAAGACACTGTCAAAACAAGTGGGAGTCTCTTTGTCTGCACTTTTCAGTCTGAAAAGATTCCAAATTATACAGTGCAAAACACATGAAGTTGGAAAGTAACCTATAGGGAGAAATAATGAATAAAACAATTTGATGCCTTTCCAATCTGACAAAACAAAGAAACATTCTGAGCAGCAGTTCTAAGGGATAAAAATCATCCAGCTCTTCATTATATGTGGTAATTTATGCTTTACATATTTAAAAAAAACACTGAGTTTTTAACTTGAAAACCTGCTATTGCCTCTCACTATGAGTGACACTTGGGCAATACACAGAGACGCACTGGTACATCCAAGCACTGAGCATGGTGCGTTTGCAGTTACTACCAACACTCGCTAATTTAGCAAGGGATGGGGCTTTGCTGAATAACTGTTTTTCCTAGCCACAGATGGCCATCTCCTTCCATCCACAACTCTGGCCTTGGTGACATCCATGGGAGGAAGGCCTTTGAGCATCTGACTCCGTCACCTTACAACTCTTCCAACTCTTTGAGGTACACTTTAGTTTGTTAAACCAGTTGCACTCAGCTAAGGAGCAAATGCAGATCTCCTTCCACAGAGTCCAGTAGAGCAGAGAGAAGCCAGTCCCACCAGGGCTCAGGAAGCAGAAACCACCAAGGTGAAGTTGCTGCGATAGCAGTGCCCTAAACCTTCTCAAATTGCATAAAATATTTCTTCCAACTTCCCCATTTGTTGAACCAGTTCTGAAGACAGTTGCTCATTCTGCAACACCATTGAACAGAACAGAAAGGGGAAGGACTAACACTATCAGGTGACTGCAAGAGCAGATGCCAATAAAACAAGTCAGACTAGTCAGGATTTCAATTTGGCTGCTGTATTTAGTCATGATTGCTTCACTGGGACGTGACTCAATGATGCTTTAGACTCTTGAAAATACACTTCTCTCACCTTTGCTCCATCTCATCAAAAAGTCTAGGATACATTCCACACTCTAGGATATATTTTAGTACACACCAGACAAATGAAGAGAAGGGGTTAGCTGTTCCTCAGTTTCAGATGCAGAAAGCATTCCTGCACTGAATAATCAGAATTAAAAATAAATACATGAAAAAAACCCATACAGCAAGAAAATAAGATGATCAGCAGCATGTTCTCCTCCAAAAAGAAAGACTTCTGACTCTCTCAATGAAATTATAGATCAGCTGCCTACCACCACTTGGGAACTTTATATGAAGACATTCAGCTATCATGCTATTATCTGAATTTTCTTATGAGGTGAACATATTTTGCATCATATTTTCAATACAAAATCTGAAATCTTGTTTTCTGGAAGCACTAGGAATCTCACACTCTGTTGGAATTATTACCAACTAATGAGAGCAGAGATCAGAGGTTAAACCATACACCAGCATGGCTGAGAACAACTGAAGCTGCCTTGCCTTCCAAAGAAGCCTCAACTTGTTCTAAGTGAGCAAACCAGTCACCAAAAAAATCATTATATATTATCTTCTACTGTTTAGATGCCCTCACTCTGCCTACTTCCTTCATCCCTACCAAGAAGGTCACTCCATGAATCTGTAAGACAGCAAAACAAAAAGATGTGGAGAAGTGTCAGCTTCTTAATCAAGTACATACGGCTCTCCTTGGAAAAGAAACTTTCACTTACAACCAAACTGATGTCTGTGTTTCTCTGTTCCAGCTAAGTTCATGGGTTTTTTTCAAAAAAAGCCAGGATTCAAAATAAGTATTCAGAAAATCAAGGCTTCAAAGTCCTTTTTTCAATGATAAATAATTTCTTCGACCATTTCAAAAGCTGATCCTTGACCTTGAAGATTCTGACACGCGTTCGCCTCTTGACACCTCCCTGCTCCCTGCCATCTGTCTCGCTTTGGCCAACATCCTGCACAGAATAGGGATGTAGCCCCCAAAACAGCACAGAGAGCTCTGCTGACACCCAGTTCTTGCGGTCACCACCTCCCTTCCACTCCTAGATCAGCCTGCAGTCTTTGATACAAAAATAATAACAATAAGTACCAGAAGTGGACACTTCAACTCCAACATAGCCACTGTCACTGGTGTCCAGCAAACCTAAGAGTGGAGGCAGGTTCTGTTCTCCCATCCTTGAACAGCCCATAGACATCCACATAGCCCTTCTTCCTCTCTTTAGTTAGGAAAGGTGACTGGGAGAGATGGAGAAGGTGCTGCAGGCTTGGTTACCAACAGGCTGTGGGTGACAGTGTCCTCATTCTCCACGGACGCCACCACTGACACTCACAGCAGGCCAGAACACCTCCAGGAACACAGCTCTTGGAGAGGAGCAGAAGGCTTGAACTGCATCCAAGAAGGCTGAAGTGAATGAATCCAAGCACAGCCAAAATGCAGGATGAGGGGAAGGATTTCTTTAAACAGCTCATGGTAACATCGTCTCCCCCTCTGTGGAAAAGCACGCTGCTCACGTTTGTCAGAGCTGTGCCTTGGGTCTGACACCTTGCAAAGTCTGGCTGCTTAGGTGGCATCAGTAATCTATGAATTTGTCACCTCTGGGCTGGATTATAATAACTCAATGTGTTTTGAAACTCAGTGTGGAAACCGTACACGAGCTCCAGCTGGTTGGGAATGGGGAACAACTGCTTATTCCATGGCTTATGTTGCCAAGGGCATATCTGGTTTGTGCTCAAGTCTTTCCCATGGCTCCCAGCCAGTATCTGATGCCAGCTTAAGGCCCCGGTCCTATTTTTCAAAGCAATTAGTGTCTCAAGTTCCAACCACATCAAAGTCTGAATTCTCATCCATGAACCCCCATGGCATCTGTGAGCCTTTGAGAGGTCTTAAAGCTCAGAACAAAGCATCTAGGGAAGCTGTGAAGAAAATAAGGTGGGTTTTATCAATAGCTGTGGAATATTTTTCTGGTGTATATCAGGCAAGTCCAGACTCTGGTATACTTCAAGCATATTTCTTTAAGGTGGATTTACTTCCTGACTTAAAAGCACAACTCAGATAACTGTTTCATGCCAAAACTCTTCCCAAAGCCCTCATTATATCAAATGTCACGAGTTTCTACTCCCATTTGGAAAAGCTGGAAGAGGCCCTACAAAGTCCATTAGACTCTTAACGCTGCCACTGACCTTGCCCGCAATGTACAGATGCTCCAGCAGTTTAATACCCTTAGAGAAAGTACATAAAGCAAGAGCAGGAACAATGTGCTGAATGCTACAATCCGTCCTTGACATTTTTTTGGTTGACGGACCATACCAGAGAGGAGGTTAGAAATTATTTTCATTTGGTATACACCTACCTTTTCACACCTGGCAGTTTTGCAGCTTCATCAGATGAATTCTTTTGTTCATTCCTCTTACGAATTACAAGTAGATTTGGGAGGTTTGTTTAACTCCTCCAGGTTAAGCACCTTGACAAGAATCCAGGGTCATGTTATCCTACCTAGCACACCAGCCTGCAGGAAGACTGACTTGTCTCCAGTATCACCTAGTGGAATGACCAGTTTTATTTCCTTTGAAAGCATGGTTTTCCAGTTCCCCATAATTTTAAGAATTACAAAGGGACATTCTTTTGCAGATGGACAGGATCTTATTCACAGTATGTGTGTTAAGCAGACTTTAAAGTGCAGTTTCTTTAGGAACTGTATTCTTTCCACAAGGCAGTTTTCACTCAATAATTCCCCTGCTGTTTTTCCCCCCTTCCAAGTGCATCCCTCTCATCTTGAACTTTCTCAGCATCAAGTCCTGCTAGTGGTAGATGTGATTATCTTGCTGTTCCCATCAATGTCCATGACATCTCTTGTTAAAAAACAAACCCAGAGTAGCACAGGCAACCCCTCACATTCATCATATCCTGCCCTTACTCAGACAAGATTAAAGACCTTTCAGTAATTAAAGATGGAAAGGTGTCATTGAAAGGTACAGGGCAGCTGGGGAAGGTGAGTTATCCAAGCGACACATCCATGAGTCTCTTGTCTCTTCTGACCCCATGTTCTGAAGGCTACTGTTTGTAAATCAAGATTAATGAGAAGAACAGCACTTAAGTGCACCTGATCATAAATCTGGGAGAGTTAGTACACTCTCTGACAAGATTAATATATTTTATATCTGACACTGTCTGTGAAATGCTCTGTGTTCAATTTATTACCATCTCAGACCCGAAAGTGGAGCACAGATTTCCTTGCAGTGCAAATTTCACTTTTTGCAGACTGTTTCATTTGCAACTCTATATCCATTTTCATTCCTCTTGAGGTTATTTTCATTATGAAATAAACTTTTAATACAATTCCAGTATAATTACACATAAACCAACACATTGGCAAAAAGCTGCAGAAGACTGTTGTTGGTTAGATCATTAAAACAATTCAGGAATTTTTTGAAGAAACATCAGAAAATGCCATTTCTCCTAATTCAAAACATTGCAAATGAAGGATTGTTCAAAAATTTGTCAGTTGGGGAGAAAAACCCTGTAACCTAAACTACTTTTTAATATACTTTTTTACTTGAAACAGACTGAATTTCATATAGACCTGCTTTCTTCCTTTGAAATTTATAATGATCAGCAAATACTTCATTTACATTTTAAAAGGTCTGAACTCAAACTGCAGTAATTGCAATTTACTGAAACAGGTTTTTTTTCAACTAAGACTGTTCCTTCCTTTAAATTCCCTCAGCTGATGAATAAGAACGGTTGAGATTTTGGGTTTCTGTCCTAATTTGAGACAAAAGCATTTTTCAAGTCTTGAATTTCTCAGCGATTGGGAAAACAATTCCCAAAGTGCCATAATAGCCACAAGAACTCTACGACAAATTGTAGCAGATATCCAGATGCCCAGGAGATCTTGAGCATGGTCAGTGAACATGCTGATAAACAATTCCTCACGTTGTCTCCTTGGTGGGCTGAACGCACCAGCATCAGACATTGCAGAGAAAATTATTTTGTGCAAGGCTACACCAGTGACAATGACAGCGTGATAAGGATATATAACAAGCAAAGGTAATGCCACCCAACTTGCCCCATGTAGCTAAAATATAATGGAGTAAGGAGAAATGGGATTCAGTCCAATTGAAGGAACTCCTCACTGGTTGCTTCCTCCCCATTTGTTTCTCCTGAAGCTGCCCTGTGGTCCCAGTGAGTGACCCCCAGGCATAATGGGCTGGTGGCACATCTCTTCCCATGGCCATGCCCTGTTCCCAGGGCTGTACTCATACAATCATGTGTGCCAGAAAAATACCTCCTGTCCCCTTCTGAATCAAAACCAGAGCTAGAGAGTAACCAGAGGCTCCGGTTTTATTCCTCTGGAGAGCAACAAAAGGACACAAACCATCCATCTTTAAGATGCTCCTCCAATTCATGCCATAACTCCCGTGGCCTCCAGGCTGATGTGTGCCACGGGAAGCACACACATGACAGAAGGCAATTTCCCTCCCAAGGCTCATCCCTGTTTACAGCTCCTGTCTTTACCCTGTTTGATTTTCCTTTGCACAAACAGCCCTGCTCTCACCAGTTCCTGCCCTCCAACACCACATTCCTAAAGGCAGCACTCCACAAAAAGTTCACTTCTCGTTATGTTTCTTGCTCTTCTGTGCCACTGTCACCTCCTCCCACCACACCATATGTTCCTCATCTCTTCCCCACTGAGCAGTTTCTGGTCTCTGAAATCTGACAGTTGAAGTGACCTCCCCCTCCTGGTCCCCAGCTCTGTCTCAGCAGAAGTCGGGGACTGCAGTTGGAGCACTCTGCTCTCCTCAGGAACCTGATAAACACCTGCAAACAAGGGTAAAAGCATGTCCTCATTCCACCTTTAATCAGCTCCCTCTCCTGATGCTGTGGGGTTTTTGGGACATGGACGTCTCCTGTTATTCGGCTGTAGAGTGCTTAGGTCCTCTCACCTGGTTGAGGTCACTGGGTGCTTCGCAACAGAGAATCTGCTCCTCATATTACTACAGACTACCCGTTTCTAAAGCCTTTTTGTCACATTTTTCTCACCAGCACCACAGAAGAGCTTCTGCCCTAGTGTGAACTCTCAAAGGGATTCTCAAGACACAAGGTCAGAATCTCACCCATAAACAAACCAGTTAGTCCTGTTCGTGCTCCAGCTCCACAGCCAGGACTAAAATAAAGCTAAGTCAAGCTCTCTAATCTTCCACAGTATAAAACACCCAGCAATCAGAGGCTTATTAGCAGATAATGATTTACTTTCTACCCACCAGTTATTTGCAAAGATCATCCACTCTCCCTGTCTGAAGTATCATCAGGGTTTCTCCAGAAGTCTACTCCATTTATCATTAGGGGGATTTACACTGTAAACAGGACAGCTGCATTACTGAGTCTAATTATACCCTGAGAAGACAAAGCACCGTGTGCCTACACATTGTGCTGGAATTAGAAGTCCAGGTAGAACAGGAGAGAGGCTTTTAATTAAACAAAGTCAGTTACCTTTCACAGAAAGCCTACGATTTAATTTAAGCGCACACACAGGAAGAACAGCAGGTCAAGCACCTTCCCCATCTTGTGAACCTCAGGCCTAGCGATTGTCACACAGGACACAATCATTTCTACCCACCTGCCTCACATTTCTCTTTAGGAGTATTTCATTCTCTTCTTGGCTTTCTTTCCTTTAATTAGGAGCGAGGAAAATGTTGTAGTGACTTCATAGTATGTCAGATTTAATCTGCATAAGGCCCCACCACATGTTGGGGGGGATGTGTGGCAGGAGTTTTTAATAAAGGATTACAGAATGCACCCGCTGTGGCTGAAATATTGTGAGCTTTTTCAAAGCTCTGGGAGGCCTGCATTAGGTCAGCTTTGACTTGAACATTTATTACTTATCAACCTTTGGCATTGGGCTGGAGTCTGGAGCATGGTGATGATGTCAGCTGATTTAAATTGCCAAAAAAGTGATCAGGTTGTTTGCACAAAACCAGAGAAGTGTTTATCTCAATGGCTGTTGCAAAGATGGGCAGGATTCCTCTGCCCCAGACAATATTGGTTTTTTTGTTCCCAAATGTCATCAGATAATGACTTTTATGCCAACAAGTTAATTGCAAAAGCAAAGCAATGAAAACATATACTGAACTATAGTCACGTATTTTCTACATTTGCTTCCAATTTACTGTAATGAACAGAGAGTTTTGTGAAGGAAGGTTGCAGATGCCATGGAAAATAAATGCTGTTTCTGAGCAAAACCATCATCCAGCCAAATGAGCTGCCAGCTCTCCCCTTTGCTTGCACCTCTTGCACTGCTCACTGCTTCCATCCTCCACAGGGTGTAGGACATGGGGTCGATCACTTTCTCCATGTGAAGGAGCTCAGCCCAGAGCTCCTCAGGACACACTTTTGGCCATTTGGTGCAGGTTTGGGACAGACATCCACTCTCCAACCAGCTGAAGCAGCTCCACCTTGCTCAGGCAGGTCCAGGATTACTGGGGCAGACAGAGGCAGAACCTGTACATTCTCCTATGTGTTTGAGAAACCTCCTGCTCACATTTCCTTTCCATTTTCTGGTTTTGAGGTGATCTGAACTAAGACAAGCTCACGGTAGTGCACTTTTGGCATGTGCAGCTGCACTGCCTGGTTCAGCAGCTCTGACAGCCCCGAGCAGAGCCAGGAACAAGCAGTTCCAGAGACCACTTCTCCAGGGCTGCAGAGCTGGACCAGGCACACCTGGGAAACAACCCCCTTTGGGGTGTTAGGTGTCTCCTTTTGAATAAATCAGTTGTCAGTTCATTGCTCAGAGCTGCCAGTGTGCACCAGCCTATTTGCTGCATCCCAGCCCTCACGATGGAAGTGAGAGACATCCTGAAAATACACGGAGCAGTGACAAGTGCTAATGGGGCTGCTCTCCTGCTTTAAAGCAATTCTATTAACACATTATGCTGCAACTGAGGGTAATTATTTCCAAGGGAAATGGCTCACCATGACCCACGATAGGCTCTCATAATGGCAATTAAACTCACATGTGACTAATATACATAAGACATTAAACTGAAGTTTGAGGATTTATTAAGATTTGCAGAGACATCTCCGGGGCCGCAGAAGACAGTCTCCTTGGGTTGCAGAAACAAAATACAAAGTAAGAAAAGTGCTTGTTGGCTTATAAAGCTGAATAAATTAATTTCAGATTTTTCGTAATACTTTCAATTATAAAGGAATACCTCTGCAAATCTAACATTTTATTTAGTAAACGCACGAAAATGAAAGGGTTGTCACTCATAATGTGTAATAAAATATTACATTTTACCTTCAGTTAACTCTACTTTAATCTACATGATTGAAGAATATTCAAGAAGTGTTTGGACAACATGGTGCAATTTCTGGGGCTGTCCTGTACAGGGCCAGGAGCTGGACTTCAATGATCCTTGTGGGTCTCTTCCAGCTCAAGTTATTCTATGATTCTACCGCTGAATATCAACATAATGTAGAAAAATGAGAAAGGGGATAAAAAAAAGTGTTTACATTCCACTGTTTCTCATCTAGCATTGTCTTTCTCTCCCTTCCTGCAACCTGATGGCAGCACAGCATTGTGCATTCAATCCTTCCCTGCCACACAAATAAGCAAAATACTAATAAATGGGCCTCTCCTTGTTCCTTTGCAGCACCTAACTGGCTAAGCCGGTGCTGGAGAGGGATGAAAGCCAGCAGCTGATTCCTCTGCCACTGGAAAATCTCCCCCTGTCTCCCTCCTGACACTGGCTCTCCATTACACGCCAGTCATGCTTTCATTTACCACCAACGCAAATCCATCCCAGCCGGGGCTATAAACAGGGCCAACAGCAAAAGTGATAACGCAAGTTCTGCTGTGCCATGCAGCCTCAGGGTGTGACAGCCTTGCCAGCTGCACGGAAGGAAATGCTTCCAGGGGCTTCCACAGTGGCTTCTTGTGAGCTCTACCACCACAGACAACTGAGAGGGTGTCAGCGAGTTACCGGCCTCCCACACCTCCCAGGATGGCTCTGCTGTGTCGGGATGGCAGCTGGTTGCAGCTACAGAGCAGTTGGCAAACCTTTAGCCCTTTACAGGAAACCATTCTGCAGCACCTGCCTGTAAGAACCAAATGCTCTTATGAAGTTTCCCTGGCTGCACAATACTGTAAATGTTCCTGAAGAACAAATTGTGCCGTTTTGAAAGGATAAACTAGACTCATATCTAATTCTGTCCAGGCAAGAGCAGTGCAGGAGGCTTTAATGACTATCTCTCCATTGCCTTTTGATAGTGTTTATGCACAGTTTGGATACAAGGAGTGGAAGGAAAAGGAGAACAGAAATGAGGAAAATTTAGATCTGCATCTCGGGTTGAATGAGCATAGCAGCAGCTTTTACCACGCAGCCAAGCTTTCCACTGCCTGTAAAGCCTCACAGTAGCTGCACACAGTCAATATTTGATAGACAAGTTGGCAAAGCTCTTACATCTCACATTACCTGCTTGCTACACAGCAGACTGGGTTGTAGGCAGTCAGGCTGCAGGAATCCACACTCAGGAAACACCACAGTCTGGCTTCTCCCTTGGACCGGTGCCCTGGGGACAGGATGGGAACAGCCCTGGCTTCTTAGCTCTCACTGTCATAAGCAATAAAGTAGAGAGGGATAGAATTGCTTCCAGACATTGATGGAAAACCTTTGGGCTCCATCATTCATACAGGATTTCTAGGGAAAAAGGTGCACACTGGGATATCCACTGCATTTAACAGCCTATCTGCATTTATTCAACCAGCTCGGCACTGCTTGTGTGTCACAGCCTGCAGCTGGATCTCAAATACAGTCTCCATGGCAGTACTCTGGCTAACAGCAGAACCAAATCCAGCATTCCTCTCAAGCTGGTGACACTCTCTTCCAGCCTCCTGCTTGGCCACTCCCTGAAATCAGCTGAGAGCTGAACCCCATCGGTGCAGAACAGGACATTTATGAACCTGACAGATAATAAAATTTAAAGGACTGACTTTGTCATTCATCAAATATTGATTTGTCCTATATCTGAGGATACAAGGAGTCACACTCCACAACATAATGTGCAGTGGTAAAAAGCATTAAGAAGGGAAATAATTTATAATTTCACAGGCTATTTATTCATATGTATACATATATATAAATATACATATATATATGAATAGCAGCTATATATATAACTACTTATCAAGCAGGGACAGCACACTTGGTAAGCTAAATAATCTCATTCCTTCATTAAAAACACCTCTAGAATCTCTGAAGCAATCCTTGAATTGAGACTCCCATAAGGAAAATATTGTGGCGAATATTGTTGGAGAATACAGAAAACATTCCTGCCTCTTTCAGCTTGTCTGACAGAACATAATTATGCACACCTATGGATCAGCAGATCAATGATCCAGGAACATAACTCTGGTGAAATATTCCTGATGTGGTGAGCATTAATGGCTCAGAATAGGCCTATAGGGTCTCACCCATCAGTGCGCCTGCAGCAATTCAGAAAACTGTAGCTTCTCTGAAACTGCCCCCAGCCCATTAAACCAGAGGTCTACAGGAGTACCTGTCTCTAAAGGAGGAGCAGTGTCTGATTTGATTTGGCAGACTCAAACAGCCTCATCAGAGCTATTAACTAAAATATCTTCAAAGGTGCTTATGGGGGCTTTAGATCGTGTCGAAAACCCCACACCTTTTGCATGCTGTGAATCCAGAACTCCAATGGATAAACCGAGATTCCATTCACAAATTCATGTCAACACAACACAGAAAAACCTCCCCACATAGCCCAGCCAGCCTTCCCCACCATCAGGCTCCTTCCCCAAAGACAGGATGTCCAAAAGGGATTGGATTTGTGCCATCACTGCTCAAGGGTAGAAGGAGGAAAAGACACAACATTTAGAGTGATACCCAATCCATATTTTAAAGGTTTCTCTGCAAAAATACTTACAGATATTCGGATAAAGCCTCTCTAAAATAGAAACTAAAATATTGATACATTAATCATAAATAAACATGCACCACAAATGCAGCTCTGTAAGAAGAGTCCTGAAAGGTATTATAAAAAGCTCAAAACATTTCTTCTTGCCTGAACTCCAATACTCCAGATCTGTTCGTTGTTAGGCTTAATTTTCAATCATGTGAAAAACAAAAAGGTTTTGCTAAAAGAATGCAAATATCCCTGCGCTTCATAAAGGAAAGTTCCTTTTTTGACATGATTACCCTAATCTAATTAAAAACTGTGTTTGTCACATCTTGGAAAATTAACTGTTTTCACACAGGGCAAATGCTATCATTTCAAGAGGTCACAATAAATTACTTATAAACAAGAAAACAAAATTAATTCCTGATCTAAGCACCACATTCTTTACAGACCTAATTAAAGAGTATAAATCAGCATCCTGAAGTGACTCTGAGATGCCTCCCCCCTTGCAGAATAGAAATCTGTGTGTTTAAGGGGACAACTCAACACATTTGGGAAAGAGATGGAAAGCACCAAATGAATTATATAAAAGATGAGAGACAGGACTTTATGCAAATGCATCATGAATATCAATACACCCCAACACTAGAACAGTGAGTGCATCATTATTGTGGAAACTGGGGGATTGGCGTTGTTGTCATTCAATGCCAAAAATCAATGCTCAGTATCCTTCTCTCATGACACTGTTACAATTCATAAATTATTAACTGGAGTCTTTTGTAAAAAGTTCCTGTTTACAAGGTTACTCTGTAAGTTAAAATGTTTGTTTGCCCTCAGATCTCTACTGTAAAGCATCTGTGGGTAGATTTACATGATGAAGTTGATAGATTTGTATTTTGACAGTACATCTGTCATCCTCGCTTCACGTGTCAAGAGGTCAGGTGTGCACTTGGTGTTATCAGGTGGCTCATTAATGTCCTGTGGGATGAGCTACCCTGTCTGCTTTGCTTTAAGTGACAAAAAAATGTTCTTTCTAGCCCTTGCTGCAGGAATTCACATCCCCTCTGCAACTGTTTGTGTTTTCCTACTGTCAGAAGATCGGGAAGGATTCTCAGCACGCGAACAGAGAGAATGTTTCTGGACACAGCACCATGTGGGGGCAAAGCTCAGTCCTTTCACACACACCCTGATCCATCTGAGGGCGCAGAGTGCCCCCATGGTCTCCTCTTTACAAGACCTGGAATACATATTTAGACACTCAGCACAGCCGCACTACACCTTGCAGCATCCCTGTGTAAAAAATGCGCATTAACCAGAGCCAGCCAGCCCTGGGCTCACTGCTAACCACGGACAGGCACCTGTGCTCTCTGCAGGGGCAGTGCCTAATCCTCAGGCTGTGAAAGCCATGGGCTACTGTGGAATGAAGTAGTTTTCCCATTACTTTCCAAAGGCCCTGTAAAAGTTGTTGAAAGCAGCAGTACACTCCTCTACTCTTCCTGCAATATTCCTCACGGATTTGCTAATGCCTCCTGCTGACTGCAGGCACATCTTCAAAAGGCAGATAGAGAACATCATTGTACATTCATCTGGACCCATGTGAACTCATCAGCTCCAGGAGTTCCACAGGAACCCGAGTGACAGCAGAGTTTAGTCCTGTGAATACCAGGGCTGTTTTACAAAGCACCGATTTTATTTTGTTGGGAGTTAGAGTAATGCATTTTACATTGATTTTACCACTGTAGTAGATTACTTTGTGAGCTACTTAATTCAAAGAGTAAGCAAACAGCTGACAATTTTGCTTGCAAATCACTTGTTCTAGTGAATTTTAAGCAATGGGCACATTTGTAGAAAACATGGTAAAGAAAAAAATTATTAAGATTCTGTAAACTGGAAAATCATCCAGTACACAACTTTGGGTGGATCTGCACAGTACTGTACAGCAGACAAACAGATTCTGTACCTAATTTTGTGTTGTCTTTGAGGCTATTTTTCCACTGCTGTAACGTTCATCTCTTTCTCATGGTGGCTTATGGGTGGCATCGTAGATGCTCCTTTAAGGTGCATGAAATTTATTTTACAATTTATTGTGGCTCTCTAAGGTCTCAGCCATATGAAGGCCACAGGTTAACAGTCCTTGAAATGTCTTGAATAATGCTTTGTACCAATAACATGAAGTATCTTGAGGTAAAGTTATCTTACCCATGTCACATTGTCACTCTTCTGGCTCACTGCAGAGAGCAGTTGTGGGGTTGGATGAACTTTGTCCCTCATAAATTTCTTTTTGTGTCTGAGCCAACCATTCCCTCTACTCAGAACACCCAGCAGAAGTTTCTTGACTGGAAGGCATTTCTGTGAAAAACCTCTCTGATTATTCAAATTAAAAAAGAAAAAAAAAAGTACATCCACCCACAACCTTGAATTGCAAAGAACACAAATAAGGATTCAATAGCCAAGAGCCATGAATGGGATCCCCAAACCTTCACCTGGTGAGAACACTAAAGAGCAGAAGGGATGCTGAATTGCTACAATTGATGCAATTTTTGTGTAAATTCCTGTACCAGCCTTCATGGCAGCATAGATTGTCATTAAGTGAAACACAACTCCAATGAGCAAACAAAACGTTTGTGTTCCTATTTCTCTGCTGGAGGACTTCAATGCCTAAATACCAAGTACGTAAGTGGGGTCAGTTCTGCAAAATTTCACTTACAGAGATAAAAACTTTTTTTACCTCAAAATGAAGAAGTCACTGCTAGTGCTGGGCTATCCAGTGTCCCTAAGTAACCCCTGTGTGGCAGATACAATGCAGGTTATGGCTGAGACAGACAACTGAGAGAGTTAAGAGAGATTCAGAAGCTTCAACCTTCACAGCAGTCTGAGGTACCTCACCTTACTTTCTATCCACAAGGAAAGATGGTACCTGCATTTCAGCTAGAGCCCAGTGTCGCTGCTTAAGCCCTCGTGATCTGACCATGCTCTTAGATACCTTCCAAAATGGAAAACTCATATTGGCCAGAAGAGATTTATGAATCTCTGAACTTCAGTCCTAGAAGAGTGTACAAAGAAGGTACAATCGTTTTCTTCTCTGAAAGGAATGGGACAGAAGAGTGAAAACAGAGCTGATTTTCCACTTAAGTCTCCCTCATGTCTGCACCTTTTACAAGTCATTACATCTCAAAGGACCAGAAATATATATTCATCTCCAGGACCCATCTCGGGCTGGTAAAATGCAACAGTGGCTTTTCACAGGCTCGAGCCTCCGTACTCAGTGCAGCCTGAAGTGATTTCTCTGGCAACGTTTCACTGACTATCATTTTGCAAAATTATTGTAATAACAATATGCTACCAATAAAACATGCTACCAAAACTGCTCTTGTTTTGAGTGCATGTAATTTCCATGTATTAATGGGAATGTCACACTCACATACAGAGCAGGGCAGAATGGCCCCTGAAGTGTTCTTACCCAACATTAATTTCTTCTGGTGGGTGACTTTGTCCTCATAACAATAATAAAGCTGTGGTACTTTATAAAATGCAAAAGGTGTCTTGAAGGTTGGTACAGGTTGTTATTCTAACCCACTACATTTGTGAAATTTCATCCAAATTAGAAAAATCCAGTAACTGAGACATATTCATACAAGGTTCTAGACTCTAAAGTATAAGCTGTTAACTCTGCCCAGGCACTTTTTAGTTTGTTTTTCTTTTAAAATAACTTAAACAGCAAAAGACACAAAGGAAATTATTTGGAGATATGCTGCTTATTCATCAAGGCAAAGTCATCATTTGAAAAAAAGCTCCAAGTTTTATCATTGTTCAGTTAATCCTGCTCTTGCAGGATTTCTGCAAGAAAATCTTCTGATTTCTCAACTAAGCAGTAAGGTAACTGAAGTGAAAAATAGTACATACTCCATATTTTTAGGTCTAGGATTCTCATTTCCAGGCAGTGAGAATCCCTGCAGCCTTAACCTTCAAAAAACCACCATCCTGAACATAACCAATGTATTCCAAATTCCAAGGTGAGCAGATCCATTCTGAGTTTGTCCAGAATTATTACCCCAATGCATTGCTGAGAGACACTGTGCTGCAGAAAGCAGTCCTTTAAATGACATTACTACAATGTCATGAGGTACTAATTTATCCCAAATGTTCATTGCAGGATCATCTCTATCTCGGTAGATGTAGAAGCATCTATTGTTATGACAGAAGTCTTAACTGTTCTCTCACCTCAGGGTCTTTTCAGTCTGTAAGCAAATTGTGAGTCTTCAAAGCCATTTTCTATCGTTGTAGGTTTGTTATAAACTAACCCTTGAGAAAATTTACAGCAAGTGTAAAAAATTTATCCACTCTCTTTAGACCCAGATTTGAACAAAAATCCTTGAAGATAACAGACTTAGAGGTAAATTGAAAATGGAAAAAATCTATCATGAATTTAACAGAGTTGTAGGATGCAAGGGAAACCTTGCAGGGAGTTATATTATGATAATTTAATTTCTAGATAAATAGAATGCCATATATCTAGTTTAATCTATACATCCAAGCATTTATTTTGATATCACAGATATTTCCTTATCTAACTGGAGAAGACAAGGATGGTGGTAAGGAAATGGCTGAGCAGTGAACAGTGGCACTTCCTGCTCAAAGTGAGACAGGATGGAGCTCCTCAGCAGTCAGTCCTGGCAGTGTTCAACACTCCAGAAAACAAGCAATGGCAGATGTCAAATAAAGCACGTAATCCTGGCAATCTGTGTTCAAAAAATATTCACCAAAACTGCAAGGGATGCAAAGGGGGCTACAAAGACAGGCAAAGGGGAGAAAAAAAGGACATGGAGAAGCCACAGTTATTTTATGCCTACTAAAATGTCACCTGGATGAAAGGAAAGGCATCAGGGTCATCCTGATGAGGGACAAAAAGAACACAGTTAAGAAATAAGGTGTAGGTATAATCAGGATATGAATCAGTTCAGCTTGGATATTAATATAACACCAGAGAAGTGAGCGTCTGCAATAATCTTTGTTTGAAATTGCATGGAAAGACATTGCCTCTTTTAGAGCAAGAGGATTATTCTCTGAACCAGGATAGGACTGTGTCCAAACAAAACCTTGGGCATGAAGACCCACAGGATTTAGCCCCACAGAAGCTCAACAGTGGGGTGCAAACTGGGGTTGCTAAGAGATGGTAAGGAGTGCTGCTTACAAAAACTGCTCTTCTAGAACCAGTAGTTAAACATAAACCATTTCCAGAGTGAACACACCAAGGATCTGAGGCACTGATCTCTTCCACAAACCGAGCTGCTGGCAAAGATTTTAATTCTGCTATCTCTCAGCAGAAGGGCAGTGCTGGTGTCAGATGCCAGACAACAGCATTGGAAGCAGCAGCAATCCTCCCAAAAATGAGAGAAGCACACATCACAGCATTTGTGCAATGAGTCAGAAAACGCTGTAAATTGACCCAAGATCCTCTGGAACAAAGCTTCTTTAGGAATATAAAATCTCTGTCATGGGCTGGGCTTCTAGGAAGGCAAGTCATTCTTTTGGGCTGTTTTTCACAATCCCATGCTACCAAATTTACATTGTAGTTTTTCCCCCTTCCTCAGTGACAGCCAAAGCACCTTCCAGGGGGCTATTTCAGGGCATGTGACATACTGTACCCCTTTGGGGTAGGACTGAATTAGACACAAGTTTTGGTTTTGTTCTCAATTCCACCACAAATCCAGTGTTTGATCACTGGAAAGTAACTTGTTTTCTTTGTATTTAGCTTCAAAAAAAGACAACTTTTCTCTAAAACTATTTTACCCACCTAGAACATCTCAGCAATGGTTTTAACTAAGCCTCGCCGTAGAGCACTTACCAAAATAAATACATAAATTCTAGTTATGGGCCAACACTGTACAAATAGCAAATGAAAATGAACTTCCCTGATGACACCATGAATATATATGCAGAGAAACAATAGAAATAGTAAAGGTAACTTTAAAATTTAATCAGAAAATCAAAACAATGGAAAAATATTGGGAATGTAGAGCTCATTAGGGCAAGCAGAGTCTATTAACTGTTCAGCTGTCCAAGGACAGAGCAGAAAATCTTGTTTGCTTATCACTGAGTACAATGACCACTATGATCCCAGCTGTAATCAAATACAGAATTAAAAGTGACCTAAACCAAGGAAATCAAAACCAAAAAACACAGGGCCAGATCTTTCCACCACTGACTGTGGTGGAATTAACTGGCTGAATGCTCCCACTCACTCCAGTAAATCAGAAGTTAATAATTATGACCCTGAACAGCTTCCCACTGCTGATGGGATCTTCCCCATACACTAGGAAGCTTATGCACAAAGACTTACATTAGTACAAGACACCTCTTTTTTTTTTTCCACCTCTCTGTCTATATAAAAATTGGATGTGCATTGTTACCCTAATATTTACATAAAGCATAAAAATGACTTCAGTCTCTGGGTCACCAGCAGTTCATCTGCACCACTGCACTTCAGTCTGCTTCAATGTCAGGGGGAACAGACTGGCTACAGCTTCACCTCTACCCACTATTCTATTTATGAAGACTGATGACAAAAAAACTTTAACAGGCAAATAAGAAAAACAGCATGAAATGCATCTACAATAATAGGGAACAATTATGTGTCTCAAAATGTAACCACTTGGAAATTCAGTCTGTCAAGGAACTGGACATTTAATTATTATAATCATTCTAAACAAGAACTAATTGAAACTGAAGATTCACTTTTATCTAGAATTTTGCTCATGAATTTTAAGTATGTTACCTATTAGGATATAACCAAAGCTATGAAAATCCAAACAAATTACTCCCCTTCCAGTAAGCCTTCCTTATGCAGTACAAGCCTGCTCTCCTTTTTTTGAGGCATCTCAATGAATATTTCTAGCTAATGGCTAAATTCTTCTCCATATCTAGATTCAAAGAGGCAAGGAATATGTATACTTTGCTATTCCCCTAGAGAATGGATTTATTTTAGGACAAGAAAAACTATGCCTGCTTTCAAATTTTATCTCTTCCTCATGCTTTCCTGCCATCACTTATGAATGTAAAAGTTAAACTACCTAGAACTATCTAAGGAAATAAATCTAATTGCACAGCTATAACCAAAGTATGCCCTACAATAATTGCTACTGATTCTATAAGTTCCATCTTTTCACCTTCATACCAGTTTGATAGGTACTAAATCACAGTTGAAAATACACTAAGACATAATTTACTAACACGGTACCGTCAATTCACTGGGATCAGCTTTGTATTTTTATGCTGTACTGTATGCAAGAAACACCTCAGACAAATCCATAGAATCATATAGGTTGAAAAGACCTTTGAGATCATCTGTACCAGTTCTAACACCAGCATTTTCTTTCTATGATCCCCTAAGTTACATTCATGACCTAAACTCATTTAAAACAATTTACATATCTTTGTGTCATTAAGAAAGTCTCATCCTTGGTGCACCACAAGAAGCTCAGGTGTGTGCTTCCACAGATTGCAGCCAGGTCTCAGATCCTTGGGAATCCAAGGTGCATTTCAGGTAGAATCAAATCTCCTCGTTTTTCCTTGTGAAATTATAATGTACCACTGAATAGCAAAATCCGGGTTCAGGAACTGCAGCCACAGTTGAAAGGAGAAGTATTGTTCTTTTTCCCAACTCATTTTGCAAGTTCAAAGGATTAAGTCAATAACACTGTGACAAAAAAAGCGTCTCTGTGTAACAGCCAAGGAACAGTTCCACACGCCATGGTTCTGGGAGTGACCCACAGGTTCAGCCTTTGCTACCGTGTTACCTGCAAAAGAAGAGCAAAGAGTTACCTACACAGAACTGAGCAAAAAAAGGGTGATATCAGGTGCATTGTTACTGCAAAGGAACTGTGCACACGAACAGACAATGAATGAACTTGGCCCAGCCACACCTTTATACCACACAGAGAAGCAGAATCTCTATATAAATGCTAATTACACTGCTATTTGATAGCATGGGGGGCATTTGCAGATAAAGAAATGGCAGTTCACCATTAAATTTGCCACCATCATCTCCTGGAAATCTGCTGTTTTATTTTGTTTCATGTCATTTCCAACACCAATGCCTGCAGCACAAATGTAGGATTTACGTCCCAGAGGACCATTCATGCAAACTGCTGCCCATTCCCAGTGGTCCATCTATGGGAGGGAATCAGGGACCAGACAGCACATGGGGGAATAAATTGTTCTTGCAGCAGAAATCTCCCCCAGACAGCACAACTCCCACAGGACCCCGGAGGGGCTGCAGGGATGTGTTCAAGCCTTAATGCACACACAGGGCACAAACCCAGCAGCTTTGGCTGCACGGTGAGGAGGGTCCTGTTGGATTTCCTGTCCTGCAAATGGATGAGAACAGGCAGCCTGTGAGGAGGAAAGCTTTGTCAGCTCTGCTCTGCAGTGTCTAGATGTGTCACAAAACTAAACAGACACTCAGCATAGAGAAGTTTTTATTTCTTTCCCTGAGGGAACTGATGGAAGATGCAAACTCCTCAGCTTTGCACATTTTAACAGTCCCACTCAGCCACTAACTATTCATCTAAATACTGAGTAGTGTCAGCAGTCTCCTGTGCTTCAGATATTTTAGTTACACTATTTTTACTTATTTTCATGGAGTGAAAAGATAGAGGACTTAAAGTTGATTAAATGGCATTTCCTCTTTCAGTGTATAATTAACCTGTGGAAGCCACTGTCCCACGTAGCACTGATCCCAGGGTCTTAAAAAGCTTTAAAAATTGATTACAAATTAAAATGGTAATGAGATCATCTCTGGTGCATAACACAGAAAAAAATTAGTATGGAATGGATCTCAACTATTGTGTTTTAGACACAAGGCAACTATTAAATTGGAAAAAATTCATGGATGTGTACACTTTCTGTAATAGTCCCAAAGGGTTTTGCTGTGCCTGATTTGAGCATCCCAGTGCTGAGACTCACAGGTGGCTGAACAGTTTGGGCTACTGGTCTGACAGTTCAAATAATCCTCTTTGTGTAAGATTTTAATGACGCACTTCGATCAATAAACAAAATATTTCTTGAGAAAAATCTTTGGCTCATTCACAAAATAAAAATGTAAGTTACGTCATATTTCCCTTTTCCCTGTGACAAAGGAAATTGTCTTTCCATTCTATTTTCCTTACAACTGTTCATAGGAAGGAAGAGGCAGCTGCATGAACGAGGATTTGACACCTCAGGCCTTCAGCCATCAGTGCCAACATAAAAGTCTTTGTTCTGCCCCCCCATCCTTCGAGTATCTGAAAGCATGGAGGATAATTAACCCTCACTCAAGGATAATTAACCTGACTCACTCTTGTCCAATAAGGTCCTTTTGGTATAAGTTGCCAGCTCTCTCCTGCTACGTCCAGAGATGAAGTTGTCTTATACAGTATCTAGAACCCCCAATTCACCAGTCTCACCCTTCAGTGTGATGCTACAATGCTACTCCTTATCCACAAATCAGTAGTTAAAAGTCGACGCTGCGAAAAAATGGAAAGGCTGAGAGTAATCTTTATCTTGCCATAACTGAGTCCCAGTTATCCACATTGATTCCAGAGTTTGCAGGCCAAATTCCAGGTGTAGTGTCCACCACAGGAGAACAGCAGGACCCAGGCACGCTATTAGAATACATCTTTGGAACTTAAATGACATTGGCCATAGAATCATAGAAAGGTTTGGGTTGAAAATGTTCTTAAAGGTCTGCTACTTCCAACCCCTCTGCCATGGTCAGGGATGCCACTTCCTCTGTGCCACTATGCAATGTCTATAGACCACCAGTATCACACCACAGCTTCCCAAAACATCCAATTTCCTCTCATCCATCCAGAAATTAGTGCAGTTTTCACTCCTCAGAACAGCCTTTATTAAACAACATTTGGTGACAGTATTGCTTATTAACTCAGACTGTAACCTAATGAACAACATTCTTTCCCAGCTAGAGGAGGCTGTAAAGGGAAAAGCTGAGCATATGTCTCTCCTTGCTATTGCCTGCTAAAGACTCCTGGTTTATGATGTATTTAGACACACAGTTTGCTGTGACTTGTTGAACTTCAAAGCACTGAACTCAAATTGCCAAGCAGACAGAGGACGTGATATTTTCTCTCCATTAATTAAGAAATTGAATGGAATAGCAAAGGTTTGGTTTAAAAAAAAAAAAATCAGGCCAGCTACATAGTGGTCTGTAATTAGAAATATTCTGAACCAACCTGACTTCCAGTGATGTTCAGTATGGCACAGTGGCATCAGTGCAGGTTCCCAACAACTCCCAAGCCAGGCTGGTACTTTCAAAAGTTAAAAGGGCTTTCTAGCACAGGAATCTAACTTTATGTGACACTGGTAAAGATCTTGGATCCCGGTACTCAGTCTGCAAATTGAAGGATTGGTCCTGGAACATGATTATCCCTCTAGCACTGAGCACGAGGATATAGTTTCTTTGGGTTGCTGAAGACTGAATCAAGACCATTTTCAGTTTGACTGCAGGAGTGAAGGGGCAGTTCTGACCCAATATTTTCCTCTCTGAGAACAACTACATTAATCACAGCTTTCCTAAACATTGAGAAGGCCAGGACTGGTGCTCACACCCACAGACACAATGCAGTAAGAACAATCAGCAGACTGGCACCTTTAAATATAGGTGATCTCTGTACTTGCCTTTGTGGTTTTGACTTTATTTCCACTGCTGCAAGACCAACCTGAATAGTCTGGTAGTACTTTACAGTCCTCTCCATCCAAACAGGGGTTCATATGACACCACCACTTCTGCAGGACAATGGAAGCTAGAGAAAGGAAACAGAAAAGAGAAACAATAAAATACCTTTTTTATGACTGTTGGTTTTTTGCAGGGAGGTTGTCTGTGCCATGTTCGATTGGTTGATTTCAAAAACATAGAAACAACAATTGCTGGTTTAATAGTGAATTACATGGAGCGTGTTTGAGGTAAAAAAGTGGCTAAACACTTCACCAGCCCTCAGAAGGGTGAATGCCATATGCAAATGGTGAAGGCAGGCAGGCACCACCAGGGACTGACTCCAACATTTCAACTGACCTCTGGAAGTGCCTTTCCATCTCCACTGACTACAAAAATGACTTGCCTCCTTCATTTGCATGCTTCAGTCACGTACCTGCTGTAAGGTGGAATGAAGCTGAGGCTTCTTGTTTAACCCAGATATGCACATGGGAGACTGGACAGAGAAATGCCAGTTCCTTCCTTCACTGGGTGCGAAAATAGAATTGCACAGAGATGTAAACCCATGAGCAAATACTGCGGGTAAGAATGAGAAGACCTCTGGCAAGCATTAGAATATCAACTAAAAATCTCCCTGCAGTTACACTGCCACTTTTGCAATATATTTTGGAAGACCACAGTTGTACACCTTAATTGGGCAAATTTATTAATTTTCTACCCATGAGCCGATTTCTATTAAGACCATGCCTGTTGTTTTTAGAAATGTAGCCATGGCTTTATGAACCTGCTGTTAACAACAGCACAAACATCTGCATGCATTTCTCAGTTTTACATTGTTCATAGCACTCATCAAATCCCAGGAAATTATTATGAAATATATCAGTACACAATCCTACATAATCTATATTGGATTTCAAAATAAAATATGGCTTAAAATGTTGATTCAGCTAGTCTGCATTATGCTACTATGTGCACAAACTATTGAATCGCATGCTTTAAAAGATAACACATTCAGAAGAGATGAACAAAAATAATGGAGTCTAATTCTTGTAAAACACTTTTTTCCTTTTAATTCCAAGACATATTTGTTCTTCTGCAACCTTTAAATTAGGGTGTCAAGCAGGCAAGCTGACATCAGGATATTGCTGAAATGTTCATTCAATTACTTTTGTTTTGTACTTTTACTGAAAAACATTAGAAAAAATACACTTCTGGAACATCAGTTTGACTTTTATAATCTAATCCTTCAGTCTTATAACATTGCAAAATAAATGTATGAACTTTCACCAGCCATATGGGTCTCAGATCATTTGCATTGGTACTGATTGATTGTGGACATGAGAGTGTGGACAAAAAATGGATGAAACCTGACGGTGCTTCCTGGGATGTGAGAGACCATTTCTGATGAGGTCACTAAGGATGGAGTGAAAAACACGCAGAGGAGATGGCAGCACCCAACAGGGGTCCTGGCACAGAGGAAAACAGACAAAATAAGGGAGTGTGGGATGAAAGAAGGCACCATGACCCTTCCCAGAGGAGTGGGAATGAGGAATGGCAAGCCACAGGTCTGCTGGGGCAAGTAGGGCTGGGTGATTCAAGAAAAAACACCAGGTACCAACCAGAGCAGTGATCAACAGCAGAGAGAATTGCTGCCCTGATGCAAATGATCACCACTACTGGACAAGGTCTGAAGTTCAATGACAATAAAAAACAGCTACAAGCCAATTGCTTTATAAAATCTTTTTTTGTTTTATTTGGAAAAGTAACTCTATGCTTTGGGTGTATCCTTCCCTTTAAACTCAGGGCAAATTATAGGCAAATTAAACAAGCCTGCATTCAGGACAAAGGTGCTGGAAAAAGACCCTAAGTGTCTGTATCAGCCTGTAACATGCAAATTCAAAACTCAAACACCTTTCACAGTGTAGGAGTCTACTGAAGGGTATGTATAGAGTGGGAGAAAACACATCTAATCCTGAGGCTAAGGAAAGAGAGTTACAGTTTCTGTGCTACAGCAACTCGCTGCAGTCCCAGATGCTTGCAAAAATAAGCAAAGCCTGCTAAAGCATTACCCTAAGGAGTGAGGGGGAATCAAAGGCTTCCACTTTAAAAGTCAAAATCTTACATTCATAATATTTTGTTGCACTTAATTGCAACTATACTTGAAGAAAAAGCAGCTATTGAATTCCTTCAGCAACTATTGACCGAATCGAGCTTGTACAGTATTTATATATTTCTGCCATAGAATGACAGTGTCACCTTTGCAGTCTCTAAGTGAGTTTAAAATAATGCCTGACTCCTCTTATCTGCTATATGTTAAATATCTGCTATATTATATGCTGTTTGATGTGTCACCTAAAAATACAGAAGTTACTTCTGATGTAACAAAACTCCCCAAGAAATTCACAGTTAAATTTGACTGTATTGCTGAATTACAAAGGATAAAAACACTAGGCACCTAAAAAATTAAAAATAAAAATCTACTTTCTTAAATATCTGTTTTGACAGCTTCATAATAGGTAAAATAACCTCAAAAAACAGATTCACATGTATTTAGAGTTTTGTGTCTGACACTAAATATTTCTGAATATTAGATTAGAATTGGACTTTGAAGTTTTTGTTTTATATTTGAGTGAACCGGTTGCCATTTTATGTGCAAAAAGAATGAAAAGAGAATCTTGCTTATGAATTAATGAAATGAGGGTTTTTTGGTAACTTTAAGATTAAAAATAAAAGTCTGTCTTGGAGTAGATTTACTAATTTAACAAGAGCAGCAACCTCTACAAGAAATAGGCACATTAAATGGTGAAACATTGATCTAGAGAACAGGTCTCCAGTCTTAGGGGCACATTTATTATCCAGTGAATTTTTAGCCAAGCTACTAAGTCTTAAGACACCTGGAAGAGTTAATATCATAAGCCTGAATTTCTTGGCTTATGCTGTTTTCAAACTAGTTTTAGAGGAGAATTCTTGCGTGAAAAAATTAAGAAGTTTTATTGGCAGAGACATGAAATGGACGAGTACATATATTAAGAGGATTAATTACACCAAGATTTATGCACAGACTCATTATCATCAATGCACAGAGATGTTTCCAAAATTAACAAAAGGAAGGATTACGCTTTTGAGGCAGTGGGAAGTCAAACATCAAGGAGACTAAACTTCTCAAACCATCTTAATGAGCCACGAGCGAGCAGAGCCTCTCACCTTCCACGCACGAGGGCTGAGCCCGTGTGGTCCCGGCCACCTGCCCCGGGAAGCAGGAGCACTTCACTGTCTGGGATCGTTCCTCGATCCGGTTCTTGTTGCAGCACCGGTGCACGGCCACAACTTCACACGTCCCTTGCTTCACTTGGTGCTGGCCTAATAATTCCAGAGGTAAGGGGTGGAGAGAAAAACACATCAGTGCCTTCAGAAAGAGCCGGTTTGTGCAGTCCTACAAGATCCTGAATCTCCCTGACGCCAGCTTAAATCCTAGGAATGCAAAGAAGCAAAGCATCTTGTAGGATCTGGCTCATTCCCTAAGTTTATATACTACTCTTACTAATAAAATTAGTTTTCATAAGTAAATTTTTCAATCTATCTTCCCTCACCCTTACAAAGCCATACGGAGAAGAGCAGGTTGGAGTGTTCAGTTAGATGATGAAGGCAAAAAGGCAGACAGACAGAGCACACCCCTCTTCCTTTGCCTTCCTGTCTTCCATTAGGTTTTATATTTCACTCTTTCCCTTCATAAATGGACACAATGGACAGGATAATATTTAATACAAGAGAGACATTTTAAATAGTAGGGAAACTTTCTAACATAACAAGGTGTAAGCACTGCTTGTTGTCTGTCATTGCAGGCAGGCTGAGAACAAGGCGGGCTGAAAAGCTGTCATGGATAGTCAAGTTTTGTCCAAAAGAAAAAACCCACACCCAAACTGTACAGATTTCTTCAGTTCCCTCCCAGACCATTCTGAACAAACCTCTGGTAAATATTCTGTCCTCTTGCTTTCCTCACAATTCACTGTTCCCTATTCCTCTAAGCCTATTTTCCCCTCCCTTTCTCTTCCTCCCTCTTGCCATCACATCTTACCTCACCGCTCCTTGCAGCTGACCATTTTCCTCCACTGCCAAACTTCCTCTCCATCCTGCCTAAACCTTTTCTCAGAAACTCCATTTCACAAGCTCCTCACCTCTTTGCATAAGTCATTTCCATGTCCTCACTTTCCTGAACAGCCTTCAAGTGCTTCATCGTGCATTTGTCTTGTCTTATTTAGAGTAGAGCCTTGGATGGCTCTTATCTGTGTTTGTAAAGCACCTTGTAAATTAACAGCACTACAGAGCAAGGTGAGTTATTTCATAAGTGAGCAAGACAGAGAGACAACACTGAGAATAATAAAAATAGTCACCATCAAAGCAGCACAGGCTCCGAGTACGAGAGGAGAGACAGCACAGATGTTGGTGTAGGTGTGGCTGGTATCAAAGGCACAGAGAATAAAGAAATGCAGCGGGAGGGGAGAGAACTCTCCACAAACAGACAATCCTCCAAGTGGCAAACCTGAGAATTATCCTGCTTCCTCCTCACTCCATGTTTGCCCTGTTTGGGGGGTTTTGTTTGGATATCTTGGGTTGGTTTGGGGTTTTTTTTGTTTTTTACAGTATCTGCTGCTAACTGACATCGGGCACACCTTTACAAGTAAAATCTTATTGAGGGATTAACATCACGGTATTTTTGTGCAGAAAATGTTATTACTTGATTAGATGTGAAATCTTAGACTTCAAAAAGAGTTAGCAATGCAATTTAAGCTTCTGTGGGGGTACTTAAAAAAAAGAGTATTAAATACATACATATAACTTTTAAGAAAAGCTAGCTTGGCAGTATTCCTTGCTCTCTGTGTTTTGGTTTCACAAGTATTTCACGCACAGCTGAAATACTTGTGAAAACACTTGGCTGCCTGAGTTTTGTTGCCAAATTTGTATTCTTAACAACCTCAATGGACAAGAAACTATGCATATTCAATCTTGGAGTGGAAATGTAGTGTTCTACTTGAGCACTCAACTTTTAAAAAAATTATGTATACAGACTTTTTTGGATTTTTTTCACTTTTCTTTCCCTGAGGACAAAGCTACACTACTTTTAAGCAAAATGTGCTACAGCAGAAAAATGCATAAGATATTTTACAGCAAGTTGGCAAAATGCTGAAGATAACATAAAAGTACCTTACAGAGCCACTGTAATAAGTTTGTTGGCAGACTGTGACTTTTCATGCAAGTACCTAATACCCATATAATAATAAACATGGAAAAAAATGAAAACAGCTACTAGTCAGGAGGACAGCAGCTTCTCTGTAAGTCAATATGGAAAACAAACACACAAAAGAGAAAGTAAATTTGCCACTTCATCCCAAATTATTGCTCCTGAAAATACCTCATATGACAATGCTTGGGGATAAGATGGCACAAGTTCTGACAGAAAAGATTTTGTGAAATGAGATTGTTAATTTAAGAGAGGTGGTTAGTTTAATGAGGTTGCCAATTTATTTATTAAATAAATTTAATATTTATTTAATTATCTGTTTACTAGTGCTACAGCCTGAATCAAAACTCTTTGGGGTAAACAGGAGAAAATTTCCATTGGTTTCCTACAGTGTCCACTGTGGTGGTCCTGCATTTACTGGAATCAAAAGCAAAGTTTCTATTCACTTCAGGAGAGCAAGGTCAAAGCCTGGTTTTTCTCTTGAGAATGAGATTTTATAAGGGAAGCAATAAAAAGAAAAAATTTTGAACTGCTCAAGCCACACATTTGTGTTTGCCATGTATCTCATCTGAAAGACCAAGTAGCCAGGTCTTGTCTTTAGTTAAAGTCACTATTCACCAGACATCAGATGCTGAGATAAGAGAAGAAGCCTTTTTTTCCAGAAGGTACATCATAAGGACCCAGCTCCAAAGATCAATATGTAGCTGCAAGGATGTCTATTTTCCAGCTCAGATCCTGCTTCCTTTAGGTGAACAGTCCTGTTAAGCCAACACCAAGGGAAATCAAACACGCTGGCCCTGAGCATACAGCCCCAAAAACCTTGGGCTCTCTTTCAATTATCTTGTTTGACTTTTAAAGCAGTGACAGTGCTGCCCTGAAGTGCCAGGAGTCAACAGACACACTGCTGTTTGCAGAAGGCAAGATTAAGTTACCTCGTGAAAGCAGCCCTTGGTTTAGGAGCTGTTTTACTATCACATTCCTGTTTTTCCTCCACAAGCAGGTAAGGGAAGGTGTCCCCTCTTCATCTCCTGGCAGGAGTGGGATGCTCAGGTTTGAAAGCACCACTGCCACACAGGAGAAGGCAGCACTCACCTCCCTTGTCCCTAAAGCACAGCTCTTATGGAGTACAACAGTGGAGGCACTAAAAAGCCACAGACATCTGCATGCATCATTTGCATTAATTGGGTTGCCCTTGTAACGGGCTTTCCCCTCCTACACGTTCACGTCGATATTTCCTCCTGCTTGTTCACACACATCCTGACACTTTTTGTGCTGTTGAACACTGTATGAATTTCTTCTTAATATTCAGACACATCTGTGAGCTGAACAAATGCTGAGGGCTAACGTGGTGCCTTTCGGTCCTGTTTTTTGCCAGTGTTCAGCAATCTAGAGGATAAACACTCATTTGCAGAGCAGCTTTCAGGTTCAAGAAAACTCACAGAAAATCTTAATCAACCCTAATTCAGTCTATTCCTCCCTAGATCTACTGAAACCTGGTGTATCTGCATTCAGGTGCCCAACAGCAGCAAAAAGAAGGAATATAAGACTTCTCTTCTTCATGTTTTAACATTCATCTTGCACTAAATAAACCTTCATCTCAGGTTTAAAGTACACTTAACGTGCAGGTGAGATTATACTGACAGAATCACTCAAGAAACACCTTAAAATATTTTATAATCGATGGATTCTCTGGAAGCCAAGTCATTAGAGGAGCAGGGACTGAAGTGTTTTTAAAATGTGAAGATCACAGTAAGTGAATTCTATGCTGGACACATCAGGAAAGCCATTTCAGGGAGAAATGCAGTGAGAGAGAGGGAGAGAGAGAAAGGCTGTGAAGAGCAAAGCCCATAAATTCATAGCTCATCACCTGTAAACCTATTCAGATCTCCAACTTAAGGGCTGTCTGTATTTGCAGTTGAAATTCAGTTACATCTTCACTTTTAAATAAGAAAACTTTCCAAAGGAAGAAACATTTTATCAGCAACACCACCACAGAAAGGCCTCTGTCACAGGACTCTTTCTGCATATTGAAGGGAGAGCATGGGTCAGCCAGGCACAGTGGAGGACAGGGGATGAGTGTTGAAAACCATGTGGCTCTGTGTTTCCTCTGGTCAGGAGTTTGGCACGTGTGTTGTTATCCATATCCTAATTTCCTTACAGCTCTGCTTCCCTGGAAGCACCAGTGCTGTTCTAGTTCACTAAGGACTCTGTCTGTCTCTCAGCATAGGGCACAGACACAATGGACAGGGCTCCCTAATGGAAGCAACCTCCAGGATAGTCTCTGCTATGAATTTTGCTGCCTTCCATAACGAGGTACTTACAGATAACAACAGCCCTCAGGCACCCAAGCCCAGAATGCTTCTTAATGACCTCAAGAAATGGCCACATGAAGGTTCTGTGACCACGTATTTGTTATCTGTAGGATTTTCATCCCAGAAAAAGGTGCTGTGTAGAGATGCAAGAGAGCCCCCAGGGATTTCAGAGAACACAGACATCATCTCTGAAGAACAAGAAAGCACTAACCAGGAAGTTATTAGGCTTGGACATTACAAGCCAGCACAAGTGTTGTAAATGGAGTTGACTCAATAATCACCACTGAACTGTTTACTCTTGGTAGTATTCTTAATATTCTCAGTATTATTCTTAATACTTTTTTTCAACAAAAATATTTGACAAGACCTTATTTTCACTTTCTTAATAGGAGTCAGAGGGCGGATACTCAATTAATACTTCTAAAACTCTTTGAAATGCTCAAAAGAGGGAAATATAATTATTGTTAATAAAATATCAAACATCATAGTGATGCACTTCAAAACCACAAGGAACATATCAAAGAAAGAAGGAGGCTTTCAGAAGGTTGCTAACCAATTCTGTCCACATCCATTTCATCTCTGTGACTAATTCTGATCACTCCCAGGGAGTGCTGTCTCAATGCAATATGCATGCAGGCAGCATGCCTCTATCAGAAATCCTGAACAGCCTCCTCTTTTTTCTAATTTCTTAGCTAAGAAACATAAGGAAAAGACAAATTTGAAGAGAGTTTTTATCTCTGTTTCATAAGCTGCCACCTCTGATGAAGAGAGCTACAATGCTGTGGAGAGCAGCAAATCTGGAGTAGGACGAATCCAGCTCAGCACATTCCTCAGAAAACCTCGAAACCAGCGAGCTTGGTCAGCACAACATCAACTGCATCATTTATTTAGAGGGTAAGAGGATGGATGTCAATAGAGGATGAACAGCTATGGAACTAAGTATTACAGACAACATTAAGAGAAACAAATGAGTTTAGAAGTCAGCACTGATGCTGTTTGGAAGAGGAAAGCACTTTAAGAAGCTTGGTGCCAGTTCATCATCTGCCTTCATGTCATGCTGACTTTTGCTTACAAATACACGAGCACAGGAAGCACACGCCGAAAGGCAAATATTGTTAGAAAAACACAAATATTAGAGGACACAATGCTTGCTATTTTTCATATTCTTTGCCACACATATTTACGAGAACCAATCCAGGCAGGGGTTTTGAGGGGTAAAAGTGGAAAAGGGGTATTTCTAAAGATGGGAACTCTTCTCAAGAAAAGAAGCTAAAAGTCACTTGGAAAGCAAAATGTACACACCATGTTAGAGGCTGAGAATAACAGCAGAGCTTTTTCTCTACTACCATTCCATCTGGATTGGATTTTTTTCATAATTTCACATTCATGTCACAAGGTTCTGTCTTAGATGCTCTCCTCCCTCAAGGATATACAGTATATTTATATATATATATATATATGTATACACCCCCCCCCCCCACTTTTTCATAAATTGTCTCTGAATATACAAATCAGCCCAGTTCCACTTTTAAAGTTCAACCTGTTCACTTATGGGCAGTAAGGGAGTGTTCAGAGAGAGTCCAGAACTGCCACAAAAGCCCAGTTCAGCTGTTCTAGGAATAAATAGACAAGAAATATCTTCCCATAATCACCTGCCCATGATAGTAGGCAAAGTAAGACGTAACACACACAAAAAACCCAAACATAAACAAAAAAAAGGGAAAAAGGAACCCTGTTTGCTAACCATTACTCTTACAATCCTCAAACACACCGCAGGACTGTGATTCCTAGTGCTAATATCTCTAAGAAAAAAGGAAGCAAAGATACAACCATCTTCCAGGTGTAGGAATAGAGGTTGGAGCTTCCTCAATGTGTAGGTTTCAAACCACAAAGATTTTCTCACAGCCCATAAAGTTACAGATTTTGTTCTAATCAAGACATTCGTGCTTTTCTCCTTGTGGAAACCAGCAGGGTGCTATGTGCAAAATCACGATCAGGATTTTATCTGGGGAACCAATCCTGAACCACTTTAACTCGTTTCAGGTGAGAAGTGACACTTGGGGTAAAAAAAAAACAACTCTCAAAACAAGCAACTAAGTAGGGAGGAACACCAGGGTACAGTAGGTGTAGCTGTATATTTGAGAATAGGTGAGTGACCTCAAACCCTGATAATGAGACCCAAAGAGTTAATGAAATCAAAAGCACAACCCTTCAGAGCAGGTGGAGGAACCTGCTGACACAGCTGGAGAGAATCATGTAGCAGAGTGAATTCTGTGGTGGGTGTCAGAGGTCACAGCCATATGGAGATTAAAGTCCTCTGGAATAAGTAGCCCAGGTGACATTAGATCAGACACAAGCACGGGGACTTCTCCAAGGAACGAAACATTAAATCAGAGTGGTCGATAAATCAAAACAGCTGAGAAGGTGCTGTAAATGTGGGGGGAGGAGGGGAAAGCTGCTGCAAATGGAAAGGTGGATGAAGGGTGACCTGGAAGCAAAAACAAATTAAAACATGAGTGTCTCTGTCTGCCAGGGTGCTCGCTGGAGTCAATCAATAAGGACTGCTGCCTTTCAGCTGGGCACCAATATTCATCCTGGTTCAAGCACACACATCACTGGTACAGATGAAGTCCAGGAGCGTAAAACCTCATAAGGCACCTCAGAGTAAAGCAGTGCTAATCATTTCCTGCAGGGAGCTTCCCGCTGTGGGGCTATTTTAGGTGAGGCAGAGGAGAAAATGCAAAGGAAAGATTTGGTTTTCAATCATAACTTGTAGCAAATGAGCAACATTGTGCTCTGTAATATAGAAGTATTTCCCTTGTGTCCCATTAACATTCACTCTCACCATTACATGCGGACCACTATTTTTCTCTCATTTGTTCCTTCCTTCACAAATTTATCATGAGAGAAAGGGAAAGAGAATGAAACCGGTTCCCTGGAGAGATTTCTGCTTGCCTGAAGAAAGCAGGTACACACATCCATACAGGGCAGGCTTATGGTTACTCACCACTTTGTAAGCAAAAACTAAATTTTCTGCCTCGATCGTGAGAGCTGATTTCCTCTCAAAACAGGGTTGTACTTGCCATAGGAAAGCAAAAATAGCATATTTAGGACCAGAAACTGGGAAAGGCTGTCCCATCCACATCAATAATGACGCCATCCTGACCGAGGTGTCACTAACACAGCCCTTGCAGGCACCAGGAGTTCCCTGCCATCTGCAGCTGCTCTCCACACCCAGTCTCAGGGCTATGCTTGTACAGCTTATCACTGCTCATCTATGGCATTACAGGAGTTCATTTAATAGTATCATAATCTTTAAGAAATTTAAAAAAAAAAAATCCCCAACAAAACCCTTTTAAGTCTGTCTCATGCATGCAACAAAATATATTTTGAGGATTAAGCCTTGTGCCTTTCTGAGCATTCCTCCATCACCTGAAATATCTAATGATCATTTTGGGCTTACTTGTGTAAAACAAATATTTGTAATCTACTGAATACCAGAGGTATTTTTAACCCAGTTCAAGGTCATTCATCAGACAAGAATGATCTTTGTTTAGAGAATATGAAACACTAATTGTCATCTAAGTCATTAGGCTCTGCAGATTAAGTAAATGGAAGCTGCCAGAAAACAAAGTAGATGTTTGGGAAAGAAGCATTCTCTTCATTGCAAGTGAAAAATTGAATCTTTATTCTCATGTCCAAATAGAATCAGTAAAACTGGGGAGAGCAACCAAGGAAACATGTACTGTACTCCATTTCAGTGCTCAAAACAGCTCACACTTACAAGGCGTAAAGAACTTCTGCTTTTCTGGGGTTTATTTTTATAATGCAAAGGTGTATTTCCCTCCTTGAATTACTTTTATGGGACTATAGAATAATAGGACTGTGCCTGAATTTGGCAGAGGTAAGAAAATAAATAATTATTCTTTATTTAACCCTCATTTGAGGATCTGCTCCAGAAAGATCCAGACATAACTGTTATCATTGAGTGGTGTGGTTTAAGAAAGCTCTTCTGGTTGTCCTGTTTGATGTTCTTAATTTAAAAGACTGGCAGTGAATCCCACTTTCTACTAATTGCTCTGCGTTTATTAAACTCATACAGCAGCATTTGTTGCCACTGGAAGAATTGTCTTTTGCAAAAACCCAAACCAGCAGATAAGACTGAATTTGAATGATAGATTTCACTGCTGAAGTGGGATGAAGTTTTCATGTGATAGGCAAATCAGGCAAATGGAATTCTGAGGAACGTTACGAGCAATCAGATCAGTCAATGCACTGGGCACCAGGCCATCAGCTCCTCGGCTGGTCTTTAATCCCTGGGAAAAGCCCTGTGTCTTGATCACCACTGATTAATTATTTTCAAAGTTTGTCTCATTTTATATCAGGTTTTATACAGCTGTAATGATTACCTTGGGTTTATCCTATGGAATAGACACGGAAAGCATCACAGCAATCCAAGTATAAGATCCAGCTGCCAGTTAAGCAATAACAGATCATAAAACTAAATTGAAAAAATGCATTTGTAACTCTGAGTGGCATGAGGACTTGTAAGTGGTTTCAGCATGTGCAGAATCTATCCAACCTGGCTGAACAGCTAATTGAACTAAAGTTATTTTAACTGCTATATTCATAAGTGCAAAGCATAAGTGAGGTTTTCAGGATGTCAGCAGACATTTTTTAAGTCAGCGTTGTTGAAATAGGGAGGGTTTTCTTATGTGGAAAAAAAAAGTAACACTGCAGACTGCCCACCACTTCATGCTGCACTGTAACAGACACACGATAAAATCCAGTCACAATGAAATAAAGTGAGAATACCTGGTAACTGCTTCCCATAGGCCCACATTTAAACTCCTGACCCCGACCTACACTGCTAATGACAGAAAAATAATTTAAAAGGTCAGAATTCAGAAGCTGTGGGGGTCTGTACATTTCCTATTTCATACTGATGACTCTCTGTCAAAGCTTCACCATTAATACTTCTTTTTCTTTTCAAGCTTCTGCAGACCTCTTGATCCTCTCAACTTTCACTTTTTAATCTTTTTTATCTAAGAATAAAGGTGCAAGACTAAAATTTTAACATTCCAGTCACAGGATGTAACCCAAGAAAATCCCAGAAAGGTGCAGTTCAAAGAGCCAAATGTGGAGATCTCTGCTCAGTAACTGGGAATGCACAAGTGGGTGCTGCCACAACACACAAACTGTGCTGATCTCTCACCTTATTTCTTCCATGTCATTCATATAATTAAGCCTATTCTTTTATGCAGAAAAAGGTTCTTTTGAAGTCAGTATACAGCTTGTTCTACACAAATTTAGCTTTTTTCATTTGGCAACCAGCATCAATAAAGATATTTCACCCAGGCTTAAAATGTGAATTACTACAAAAAAGTGGCTTGAATCAGTAAAGACAGAGTGTTAACAGACCCTCCTCAGAAATGGAAAAACTATAGGTTCAAACATTATTTTCTTGTTCCACACATCCCCTTCCAAGCACCCAAGAATCCAGCTCTTCTTCCATTCTTATTCAAATTGACAGTCCTTGACAACAATTAGGTAGATTTTCCATTTTAATTAAGCCATTCAGCTTGAAGTGAAAAGTTAAAATGTAACTTTAAAATGGCACAGAAGCCACTGTATCCCATAATATGTACAACAGAAACAAAATGGAGACTAGCACCAAAATCTTCCCTCCACATCATAGGTTTGACAGAAAGAGACCACAACTCTGGGAGAAAGTCCGAGAGTCTGATCCTTGAATCAAATTCAACCCTCACTGCCATCACTCAAAGAACTAAGAGAGCCCTTGACTCTTGCAGATTGTTGTATTTGGAAGGGGGTTTAGACCATGAGATGGAAATTTCCCCCCAATAACTGGGCACTTTTATTTTGTGATGCAGCAGATGCAATAATACCATTTCCCTGCGCCTGTAGGAAACCAGACAGATGCTGGCTTTGCTCCAGGGCACTTGACAAAGCATATTTGGATTGGAATCTCAAAGGAGTTAGAAGTGAAGGGGAAGTCTCAAATGCCCAAGGGCTTTTAAATGTCCCGTTCTTATGTTGGCGATGAAATCTATTTGAAATCAACGGCAATTAGATGTTTAAATAGCAGGAAGACACTTGGATATTTTTCTAGATGTTGGCCAGAAAAAAATAAATCATCCATGTCAGTCAGAAAAGGAGACTTACTTCATTCACCACAGAAGAGAAGGATTGCTCTCTTTAGCAGGAACACTTGTCCCAACTGGGCAAGTTGCAGAAACAGTGTAGTGAAATAGTCCCTCAAAAGTATCCCAGCCAGCTTGTCAGATTTGACAAAGTTTCATTCTTACCAGAAAACAACAGGCTTCCTCACCTGGTGAATTTTCCCTTGGCCCTAATAAGACTATCAGTAAATGCAGAGATGAATTAGAATAGTCATTAAGGAGACAGAGCATAAAAAATGAGCCACAGGAAAGGTCAGAGCAACGAGGCTGAATGAAGAAGAGCGCGTGCCCTGTCACCACTGCTGCAGATGTGAGGGAAACAACCAAGGGAGAGAAGCAGATGTTCCTGTTGAAGCTGTGCAAATTTCATGGCGGCTTTCAAGGATAATGGAGCGGCCATAGGTGGCAGGAGAGGACACGTCATTACCTTCTACAGTGCTGGTTAGGCTCCCCCAAGAGCCATTGACTTTAACAGCAATGCTCCACCATCTCCCGTCTGAGAAAGTTAAAGGTGACCTGGTACAGTTGTCATTAGTTCCACTCTTTCCACAAGGATGGTACTCTAAATAAAGCAGTTGGGTTTTCCTCTTGAAGTCAGCACATTACAGAAGGGAAACTATTAACAGGTTTCTTCTGATTGTATTCTCAAAAAAAAATTTCAACCCACAGTTTTTATGGAGGTTTTTAACCCTTAAAAGTTGTGTTGACTTTAACTCACTAGAAAAGAGTTTCTAGTGTGGTTGGCTTTTCTTGGTCTCAAAACACACATTGCCTTGCCATATAAATTGTCAGAATAGTAGATAGCTTTGAAAATCCGTGGACACTGGGAGATTATATACAGTGTGCTTTTGATACTTCCTTCGACTCAATGTCTCAGCAGGGACAGGGTGGGAAGGAGCTATTGTTTGCAACAGCTGTTCCTACAGAGCAGCAGCAGTTCCATAAAGGCACATTCCTCTGCAAGACCCCTTGCTTGAAGGTCCTTAGAACCCAAGAAAAGGTCAGTTTCATCAGTAGTGAACCTCAGCAGCAGGAGACAGTGACAGCTGCATTAGTGCCACTGCCTGTAATGAGCTGCCAGATCCTCCCCAGCCCCGTACAACACACCTGCTGGATGGCCCACGGAAAAAGACTTCCCTTCCATTCACATGCACTCAACTCCTGTTATTTTCAAAGCTTCTAAGGACGCTGTGTGGGGTTGGACTGCCTCCCTCACACTGTTCTTTGAGCCTTTAAACATGAACTTCTAGCAGTCTCTCCTTTAAACACAAACTCCTGTCCTGCCTCCTGCTGCTGAGTTCCCTCCACTGCCCATGCCGGAGGACTCGTGTCCGGCAGCATCATCACTGCCCAGCAGGCAGCTCCCAGCAGCAGGAACCTGGCCAGAATCACATTAATCTCCCTCAGTCAGCACAATTCAAGAAAACAGCAGAAATTCTGTCTCCTATCCAGATAAGAGGGAAGGAGACAGCCAGAGAGAAAACCACCGCCATGGCAATTTTTCTTCAGTGAATTGGTACTTATCAACAACCCTGAGAGCTCCAGCTCACTGCAAACAAAGAACCTGCCTGAGGTCACTTCCCAACACCACAGGCAGATCTGGATTAGGAGCATCGACCTTGAGGTAAAAGGCTCTGTGTCTCATAACTAATCCATCGAGGCTTCCTGATCTTATGTGATTGTATCTCGTAATTATTTGCAAGTGCCTCTTTTGAGCACAAGAAATTACAAGACTTTCTTTATAGTGACTATCCACCTTCAGAGCATGCAATCCTGACCAGCTGAGATTAAACAATATAATTAACAGATTGGTTTCTGCACTGCCACTTCCCCAAAGAGAACTCAATTTTCAGCACACTGACAGTCCTGGCTAGTCCAGTTTAATTCTACCTTGACAAACAGAACTTTCAAGGAAAATAACTCACCCACTTGAACTGCTATGACTTTTCTTTAATGAAATAATCTGAGTCCTGTAATGTAAAAATAACTACATTTCTGCATGAATAAAAATATGGGTTTTGCTTAACAGATATTGTAAAATCTTATTGTTGGGGAGCAGGCATGGTGATGTTCAATATGACAATGCAGAAATATAAATGGCTTTTCAAAAGTCTTTTGTTATTTCATTTGTGATTAAGTGACTGAAAGCTTTCTGTTTAAATACTTCTAACAATGTCATTTAGTTTTTATTCCTGAATTACAGGTAAAATATGTAATAATTTTAATTGCAGTCTCCAACAAGCTGCTTCTCAGACTGCAAAAATAGCAGTGCAGAATCTAAGGTAAAATTTCTCCTTTACTTTTGGGCAAAGGTTAAGGGAGAGACAGAAAATATGGAAGACTTAAAAGATTCTAAATAGAGTACAAAAAACTTTCTGGGTTTAAAACAAGAAAATACAGCAAAAGATACATTCTACTGTGAATCACTGGCTGTGATAAGGCAGGATACATCTAGAATGAGTATTTTAATTCATTCTGAAATCAGTGGCAGATGGCCTGAGGTTATCATAAATATGTACACTTTGGAAGTAGCCTTAGCTGAGAAGGGATCCGGCTTCAGCAACACAGCCCCAGAAGAGTTCACTTACAAACAAGAAAACAGGTTTCTCACTATCCTATTCCAAGCACTCTGTGTTCTGTGAGGCTGCAAAATAATGATCTATCTTTAATCACAGCTGAAAACCACACAGCAAACCAGACCCATGAGGTGACAGTAAACATGCTCATAATCTGACCTGGCCATGTATAGAGTGTTCCTAACTCCAAGTTATACAAAGCACTGGTTTACAAGGCTCAGCACCAGACAGAATTAGACCTTCAGATATTAAAAACATCTGACACTTCACTTAGTGCACCCAACTTTTACCTGAAGGAAATTTGCCATGCAAGTTTCCTAAAAGAGTAGGGAAGCAGCAGGACACACATCTATTGCCAGCACCTACAATTCCCCCATGGGGTGAGTAAATGGCACATTTCAGAATTACCTTTTCCTCAGGGACTATTTTATCTCTAACATATCCTAGAGACAAGAGCTGGACAATTAAACCATGACAAAGATATGAATCCCCCAGGTACCATGACAACTCCAAGGAAGAGAACATCCACATGAGTCCCTGAGGCACACGTTCTGCACTGGTGATGGATGGGACAGCTGAAGAAAAGTGTGATAATCATAAAATCATCAAATCATAGATTGGTTTGCATTAGAAAGGACCTGAAAAATCACCTAGTTCCAACCTGCCTGCCATGGGCAGGGACTCCTTTCTCTATCCCAGGTTGCTCCAAGCCTGATACAACCTGGCCTTAGACACTTCCAGGGATGTGGTAGCCACAGCTTCTCTGGGCAACCACCCTCACAGTCAAGAATTTCTTCCCAATATCCCATCTAAACCTGCTCTAGTTCAGTGTGAAGCCATTCCCCCTTGTCCTGTCACTACAAGCCCTTGTAAACAGTCTCTCTCCATCTTTCTCATAGGCTCCCTTCAGTCCTCACAAGGATTTCTCTGCTGTCTCTCCACAGAGCCCATTCAGGCCACAGCACACTGCATTCTGATGGACCCAGCTGGCAAATGACTCCCAGAAAAAAACTTAGAGGAGGTTTCGAGTATGTCTTCAAAATTAACTGCAGCAGTGGGCCACCTGAAGGCCTGAACCACTGAATTTAGTAGAAATTTCGCTCCCTACATAAGTTTTAGGTATAATTACCTTAAATATCAAGTACCTTAGATATCAATAGTAAAAAACTCAGACCACCAACACCCTCCTTTTGCTACAAAGGCTGCCCTTTTCACTCCTTTTGAAACCTGTTGAGAGCCTGTGAGCCCGGGTGGATTTGTTCCCAGTGTGCCCCAGCTTCACATTTATTCTTTCACACAGGCAAGGCACTGAGAGCACTGAATTGCCACCTGTGGGTATCTTTTACAATGGAATGAACAGCAGGGTGTGTCAAAAGAACTCAGCTCCCTTCCTACTGAGAACTATTCCATTTTTCACTTTGTACTCATTAAATTCCACTAACTATTAGACATGAAATCAGACGTGTTATTTGGCAACAAACCTGATCTCTATTTGCAATGGTCTAGAAAAAAACCAGCATTATTTCTCCTTCAGGAATGCGTTTTGCACTCTAAGATTAAAAGGTGCAGTCTTTTGAAAATCATCACTAATTTCTCCTTTTATTTATTTAAAATCATTGACATTTTATCAGGAGCTTCAGTAATATATTGTTATTCAAAAAACACTGAAGTTGGGTAAGAGAAAACAGATTTCTATTTCTTCTAACACTTCTGTCAGTTCAAAGCAGAGGGATATTTTTTTAACTTTTTACATGTCCATCAAATTTCAGAAAAAATTCCAGTAGAGAAGAAAAATCTGTTAATCTAGACCCCATAAAACCTGAAAATACTGCAAGTGAGGAAACAGACATGTTTGTGCATGAAACACCTTGTCAAAACTGGGACTCCCCTCTTTAAAAAGAGTTTCTCACCTCGTATTTCTCCTTCCTAGCATTATGAGAACAGAGCTATGACTGATCATGATTCAATGCTTAAAGCACAGGTGATTTTCAGACGAGAGGTGGATGGCAATTACCAGGATGAATAGAGTCTGTATTAGAGATCCAACATGCTGCCAGTCCAACACATTATCCTTTGTCAGCTTCTGAGTAATTTTAAGCATCTGTATAGAGGTGGATTATTAGGTAGTTTATGTTTTATGGCACACAGACCATTTATGGGGAGTCTCTGTTAGAAAAGGAAAACAGTTTTGTTTGCAGGATGCCTTCATACTAAAAGGTGCTGCTGTCATGGGGGCCGATTCTCTCAGCTGACATCTCAGATCACACAACAGCGTGGAAAGTGATGAATTAAAATACTGAAAGACAATCCTGGAGCAGGGAGTGAGCAGTTTCTGGCTACAGGCAGAGAGAAAACCCAGGACCTGTGTTGCTTTCAGTAAGCAATCAGGCCCTGGGTGTGAAGGTAAATGCAACGTGCTTTGTGTCTTGTCTGCAGAAGTACTGGACCACGACAGGCAATTAGGCAAAATGAGGATGGACTGACTGAAACAATTGTAATTTGTTTATTATTCACTAACATGTGATAGAGACTCCACAGAAACAAAATCCCTTCCTGGAGGTCTTTGCCTTACTTAAAACTCATTACCCCAGAGACTGGAGATATCACTGATGCTATTTTAATCCACTAAGCTGCTGTTGCTTAGCTATGTGGCAAGTCTTATAAAACTCTGCTCTGCACAAAGCAAAATCTTCTCTCTCCTGGCAAGAAGTCCTTGAACTTGAAGGTTTGAATCTCTAGGTAAGTGAGACTGTGGCAAAATGACTAGTCATAGTAGCAGTGCAGGATAATGCCTTGTATTTTCAAATTTTAGGTTTTGCTGTACTGTATTAGCGCACATCCAGCAGCTCTTGTCACCAATAATTACTATCCCACAGCAACTGCACTAAAGTACCCACCAATTAACTAATTTCATTTTGACAGTTTTAGAAGCAGAAGAGGAGAAATATTGATGTCTCCGAAGCACAGTCAGCAGCTGACACACATCTTCTTTCTATCCAAAGGAGCTGCTGTCAAATGAATTGCTTAAAAAGGTATTTGAGGTGGTTCTGTAGAATACAGCAAGGATGGCACTGCAGAGTCTTCTGCAAGTATTAATTCTTGGGGCGCTGTTAAGATTGGTACAAATGAAAAATACTCCTTGGTGGCAAGAAATGACAGCTTGAGAAAAGTAGTATTGATAGATGGCCAGTATTTTAAAAGCAGAGTGAATTTTGAGAATAGACATTTCCTCTAAAAAATTTCCTCTAAAAAATAAAGCAAATCTTGACTTTTTCAGCAATATGCACTAAATATTTAATAAGGGATCCTGGAGCTCAGGAAGGTTTAAGACACTGTGTTAGAATATTGAACTAATAAGCTCCTCCAGTAAGCCTCTAAATACGTATAGTTAAACATTACCTAGTTTATTTTAATTATTTAACACAGAGACTGAAGGAGGTTAATGTGACCCAGCGGACTTGTTTATGTTGAAAACTATTGCCTCTCCTTACTCAAAAATCTGCATGCTGAGCTGCATCAGAGCACAGAGCTACAAGGGAGCCATAAGGAATAGAGGTTTACAGCTGCCTGCTAACACCAGGATGAGAGTGTTTGCACCAGGGCTGTGACTGCGTGGAGGCACAGCCCATAAACAAAGTCAGGCCCATTAATTTTATTTACATCACTTAGAAAACTAATATACTTAAGTTAGAGGTATAGCTGAGAATGCCCTTGATGATGAGGGATATTGTTCGTTTCCAAAATTTAGTTTTAGAAATATAAAAGTCCCCATCATTTACTCTTCAGTTCACAAATCCTAATTGCTAGTGATCCTTCTCCTTCTTCAGACTATGGATGACACTTCACTTGGATCATCAGCCTGTCCTCCTAAGACAGGAGAGAAAGCTGCCATCACTAAGCCACTGAAAATAAAGAAATAACTCAAACCATCCTGAAAAATTCAAGGGATACAGGATAGTTACTAAATAATAGGGAGAGAAACCAGCTTTGCAGTCTTCCACATCCATTCAAAAAGAAGGAGATGAGGGAAAGGCAACCATTCATGGCCCCCACCAGGGAAGGGGAGAAATAATCCAGTTTCAAGCAATGCCAGCTAAGATCCAGTGTATTCACCTGGACATCTCTTCTTGAGAAAGAATACAAGCTAGTCTTGCATAAGTAAAAAGGGCTTGAGCTTCATTTTAACTGGGTGTAGCGTTTATCAAAAGAAATGTTGTCTGACATTTGTTTTCATTTGTCCTTGGGAATGCCAGCACAAGCTGAGGCTTATGTTCCTTCTTGCACATGGAATGCAAAATCATCCATCTCATGCACAGCACAATGTGCCAATGAACAACATGGTTTAGCTCTGCAACATCTCTGCTTCAGAGCAGTATTCAGAGCCATCATTTTGATTCTATAAACTGGTATTTATAAAATAAAGGTTGTTACACACTAAGGAGAAAAGCCACTGAGAGCAGAAGTCAGGGGACCCTTAGAAGATCAGCTGGCAGAAGGAAGGCATGGGAGTTCACTGTGCTAATGGAGCCATGTGCACTCAGAAGGCAACATGTAATGAAAATCTTGCATATGTGTTTCCTAGAAACAAAGAATCCTCCGTGCTAGAGCAATCCTATCAGCAGATCCACGCACAAGCTATGTGCTGCTCTACCACTGGAGATCTACTGGCTTAAAACCGCAGAATCCTGCCCAAAAGGATGACAAACATCTATTTCAGCTTCTCAGCTCAGCACTGGCACCTCAACCCTTTCTCATCACCTTCTTCGAGGTTATAAACATGGGTGACCATGACTGAGCTTTATTTCTAGCTCATTGCTCTGCTTGAGTGAAAGGTGTGGTATTTTTAAACCTTCACAAGATCCAGGTGCCTAAATTCCACAGCTATTCAATTTCCAAGATTTAAATAAGCTGGGCTTTGTGCTTTGGAGCTTTGCCCTCTAGAAAACAAAACTTCATGAAAATTACTGATCTCACAGTAAAAACAACCTGATTTTCAAACAGAGCTGAGGTAAAACGATTGCAAAATCTCCAAGTAACACGAACATCATCTTCAATCACCTAAAAATCTCAGTACTGGGGAAATCAGTGGGGCAGAAACTCATCTACACAAAAAGAACATAATAATTAGTGATTCAAATGTTTTATCTGAGAATGAACCCAGGGGGCACCAGAGTCTTTTTTAACCCCAGTCCTGAATAAAAATAGCACGCTTAAGTCTTAATTTTGTTGGCTTACTTTTCCTTTTCTGCAGGAATTTCATTAGTGCTTTCCTTTAAAGCTCTCCCAGGACTCGGTTATGTGCCCGGAGAGCTTTTAAAGGAAAAGCGCGTACTTGCTTGGCATCCCCTTCCAGCCCCTCCTAGCTCTAATTACAAGGTACAGATTAAAAATACAAATTAGTTTTATCATTGCATCCTTGGCCTCTTGGGAAAAAAAAAAAAAAACACCCACACACAAAAACACACACAACAAAAACATAAAACCCAAAAGAAAAAAAATCAGTGGAGCTTCCAATCTAAGGTAAAATGTTGAAGTCAGTAGCTTGTACTGGGAGAGGGGGGAAGAAAAGATTAAGTCCAATTTAAAAAAAATTTCCAGTACAAAGCTTGCATGCCCGTGGCAGTCTTGCTTGAGTACAAAGCTCTGCAGCATGCAGGTGACATAATTAGGTCACTGGGGGCAAGGCTTCTTAGAACTATTATATAAAGAAATCCATAGAAGTTCTCAAATCACAAGTCTTCCAGGTTTCAAGAAGGTTCAAAACAGCAACTCTGCAAGCAACCTGGAGTAAGTCCTTCCTGGCAACACAAAGCATTGCAGTTATAAGATCTGGCTAACTGGTTGCTTTCCATCATTATTCTGTTCTCAGCTTGCAATTATTTATGGGATCCTCCTAAATGTATCTTACAACTTTGTCACTGAGCTTTAAACTTCAAAACTATTAAAGGTGAACTATCATTGGTGTTTCCCTGTCATTTGAGGATGAGGAATGACATTGCTCATATAACAAAAGTGGCTAATAAGAGGCTTTTCAGGTGGGATTTTCAGAAGTGTCCAAAGGGAGCACTGAAAACAATGACCTTTCCTGTTCAGCATTTACTGATGGTATCTAATGGATGATATTTAACGCAATGGATGATACCTAATGCATGATATCTCAAAGGGATGATATCTAATAATCAAAATCTAATGGAACTGAAACCAAGTGTGAGCTGGACACACACATGAGAACAGCACAGATTGTTCTGGGAGGGAGGGACCCCCAGCGTTGGGATCACAGTCTGCACTGACAACAGCCTCTGCTGGCCCAGCACTCTCAAAAATTATTGGGGAGTCAGTGACAGCTGGAGGAACTGTAAAATAACATCTGTCCTGCTCCTTTAGAACTTTCAGTCCTTCAGGATTAAGAGGCATGTGAAATTCAAGGTGCACACGTGGTTCCGCTTTAGGAAAGCGCTGTGAAATAAAAGAGTCCCTAAATTCAGCAAATCACAACAATCTCCTCTTCTCTGCAGCAGTCCCAGTTCCATTTACTCTGAAGCATTTCATAATTAATTCAGAACATGCTGGACTACTGGATTGACAAGCATCGTAATAAAAAAGAGCAAACTGAAAAGGAATCAACTAAAGAAATAACTTGTTTAGGACAGAAAACAAAGCATTGTTCCTATCACCTGTAGCTAATCCCAACACTTGGAACACGACACCAGCATCAGGATTTACATAGCAGCAGCCTGTCTACACCACTGTTACAACTGCATAAATCGTCTCTTGATTATACTGTATCATTTCTTAATGAATGTACAGGAGCAAATCCCTGTACACTTCTAAGCCGTGCCCTTAAAACTTCCGAACTCCCCTAAAACTCCCCAATTTCACATGGATTATCTTATATGTCTGCCAGCTAGAGCTGTTCTGTCCTCTCCATGGATATTCCATCTTCTGTCACCTGGAGCATACACAGCACTCTCCCACAGGGTCAGGCACAGACCTAGATTAATAATGCTAATGAAATATCTTCCCTGGATGGCACAATTAACCCTAACTAAGGGACCTCTTTCTTTTTAAAAAAAGTTCTCCTTCAAAGCAATTTTTCCTCTAGGCTTTTAAGCCAACCAGATAAATCCAACAGCTGGGAGAGTCCTGTAAATCAAACAACCTCAATTTCCATACTGCAGCATCAGATAATACATTCAGCCAGTGCTGGTGTTGATAAGTTTGAAACAGTTTTGTGTCACTGTATCTGCAAGCAAGTTCAGAAGGGGGTGAACAAGTTGCCAAAATCTTGTTTCATTCCAAGATTAAGGGCTATAACAGAGGTCAAGTCTGTCCCAGCTCCAAGCTTGCATTTTTCTCTATATAGCAATTTTCCTTACTTCATTATCTCCATATTCTTGCCTAGAACCATCACAAGGACCTGTGGCTGGGATTAAGTCTCTTCTACATATCCAAAAGGAAATACTGTGGATTTACTGTTAATAATCCAGCATTTATAGCCCTGCTGTTCTAGGGAAATAGTCTGTGCTGATCTCATACTTTCTGCATGCAACAAACAGCACTATCCTTATTGCAACCACTTAATGCCATATTCGCACCCTAGTAAACACAAGTATTTTCTTTTAAACTTAGAACCACCTCCAAAGAAAGCAGGTGTGATATTCCCTAAAATATACCTTGCTGTCAGCTACAGTATCTACTAATTAGCCAAGAACAATCAAAAAAATGCATTGACTCTCAGCATTTAGTTGCAAGACACCTGATGTTAAAAATTAAAGAGCTCTGTTCTGTTGATTGAAGTTCAGGCTCTACCTTGATACCCAAAATGTTACTATAATTTGACTTTTAATTTTTGTGGGATTTATCATGTTGAAGAGAGAGCCTTAACTGTACAAATCTCTTTTCTCTCATAGTACAGAGTCCACACACAAATAGCTAGAAATTACAGCACTGACCCTGAGGTGAACTGCCCACACTTTCATCCTAATAGACTGTTAGCCTTGGAGGTGAGCTGGATCTCATTTAAATACTGGCACACACATAAAGTATTGCAGGTCCAAGCACTCAGCATAAAATCATGACATTTGGTTATGACACATTTAGTTATTACGTACCTTTATAACATAAATGCTAAACATCTCTAGATGCTATACTAGATGTTGCTGCAATTTTTAAGAAACATAATTTACATTTTAAATAGACTCCAAAATTCAGATACTCCTTCTAACATGAGCATACCAACATGAGGAATGTGGGACTGCTCAAGGTCAAACCTAATTACAAAGCCTGCTAAGATGAGGATCATTTTTTAAGCAGTGGGAAATTAAATTATTTGTCAGTGCTCTCAGGCAGTAAATACCTGCCTGCTTTAATTGCTGTTGATACAGCCTAATAAAACTTGGAAAGGAAAGGTTCAGGCTCAATTTCATTTCCCTTCCCAGGCCAAGTTCTGCCTGACAAGCAGTGGGGTGAGCTGGTCCTGGCTGCGGTGTGACCCACACCAGAGACGTGTCCTCTTCTCACCGGCCGACCTGGCCCCCCGCTCTTGGAAAATCTGCAACACCTGTGCTCGGGCACTGAGGAAAGTAACGACCGAGCCGTGCCTCTCCTGGATACACAGAGGCAAATAAAAGATTAAGTAGGGAGAAAATCGCGGGGAAACCTGGCGAATGCGCTCCAAGCGGGAGCGAGCGCGGCTCCGAGCGGACCGTGCGGCTGCTGCGCTGCTGCCATCCAGCGGGGCGGGGCGGGGCGGCTCGGCACGGACACCGAGAGCCGCCGGCACAGGGATGGATGCTCCTTCTGCACCTCGCCGCAACGCCGAACAACGCTGAAGTTTGCAGAGAAAGTAAAATAAAGCAGGCGCTGAATTAGAAGCCGCTGTAAGAGTCTGCTCCTTCTGCAAGAGGGTACCTCCTGCCCTGACTCGCTCCTGGTGCTGCCCGGGAAATCGCTCCATGGACTTGATCCACCTTGATCCTGCAGCTGTTTAGCTGTTCTAAGATGCTGGAGCTGACAGAGGAATGGTTACACCGAGCTTTGTAACATGCAGTACCTTATCTTATACCAGCACAAATTTAAAGTCTTCAAATCTAGAATTTCATTGCAGTTAAAAATGGAAGTTCAACACCTACCTTGCATAAACCCATTTGAAAAATCCTACTGGCTGCTAATCTGCTGTGATAGGTATCTAAACATCTTGTTAAATCTGGCTTTAAAAGCCTGTATGTACCTTGTTTTGGTACTTGGGAGCTCAGAATATGTGTAGAGCAAAATAAGACTTTGATATTCTGCTATCTACTTATCATCTCCTCATAGATAACAGAGGGGCTCAGAATTTGTAAATGATAGCATAACGTTTTCATTACCAACATCATTACTTGTGGATGATGAAGCAGAGACAGTGACAACAATTTAAAGCCAACTCAAATTGTCAGGGTACAGTCTACAGGGCAATTTATGAAGAAGATGAATTTCTGATGCTAATAGGACTCTATAGCAAGACATCAGTGGCACAAACTCCTCCAAATCAAGGAGAATGAGAGGGAAGCAGGGGGGAAATGCTCTGACTTGAGACCAGGAGAGAGGAAAGGACAAAGCTTTCCTCAGCAGTTCAGCTGCACAATGAGTACTCTGCTCTGTGAGACTGTGAGATGCAGCTGAGACAGAGAAACAAGTGTCCGTCTCTGTATTTTTCATACCTTCATATTTCTTGTAAAATTGCTACAAGAAACATAAAATGATCACTTAATTCACTTTTAATTTAACCCATCGTTAAATTCCACAACACAGAATTCTCCCAAAGAGCAGCAGTGGTGTAGCAGTCAACAAAGAACAGGATGATGCTTTATTTTTGGTGTATGGGAGGAAACACGTGAACAGTGATAAACATCACTTACCAGTACTTGCTATTCAACTACACCATTGACAGAATGGGAGAATCACAATCTATGTCTCATCTGGTTTGACTGCTGAGCCTCCCTTTACTATCTTGGGGTTTGTGTAGCAGTTGGAAAGCCTGACATGTTGTCCTCCCTGTACAGTGAGCTTCCTAGAAAAGCAGGGGTACAACCAGAAGCCCTCCACTCTCCAGAAGGTCCTGGGTGATGTAAATAACACTCTGCTGGAGTCACAGGCAAAAGCCAGAGCTGCCCTGAGATCACAGGCTGCACATTGCACCGGGCACCAAGTCAGCTTTTACAGAGAATCTGCAAGTGTAACTGCCATTATTTGCTGCCGTATGTTCAGTTCAGCTCTGAGTGAGACACCCAGCCCAGGACACTCTCAGTGCTTAATTTCAGGAGGACTCATTTAGGATAGTTGTGTTCTGTCAGTAAACAGATGTCCTTGATTTGCCTCTACACCAAAACACAACGAGCCCGTTTACCTGTTAAAAAAGTTAACTGGAGCATTAAAGCCTTGGTAACTCACACACCCATACAAACATTGCAGAGACAAGACTTGCATGCACATAACATGAAGAATAATCTCAGCCTTTGCACATTTCTACCATGTTACTTCTTAACTGCATTTTAAACTTTAGCACTTGTTTGGATACAGGACAGCAGATGTTAATGAAAATGTACAATATATTATTTGATTCTAGTCAAGAGGTTACATAATCATTAGTGCAAACCTATTTATCTCCCTCTCATTTCATCATTCAGAAATTTAAATGTAATTTTTGAATTTCAATTGGCTTATCAAGTGCTCAATGACATCATGAGATCCTATCTCCACTGAAAGGGATTTCTGCCTTTCTTCTTCCTTGAAGACTCAGGTCCTTGTCACTCTATCATCCAGCCCTTTCACAAAGCAGATAGCCGAAGTCATCAGATTTATGCAAAAAAGACTAAGCAGCTCTCATTGCCCCACAGAGCCCTTTGCAATTGGATGCTGTTTTACACACACTCTTACTGAAGCACAGTGTTTATCCTTGTGATTTTCATACTGATTTCTTTTTATACTCAGAATTTCTCTGTTTAATGCTTTATTTACAGCGTGTGATAACATCAATGACCCCTTCTGTGCTGGAGGTCAGTACCTGCTGCCCCTCAACTCCCGGTACCTTGATGTTACCTGTGCTTCACACTGCATGAAACGAGTGTCAGCCAGTGGGTACACAAAGCCTGTGCTCTCACCTCAGACAGACGGACCCCATTTCTTCTCTCCCCATCCCCACAGCCAAGTAGCAAACCAGTTCCTACTCACCATGCTAATGTAAGAGCAGTGGCAATTAGCAATATCCACTCCCTCAGTACAACCACCTGCTGAGGCTGCCACAAACCAAACATCTTTCCATGGCTTGTCCCCTGACTGAATTCATCATTTCACAACAGGCAGTTTTCCCTCGGTCAAGGAATGACCCTGCTAATAATATTTATTATCGAACAGATCTCAGTCTGAAAGGTCATGTCATATTTCACAAAAAAATGTAGTGAGCAAAACCTAATAAATAAGAATAAATGTCCTTTCTTTGCAGTGCCTTTTGGCCAACTCAGCTAACAGACTCTGGACCAAGAAATGCTGGAAATAACTTTGGGAAGGAGCTCACCAGTCCCTTGCCAGCTCTGACAGGTGTGTACCCTTGCTGGCCAGCACAGTGCAGTGATGGTATTTCAGTGTGTTGTTTGCATAAATCGCAGCCCAGCCACCAAGTCCCAGGCAAGGCAATCTAAACCTGACCTCTGGCTCTGTTCTGCAGCTGAGACCTGTTTGCTCCCAAGACATGGAAGTGTTCCCCACCACACAAGTGTTTCATCCCCCATCTCTTAAATGGAAATAATCACACTGCCTTTGTAAAGCAGTTCATGTTGCTGACAAACACCTTATATTGCTTTGATTTGGCTGCCAGAGGAGTTACTCCAGCAGATCCCTGTTTATTTAGGCTGCAGAATTTCGGGCAAAGACCTCCTCTTTTTTGGAGAGAGGATACAGAGAAAATGCTGAATCACCTTTATCCCCCTGATAAACCGGTCCTTCTGCAGCCACAGTTCTTTTTAATGCTGCTTTGATGCTGTTCGTGCTACAGCCAAAAGAAAAATGGAAATGCTTTTGCAAAAAACCCTACTCAGGTTTTGGGTTTTATCCAGAATTCAGTCAATCCAAATCCCTTGATAGTGGGGAAGGATCAGGAAAATTCTTCCACAGTCAGTGCTGGATTAGATTTGCTGCCCCAGAAGAGGACATGTTTTCAGAGTAAACTCTCTTTTCTCTCTTGGCACAAACTACCATGTGATACAGTCTGATAAAAGGATGTTTCATTACATTAGCATAGCAGACTTATTTGTCAGTTGTAGACTAATTATCTTGGCTCCTTGTTTGGGGACTGTGGCATCCCTTGCAGTAAATTGCATTTTGCTGAGGGTAGCAATTTTACTCCATTTCTAGAGGATGTCAACACAAAGATGTGGGGTCTTCTGTATTTCCAAATAAAATATTAAAAATACCGTGTGGTGGGGGGAGAAAACCAGCCCATCTGTCACAGTATTTCTGAATGAAATGTCAAACTATTGCTTTTTTCTAGGTAGTTCAAACAACAAACAACATTGAACATAGGTCTGATAATAAAATCCACTATATTGCCTCCATATTTCTGCAACTTGGAAGCAGAACAAAAGCTGAAAAATTAACTCTATGCAAGTATATTATTAAACTCTATTATCAGCAGCCATTCCTAAAAACAGGCAACAGAGCTGGATACCCAGCCAAGCAAGTGAAAATCCTAAAGAGCAACTTGCAGAGCAATCAGGCTTCTTCTTAAACAACATGCATTTAGAAACACTGAAAATAAAATTATCAGCTACGTTTTTTTCCTCAGTGACACAAGAGTACTAACTCCAACAGGGTGCATGTAGAGAACAGCAAGGACCTCCTTCTACATTCAAACTCTTAGATGAGAAATTTCAGTTGACTTAGTTTTGGTTGGGGTTTTTTTGTTTTGCTTTATTTTTTCCAGTTGGAAGAATACCAGCATCTGCTGAAAGGACTCAGCAGACAGAAATCATTAGCACAGCCACAATTCATGCCAGACACTCGTGTTGCTGGGGTGAGTTAAGCCCACTGACATCAGTTGCTCTTTTCTCAAATTGGACTCGATTTTAATGTTTTCAGTAAATTCTGTTTTCCTAAGACAAATCTGAGAAAACTTAGGAGTAGCAAGTGCCAGTGATGACACACAGTCTTAAGATCTTCCTGTATGATCTCCTCTGAAAAAGGCATCTCCTCAACACGGCAAGTCAGGAGAGACTTCATGTCCCATTCAGAGACAATCCAGGGACACCACAAGGCAGGAAGGTCAGAGCCTGCTCTCTAGCAGCCTTATTTCCTGTTATGTAGAAGGAAATCTCCTGAGAAAAGAAAGGAAGCTGTAGAAGAAGGGATATATAGAGCACAAAAGACGCTTTAAGGTTTTACACCCAATCTGAAAATAAAATGAACCCAAAAACTACCTTGGTACGTTTAGATTTTTGCTTTACAGTCACTTACAATTTCATTTTTGCTATCAGGCAAAACCAGGCAACATGATGCAACACCCTACAAACAGCTGTTAACTCACCCCTGGTCTACTAAACACAGATCCTGCCATTTCACCCCAGCTAATTTGCAACAGTTTGTGCAAAAAAAGACACCTAAAGAAATCTGCTTATTCCAAAATATTCACTGCATCTTAAGATGCTGCTTGAAGGAAACACAGCTATAAAACAGAACTGGTGTCAGGAAGATGCAAGCAGGAAACAAAGCTAAGAGGAATCCTGCTTCCCACTTACCTAGTCATTATTTCTCAGAACAACAACATAAATCAAAAGACCAGAGACCATCCATGGACTGCAAGGCATATGGGTGATGTCCATAAGGGGGGGGGGGGGGGGAAGTGGAAATAATGAAAGGAAATAAATAAATAAATAAAGGCAAACCGAACACTTAAGCAACAGAACTGTTGATCCTAGAATTTTCCACTCATAACTTTTGGCATTTCTGGAGGTATTGTTAAAGATTGCCACCCTGGAAGATAATGAATGTCAGGTGTAGCTTCAGTCTCCAGTGTGATGAGGAGAGATTACCCTGCTGAAGCCAACAAGACACCTTTAATCTCCTGATTTAGAATCCATTGTCCGCTATCAGTTGTCACTGTCCTGAAGGAATGCAAGAATGCTGCCAAACACTGAAAAACAGACAGCTGCAGCAAAGGGCTACAGCAGCAATCCCGAGGTGCTCTGCCAACAAAACACTCAAATGTTAGTAAAAAAAAAAAGAAAAATTCCTTCTCCAGGTTCTTCCATTATTAATTAAACATTTTCTGGTTTCCAAGAAGAAATGCTTGCTCAAACATGTCCTTGAAACCAGGCACATCAACACCACAAACTTTCAAAGATAAAGTCAAGGGGCAGCTCTCTGGAGGGGAGAACACCGTGCTTGGCACAAGAGCAGAGCTGGGCACTTCTCGGAGTCCGAGTGGACCAGGCACAGGTGGGGCGTGTTTGATGCTACAGCCGAGGATGACAACAGATCTCCTGCTCTTAAATACAAGGCGAATATTGTGTACCCACCCACAGCCAAGTGGGCAAATGAAAGCCAACATGAAGGGTCAGCCTGCCTCTGAACCACCCTTCACCCCGCACAGACAGAACCAGACAGTCTAAATCACCAAATCAACAGAAACTGCTGCCCACTTCCATGGACATTTATTCAAGCCTGTGCGGCCACTCATTTGGGATGAAAGGCCTTACAATTACGTTGTAATGGGACTTTAGGTTTGGGACAGGCTCTGCACTGCTATCACAATTAATGTAATCAAAAGGCTATGGCAGTGTGCCCCAGCCAGTGAGCACAGACCTGGTGATCAATAGCAGAACAGGCCCTAAAACAGTTTCCATCCTCCAAAGTGGCAGTGATTGCCAAGCACTGAATGGTGAATTCCGTGAGAATGACTGGTTTAAGCTTTAATAAAATCATAACTATGAAGTTTAACTTTTCTGCTGAGACATATCCAGAGTAGGCTGGAAACTAAATCACAGAAGAATCACAAACTCCCACTTCAGTGGGGTCACGACTTCATCTTAGGCAGGTTTTTTAATCATTTCAGAGCAAGCAACTCGATGCAAGTCCTTTACATCTCAATCTCTTGCCTTCATCACTCTGGCATCCATCCTCCCAAGGACTCAGCATGTTGACCTCCATGTAAACCCAGAATAGAGCACGTGCTGCTTTTTTGTTGCCTCACTTCAGTCAAATGAACACCAAGGACAAGATCTTTTCCAATCTATTTGCAGATTTACACTTATCCAACCATTTCTTTGTCACATTAGCACAAGACTATCCGTTTAAAATGTAATTTTTTTTTCTGTTTTCAGTTCTAAGTATGGGAGAAGTAGATTTAAAAGAAAAGACACAGAGTAAAGAAAGCTTTCCTGGTTAGAATTTTGGTCAATGGAATATAAAGATTATCATTTGCTGCAGATGGCAGCTATGTAAAAAACATGATGGTGCCAATGTAAAATGAATAAAATAAAGACAGTATTTTCACAAGCTTTCCCCAATGGCTTTAAAATAAGGTCACTTCGATACTGCAGGAAAGAGCTTGGTTTCAGCCTCCTGCTCCAGTTCAACACACTGGGCTTGGCCATTTGTATTAACTGAGACTCTGTCCTCTTTTTATTACAGAATTTTCCCCCCCACTTTTGAAACAATGACATTTGATACATAAACCTGCACATTTACCAGTTTGTCTGTAATTCTCCCCTTTACCACCCCTCAACTCCCAGGAACACACAAATCTTTTCATATGCAATCACATTCCACGCAGTTAAAGCGTACATTCATGGAAAATGACACCAGAAGCTACATTTTACCCTATAAAACAGTAAATCAACACCAAATTGTTACTTACTGCTAACACAGCTATGCATCTAATTTGAAGTCATTGTCAAAATCTGCCATAGGTATTAAAAGTTCTCATTGTTATTTAAGGAAAAAATTAAAGAAGGAAAATAAGAAATATTTCTTATGCTTTTTTCTCCTCAAAAATAAATATACCTGCAAATTTCACACAGAGAATTCTGCTCCTTTTTGTCTTAAAGGAAACCTATTTCTCAACTGAATTGCTTTCCCTACCTTATTACTTGAAGAGATTACAGTCAGGGTTGTATATTGTAGCTCCCCTATATTTAGAAGCCGGGTAATAAACCACATAAATAGCACACTGAATAAAACATTAAGACATAAAAGGAGTTAAATAGAACAAAGGGCTAAAGCTTATTGTGCAGTAACCATGTCTGACCCGTTGAAATACAAAGGACTCATAATTCTAGTTAGCAAAATGCAGAGTTGGGATTTACATCAGGAGGAAGCCGGCGGTGGCTGAGCGCTGGAGCCCCTTCCACAGCCTTGCAGGGCCCTCTGGTGGAAATGGGAATCCATCCCATGGCAGCCCGACAGCACTGCCAGGAAAAATTGTGATTCGACCCCAAAATAAGGGGAGAACAAGAAGCCTGGGTTTTCCCTGTTTTCTTGAAAGCAGCAATATTTCCAATACAGAGCTGCATTTTTCAGCTCTCCTCTAAGAAGATTAAATCCTGGAGCCTGTGTAAGTAAAGAATTTTTCCTGTGACTCCAGTGGGGACAGAGTCTGTCCATAAAGCCCTGAAAGCAGAGAAAAAAATTCCTTAAAGTTGTGAAAAATTGCAAGTGATGTGGAACATTCTGCCCAAAAATTTAGACCCTTCAGCAAAGCTGGAAGCATTTCAGGTGAGCATCATCACATAAAACAGCCTGAAAAAGCCAAGCTGTGCCAGTAATTCATGGCAGAAGTTGCTCAGCTGGCTGTACCAGCTCAGGGTCTGCAGGGCCAGCCCTCACATGAGCTGACCCGACAAAGTGTCTTGTCAATGCTTCTTCATTTGTGACTTAGAGCAGTGAGGTGGAAACAAACCTTTTCTGGTACTAAATGTATGTTGCTTCATCCAGCACAGCATGGAATTGATCATTATATTGGTATTAGATACTCAAGAGCCTGAAATACTGCCCAGGTTTTTTTAAAAAAAGTAAAATTGGTGCTTATGCTTCCCTTAGCCATTGTCAGGGCAAAAGAGAAACTCTTCAGAAGGGTGATCACAGCAACAAAGTCCGACGAACTTTCTCATGTGTCTTCTCCACACAGATATACAAAGAGGATGCTGAAATAATCTGCACAAGCAGCATCTTCAGTGATCTAATGGTGACGAGAAGGAAAATTTCTCCTCTACCTTTTGCCTTTTGCCTCTGCCAGTCAAAGCCATTACGGCGTTCCAATGAAAAACAGGCCGCGGCCTCCAAGCTGGATTCAAACTGCTCCAAAGCAACAGCAGGATTGGCTTACAGGATTGACCAGTCTCTCCCCTGACAGGTGTTTGATGGTGGTGAATATTTCACAGAGCAAAAGAAAGAACCAGGTCTGCCTTACACTTTACTACAGAGAAGAGGCCTCCATTGTCAAAGGGACTGCTCAATGCCATTCTCTCCCACTTTTCAGGAGCAGGATGGCTATCGGGTCCGTAAGATCCAGTCTCTGTTCCTGCCTGAATAGGGCAGACAGCTGTCAAATGTTATTCTTTCAGGCACTATCTAGCATGACCTAGGTCAATAATTGTCTTTTCCCAGATTAGGCTCCTTAAAAATGGCAGTATTTTGAAAAGAAAAAGTTGATTCCCACTTTTCATCTTAAATTCTCTTGTCTGCTCTTAGTTAATAAAGTTCCTTAACTGCAGTGAATACACATTTATTTAAAGGTGCTGATGATGTCAAGTACATCACTTGAAACACGCTGGTTGTTAGGAGCAGACACAACCTGTTCTTAAAAACCAGCTCCTCTCAAAGCATCCCAGGCTGGGCACCTCATGCCTCCTGCCTCAGCAGGTACCTGTCAGGTTACAGCTGCTGGACCTAAGGGACACAGGACAAAGCCTTTGCTGAACCCAAAGCTTGGATTCATCCCTCTGACGTGCTTCAGGACATTTTACTTTGAAAAATGTGAATGCTGCCTATTGACTGCAAAAATTTTATCTCAACTGCTATCCAAGAACATGCTAGTTTGTATGAAATAAATGAGACTAATTATTTACTTTCCACAAAACAGGCTCTGCTAAAAGCTCTGAATTATTTGCTTTCCTGATGAACAAGGCAGCACCTTGCTCACACAATAGATTCCATCAGGGGTTTGATTATCCATTAGAAGGTCAATATATATGTTGTGTCAAGCAGCAAAGCTAAGATGAGGCTGGGAAATGCAGGCCCCTTGAGGAGAGCCCCCCAAACCCTCTATATCCTCTGTGGTGCCAAGAGTCTGATGTAGGGAGTTGCAGAATCAAAAATGGGGTGGCTGCTTCATCTACCACATGGAATCAAAGCAGGGTGGGGGTCACTTCAGTGTACATGGAGGGAAACTCACATTTGGGGAAGAACAAGACACCACAGTCCAAAAAGGGGCATGGAGGCTCCAGCTTCAAGGGTGTCCATTTGAAAAACAGCTCCACAGTCAGACCAAACTATTCATGAGGAACAGAACCTCCTTTTCACTCGCCAGAGAAATCACAGTGCACAAATACGCTTAAAATCAAGCAACTTGACTGTTTTTGTGGTACCTCTTTGACAGGGTGCAAAGAATTCCTGGTGTCAATTTGAGGTATGCTCTCAAGCATTCCGAAATTTTATGTAAAAAGTATTGTCATAATTTACATAATACACTGTGTTCATCACACAAGCCCACAACACAAGATCACTGCTGCCTTATTACAGGTATTTCCCTCAGGTACACAGGCAAAGTGCATCTCGAAAGGACAAAAATAACATTTCTTCTGACAAGGCCGCTCCCCAAATGGCAAAAGCTGCAGAAGGCTGTTCTCCAGGTTTTTCTGCAGAGTCAGCTCTGAAATGCTCTGCCATTAACTTGTGACTGTGCATAGACCCCCCTTCCTCATTGAAGTGATACAACTGATTCCCAGAACAAAGCAGCAACACAGGTCATCCTCCAACACTGCATTCACTGGAACCACTCCTTAGGCTTTTGCTTCAAAGTGCAGTTATTCTCCATAAACTGTGACCACATTTTATAGCAAACATGAGTGTTGCACAGCCAGGGAAAGCAGAGTTGATGATGGGGGAAGGCAAGGAGGAGGTTTTGTAGCTCTCAGAGACACAGCAGCTACGTGCAGCTCAGTCAGTCCTGCTTGCCAGTTCTGAAGATATTTTGGTGAGCACAGGAGGAGCCTTCAGCTCCTACCTAGACAACCACTGGAAGCAGCCAGGAAAGAGATCAATAGTTTGTCTCTTCTGGAGGACGGAGCCTCTACCAAATGCATCCCCACTTCCCAGCCCTGAGGGGAGTGGATGCTAACATTAGACCTGGACCCACAAGAGTCTGGCTCAGAGCTAAGAACATTGCATATGGATTTGAGGCCCAACACCTAATTTAAGAATAAGGCCACATCACAGAGCAGCACTTGCAGAAATCCCCAAGCCAGCATGAAGCTGATTATGGTGCTGAGAACCCAGACCCATCACGGAGTTTGCAGCCAGACTTTTGGCCTCTACTGAAAAGCAGCACTGACAGATGGCATTTTGTTACCTTACCTCTCTCTCTAGTGGGGTCAAAGGTGGCACAGTCTTAGCACAGCTATCCCATTTTATTTAGGACTTTAGGACTTGCACAGATACCTTTGCATTAGCACTGGTACATCTTTATCTCTTTCTGCTTTGCCTGCATGATCCTACCAGAGATGTTGCTACAGAGATCCAGTCTGGAAGTGAACCCAGCTTGTTCTGGGCTTTTTCCATCATTTATAACATGATAGCACATCGTGCCCGGTAGATACTTCCCTACTACAATAGTACATCCCCCCAAATGCAGGATCTTTGTTTTCCTCACTATGCCAGTCAGGAAAAGAAGGAGGGTATCAGCAGATGATCTAAAGCACAGGTCAGAATTTGTGTTAGTCAGTGAAAGAACTGGCTAACATGAGTCTGAGGGCTTCGATTTATTGCCCACCAAAGCAAATGATACCGTTGTAAAGTCAGTTGATAACGACAGGATTAAGAGGGTGAAGATAAAGATACATCTCAGAATGTCTTTGGATAAGGATAAAGCAAAATGACACAAACAAATCCCAAAGTCCTAGCAGTCATGAAGTCACTCCAAAAACCTCCTGGCAAGCTTCAGTACATAAATTTACTAGAGAAAAGCCATGAAAATTTACAATAACTCTTTTTTTCTTGCTGGTGGTGTATTTTTAACCTATTGCACTGATTATAACATGCTGTCAACAGCCTCATCAATTATCCATTGCTAGAAAGTGGGCTCTAACATGCTGCAAGTGGTATTAATTGGTCTCAGTAGCACATAATGAGTTTAAAAGCTCCTACCTGTGTGCCCCCGGGGATGGTGACTAGAGGCGGACAACAATTTACAGCAGACCATTAACACATAAACCAGAAAGAGCCAGTCAGACAGAAGCATTGATTTGGCACAGAATCTCATCCTGGAGGCAGAAAAGGAAGCAGTTGAGTGAAAGAACAACGTGAGTAGGGAATAACATAAAAACGATGTGGGGAAGGAAAAGCTGAAAGGACGCTGAAGAATAACTAATGTGGCTTATTACAAGGCAACCCTCACAAAATCAACCTCATGATTTGGTTGGGATCAATTCTTTGTTAAGGACATGTTATAATTAGAAGCAATGTCTGTCACACATCACGTTACCCAAAAACACATATTTATAATAACACATTATGAGTGCAACACAGTTCTATGAATGTGACATAAAGGATGGATTCTTTTGTCTTTTATTAAGATCCAGCCACACTCAAATTTAAATATACATGTTTATGAGTTGTGCTACTATTTTTAAACTGCACCTCCCCCAATGATAGAAAAAAAAAAGACATTTTTACTTAACACTTCTGAGGACATATTTACTGAAGCTACCAAATCCCCTGCAGCCATGCACAGGAACTGTCTGGGTCTCCCAAACACACTATTTGGGAGATTTCCTGGCGATCAGCAGGCTTGCTGAGGGTAAAATGCTCATGAAACAGCACCTCAGTCAAATATGCAAGGACTCACTTCTCTGCCAGGGTGTTGGAAACTGCATCTCAGAAAACATTTGCTCTAAAGAAGGTGTTGTTACTCTTATTCATGTTATTGTTAGAACTAAGATCGCAAATCCTCAGTAATTTTTCTGCAAATATCTACAATTAAATCCCTCAATAGCTTATGTTATGCCATTCATCATATAGAAAGGGAATCTAATCATCTTTTTAAACTCAGTTATGATGATTTATTGCTTGCATGATACATAAATGGGCGTTATGTAGCTGAACCCTTAAATACTGTTTTCCATGCTTTCAGCAAATTCTGCAAGCAGGAATACATCAAATTAATTAAAGGCAATTTATAGATTTGCATAAATTGAACCAAGTACTGTTTTCATGGCAGTGACGTTAGTCTGCAGTTAATCAGCACGCTGGGATTTGGGCAAGCCTGTCACGAGTTTATTTGCACCAAAAGGTCCTTTGGGAACTACTTCCCTCTGCAGATTCCAGTTCTGAGTCTTCCAAGTATTTTCTAAAACAAAATTACCTGTAATATCTTGAAAATACCTAAGACTACTCAGGTAGCCCCATGTTCAAGTGCTGAAGAGATAAGTTTAAAAAAAAATCCCAAGCAACACATGCCTCAGACAGCTCTACTGTCACAACCAGGTGACACACTTGGGTGTTGTTTAAATTTGATAAACATCTACAAATGAAATCAAAACAGAGGCCATGTTTTCCCATTTTAAATTGCTTGCATAATTTCCCTTTTCACGCTTTGCAAAACAATATTTTTTCTCTAATTGTAAATGTTGATAAAGCCCAAAAAAATTAAAAATGCACTTATTAATATCAAAATTTAAGAGACGAGAAGCCTGCTGCATGTAAATATGTCTTAGCAACAAATACTGGCTTACATTTGAGAAAAAAATACATTGGTGCAAACCCCAGCACCTTCAGCCTACAAACTTTTTTTTAAATTACACAAATATTGTGGAAAAAAAGAGCTCACCATGTCTACAGATTTCAGAAAATGAAAATTACATGTAAAGAAGCCACAATTTAAGATCTGATATGGTAAAATGGTACCTTTTCTGGCTTTAAGAAGATGCTTTGTTTTGTGCCCAATATGTTGCCACCCTGAACACAGAAACAAACACCTTAATGGGCTTTTACAGCTGTATATAGGAGCCTTCTGTGAGCATGAATTGAGCCTAGACGATAAAGACATCACTGCTGCTCACCTACCCTATGAGTACCCTCTTCTGGAGCGCTCCCAGGTTAATTCAGAGCAGCTGAACCTAATTCACCTCTTGCATCCAGCTGAACAACATAATGCTACTGCAGCTAATGGGATTGAGTCACTGTGAAACCAGCATAAATGTTATTATTGCTGTTGATCCATTATTAGCCTAACTGCCTGGTAAGTTCTGAAATTGGTGTATCATTTCAGGTTTTGGTCATCCAAATCTTTCCCACGTAACCAAACCTCTTTTTTTTTTCAGGAGAGAGCTGAATTTAACCTTAGTTTTCTTGGTCTCTCCATGAGAAACACACAGTGTACAGCTCATGCACCAGTTATCACTGAACAGGATGTCATCATCTGCTCAGCTTCCAATCCCATCCCTCTATTGCTCTAAATGCAAATATTTGGATCTAACCCAAGCATCAGTGGAGACCCCAGCTCTGGTATCACTCTGATATATCACCATGAAGACAGAAAGCTTCCTCCAGGCTTCCTGAGGTGTGGCAGAAAGCAGGATTTAACCCGTGGAATTAAATACCCCAGATCAGGCATTTTGAACATGCTGTTTCTGGCAGGAGTTGGTTGAAGGGACAGGTGTGATGATGGACAGGTCCCAAATCATGCATCACATGCTCAACAGCTGCTATTTCAGCACTTAAGTGGACCCAGGTGTTCCCACCATTCCCAGTGCAGGAGCAAAACTGGTCTCAGTGGAAATGGCCATGTACTGACCTATTTTCAAAAGTTTTCCCTGGCAGAGTTTGACTCTCTTGAGATATTAAACAAGGAATGTGAAACCAGGGCTCACCGGGTTGACAGGGTAACCTTAGCCCTGTGTAAGAATGTTCAAGCTCAGGAACGAGTGTATCACTACAAAGCATCCACTTGGTCATATCCAAACTGAAAGGCTGCTAAAAGCATCCAGCACCATCCAGATGACACATTTGCAGACTTCAGTCTGCCTTGCAGGTAGACAGGATGCAAGTTTTCAGCCTGCTAATGTAAAGAAATACAAGAGGATCTTTGAAAAGGCAGGGAAAAAATGAAATTTGGCAGCCAGATGCAGCAAGGGGTGCTGAGCCCTTCAGCGTCAGTGGGCTGCTGCTTTCAGAAATGTCAAGCCTTCATTCTCTATTGGATTCAAGTGGATATTGTTGCTAACCAGAACAGAGAATCTTCAGTGTCATTTGAAAGATAAAAAGTGCTCTTACCTTGGGGACTTTGCAAGAATTTTGTTCCAGTCAAACACAATTATTTCAGTGTGTTTTTCATAGTTATTCCAGATTCCCATTTGCGGCAGCAAATAAACCTTTCTGCATCTCAGAATTTTTCCTTCACTTCGGGGACCTAGAAAGAAAGCCACATTACACTGCAATTAACGTCTGGAATAGTGCTGTAAAATACATCTTTGTTACCAAAATCTTAGTTTCACAGTGCCATCTACAGTGCAATCTGGGGCAAAAGGCAGCAGTTGTATTGCTCTTTTCTTTCTGAGAACACAGAGAAGCTGTGGTGAGGCAGCTCTGAGACATCACTGCATCAACCAAAGGCAGAGTTTGCTGTACTGGGAGTTGCAAAGAGAGTGTGTGCAGCTCACTGGGGCCCTATCACCCCGTGCCCTCTCACCACCCAACTACTGGGAAAGCTGGAAGGTCTAAGACTGCACCATAGTGCAAACACATTTCCACATGGTTCCATGAAGCCTCCAACAGTTTGAAACAGAGATTATTACAGAGAGTGGGGAAAATCTGTCATTGTCCTCATAAAGATTTGGCCCAGGCCCTGGAGCCTGCCTCAGGAGCAGAGGGTCACATCCACAGGAGTGTGTCTGGGATTATGCATTATTGCACCCTCTGACCCTGCTGCCTCTCCTCGCTCCCAGCATCACCTCTCACACCCAGCCCACCTACAGCCAGGAGTTACACTTTGAAATCTCCACATGGAAACAATTTTGCAGCAGCACTGGCACACATTCTGCAGAATGACGAGCTCAAACTCTCCGTTTTATAGACATTCAAGCCTCTTTGCTTTTGCTGTTTATATTTGTTCTCTCACTTCCATCCCTGGGCACAATTTGACCTTCTGCTATTGAAAACACGACATAGAGGAATTTGTGAGAGTAATAACAATGTGGTCTTCACCTACACAGTGATCACAATAACCTTTCTCATCTTATCCGCCATTCTTTCCATTTCACTCCTCCTTTGATCAATTAGAAATTTGCTTTAAGAAACACAAAATTACACCACCACACTGGAGGGCAGAGCATGTCTGGGGTCATAAAAGCACATAGGCAGACACCTTTCAGCAGCTCAGGACAGGAAAGCCCCTGGCTCAACACACTCATAGCATCACAGAACCTTCCAATCACAGGTTGCAAGGGACTTTAAAGCTCATCTTGTTCCAAACCACTGCCATGGGCAAGGACATCTTCCACTAGACCAGGTTGCTCGAAGCCCCATCCAACCTGGCCTTAACAGCTCCTTTTTGTTCAGAATGCCATGAGAAAATGGAGTAATTGCTGGAACTAAAGAGGCGTCAGGCCAGCAATCTATAATTAATCACATTTTACTCTCTTCGCTTTCCAAGGTGGAGTTCCAGGGTGAGCCAAAATCAGCGGTTCTATCAAATCAGCAGTGGAAATCAAAACAAAATGTAGGCAAAGAGCTGTCTTAAGAAAAAGCACTACCATCCTGTATTAATCCTTTCTTCCACAAATACACATAAAATAAAAAATAAAAATAAAAAACCAGTGTGCCTCAAAAGGCCTATTAAGAAGAAGCAAACAAACAGGATTTTCAATATAGCATTGACTGACTGAAATGGTTATGTGCTACATTTTTACCCATTTCATAATAGGACAGGTAGATAAATATATTCTTACAGTGCTCCTGTAGAAATCAATACTGCAATACACTAACTTGGGTTTTAGTGCTTATCTGTTCCATAATTTTTATTAGAGAGCAAAATAAAACCCTGTGCAGATGCATCTACAGGTAAATACAAACATCAGTGTAACCTGTTCTGTAAACATGTGTTAAACACTGGTAAAAGGCAAGGGAGTATTGATTAGTCCAACTCATTCTAATTAAGTGGATGCAGCAAAAGTGACAGATGATACATCCACCTGCATATCTCCAGGCTTTCTGATGCCTTCCAGGCAGTGATATTTCTTTAAAAAATACAGTTGTATGAGGGGAGATTAAGGCACACTCCTAAAACCAGCTTCAGCTGGTTTATGCCAATAAAGGAGACAGGTCAGAACAGAAACAAGAGGCTCACCTGGTTAATAACTGTAAAAGGAATTCCAGCCTTTTCATGGCAAAAGCATGCTTTGTGTGTGTTTTGTGAACAGCGGGTTTAACTGCTGGCCCCTGTCTTGGCTCAGGGTGACACATGACTTTGGAAAACAGAGCTGCTTGTTTATTTTTATACAATGAGCTCCAGCCAGTGAGCAGCTGAACCCCACCTCCATCTCCAGCGAAGATGGAGAAGAAGGAAGAGGGATGGGAGAGGGGAAGGGCTCTATTTTCACTATTTATGCATGGACTGGCCATGAGCAACTCCTGCTTTGCACATGAGTTCCACAGAGGCTGCACCACTCCCCTTTGTCAGCATTTAGGGCAAATGAAGATTGTGGGTTCTGGGATCTGGAGGGAATTGCAATGGGCAGGTCTGCTGTGGCTCGGTCCCAGCACAGTCTGCTCTCTGTGCCTCTGCACTCCAGGAAAATGGGTATAAACAGCATTTCCTTGTGCCAAGGAAATGTGTCAAGAACAGAAACAATAAAGGTCTGAAGTTATTTGAAAACTGTATAGGCACTGTGTAATTCCTTTGACAGATGGAATAAGATAACATTTTAAATTAGGTGCATTTCCTACCAATATTTACATGTTGTAAAATGCTTCTTACAGCTACTTTCTGCAAAGAATAAATTACTAAACCATTTTATGCCATCTTTTATAATAAGCTATTAAATAATTTAGAAAACCTCCTTTCATTAAATATTTAAAAGGCCTTAATTTCTCCATTCTAAATAATTCCTCACTTAAAATACAACTGTGCCTCCCTTAAAGACTCCTCTTGTGTAAAGTAAGAGTGAGAAGGAAAGAAATTTGGGGGCCATATCCTGTTCAGGGGGTTTGCCAGCCTGACTTTAACCCCATTGTCAGCCTGGTTAAAATCTTATCTCCTACTGAATAAAGGACAAAGGGAAACAAAGAGGAACTAGAGCAATATCTGACATTTCTTAGAAAAGGTGGAAAAAGATCTAGTCAGGTCACTGTGTGTATTTGAGAACTGCTGCTGTTTGAGGGGAGCTAAAGACAAAAGAGAGAGCTAAAGCAAACACCTACACGCTGGCTGACAAACCAAGAGCCCCATTTTGGGGCTAAGTCACTATAAGCAGGGGAGGAATTCAGTGGCAGTACTTGAAGGGGGCTTATAATAAATAGAGCAACTTTTTATACACGCAGGCAGGTAGTGATAGGACAAGGGAGACAGGTTTTAAATGGAAAGAGCAGAGATTTATATTAGATGTTGTATAAAAGTTTTTTCCCTGTGAGGGCGATGAGGCCCTGGCACAGGGTGCCCAGAGAAGCTGTGGCTGCCCCTGCATGCCTGGAAGTGTCCAAGGCCAGGCTGGACAGAGCTTGGAGCAACCTGGGACAGCGTAAGGTGTCCCTGGCCATGGCAGGGGGGCGGAACGAGATGCTCCTTAAGGCCCCTTCCAGCCCAAACCATCCCTGACTGTGTGCTGATATTGCCCCTCGGCACGGGGCAGCTCCAGGACAGCGGGTGCGTGACTGCTGTCCCAGCCGGGGTGCGGGGGCAGTGGGTGACTGTCCCAGTCGGGGTTCTTGGGGCGGTGGGTGACTGCTGTCCCAGCCGGGGTGCGGGGCCGTGGGTGACTGCTGTCCCAGCCGGGGTGCGGGGGCTGCAGGTGAATGCTGTCCCTATCGGGGTGCCGGGGCGGTGGGTGACTGTCCCAGCCGGGGTGCGGGGGCGGTGGGTGACTGCTGTCCCTGTCGGGGTTCTGGGGCGGTGGGTGACTGTCCCTATCGGGGTGCCGGGGCGGTGGGTGACTGCTGTCCCTGTCGGGGTGTGGGGCAGCAGGTGACTGCTGTCCCAGCCGGGGTGCCGGGGCGGTGGGTGACTGTCCCTGTCGGGGTTCTGGGGCGGTGGGTGACTGTCCCTATCGGGGTGCCGGGGCGGTGGGTGACTGTCCCTATCGGGGTTCTGGGGCGGTGGGTGACTGCTGTCCCAGCCGGGGTGCGGGGGCGGTGGGTGACTGCTGTCCCTGTCGGGATGCGGGGGCGGTGGGTGACTGTCCCTATCGGGGTGCCGGGGCCGCGGGTGACTGCTGTCCCTGTCGGGGTGCGGGGGCGGTGGGTGACTGTCCCAGTCGGGGTGCGGGGGCGGTGGGTGACTGTCCCTATCGGGGTGCCGGGGCGGTGGGTGATTGCTGTCCCAGACGGGGTGCGGGGCCGCGGGTGACCGCTGTCCCAGCCGGGGTGCGGGGCCGATCCCGGTGCTTCCCAAAGGCTCCCGGCGCTTCCCGGGGATCCTCCGGGGCGGTGCTGCTCCCTGGTGGCCGCTCGCCGCCGCCGCAGCCCCGGCCCGGCCCCGCCTCTCTCCATGAGGAGCTTTCACCACTCCCAGCTCCTGGCAGCGCTCGGGAACCTCACCGAGCCTCCCCCGCCGGGCTGCGCCCCCAGCCCCGCTCCCTGCGCCTCGCCGGAGCCACCCCGGCCCCGGAGGATCGCGGCCCTCCCGGCAGCAGCGCTGCTCTGTGCGGCCGCCGCTGTCCATGACAATTAGCGCCTGTCATTAATCACATTAACACGCGTCGCTGTCGCAGGGTTCGTGCGTCCAGCCTGCCCTCGGAGCGGGGGCAGCGCAGGGACGTGCTGACCTTCACCTCTCGGTGACCGCCGTGTCCTCCAGGTGCCCCATCAGCCCCAGCAATGGGCGGATACAGTGAAATAACGCGTCTCACATTCTGGATTTGGTCCCTTAACCCTGGCCCCGAAATCTCTGCATCAGCTCACGTAACTGCAGCTTGATCTGAAGGCTTTGAGTGTCGGTAAATCCACCTCGGCCGAGTTGTTCCAACAGTTAATTAACCTCACTTTAAACACTGCACCTTCCAGCTTGTACCTCCTGATACATGCTGGTTGTTTTCCCAGCTGGCACATCCCACAGGGATGTGTCAGGTCTTTAAAGGCCTCGTTCTGCCGGTCCTTACTCACACCAAGTAAGGGTTACACCAGGTAGGAAGGCACTGTGCAAACTGAGAGAGTACATAAAGATACCCATGTAGTACAATCACAGAATCACAGAGTCACAGAATGGTTTGGGTTGGAAGAGACCTTAAAGACCATCCTGTTCCACTACAGGAACACCTTCCACTATCCCAGGTTGCTCCAACCCCATCCAACCTGGCCCTGAACACTTTCAGGGATGGGGCAACCACAGCTTCTCTGGGCAACCTGTGCCAGGGCCTCACCACCCTCATGGTAAAGGATTTTTTCCTAATATCTAATCTAAATCCACGCTTTGTTAGTTTGAATCCATCCCCCCTTGTCCTGTCACTTCATGCACTTGTAAGAAGTCCCTCTCTGTCTTTCCTGTAGACTCCCTTCAGTTGCTGTATGGTAGCACAAGACTAAGCTCACAGTGCAAGAAAGTAAAACTTAATTATTAAGTCCATTCTCTCTTCCCTTTACTCCCACAGCTGACATCAGCTCTTCTGCTTCCCTACAGGAATCTCTGAGGGATGGAGGTCTGGTCACATTGAGCTCCCCACGGCAAAGTGAAGTGAGAAGGCTCTTTGAACTGCACAAAAATCAGCCCAGCGGGTATCCAAAAAACCACAGGGGCACTGCAGCAGTGCCCAGCCCTCTCAGACCCCAGGAGACTCCCTACACACTTCATGGGCAATTTTTGAACTGTTTTTTATGACATCACGTCCCATTTACGACATCAGTGTCTGCTGGCAGCAGCTCAGTCCGTCACCACAAGTCAGCCCTTTCCACAGGAATATTTCAAAATCTCACTTAACAGCAACTGGGGGAGGTGGGGAGGAAAAGAGAACAATGCCAATGAGAGCTAGAGGAAATAAACCCCACATCCTCCCGAGGAGGGAGAACTGAACTGCTGTTATATCCACATAACAGGAGGTATCGACCGCACCGGCAGCCAGACCATCCACACACAGACAGACATCCTCTGTGCCACGGGTTTGGGGGGAACTGGGTCTGTCTTCAGCAGCATTTGGAGTTCTCTAGGGTATATCTGTCCTCACCACCTCCTTCAAACACGAGAACAAACCTTTTGTCTGTTGTGAGCAAGTAAAGAAGATGTCCGGGGAAGATATCCTGCAAAACATGCCTAAATCATCCTAATTTTCTGGCCCAGACACCACAGACTTCCTTAGTTAATGGTGCCAGAGTCACCATAGTGACTTGGGTGGATGGTCTCTTAAAAAGTCTTTTCAGTTGGACTCATTTTAAGCGAGAGTCTGTGGCCTCCAAATTTGAGCCAGCAGAGCTCAGGTCACACAGAAGCAGAAAGAGCAGTGCACAGGATCAGGAAACAAATTCGAGCAAGGGACTGAGGGCAAGGAACAGAGGACTGACTGCCAGAAAACCCAAAGCCCACGAAGAGTAAGGAGGAGTTTGAAATCAAAGCTGTTGCTTCCTCTGCTCTCTCAACACAGAGTGAGTTATCATCTTTCCTCCAGGATAAAGTCCACCAAGTCCAAGGGACAGCTCAGAGAGCAAAGTGGGGCTATTCTGACTGTCAAATGGAGGTAGAATAGACCCTTTTCTCCATACAGCATTATTTATTATTCATCACCACCGCACTAGGAACCATTCTGCCAAACTCCTGAAAAGGCATGTATCACCATCAAGGTTTCATTTTAAAGGTTGCACAGACTTACCAGTGTGGACAGCCAACACAGGAAATCTCCTTACAGCCCAGCATTTCAACTCTTTCAATTACCTTTATCAGAAAGAATTTTTCCTTGTGATTATCCAGGTTCTTTCAGTCCCTCACTGCAGCTCAAAATCTTCTCCACCCCTCTGTGCAAGCCCTGCTTAAGAGATGTGCAGGCTTCAGGCACTTTGTTCAAGGGAGAGCAGGAACAACTCCAACCCTGTTCAAAGAGGGCACAGAGCAGAGCCAGTGCCCTGCTCCACTCCCAGCTGCCCTGCCAGAAGCAGAGCAGCTCTCATCTAAAGCAGGCAACACACCAAAAAAACGTGGAGAGAAATGTCTTTGAAGGAAATCTCTTCAGCAGGATGTTTCAGACACAGCAAAACCACATTTTCCCCTACTGTAAACTTTGCCTGCCAGGTAGCAAAGCATTCAAGTTGTTGCACAGGTTGTCTTGAGCCATAAAACACTGTTTTCTCTACCCTGAACTGATGGAGGAATTTAATTTCTCCCATGGAAGGCAAAGATTACTGACCTGCTATAGAGCAGGTCACTCACCTTCCTTTCCTCTCACCAGGGAGCCAGCTGAGCTGGTGGGTTATTTTGCAGAGGTCTCTCAGAGGAGGGAGGAATGGATGGAAGGGATGGAGGAGGAAATCTCATATCCATTTGTGCCTCTGGATAATGCACTGAGAGGTCCCAGACCTATTCTGGGTGTGTGGTGGCCAGCCCAGGGCTCACATGCAAGAAGAACATAATTCCTGACTAGAGGTGGCCATTCAAATTAAGAGCAGGAGGCAATCCAAGGGAAATAACATGAAAATTAAGAGTCAGCAAGTGTAAGTGGTAAGGAAAGGTGGAAGTAACTGTGTCTGTTTAGTCAAGAAAAGAGAGTTTGTTGGAGACATGTCAACTGTCTCCTTGAAGAGGCTTGGTTTAAAGAAGGGCAGGATTTAAAGTGGTTCTCTGTAGCTACTGCAAGCAGCATAAAAATAAATTCAGTGTCCTGCAAAGATTAATGGGTGTGTGCATGAAGAGAAACTTTCTGTGTCTAAGCGGGGGAAACTAGTGGTACAAACTGCTCAAAATCTTGTGGAGCCTGGTTTGTGGAGATTTCTTTAAGTTGGATGAACACCTGTGGGGTGGTCAAGGCTCCCCTCTCCATCCACAGGGTTGGATTACATGTTTGCTCAGAGCACGTAACAGGACTACATATCCTCTATGCCCTGGAGCAAAAAACCACTGGGATATAAATGTGAGGTAGTCAGTCACTGTTCAGTGTCAGCCTCAATACCCTGAATCAAGTCAGAGGTTACTGGAGGAATATCATGGCAGGAACAAACTGAAAATTCCTCCTACACACGTTGGGTTTTTCATGCAGGCAGAGTCAGGGTGTGTTGTATTTAGATATCCTTCTGGTGGTTCTTAGGGTCCTCATGCAACCAAATTTGGTTCTTCCTGGTTTACTGCATTAGAATATTTTCTTATTCCCAAAAGCACCTCACTCACAGTTACAGCATGTCCACTCATGCTTCCCTAAGCTGTATTAGGCCCTGACAGAAACAGGGCTTTCATTTTGGTGTTACCAGTGTAACCTGGTCCCTGCTTTTGTTTCAATTCCCAAACCACTCCGAGAGGCAAGCACAGAGCAGCCAGTTTTGCTTTTAGAACACAAGCATGTTTTATGAGCACTGGATGCACGTTGGCTGATGAAGAATCCCAACTGTCTGGGTATATGGGATAATTGTTCCACTTGGGACTCATTTGCTAATTATTTAAAGATTCTAAGGAAAAGCATTTCATAAATACAGCACTAAATTTCCAGAAGTGTAATTACAGGCTGAACACACATTTTTTAGCACCTGTGTTATCCACTGCGTCAGCCAATAGCAAAGTACCTTGTGGTGTGCTGTCCCTGCTCTCTGTCAGGCTTGGGGCAGGACAGGATAACTACTAGGAAATTGAAAGGTAACATTTTTGATATTCCCACTTTGTTAACAAAAACAACACAGTCAGCTCGGGGTGATTTAAAATTCTGCCTCGTAAGAACAGAATATACAGAGCATGCAGAATCTCAATAACGAAGGATAAGACATGCACAGGGTGAGGGAAGCGCAGACCAAATAGCCATAACCCAGATTCTTGATCTGGCTTTGTCACTTGACTTTGATGGTATGGGATCAGCTTTTTAATCAATGTTAGAAAACATTGTTTGCTTATCAGTAACTTCCTCGAGTTACTCAGGAAAAACATTGCTCTGCTGAGCAGGAGAATTCCAGAATAGGATTCCTGACCCACCAGTTCAAGAATTGTTACTCAAAAGTAAAAGGTGTCATATGACACTGACAAAAATGAGGCAATTGTATGGCATGGAGATTTGAACATGGGTGAATAAACAACTGCCTTTAAAGGAGAGCCCAAACTTCTTCGTCTGGATTCTCGTTAAAACTGAGCAAAAGCATATTTAGAACCAATCTCAGAGTTTTATTTTCTTTTCTGTGGTTTGGCAATTCTAGCTGGATGGAAGCCCTGCCCATCACACCCAGTGCACCCTCACTGTCTGTGCATGCACTGGCTCTATGTCCCTCCAGCAGGCTCTGCCTTTCTCCTTGTAACCAGCAAAATTCCAAATCCCACTGGGAATACATAAAGCAACATTCAGCTATTTTCATTTCGAGCAGCACCTGGAACTGCATTCCCTGAGGCAAGAGAATTTCAGAAGTCCCACAAATTACATTTTGCTCCTCACATCCAGAAGGAATTTCCTCCATCCTTTCCTTCCTTTCCTCTTCCTGCCCAATCCTTCATGCCTTCCTCTCTGTGAGTCTCAGCCCCCTGTATTTCTTGCTTGCACAGCACCTCTCCCTGCCTCCTCTGACAAGTTGTCCCGCTTGGCAGCAGACCATGTGTGAACCCCCCAAAAAAGGTCTGGGAGGCAGGGAAAGAGAAAAAGGTCTCCCATGGCAGGTTAATCATCTGCTGGATGCCGTTTTCATCCCTTCACAGGCACGAGGAAGCCACACGGAGCTCTGGCACTGTTGCAGTGGGAAAGGAGCAAACGTCTAAAGGTCCCAAGCACCTTCCAGTGGCTGCACTACCAGGACAGGAGAGCAACAGCCACAGAAAGCTGGTAACTGCTCTTCAGAAACAGTAAGAGAGGTGTTAACATGGTATTCCCCCTCAAGCATCTGAATTGTCAGAGGCTCCTCCTGCCAGCACCTGCCACAGCTGAGGGAACAACTTGTTTCAACACAGAGGCTCAGCCAGTGACTCTGGCTGAAGTAGGACCCCAGCCAGGCTTTGAACGAGTAACACCATGTCCTCTTCACGGCTAAGGCTAGAAACTTTCTTTTTCATTTGGGGTTTTTTTGGTCTCTCTTTTTTTTTAATAATAATCATCATTTTCATTTCCACAAAGCTCAGAGAAGCCTGAACATCGGGCTTTCAGTTCCCAATCTGCCTGTGATGGATTTTTCTTTTCCTGTTCTTCATCCATGCAAAAGCCACTTCATGATCGTGTAACCATGTGCATGATTGAAGGGAAGAGCAAGGGGGTGGGTAAGTGGTATAATTTTGATTATGCTTTGAAATGCTCAGGGTTGGAAATGAAGTATGAGATTCCCCCCACTTCCCCTGCCTCTCTTGGAGGCAATTATGATTGCCTCAAAGATGTGAGATCTGTTGAAAGTAACAAATCGCTGATTGTTTATTTTCAGGGTAGACAACAATCAGCTTTTAATCAGCTTCTCATCACCGCTAGAGAGCTATTAAGTCTCTTAAAAATAATTAGAAAACAGAAAAGAAAAATCTTCTCCAATTATTTTCATCCAGGAAACTGAGATTTTATGGGGGGAAAAAAAAAACAACCAAAAAAACTGCCTCAAGATTCACAGGGGAAAAAAAAAACCTTAACATGGTGGCACGTTAAGTTCTCTCATTTAGCATTGAGATATTGTTTGCCAGAGGTTGGATTGTGCTTCCTGAGTTTCTATGAGTTTATGGGTATTGGCACCTGAATAAGAAGCAGTATTTTCAGTCACCTTGGGCAGACACTCAGATATTGCTGCTGAACATTTTTTTTAAGGAAATGGATGGCACGAGTCTTCCATTTCTCTGATTTCTGACTATTCACAGAACCCTGGCTTTCAGATTCCCTCAGTACACATTTTTTCCATTTTTGAGTAAATAGTCTGTGAATTTCTATCCTGGGGGAAACACTTCTCAAACTTAACTACAGTAAAGAGAGCAAGCTCCAAATTTCAATTATATTGGAATTAGCAACAGGTATGAAGCATCTCACATATCACCTTTTGTGATTTCAGATGGACAACCGAATAGTCATTTCAGCTCACATACAACTTTCCAGAAGCTTGCCCTCCAGAAAATGCCAGTGTGCCTCATTTACTGCTGCCACATAGACTTTAATAGTACACTGCTTTTAACTCAAACGTGACTCAAATTAGATCAATCATGAGCACTTTGCTGGGTCCTGAGACAACTGCTGCTGTCCTGCCCAGCAGGTATTTGCCTTTCAGGTGATGAGCAGGCGATGTGCTGGCTGTTCCTGAGTGCAGTTACACCACAAGGAGCCCTTGGTAAGAGACTGGGAGACAGACAGGTTTTGTCACTGTCACATTGCAGGGAACCTGCCCTCCAGAGAAAGTAATGGACTGCAAATCCCTTATGGACTCTAAGGGACAGCTCTCTAAAGAGCGTGTGAGTGCTCAGCTAATTAACTTCTCCCCCACCAGGACCCCAGTGGGTGTATCTTTTTATTTTATTTTCTCTATTGCCCATTGGAGGTGAATTGTGATGACTTTAAAAAGGGATTCTTCTTGTCCATTGATCAGTGTTGTACCCATTTGACCTACGAGTGTCTCTTTAAAGATTGATGAACTGGAACACAAAAGTGGAACTCTCTCAGTTTAACTGTTCCCACCTGAGTTTCCTGCACTGTGAGACACATTTTTAAAGAGGCCCATGGAGTAGTTGCACCATTTGTTCAAATTCCAGGGTTATTGCACACAGCACTTCCATGGCCTGGCAAGAGGCAAGACAGCAGAGACAGTCACAGGACTGGTTTACATTAAAAACTGCTTTCATTAAAAATGTGCCACATCTCAGGACCAGAGCAGGAATTTAAGTCTTCTGCTTTAGTACTGGTCCCTAATTAAATGAGAAACGGCAACACTAATTAAAAAAAAAAGGAAAAAATTACTTACTGGATTCACCAACTGAAACCCCTCCTTGCAAATGACAAATGTTCTGGCTAAGATTGGCAGGAGAGGCTGCAGGCAGGCAGACCTTCACTCACCAGAGGGTACCCCTACATCCAAAAAGGAAGAGACAGACTTTTGATTTAGAGCTGTGCCTTGACCTAGGCAAGCCCCACATGTTTTCACATCGTTATGTACTGCCAATTTAGTCTAATAGATCATGTTTTATACCATGGATGAAGTCCTGTCCACCTCTATCCTCCCTTAAAATTGACAGACAATGGCAAAAATTCACTTCTCTGCTCACAGAAATTGTTTGGTGAGCCAAACCCGATGAACATTTTCCAGAGAGTGCACTCAACCGTATTTTACCTTCCTGGTTGTTTTTGTTTTTCTAGGCAGATGGCTTTGGGCAAATAGAATAAATACCTGGGTATTCATTTGTTCAGCTTCATTCAGATTGTGTGATTTTGAGGAGGTACTTGTGAGTATGAGGTGTCTTGTAGCAGCTGTGTGTCAGAAAGACAGAAAAACCCACTTGGAACACTGATACTGCTGCACAAACCAGAATAAATGGCCAGTGGAGGGTATGGTTTATCATTTTAAATTATTTTTGCTCTCCAGCCAAAGACAGTTGGTTTCTTAAACCATGATTTTATCCTTTCTAATTTGACTTCTCAATTGTACCAGAATTCTTAATTATTTCTCTGCTTGCAATAGCACCATCCAATTTATCACCTGCGAATAGCAGCATAGCATAAATAATCTATGGCCTTTTTAACCCGAAGGTCTCTGTATTTAGTCTTCAAGAATATGAAAAATTTCTAATTTAATAATGGAATATTCCTATGATGGTCACCCTAACTGGAAAGTATTGCTTTCTGAAGCTTCCTGTTCTCCTCTCAGGAGAAGTCAGCAGAGCTCTCTGAATCCAGAGCTCAAGCCCAGCTTAAGCTCCATTCCAACAGGCTGGACACAGCTGGAGGTTGTTTGGGACCCCCCCTGGAGCTCTCACCCACCTGGAGCTCTCTGACCACTCATGTCCCAAAACACAGAACCACAGCCAGCTCCTGTCTGTGTGTTGAACAGTGTCGAGCAAAAACCATGAATGAAAGGGAAAATCCAGAGGTTGCTCCCCTGGCACAGAGGACCAGGAACAGTCTCTGCTGTGAGTGGGTAAATTTCAGCTGAACTTGGAACAGGAACAGGAATTTTTTTAAAAGAACGTCTCTAAGAAAGGTCTGCTGAGCACCATGTAATAAAAATACAGACAGGCTGGACTTGACAGGTTTGCAATTTTCCTTGGCTCTTATTTGCATCTCTGATTCTGACAGTCCTGTTCTGGACAAGAAACACTGACTCCCATCCACTATTCCTAACAGAGCAAGATCCATAGTGTGGCACAGTGTTTCTTACTCATCTCAGAGACACAAATATTATGTTTAATCAAGAGCTGAAGTAAGACTAAATGAATAAAACAAGTTAAAGTCTGAAGCACCAGAGTATCCTCAACACTTTGCAGTTTGGCAGGGCATTGCTGGGTGGAGCAGACAGAGTGAAATTTGCTTCCCAAATCACATTTTATTGTCAAACCATCCTGTGGGAGATCTACAGGGACATCTTGCTCAAATCATGTCCTGTCTGCCAAGCAATGCCTTATCCAGAGGTTTTACAAAGTGTCCCCAGTGCCTTCCCATTACAGGTATGGCCCACCTACAAGCTGCCCCTTTTCTCAGCACCCAGCTGAGTCGCTTCAAACAGGACAGCCCTGAGTTAGGAGAAGGCAAAATCTGCAGATCTTTGTGAAGCATCTCTGTCCTACCCTAGAAACCAAACAGAGATGTCTAAAAAAGACAGGAATAACGAAACTCCAACACAGCTGTTGGACAGTGCATTTGCCACAGAAAGGCAGTGACCCAAGGGCCTGAAGCAGAAGCTCAGCCGTGCTTGTCAAATGATGCATTTGTAGCTGCACTGAGATTTGAGATTCAAGCTTGAAAACCAGCATGACTTGAGAGTCCCTTAGAATTGAAGCATGAGGACTGTGAAAGTCTTATTCCAGGTGCAATTCCACACACATCATTATTCCCACCAGGGAATCCACCCCTGAGACTTGGGTGGGTGCCTGCTCCGTTGATGTGAGACCAAAAACCCCGGCGTGTGCGACCCAGAGGAGCCCTTCCAGCACAAGGCTGTTTGTCTCCTCCTTTAACAGCACCAGCTACCACATCTTAATAGAGCAGCTCCTCCTCAGGGCTCCTCCTCCACCCTGCCTACCCTGATGATGCCTCCTCGATATTAAAAGCAGCGTCGGATGAAAGACGGAGGCCCCGAGACATCCCTTTTTTCATCATGTATAATTTGTAAAGCCAGTCAAAAAATAGCGAGCAATTTAGCCTGGAAGTTTGCCAGCTTGGATATTCATAGCACATGTGAGCAAACAGCAGAATTTGCCAGTCACTGGAAAAACAATCAGGCTCCGTAACCTGACTTCAGCGCTGAGGACAGAGCCTGTAAACATCACTATTGATCAGGGCAGAACTATTTTCATCAGGCTGCACTGCTCTGGACATTAAACATCTGCAGAGTCAACGCCTGCACAGCTGAAGTTAGGGCAGATAGCTCCAAGAATTTAACATTCCCGAGACATGAGCGATTTCCAAAAGAATTGGCGGCCAAAAACACCATGAAATGACACTGAAAATTTAAAAAAAAAGATATCATAAATGGATTTTATGTAAAACCCCGGGTTATGGTACAGCTTATTGACATATACAACAAATTAAAACAGCTAATTCGTCTTATTACCTTCCACTGATAATTTTTTAATTAAGTTACTTATCTTTATCTACATATTTAAGAATGTAGATCTTTCATTATTCATTTCCTAAAGAAAATCAATGTTGTCCTGATTTGCTACAGCTCAAACAAGGGAGCAGTATTATCTATGCTAGGCCTGACTAATAGAAAAAAAAATTCATTAACTTTATTAACAAGCCCTAAGAAAATGCTATTGAGCACATTTCCATACTCCTAAAAGTTTGAATTATGAACCAAACGTTTAATAGTGTTCAGTATCACTAAAATATACATCATGATTTTTTTAAAATGCTTAGAAATAAAAAAAGGAAAAGGTAGAAAATTATTAAAACAGTCTAATAAAATGTTTTAGAAAGTTCAGCCCTAATTCTGGATTATATTATAAAAACCACTAGAAGAATAACTTTCTAGTCTGGTTTTTATTATTTATTAATTATTATTCTGCATTTTATTTATTACTAAGAGACTGGAAGCTCATCTGTAGCACTGGTTAGATGCGAGTGTCTAAATGCCTATCCACTACAGAGTTTTGAAATATTTACACATCAAAACAGACTCTGGTTTTACACTTGGGATTCTAAAGCTTTATAAAAGACACCGGGAAAAGAGTAAACTTTGAATCTCAATTTCTGGAGGAAACAGACTTTTTCTAGTCATCTAAAGTGTCCTTTTCTTCTCAAGGTGACCTTAAGTTTCAGATTTGTAAAATGGTTTCCTCTTGTGTTCAATCCTACTGTGTAATAAGTTTTAAAAATGACTATTTATCTTCTTTAATATATTAGTCATATATAGCAGGAGAAGCCTCTGTGGGAATTTCTGCTATCGGGTTTGCTCAAGCCTAAGTCAATGCTGATTTAGAAAACATAACTTACCCTTAGTACCGAACAATCAGGGGTATATTTATTGGAATAACATCTTTCCATTCTCCTCCAGCGGTGTGTTTCGTTTATCAGTTGCGGTGCTGCAGATTGGGGGATATTTACAGTGACCAAGGCAATTTGAAAGTAATGCTTTTATGTTGCCCATCTTATTACAATTTTACAAGCCTGAGTCGCTGGCATTTGGCAAAACAAATAGATCTGATGCTTCTGAAAAATGTTAATGAAATGCAAATTAGCCAGGCAGGTATAAGTTTTATTTATGTCAGAGGAGTGAGAATTGGTGCATTGCTCAGAAACTGCCCATTGCAGAAGTTATATTTAATGAAGTTTAATTTTTTTTCAGATTTTGCCTTGCTAATCATGACCTCGGCTGCCTGCACCATGTAATGACAATAATGAATAAACATGCTGTGCTTATGAAGAACTAGAACCTAACAAGCTGATCAATTGTTAATTCTATAAAGTGACTAAAACGTGTCTCCACTATCAATAAGTAAATCAGCTTCTATTTGCAGTACTAATGCACCTTGTACATATCCTCCAGCTATCCTGCCCTTCTCTGTAATAATGTAATTATCAGTTTGGTCATATTTAAATACAACCTGAATGAGATTTGATATTATTTTTTGTCTTGAGGGTGGAAAAATAGGAGGAAAAATTGTTTGGATATTTAAAGAGACACAATACATTTATTTGGAGGATGCAGATTTTCCACTTGCCCTCCAATTAGTTATACAAAATTATTCTTTTGAAAACCAATTATTTTACAGCATTATTCTTAAATCATACAGGCTATTATCAGACAGACATTCCAGAGAAGAAGGCCTTTTTATTATTAAAGCCCTTTTGCTCTAAGCCTCTGTAACAAAGACTTTAAACAAAAGACAACAGTGTTCATTAACTGTAACAGAAGATGTTTCTTCTGTAAGGGGAAAAAATAAAAGCATTTAAAGTAAGACTAATTTGGCTTTATTCAGGCTTTATTTTTCCTCTTACACGAGGAAAACACAGAAGATAGATCAGATCTTTAGCCATAATACAATTATGTATATTCCTAATATGCGAATTACAAATAGCAGACTGTCTCCACTACATTTCCAAGCAAGATTTAGCAATAACAGTTTATCCAGTTCTGAAGAACATGTTCAAGGAAAAGAATGTTTAACACATGCAAAACCCAGGAGTTTTGCTTGAATTATGTTTTCCTTCTCATTCCTGGAGCTGTCTGCAAAGACACTGGGAGGAAGCAGCTTCCTGTTCATCCACCCAAAACCACCACCCACCTCAGTCTGGGGTGCAGCCAGTGAGGAAACCTCACCTGGAGCATTTCACAGGTGAATGATACCCACTGGCAAGGTGAGTAATTGTATTTAAAGTGGCTGCACTAATTGTATTTAAAGTGACTGCCCCTTTTTCAGAGTTATAAACAGTAATTATTCTTAAATGTTTACAGTTTCTGTGACTATTCTTCTACTGTTAAACTGAAATATATGTCACAAAAATATATTAGAAACATTGCAAGGAGGAAATGTTCTGGAGGGAAATGCTCTTACGTGGGTGGATAAGCTCAATACACCAATTAATTTCTAACACTTAACGAAGTGTCATTCTCAGGTGGAAGGTTACACTCATTCTGCCAGAAGTTGTCCCACTTCACCCCAGATCCATCTCTCCATGACAATTCGGTGTAGAAAAGGAGGGATAATCCTTTTTACCTGCTACTTTCTTCAGACAATCAGCACAGGTTTTTAAAAGGTATTTGATCTAACAAATTTTTGTTCTTTCAGTGGTCCCTGAACAGAAACAGATCTATTATTAAACAAAATCAGAATTAATCATTTCAGCAGCACACCAAAAATAGGGGGATAGTTTAGTACTAAAATAATTATTTTGCTTTTTCCTCCCTTAGCCCCAGTTAAGCCCATACACCACATAACTGTATTTCCACAATTAAACTGTTACTCCAGTAGTACTTTGCAGTTAAATAAGCTAATTTCAATTACTCTGTGATGTGTTTCCAAATAAAGGATATTAACTCCGAGGTTCAGAGGCAGTGTTTAACTGAGTAATGTAACAGGAACACACACATGACAATCTCTCTACGTTCCACAAAATTACTAAAAATCCTTTTTTTGAGATTCAGTGGCCTGTTTTACGTGCAGGTGCACTCACTGCTGTAGATCTGTGTTTGGGGAAATTTTCGTAGCACTTGACTTCTAACCATGGTGCCTCAGAGCCATTAAACTGGCAGTGCTCAGCACAAACAGTGACACAGTCAACACGAGCCTGCCAGACAGCCAGGATCAGGCTTTTACACCTGCCTGGATCCACGCTGGGCCAATTCCAGTTGCATCCCAGTTTTCCTCAGGGAAGAAGGAATGCCCCAGGGCAGCCACAACACCTTCTGTCATTAAGATTGTGAGGAGTTCCTTCACACTATCTTACTTTTTCCAGAAATGAAACAAATGGGTATCCTGAGTACAGCCCGGGTATTGCCACAGACCCTAGCATTGGCCAGAGGAGGAGGTAACAGCGAAGAGGAAGAGATGATCCCTCCTTCCTCCCTAGTAACCCTGTCTGCTGAGATTGGAAGGAAACCAGCAAGGAACATGGGCTTCCCGAATGCCTGGTGAAGAGAGCATCACCAGCAACCAGAGCTTCTCTATTTTCTTTTCAGAATTATCCTAGAATCATAGAATGGTATGGGCTGAAAGAGACCTTAGAGTTCCAAATCCCTCCTCCTGCCACGGGCAGGGACACACACCCTCCACTAGACCAGGTGGCTTCAAGTTCCATCCAACCTGGCCTTGGACACTTCCAGGGATGGGGCAGCCACTGCTTCTCTGGGCAACCTATGCCAGGGCCTCACCACCCTCTCTGTGAAGAATTTCATCCCAATATCCAATCTAAACGTGTTCTCTTTCAGTTTAAAGCCATTCCCCCTTTTCCTGTCACTACAAGCCCGTGTAAATTATAGGGAACAGAGTCTCAAAGACTGATTTAAGCAGGGCACTATAACTCCCCTGCTTCTGTCATAGAAGCCATATGTCCATTAAAGAACTCAACCACACCTGTTTAATAGTTTAAACATAACAAGAAGTTTCATTTAGGAGTCCAAGCTAAGTTAATTTTGCCAGGAAATTGTAATATGGATGCATTACATTAAATTCTGAAACATGGCATTTCTCTTCCTATCTCCAGCATTATTAGCGTCTTACAGTGGCTTGAATTAAAAAAGAAACATTTATTTTATCACCCTGATATCAGCCCACTGCAATATAACATTTTTGAAACAGGGAAACATCACAGCTTGGCGTCATAAATTCAACACTGCAACAAGATAAATCCTTCCCATTAATGTAAACCGCTGTACTTCACAGTATATCTGCATCTGCAACACACTTGTGTTTGCTGATCAGACTATCATAAACACACATAACTCTCAGTGAATAATGGAAGCAGCAAGAAAATCTGAGGGTAACTGCTCTCCAGACTAAAGCAGCCGCAGCCTGGTCCTTCAAACAGATTCACTCATGCAGGGATGTTCCTGCTCGTGTTCGACAACATAAAATACCAATGTCCTCACCACTGGAGTCCACATAACACAGCAAATGACACCGAGGTACAGTCACTCCTTAATTACACATGCACAGAATTAATGCTGGAAGCTTTATTAACTTGCCATATATATAAATCCCAGAGATGCACAAAGGAGAGATTCTATCAATAAGAATTTCTGAATTTCTCACTGAATACTTAAGGTGACACTGAATTGACTCAGGAAGAAAAAAAAAAAAAAGCTCATTCAATTTTGTTGAAAAGAAAAATCACTAACCATTTGGTGCTTCCTACAACAACTCAATTTCCACCTTTTCCCCTTTACACTGAGATCAACACACTGAAACTTGCGCCGAATGGGAATTTGGCACACAGTTTAGGGAATGCAAACACATGAATTAATAACCTGGATTATGCAAATGCAAACCTGAAATTTGCAATTTGTTTTAAAAAGCTGAAAGAACTCCTCTTAATTGGTTTATCCATGTCTAGGCATTACTCAAATGGTTCTGGCTTAGCAGTTAGCAGCCTCTTGCAGGCTCAGGAAAAAGCCTACAAATGCTTTAAGAGCTAAAGTGCCTGAGTTCTGCACTCTCCTCTGCAAGGAAGAGAAACCAGTAAGAATCAGTAAGTCCAAGCTGATTCCATGTTCTTCAGCTCAAAAGGATGTAGCACAAGTGAGTCGTGCTTGGCAAGTGACTGGAGAACAGGAAGGGACAAGAGCTCTGCAGTGAGGGTTGGGGAGGAAGTTCTTTAACCATCTTTTACCATCCTGTAACACCAAGGGTGGGATTGCTGCCCCTTAATATATTTATCCTTGTTATACCTCACAGCACGTGTAGCACAACTGCTGTGGAAAGAGGGAGAAAACTTGTACTGATGCTGTGCAGAGAGAAATATCCTTCTAGGAGAAAGACCTGATCCCACCAGAGTTTTTATTCCACAGATGTTCCCTGTAAAGTGTAACTGAAATTGAAACACAACAGAAAGGGGAATAAAAACAACGGGTCACCTTTGGAGTCACGGAGATACCCAGTACTACTTTCCCTCATTTGAGCTTTACTCTGGCATAGTTGTACCGAGTCCGAGAAAATCAGCCTTTCAGCTCACAGCCTTTCCGAAATAAGTGCTGGAAAATATAAAATAGAGCAAAATGGGTGAGATCCGCAGTCCTTTGTTCCTCCTTACAAGCCCCTTCAGAATAGCAAAGAGGCTTCGGTGCCACAGTCCGATAGAAATCCCCGTCCCTGCAAGTACTCGGGATGCTCTGGCACTGCAAAGCAGCTCAGCTCGAGCTGCCTGACCCCGGGTGAGAGTGTGCTGTGATCTCCTGATCTGCAGGGCTGGCACCGGCTTCAAAGCAGCCGCTTGCGTGATTGTTATCACATTTTCAAAGGGGAAAAGAGATGCTGAAGGAGTTCTACTAGACCTTGAGAAAAGGAGTCCCAGGGCCATAAACTCTGAGAGTGAGGCAAGGAAAATCCAATACCTTGGGTGAAAAGTATTTATATAGGAGAGATCTTTATTCTGGGTGTGCTTCCAAAATCCAGCACAAAACATTATGCTCAAGATTTTCCTCTGGAGACTGGAATGAGGCTTAGGACTCAAAGGTATATTGCTGTTCCATATTCATATTAATAGAGTGTTTAAAAGAATAAAAGATTGGTCTTAGAGAGTTATAAAATATTGGTAGTCCAAACAAAATTTTTGCACCCACAAATTCAAGTGTAGTTCTAGATTAAGAGCTTATTTTTTCAATGGCCAACAGAGGTAGGTGACATCACAAAACCACAGTGATGTCAAGATTTCGTAAGAAACTTTATTTTACACAAGCCTGAGAATTAGTTGCTTTTCATCATGTATTTTACTTTTTACTTCTCCATGTACATGTTTTTCTAACACTTGAGGAGTACTGGCCAAATTCTGCCCTTGTCACTCTCAGCCCAGTCCTTAATTGGGAAGCTTTGCCTGAGAGAGGACAGCAGGTGCTGGCCTTCAATTAATAAAAGATTGTCATGGAGAGATCAGGGGCTGCTCCCAAGTACCACCAACCAGTTGCCAATTCAGATCCAATCCAGAGCAGTCACATCTGGAAGGCAACACCAGGTAACACCTGCACCTGAGCTGTATGACCAGGAGAACTGGTGGATTCTTAGGAATTTATATAAAACTCAGGGAAGTCAGAGTGAATTCTTTTATGCAGTTTAAATAATATTCCACCATCACCAGAGCTGGAGCAGCCTGCTAAACAGCTGAGGAAAAGGGCTGTGGAATAAGTGGCATGAACCCAGACAATCTCTGCACCCTGGCAAGGCAGAAAGCTCTTCAGTATTGGACTTAAATCTATCACCAAGACTCTTGTTTCCTTTTGCCTGTGTTTTTCTTCAATAATTGGGAGCTTTTAGCTATCAGAGTACATCAAACTGGTACCTTCCACAAGGACTGAAGTCACTCAGACAAAATATATCAAACATCAATATGAAACTAGAAGGAAAAAAAAAGAAGAAATCTGCTACAGCATCATCTAAACATAAGACACTAAGTAATAGCATTTAAAAAAAAATCTATTTCACACAGATGAAAATCATTACAGTTCTCTAGAGACCCTCTCTCTCTCACTGCAGCTCCCCATGTCATTTCCTAGCTGGTAAAAATGTGCCACAGGATATCAAAAGACGGTAACGTTCTTCTAATTTTAATATTCCTCTAATCCAATAATGGCTTGTTTACTGCTTTCTAATTTAAAGGTAATTCATTAGATGTATCCTGTCACGTCTTATTGGCAATGAAGGCATAAGGATCTTACACACAGCTCTGAGGCACATCAGTCATGTTGCTAATATTCTGTGTGGGTCCCTCAGTGCAAAGGGCTATCGATGCAATGGCACTGATAAGGGACTCTGTGTGTGTACCTACATATGAATCACAACCAAAAATATTAAAAGACTTCAGGAATGAAGTCCGCACCCAAAAATTTATATTTTGGCATTGAGAATTCTAGCAAACAGAAATGTAAGTGATTTGAGTGCAAATATTTGTGATAGTGACAAAAAGGGTCTTGCACAGCCTGTGGGGAAGCCCCTGCCTGACCTGCAGGGGAATTGGATCAGTCTGCAGCAAATGACGAAGGTTAAGGAAACATTAGACAGAAGAAGCAGCCTGAACTCCGAAATGCACATTTCAGGAGCCAGACCATGCCAGGCAACATCTGTTGTGATTCTCCAAAAGCCACCCTGAGTTTTTGAGCAATCCTAGAGCAAAGTGACAGGAACTGAGGCCAAGGGCTTCAGACCTGCCGGACCTTGGCAGCACAGAGGCACCAAGGTGAGGGTGACAGCAGAGCAGGAGCCATTGGCACAGCGGGGCAAGGAGCTTTCCTGCCTCACCAGCCACGGCAGCGTCCACCTGGCTGCACGGGGTCCCTCCTGACTCCCCTGGCACGGAGTCTGTGCCCACCTCCACGGGAGCAGCTCTACTCCGAGCAATCACGCAAAGGAAAGCAATTTACTACAGGTGAAAGCACTGTGTGCTCAAACACGCTGCTCAGGCAGTTCTCCTGCCACAAGGGCTGAGAACTCTTTGGCTGTTTACACTCTGCCAGCAACCAGCTCAGTCACATCAGCTCTCTCTGTGCCAGGGCACTGATATGCTCATTTTCAATGATCTCTTCCCAAGAAGTGAAACCTTTAACCAACCAGACTAACCACACACGTGTGGCTGCTTAATGGACTGTGACTATCTCAGAGGAGGACACAAGGCTGAGAAACACCGTGACACCGTGCTGGGAAACCACGGCGTTCACACGAACTGGCGCTATTCCTCAGGAGCACGGCAGGGTCACCAATTTGGAAGACAGTTTGGGTCCGTACGTGTCCAAACCCATCCCCTCATTGGCTGTCGGTGATGTCATGCCCGTGCATTAGTCCCCGGTGACTGCAGGTTTAATATCACGCGTATCACCACATCCTCTGCTAACGACAATGACCACGGGCCTTGGAGGAAATTACTCGAGCAGAGAACAAAGCAACTTGTTGAAACAAGCAAAGTCGCATCTCTTAAGTGATTATTTCCAGCTTTTATTTTGTCAAAGTGAAGTTGCTGGGGTCAGGAGATGACACGTGCCTCGCTGAAGGCAGTGGGTATTGTTAGAGCTCTGTTTTACAGAAAGTAAATCCTCCCACTCAAAAAGGTGAAAGTGCCAGTAGTGGGAAACCAACTGCTCTAGGAAGTGAAAGTATTTCAGGAGCTATAATACCGGTAGCTGAAATTATAAACACTTTTTAAAAGAAAAAGAAAAAGGAAAAAAAAAAGAGTGATATTTAGGGAGCAAGCTTGACCCTTTGCTATCAACACCTTCATCAGTGGAGTAACGGGGGCAGTAAATGAATTACGCGCACACACCCCAGTGCAGAGAAAGATTTAACTCCAGGACCAATACTTGGAGTGTTCCGGACCGACACTCACACAGCCACTCTCCCGGAGCCTGCCCAGCCCGCGGGGTTCCCTACAGACATTCTGGGAAGCGCGAACGCCGCAGGCACTGCCGGCGCGGGGGATGCCCGGTGCGGGGGATCCCGCTGCCCCTGGCCGGGCAGCCCCCGTGGCCTCTTGGAGAATAAATAAGCCACTGTTAGCTATTACACTCCCGGTTACTGCGCTCCGAAATACAAGTTACATCGCAGCTGAAACGATGCTTTTCTCCCAGCTGCCTCCCCCCGGCGCGCATCACGCACCCCTCTCCTGGGATGCGCAGCGCCCAGCACCGGCCCCGGCAGCCGGCGGAGACCCCCGGCTCCAGCCCGGCCCGGCCCCTCCCGGAGGGGAGCCTCAGCTCCGGCCCGTCCCGCTCCTCCCGGCATCCAGCAGCAGCCTGGGCAGCCGGAGGGGAGCCCCGGCCGCAGCGCAGCCCGGCCCCGCACCCCTCGGTGCCCCAGCTCCGCTGCCCGGTCCCGCTCACCTGGCCGCCGTCTCGCCCGGGGAGCGGCTGCGGAGGCAGGAGCAGCGTCCGGGAAAGGGGGAAATCACCCACGGGGGAGCGGGGAGCGCACCCGGCGGTCGGGCTGCGAGGAGGATGCTCCGCAAAGACTCCTGCACGTAGCGGCGCAGCGCCCAAAGTGGCTTTGGAACTCCCCTCCCACTCCTCCTCCTCCTCCTCAGAGCCTGGGGAGGAAGCACGGTGTGACGGCTTCGGCGTCTTTCCCAGCTCCGCGGAGGATCCTCCCTTCGTTCGCCCCGGTCCCTGACCCCACCGCGCACGGGGATCGCGGAGCTGGAGCTGCCCGGGCGAGGTGCCCTCTCCTCCCTCCCTCCCTCCGCACCGGGCAGCGGGATGCTGCTGCCGGGGAAGATCGCGCTGCCTTCCGGAGGCAGAGCCTTCCCTCAGCCCGGGCTTTTAGTCTCCTGATGGAGTCCTGACCTTATTTCAGCATCCGAGTGGTCGCTGCTCAGCCGAGGGAAGACACGGGAGATGTTTCCTAGCTCGCAGCCGGGCCGGAGTTCGCAGCATCTTTCGGAAACAGCTGCAACTTGAGAAGGGTGCGGGGGCTCAGGCCATAACCTCCCCACGCCTCTTACCGCACGTCCACAGTCCTGCGGGTTATCAATAAATCATCATCTTCACAAATTTGGTTTAAATGTTCAGAATGAAAGCTGGTGTTTCCCTGGCTACAAAGTGGGGGTCACTTTGGCAGCCTTTCCAGCAGCCACCGGGAAACGGAGTCTCCTCCTTGCGCTGCCGCTGACTCTCTGCACAACCTTTATCACCTCACTTTACACTTTCAGATTCTCGTAGCTCTGCTGCTCTCCTAAACAGTGACGTCCAAATAAATGCTTCAGTGGGTGTCAGGCGTTTAAATATGTGTGGAATCGAGTCTCATTTCTGTGAGAGAGGGCAGTGTCTCACCGTAGGTAACCACAGGGCTCAGTGCAACAGTAGGTTGATCTCAGCTATATTACCTAAATCCTGTTGTGGTACAAATCGTCATCCTCCTGGACAAACACTCCTTCAATTGGAAGAATCACTGAAAAAATACCTTGTGGAACAGAGCGGGCTACTTTTATCACAGGAAAACACTCATTGGCTACTGTTGTGGAATTGCAAATTGCCTTTTGAGTTTTCTTTGTGCAAGTTCTCTTGTGCACATGTGAAAAACAGTAAAAATCTCAGCAGCTTCCCCACCACCGTTCGTAGTAAATTAATAACCCAGAAGCAGACTGTCACATCCTGGACAAATTCACTTAGCCTGAAAGAAAGGCTCCAAATCCCCAGCCTTAGCTCTCCCTCATCTCATGTTAGCACAACTCAGCTATGCTCTTTTAATCAGGAATTGCAATGTAGTCGAAGTAGGAGGGAACAAGCCCACAGCATGAGATCACATCTCTCCATCCCATTCCTTACCTGAGGAGTTGTCACCTTCTTGCCTACTGCTCCTGACACCTAACACCCCTCCAGACCTCTAACGAGCCTAGAAAAAGGGAGAGAGAAAAGGCAGAAGCAGGAAGAAGCTCCAAGGTTGCATAAAGAAATGTGAGAAGTAGATCTGGGCAAAAGGGAGGGAACTGGGTGTACTGACGGGAAAGGGAAAGATTTAGAGGACAGGAGACGCAAATTAGCAGGAAACCAGATCTCATCTTGCTGCTTGGGGTACAGTTTGTTGAAAGTAGGCTGGTCAGGACATCAGACAGGGATTATGTAGGATCAACAACCCCGTGATATGTGTGGATGGAGCAGTTTACCAGCTGTGGGGGCTTTTACTGGGCTGCTGAGCCACAGGAGACAGGAGTTCACAGCTCTCCCTGGCCTGGTGCTATCCTGTGCTCACAATTCCTTCCCATCTCTCAGCCTCGGTTTTCCCATCCAGACAACACAGCCAACCCCATTTCTAGCTCAGGGTTGCTGTCAAAGTGAATTAAGAGGTCCAAAGGGTACTTTGAAATGCAGATATTATGCTCGCTGGTTTTAATGTCTCCAAAGCGGTCTCCAGATATCTCTAAATCCTCAAGATATCCCTGATCAATTCCTGTTTTGCATAGGAGGAAGCCAAGCAGAGGGACAGAGGCTTTAGTCCATCTCTTTTATGTTGTGTTCTGAGGGTTCCCCTGACCTTGCCATGGCTCAGGCTCCCAGTTTTTGTCCCCCAGAGTCTGATCCCATCCAAAGCCATGTTTTTCTGGTGACACAGAACAAGCTCCATACATGCAGAGCCTCCACACCTGATCGTTAATTACTACCTAATTAGTAATAGATTACTAACCCCACCTAAAGCTGTTTCCTCTGACAGGTCAATGCCCAGGCTTGAGCTCCCATCCCCTCCCTCACCCTGGAGTTACACCCATATTTCTGGCATCCACTGTGCCCTGCAGGACCCTCCCAGGAAGCCTGGGTGCTGTGGGGCTGAACTAAATCTCCCCATGTATTTTCCTTGCCTTTGCAGGTGCACTGGGAAGGAGCAGGACACGGGAGCTTCTGGTCCCCAGGCCTGTGATCAAATTATCCCTCCCTCTGTCACACATCCTAATCATCACAGCTGGCGGTCATGCCAACAATATTAACGCTGCTGAGTAGCTTTCAGCTTTGCAATTAGCAAGGTTTTCTGCTTCCCTCAAATAAAAAATAGGCTGGTGCTTCTTAACACTGCATAAATGATACAGAGACATTCAAGGCCCACGTTCCTGCCTTGTTGAGATGAACCAACATTAGAAGTGCTGGAGATATTTTAAGTCTTCTGAAGATTAAAATGGTTACAAAGCTTATTATTTCTAAACATGTTTATCCTGCCTCTCTTTTTTGTTTGCAAAATTAGGCAAAGCACAGTTTAAATAAACAACTATTGTACTATTAAACATTGATTAAAGAAAAGGGTTCCATTTAAATTATTAAGTGCTAAGATAAAAAGCATCTCTTCTCTTTTGTATGCTACTTTATTCAGAAGTCAAACTTCTGTAGTCTCACTGAATGCTAATGAGCAGCATAATAATGCACAAGGGCAAGAGGGGGCTGAGTAATTAAAAACAGAGGCCAGAAATCAAAGGGCTTGAAATACACTTACGAAAATAATTCAATTATACATTAGAAACCTGGGATAATCAAGACACATCCCACAGTTTCATTCATCATTATGCCCCAATTTTATATCTCTACTGGTTTGCTGTACACAGGAAGCAGTGATTGGGACTTTCATGTGTGATGCCTCAGCTGGAGAAACAAAGGCAATGTGCACTCCAGTCCCATCCTCATCACTGCTCCTTGAAAATGGCTTCACTTGAGTGAGTAGATTCTCACTTATCTGATTTAGGGAAAGGTTTTTGGTCACAAGATAATTCTGTATCGGTTCTAAATTCCTTTTCTCTGTAGCTTTGCAATTAATTAACACAAATCTCCCTGCCCACCATTTTATCTTCCCTATAAATCCATCTCCCACCACTCTCCTTGGCTTCACCTCTTCTCATGGCTTCAGGCTTGCCTGGTTATCCACAAAAATCTCTGCCAAGCAAAGCAGTGGGTAGGTTTGACCAGAAAACCGTGTATTTAGCTGGGGTGGCATCGTGAGACTGAGGTTTTCACGCAACACAAGATGGGTCAAAAAGTCCTGATGTAGCTTTGCAATGTCACTTTTATGGGCCAAGGAGCCTCAGCACAGCTCCTGGTCTCCAGGACAGCAAAGCAGACTGTGACACTTACAGGGAATTCCAGTGCCATGTGATAAAACAAGGAAAAATGAGGCAGTTTGGTCTTGTTCAGTGACTTTGGAGATCAGCTGAGGATTTAAGTGATTTTGCCTTGTGCTGTCTTGATGCAACAAGCAATTATCAAACTTAGACTCATTGCACTGACTACGGCTTAAAGGAGGGAACTGTAAGCGATGCATTGCCAGGAACCATGGGAAGAACAGAAAAAGTGAGCTGGAGTTCCAGCTGACAAAGAGGAGCCCTGTGTTCAAGTGCTTTGCAGATGCACAAATTGTTAGCTCCGTTTTGGTACACAGTTAAGTCAACAACACCAGAAAAATGTTGGAGACAACCCAGAAAAGAAAAAATCAGGAATTTTAGCGAAACCAACATTCACTTGCGTACAGCTTCCTGAGAAATCAGAGTCTGATTGTCTCATCAGAATTTTAAAAGTTTAAGCATAGAGACTGTGAGTTGTCTCTAATGAGCAATGGGGCCAAACCAAACACTTCTGTGCTCCACAAGGCCGGAGGAGCCCGGAGTCCAGCACGGGTCACAAGCTGGAACAGTGAAAAAGGGAAACAAGAACCTCAGGTCCAGTGTTCCAGAACCTAGGGGTCTCAAAATGAGGGTTATGACTGTAGCAGATGGGGGCTGTTTAGTGTAGTTCCAACTATTACTGAGCTTTGCTTCATCTTCCATTCAGGAAAAAACAAAAGGCTGTATGTGAAGAGCCGATTCCAGCCAGTGTATGACAGCAGCTAATGTGGTTGTCCCAAGATTTCCCCAGCCTTATCAGCCACATCTTCTTCAATCAAATAAGCTTTTTTTGAGATGACTCAGCGTCCCCCCAAAAAGATGCGCACTCACTTGTTAAATAGGAGATTGTTAAGACAAACAAACCAGTCCGTAATGTGAGTGGAGCAGTGCTTGCCATAGGTGGAGAGGGAAATGTGCAAGTTAAGACAGACATTGAATTTCAACACACAGTGGGGTAGAGAGCAAAATATCCGTTTTCTCCCATTTTTCTAATGAGGAATTAATTTTTAGAAGAGAAGACACTGACAGACACGTTGGTTGATTTTGCAGAGGGAGTGACTGGAAGTGGAGAGCTGCACCCAAGGGCTGATCCCGAGCCACGGAGAAGCCCCAATGCTCGATATTTGTTTCTCAAGTTTGTGGTTGAAATACTCTAATAGATATCTTAGTGACATCCTTTTCCGAGAAACAGTCTGGGGCAGTAATTCTGCCAGAACAAGTCAGCTGTAATGAATCTCTTTCCTCAGCACAGATGGGGCCTCGCTTTACTCACATGCATTGCTCCTTCCACTTCCTAAGACTACGTGGAGACAAGAGAAAGTAGCTCTGGCCTCTTATCTTACCTGCCTGAAACAATATAGTGGCAATCAATAAATGAACTACATTTTCTTTAAATATGCAATTATGTGGAATAGATTATAGAAGTGACAAAACCCAGAACAGCTCCACAAACACAGGGCTGAGCTCTGATTTCTATCAATACGAGATGAAAGCCATGTAGTTGCTCATTTACAGCTCAAAGCTGCATTATTTTCCCTAACTCAGGCTCTATTGGTAGTCAACTGAACACTCTAAAGCAGAAATACCAACTCATCTTGATATTCCTTCCACAGTAAATAATGATTTACAAAGGAGAGGGGGAAATCTCCCTTCCCCTCCCTCTTTCAATTCATTAAACTCAACTGTGATAACCAGTGAGGCATACAGGAAAGGGTTAGGTATCTCTGCCTCTGAATATTTAATTCAGGACTAAATGTAATGCACAGCATCCTTGCACCCTCGGGAGTTCAGCAGCCAATATGCCAATGAATATATCCTGACAATAGTGATTTTTTCTGCACTTCGGAGGCATGAGTGACATTTGCTCACCACATATGTTGCATCGGATGCTGAGGTCTACACTTGTGAGAAATTAATCAGAATCCATCTGTTTCCTTCTCATCCTGGACAATTTCATTACAACTTAACCAAAGATTATAGGATTCCCATGTCTGTGTTCCCAGCCCCCAGCCCAGTCTTGGTGTTTCTATGCCGAACGATTAAAGCTGCTTAGTTTAAGTAAGGTCAGAATCAATCTTCCTTCCTGTAGGGAAAGGCATAATGCTCATGGGCAGGGTCCAAAATCTGCTCTAAATTACATGTAGGTAAATCCAGAATATCCCTACTGAACCAAAGGGGGTTCAGATTTACCATGGAGCAGGTTGTGGACCTTGATCTATCAATACATATTTCTGGTGGCTGATCTTGATGGATATCAGGCTCAAAATGGCACAAAGGCAGTCACTGCAGCTCCTCTGTTACATTTTCATTTACCTGCCCAGGTGGTGAAGCGGGATGGCTCAGCCCTTCTGTGGGGCTGGGAGATACTGTGCCACTGCTGGGAGAAGAAAGTGCTCTGGCTCAAAATACTGCCTGTACTTACACAGGCAGCTTAGAAAATTCTTTGCTTATTTCGTATTTACTGATACCTCTTCAATGTAATAGCAAGGGAGAACTGGACAAAAAGATTGCTTGGACCCTGATTTATAGCACTAATATTTGCACAATGATGGATGATGAGCTTAAAAGTGGGAGTTTCTAGGAGTTCTGTGGACAAGGCACAAATGGCTTAACAAGCCCAGAAGCAGAAATAACTGTGGGATTCTTGTACCCAATTACTCAGTGACAGTTCCAAACATGAGGCTTCCTGAATGACAGAGAAGCCAAAGCTGTGAATCAAGAAGTGGGGTTTCCATTAGAGAAATTATGAACAGAGAGACACAGAATGGGAGGCCTGGGAAAGCCCAGTAAAGAGGGAAAAGGATTGCAGTGATAAAGAGCTGAGGGGCAGCTGTAGCACCGAGGGTCTGTGTGTCAGGGAGGCCAAACCTGTTACAGAGGGGCCAGGCTGAAGGCTGGCTGGCTGCACACAGCAATGGCACGTCCCAAAACCTTTTTGCCACTTAGCTGTGACTGTGGCAGTGAGACCTCAAGCAAAAGAATTCACCCAGCAGTGGGGAGGTGGAAGATGAAGGCAGATGAGATGTGCAAAGCAAAACAGCATCAGCAGCCTGAGATGGGAACCGGCAGACGCTCCCTGACCCCGCTCGCAGCCGTGCTGCCTCCCCCACTTCTCCCAGCCATTATTCCAGCTGACTTGCAGATACCTGATAGTTATTTCTGAAACGAAGGTGTGTTCAGATCAGACTGTCACAGCCTGTCTTTTCAATCAGGAGTTACTTGATCAGATGCTTTTTTGCTGTAACATAATCACAGGGTACCAGGGTTTGAGACAGGGCCTGTATTCCAGCTCTGGGGCTGGATACTTCCTCGCCAAGAAGATATCGACACATTGGGAGAGAGCTATAAAAGAAAAGGAAGATCTTGCATAAATTAACTTATGCTATTTATAGACATGGAGAGCAGTCTATCCATGGGACCATCTGCTAATCTGTGTCCCATGGCAATTAAAGTCAACATTTCACTATATCTTCTCCATCAAGGGCTGAGATTATGCGCTGAACTCTTTTTTTTGTATAACACTAACCTTGCATCTGTGCTGTTTAACATCTCTTTCCAACTTTCCACAGCACTTCCCATGCCCATTTTCTGAGTGCCTGCTAAAAGAAAGAAAAAACTCAAAGGGATGGTTTTTATTAATTTATAGTGAAGGGGTGAATTGGTTTCTCCTGTTTCTCAAGAACTTCTCTGTTCTGATAATAAGAAAAGAGACATTATGTACTAAATTAATGAAGTTATATATTTGATACAAAGTGATCTTTACATAGTTAAATCTTATCAATGCTCCTTGTTACAAACAAACCACATAGATTTTCAGTAGTAACTTATTATTTTGGACATTACGTTTTTAATGTTCCAAGCCAAAAATGCTTCCAAAAATTATTAAAATCCTGAGAGCTGAAAGTGAGCATCTCACTTTCTTCAAGGAAAGCTGGAAGCCTGAAAACTGTGGCATCTGAACATTTTGCTTTAGAAAACATGTAAAGACAAAACCCAACTGTAGTTACTGTACCACTTGTCCTGGTTATAGATATAGAGAATTTTCTGGAGTAACTTAAAAGCTTGAGTCCTATTGCCTTGTTCTGTATCTTTTAATAGACAACACATTTTTATTACTCCATGTAATTTTAATAATTTATACTGGCACCATCACTTTAGAAATTGCATTCACTACATTCAGCAATAGGAGTTTCTATAACAGCAAGGAAGAAAATACATAAGATTCGATTAGCAGGAGGATTTGCAGAAAGGCAGCCTTACAGCAGGACTGAAGGGCCCTTGCTCAGGCCAAAGATATTACCTTACAGAAATAACTACAGAAATACGTGTCTCATGGACACTAATCCATTTGGTTAATTAAAAAAAAAAATAAAGGCTTTCTTAGGTAGTGAATTGATCAATTCCACAAATAAAAACTCAAGTAATGCTCCACCTCTGAAACAGCTGATATTACAGAAAGCTTCTGTTTTGCAGCTGTGTGGGGATGCGTGTGAGGGAAAGAAGTGGGAACATTAAGCAGCGACACAACCAAACCTTATCCCATTGCTGGTGTGGAACCTCACTGCAGTCACAAGACAATCAGAAGTTGTGTGAGCACAGAGTTTTCCACAGTTTATGCTGGCTGAGCCCCTCTGTGGGGAATGATCACCTCCAAATCTCCCTTTCCCTCCCCTCTCTCTGGTTTCCACTTTCCATCACAGGATACAAAAGCTGACCTTTACATCCACAACTGTCTTCCCAAGGGTCCAAACCCTCATCTAGAAGCCTAAAGGTTATTATGCAAAGTCCTAGAGGAGAAAACTGGTGTAATACCTTCCTTCAGCATCTAAAAAGACGTAACAGACCATTACTGGCTACGGATATAGCGTATACAGAGTATACCAGGGCAGAGATGTAAGTGTCTGTGGAGAGGCTTTAAAACCATTGTTGTCCATTTTTGCACATTAAAACCCACAAAGAGTTTTATTTAGAGCACTAAATCCTTTCTTTTCTCTCTGGCTAGATTTTTCACTGTTAAAATATTCATCATGCACTCCAAGAATCTCAATGCCAAGTATTTATTTTATTTTTTATAACCTTTTAAAATAGTTTCTTTAAAATATCTTCAGGTGTGCATATTGCTCTTAAAAAACACTGAAAGTAAGAGTTAATTGTAAAACGGAAAAGAGAGAAATGAGGCAGCAGGCACTGCTGAGACCTCAGTACAGCAAAGGGTGGATTCCACAAAGTTCAGTGCTAAGGGCAAATATAAAGGGCTTTTTTCAAAGTTTAAAGTTTTCAAAGTGAAAATTCTTCAGGTTTCACATAAGTAAATGTAACTTTCTATTGCCAGTGGGGTGGGAGGGAGGAAGGTTTCTTTAAAGGGGGTATTTGTGTCAAAGGCTTACATTTACATTTCCCTTCACATGAACAATATTTTTTGTGAGGTAGGTGGCTGCCACTGAGAAAAATCAGTATTTCCTGTCCGAAAATTCCCCCCTCATCTCGATACCCCAGAGGCTCAGCCCACCTCCTCCTGCAGCTTTTGGGATGGTGGCAAATCAGGCACATTGTGCCTGGAGAGACCCTTTGGATGGAGCCTCTGACAGAGCTCAGCCAGGGCTGGCTCAGATGCCCTCACACCCGGTGCTGTGCTGCTCCTCACCCTGCAGCCTCCTCAGCCAGGGCTGCTGGATGTGATCAAATGCAATCTGGCAGCTGTGAAGCTCGGTTACAAATGCCTGGGAAGAGATTACCTTCAGCTTCCAGAACATTTCTTTTAATCTGAAGAGAAGCAGACACCTCCCCTCTCCTCCCCGTGAAGCCTCTGCTTTATGCACGGAGTCAACCTCATTCTCAACACCACGGCTTGAACCATTATGTTCCCTTCTCTATTCCCACGTGGGATTTACCTTCTTCCACATGGAAAAAAAAATATTTTAACTTTCCTTCTTTCTGTTTCTTCTCACAGAGGAAGGAGTCAGAGAGAGGCACGGACCTGAAAAATTATCCCACACTTTTACCAACTGCTTTGGCACCTCCTCCAAGAGCTCTCTGGCCACTGGTGCTCCTAGGAGGACACAACAGCATCTCCAGGTGATTTCATACAGAATTTGTGCCACTGCTTCTCTGTCCAAAGGGCTTTCATTGTGCATCTATATAAATACAGAAAGCAGAAGATAATGTTTACCAGCGATCGTCTCCAAGGAGCAAGGGATGTGCTTGTACATAGTTATTGCACCTGTTTTGTTTTCTCTCCCAGACACCCAGACTAATGAAAAAAAGGCAAGGCTGCATTTGTAGACACTGACTACACTATTACTGAACCCAGAACTTAACACTGAACGTCTGGGTCATTTAAAAGGTGACATGCATTTGTGAGAAAAAGCATTTGGTTTATTTATGGACAACAGAGGGACACCCTGGATTCACTATACCATAGGCTTCCCAAGCAAAATGCTCCAGTCAAGGCAGAGTAAGTGAAGACATCCCACAGCTGGGGAGGAAGCTTGTTCTTTTTCAGCAAATTGCTGGTTCTATGGCATATTAGGTATCATTAATGGATTAAATAACTTTTATGAAACATGACCTGCTATTTCCACAAACAAGTCTCTTAACTTTACCGCAAATATTTCCTCCAAACTCTTTGATTTTCATTTAATGTCTATCTAAAAGGCTAAAGACCCAGGCGCTCCACTCAGTTGCACTGACATTATCTTTTAATTAGCAGAGGTCACTTAATGCTTTTAGTGCAATCAACAGTTGCTTTCTTTCCATGATCAACTACAAGAGCACCACAGTTAATGCAGACTGATTAAAACTTGAAAATCCTTTAGTGTAGAAGTAGCTCAGGACAAATATAATCAAGCTACTGCCTGTAGATCATTTTCCTTGACAGCTTTGATTGCAGCACCACCAGGAAGAGCAACAATCCAGGAGCTGTGGGCAAAAGGCCTCTCTTGTACCCTGGGTCTCACTGAGCCCTGACAAAGCCGTGGGTGAAATGAATCCCCAGGGTCATCTCCACCTGCGTGTGTTGGACATCCATTGAGTGCCTCCAAAGCCTTGTCTCAGTGGGAGGAAAACTCAAATCGGGGCTCACATGTGATTGAAAAGTGATAAGCAAAGCTCACACTGGAGAGATTTACACAACTCGCTGCTTGGCACTGCAGCTGAAAGCACACATGAAAAATTGGGACCAATCATATTATGCCTTGCAAATGTAAATTAGTCTCGTCATATGTAGATGAAGCTGGGATCCTTGTCTGATTTCAGTGGAGAAAGACCTATTGGGTGTTCAGTAGTGAACAATTGGTCTGAATTGGTCTGAACAAGGTTTTGGGAGTAGGGACCATGTTCAGTTCAAGAGAGTGGCAAGTTTTCTATTCCAATCACCTGCCCTGGTAAGAGACAGATTTTAAAAGCTAAAGGCAGACAGATTGGGCTATTGTCTCCAATACCTAATACTTTTGTTAATCCTTATTCTTTTGACCCATGCACAAAGAAAATTACTCCAGGAAACCAATAGTAACCATTCCTTTTTAATCCCTGCATTATATCTGCTATGGTGGTCACAAAGTCAGTAAAATGGGAAGAGCTCTTACTATGCCAGTTATAAATTAACGAAGGTTTTTAATCTTGGTAGCTTTTTATTGCTAAACAAGGAGCATATGTCAGAAGACATATCACAAACAACAAAACCAGGATGAACCAGACCAAAAAAAATAGAGCAAGCATGTCCATTTAAAAAACAATTACATAGAGCTCCCTTGGAATGGCCATATCCATCCCCAGACCAGCCACTTTCATCTCCTCTGCTGCATTTAGGTTATGAAAGGATTTAGTTTCCCAAGAAAAGAATTTGAGACACAAGGAAGGCAGGGCAATTTTAAATTAAACAGCATGACTATGGTAACATCTGCAATAGATTGGATGCCCTAAACACAGTGCAGAAGAGATCTGTCGTCTTATCTACGGTTTGGTAAATAATTTCTCCTACTTCAAGGGTCATTACATCTTCAGCTCTTTCTGTCATTTGTGATTCCACTGAGGGGCTGGAGAATAAAGTCTCTACAGGTGCTTGTGGTGCAAGTGAGCAGCTATAAATAACATCCCGGAGTTCGGCTGCGCGGGTATAAAAACCTCATTCCCAGCCTGACGTCCCTTCATTAGGCACCGACTCCCAGCCCCACAGATCTCGGCATCTCCCAACATCAAATTTGGCAGGCGGTTACTGAGCAGAAATATGAGCCATTAGGGAAAAGGTTTTTCTGTTCCCCCACATCCCCAAAGCTCCATCGTGCTCTCCTGAGAGAAATGGGGATTTGGGGTCTGGGGGGAATCCCACCAAGTGACGTGTTCCCAAATGGGTGATTCAGCACAAAAACCTCCCTCTCCAGTCCTAAAGCCTGAGCTCATTAGGTGGGGGATGAGAGACCACGGGGTGAGAGCAGACCCCCACTGCAGGGTTGCTCTCCCACATCTCTCCCCAGCCGCCGCCGGGCGCTGGCTCCAGCCAAGCAGAGCACGAGGCTGCCTCGGAACCACCGGGCCGTGAGCTGCCCCAGGAGCTGCACACCACGGCTCCACTGCAGGCTGAGGTGAGCTGAAATAAACCCCTCAGTCTGGCTGGAGACTGCTTCTATCACTGGGGAAGATATTTAAGATGGGGGCTGGTGCAGCAGCATCTCCCTGCTAATCTCCGGAGAGACACAGGCTTGGTGCTGCACCAGCACAAACAGGGGTCATGAAGAACATAAGGGCTGTGGAGGGGTTCTCAGTGTAGGGGTGCTGGTTTTTGGAGAGTGCCAAAAATAAGAGAGTCACCTTAATTGAAGAGAAGGGGGGAAAATCCCAACCAGATTTTGTGTACAAGGTATTAAAACTAAAAGAGCTGAGGAGAAGGTGAAGGGGCAGGCAGAGCTAGACACTTAAGCGGTGCACAGAGACCTCATGGGACAAGGTTAGGACAGAAGTGACAGCTGGTCTGAAGAAATAGCATTTTAAGATCCAAAACTCTGTCAGGAAAATCCAACCGTGCGGCCGATAGAGGAGCTCAATAAAAAATGAGCAGGCAGAGAAAGGACACAAGGTACATAAATACATGCTTATTCAATAAAGCAAGAAATGGAACGGCAAAATTGAGCAAACAAGGCTGCCTGGTGGTGGGAGACAGCCTGATTTATTTGCCTTGCTGAGACACGGCAGTGTGGAAAACACAGCGGGGAAACTGTGTTGTCTCGGTAGGAATTATTCAGCAAAGGAGGGTTGGGTCATGGCTAGAGCATCACAAAGAGCCTCTGGAAGCCAAGTTTCCACAGGAAGAAAAATCACACAGACGATGCATAATTGATGTAGATGTGCCAGGAGTGCTGAACGCTCTGGGGACAGGGAGGAAAATTATTTAAAAGAAAAAAAAGTCAACAAATAGTTAATAATAAAGCAGGAGTGACTTCTAATTACCTGTACACAACTGCCTACAGCCCATGCCACGGTGACAGGCTGTTTCTTAGCAACTTGGAGGCAGCTTTTGGAAGGGCTCCTTCCGAGGAGGGAAGCTCCCACCTTCTGGGGACCAAAGTTCAGCAGTGAACTCTGACTGCACTGTCAGGTTTTAGGGGCTGTGGTACATTGCAGTGATGTATTTTACCTCCCGAAGGAAGGGAGAAGGCATCAAAAAAAAGATCTGGGAATGTGCACGGGAATCGAGCAGCCCTGTAAAGGAGGATATTCAAGCCATGGATTTGGCATGAGAGACACCCAGCAGTTTCTGGCAGAGGAGGGGTGCAGCATCGCCTGAGTCGGCAGCACAGAGAAAAGTGCAGATTCTCAGGGCCAGATGGTCTCACCCAAAAGCTCTGCAAGGAGAGAGCAACAGAGCTGCTAGCACGGGGGTCCCTTCCCATTAACCCCCTTCTTTGAGAAATGCTCAAGACAAATCCATTTCCCAGCCACAATTCTTTTTCCTTGCCAAAGAAGTTGATGATTTTGGGAAGTCAGCAAAAGTTACACACACTTTGCTGAACAACACATTTCTGTAGAGCAAAACTGCACCTTTCTGCAAGCAAATCTGAAAATAATATGGGAACCTCATAAAAAAATCACGTGATCTTTGAAATCATCTCAGGCACAGGCATTGGCAAGGGTCTGTTGATGAGCCAAAACATCCAGCAGAGAGGGAATATTGCCATGGCACAAGAACTGGTTAGGAGACAGGCGTGGGTGGTTAATTTTTAAGTGGATGAAAGACCTGCATCACCATTGATGTTTAATAAATTAATGAGCTGGAAACGTACACAAAGAAAAAATGTCAAAGAGCAGAGAGAAGCTGGGAAAATTGCAGGGGTTCAGGAAATCTGCATGAGCAGCCAGATAGAAAAATAAACACACCCAGAGCATGATGCAGCCCTACTCCTCAATAGACATGAGGATTTTAACTCAGTGGATACTGCTTCCAGTGATGATTAATAGTGAAAAAGAACAAAATTAAATGGAGCTGCCTACAACAGCCCTGCCTAAACTTTTCTCTGTGGAGTGCTGGCTGGGAGTGGGGTAAGCAGAATTGTCCCCATCTCCAGTGCCATCAGATCCTTGCTTTGATGTAATCTTGGTGCCACTGAAGTCCCAGGAGGGATGAGTTGTGGATTTCAGCATGGGCAGTGCCAGCCACCACCCTCCATCTCAGACTGATGGCAAAAGTCCAAAGGATAACCAAAAAATAATATCAAAAAGGAGCAGTTGGGGTCTGGTTAACTCCAAGAGTAACAGAATATACTGGAGGTTAATTGACACTTGTCCCAAAGGAGAGAAGCTTGGGATTTCTTCTTAGTAATGAGAAAAAGGAAAATTTAAACAATTTTTAAAAAATAATTTGGGCATCAGGATTTTACAAGTGGTGGAAAGATAGTCTGGGGGACAAAAAAGCTGCATGGAACATTCTGCACTTACTTCACACCATGTCCGTGTCCAGCAAGTCTTCGCCCACGGTGGGATTTGCACAAGGATCTACACAGGATCTGCAGTCACATTCCTTTTTATCCTCCTTCATCTAAATGTTCCAAGCACAAAATTTGATAAGCAAGTGACTGTAGTGGTGCATTCAGGAAAAGCCCTTCTCACACAGCAGTGCTCTGACGTGCATTGCAGCGCAAATATTCTCCTGAAAGACGCTTTAATAAAGCACTCTATTAAAAATAATCTGCCAGCAGAAGAGTATTGACTGTGTAAATATGATATTAACACAGAGCTGGGAGAAAGTAAATGTGAGAATGAGTAAACACTGTTTTGTCAGGAGGGGGCAAACCCCCAAAGCCATAGAAATAAACAAAATTGTTTATTATTTGCAAAACATAAGGTAAAAGTGTTTAGCCAAGCACTGAGTCAGTGAGATCTGGGATGTCCTCAGCCAAGTCTCTCCTGCTGAGAACAAGCTCCTGCCATGCAGAGATTGTTCTTCCTCCTGCTGTCCCCAAAGAAACAGCAGCATCCTCAGCTGATGTCATTGCACAAAACTAATATTAAATGCTTTCAAATCTGATCAATAAAATAGAACTTACATTAAACAGCCAGAAAGCTGTCAGTTCTGTCTTTCAGTCCTAGACTTTCTCATGAGTTCCTGACTCAAAAAGAAAACATTGTGGCTATTAAGTAAGTAAAGCTTGATTTATCACACAGCATTCGAAAGTGTTTTCTTTGAAGCATGCACTAACAGGTCAAATTCCCAACTTTTTCTTTGGCTGGAATGTTAGAAACACTGAATAGATAATATGTGGGGCATTTTTGCCATCAAGGGCATAAGGAGGAGGTTTGGAACATCTGCGCTCCTCTCACTTTACTTGACCTTTATTCCTTTTTCTTAAGGGAGCGTTATAATACTCTGCACTGAACTAACTACCCCGTTTTCTCTTGTTAGGGACAGGCAGTGCTAGGAACACAGCACCTTCCAGACCCGCTGCTCCCGGATGCAGACATTACCCGTGGAATCTGGGGGGAATGGCACATTTGGCAGCATTTCAAACACCTCACCCAGGGAGCAAACAGATTGCTGCAAGAATTCCAATCAAAGCATCTCTCACACTTCACAACGTACAGCCTCTTTTTTCAGCTGCAAATGTTCCTGTTGACAGCTATCCAACTTTGTAATTAGTGACAAGACAGGGAATACTTTGCACTCCAGGTGTACCTCCATCAAAGGGATCCCCTGCCTCTCACCAGCGCTAACTCAGACACTTCTGCAGGGTGGGATGTGCTACTCAAATGGATTTTCACAGAGTCCCGGGAGGGGAACTCGAGGTCCCAGCAGGAGTGGGGGTTCCACCGCACCAAGAGCTGTGGTGTCGCATTGTCTCATCCCCCCTAAAGTGCCACAGAGCCACCTTCTCTCTCAGGAGAACTCTGAGGCTTCAAAACAGCACATGTTGGAGCACCACTTCAGCACATCCTCGAGTGCTTTGCTGGAGCTGCAGCAGTCGAACTCTGGCTGCTCAGCTCCTTTCCCTGCCCAGCCCTCTGCTCCTCCCCAAGCAGGGGAGCTGGGATGGGTGCAGGAGGCGAGAGCTGGGGAATCAACATCCCACCCTGCCTCTTCCCTTTCCCTGCTGGAAAGCTGCTGACGTGGATACACAAATAACTGATAGCATTAAGGTACCAGGGAGGAGGGTGTTTTGTAAAGCAGAACGCAGGCTGCTTAAATAATGAATTAAGAGGCATCAAAAATGCGTATGTAGAAGGACAGAGAGGGAAGGGCTGATATTTTAGACTATGCTAGACCACAATGAATAAATCATAAGAAAGGCTGAATACTTTACTAAGTGTAAAGACGTCTAGCAAAAGAAAACTTCGTACTCTTTTCATCCTCCACTGGATCCCAAATGAAGACAGAGCTGAGAGGCCTCATCTGGTCCATGAGGTTTTCTTTCCATGTACATTTCCATCTGGACTGAGGCATTTTTATTTAACAGCATCCACCCTGTCTTTAAGCCTTTCACACCAGAGACAGGCTTGCTTATTTTTCTGACGCCGCTGAAGTTCTCCCAGTCATAACAAACTAAGAACACCCAGTCAGTCTGACAGAGATGAAGTGATGGGTGGGAGGCACATTTCATTGCGCTATCAAAGCCTGGGCGCCGTAATTGGTGAGGAAACAATTGGGAGCTGTCAGCTCGAAGCACACGCCTTGGTGCTGACTGCTGGGCAGAGCCCTTGATGGGTAATGAATGATGGCCAGTGTGGTCACCACTGCCCTCCTACTGGTGCCAGGATCCTCCCAGAGCCCTGACCAGCACAGCCATCCTCCCCTGTCCTGGACACAGCCCCTCCTGCCTGTCCCAAGGGCCAGCGCAGGTTCCTGCACCTGACACATGAACATCATGAGGAGTTTAATTACCTGCAAGATGCAAAACAAATCAAATGCCAAACAGGAATAACGCCTGCTGCAGGCTCCACCAGAGCTGCCCGCACTGCACTGCACATTCAGGATCTGTCCATGTTCCTCACCCGACACCGATCCATGGAGAATGGCTAAGAGATGATGAACTGCTGCAGTCATTTACTGACCTTCACTGTCCACGGCAGCCTTCCTCTGCTCACAGGATCTGCCCACCAGACAGCTCCGAACTGGTGTTAGTCAGCATGGAATCATTTAGGTTAGAGAAGACCTTTTACATCACTGAGTCCAACCCTAAACCTGGCAGTGCATCAGTGAAAGCAAAATGAGAGTTTAGGTGTTTCCTCACATATGGGGACACCAAAGAGCCCTGATTCAACCACCGAAGCTGACGAGGGACACCTTGCTCTTGCATCACATCAGCCTTATTTCAATGCCTCCATCATATTACAAACCTCACCTGCTTTCCACTCTTCTTGCACAGTAACTCAAACAATTCCTACCCTGTATTAACATTTTCAGTTTATTTTTGCTTTGCTCAGCTGCTGAAAGCTGTGGATCAGATGTCAGGCAGACAAACCATCTCCTCTGGCTTTTGCTGGTGCAAAGGGATAACGCTGGACACCACAGCCCTCCTGGGGCAGCCAGAGCCCTGTGTCAGCTCAAAGCTTCCCAGAGTTGTAAAGAAAAGTCAACCAATCCCACCTTTAGTGGCCAGCTGGGGGATAAGTTTGGAAAGAGGGCAGGCTGCAAAGCTCAAATATTTTTCTTTAAAAACAACTGTCTTCATGGTAGTCCCTTTTTTAAAATAAAACAGAATAACAACTCCATAATTTTTCAGTATTTTCTCACTATTTTTGAGGTGTCAGTGGTCCATATTCCCATGACACCAGATGCATGTGCACACACATCACCCTTCCCAGGGAACTGCACTGGAGAAGTAAATAGGTGGTGGAAGGTGCAGGATTTATTGCATGGCTGGGTGATGTGTTGCGTAAGTGAAAACCAAGACTTTGCAGCAAAACAGGAATTGCATTAACTACTAAACTACTGGCACAAAGTGGTTTTAGAACAAAACACGAAGCAGGATTTTGTTACAAAACATTAACTGAAAATTATTTTACAACACCAGCTAAGTTGCTTAAAGAAAGACTGAAGAAAAATATACCGATATTACAGCATCTGAATCATCCTAGGCTAAAAGCTAAAATCTCCATGGATTAATTTTTTGCTTCTACAAACAGGAAGGAGGAAAAACAAAATCCTGACTGCAGGAGCAGTTGCTTTGTCGTCGGTGAGCAGAGTCTGCATCTGAAATGAGATTCCCTTTGAGCGTTGGAAAGGGCTCTAGTGACACCTACTGCTCTCTGCTACAGCAGGTGGTGAAAGCTCTCCTGCTTTACCTGGAATAGGGTGTCCCTCCAAGGCAAGGGGTATTCCCAGCCTGCAGAGACCCCCGGAGCAGCAGCAGGCTCCTGAGCTAAGGACAGCACGTCACCGGGGCCAGTGTGATCTTCTGAAAGCACCGAGACACCGAGGCACAGCACTGCCAGGGACAGCGTGAGCAGAGACAGCAGATTTCTAGTTCTGAACTGGGGTAATCAGCACGGAATCATGGAATATTTACATTAGAAAAGAGCTTTTACATCGAGTCCAACCTCTAACCCAGCACTGTCAAGGCCACCACCAAACCATGTCCCCAAGTGCCACATCTCCGTGTCTGTTAAACACCCCCAGGGATGGGAACTCCATCACTTCCCTGCACAGCCTCTTCCAACACTTGACAACCCTTTTGGTGAAAAACTTTTCCCTAATATCCAATCTAGACCTCCCCTGGCACAGCTTAAACCTTTTTCCTCTTGTCCTGTCCCTGTTCCCTGGGACCAGAGCCTGCCCCCCACCTGGCTGCCCCTCCTGTCGGGGAGCCATGGGGAGCCAGAAGGTCCCCCCTGAGCCTCCTTTTCTCCAGGCTCTATCAGTGATGACTGATTTAGTAAGATTTCATCCTTTTCTGTATGTTGTCTTTACTGAGAGTATTTGTATGCAACAGTGACTTTATTATCAGCTCAAACGAGAAAATAACTGATGGATTCTCAACTTTCTCTTTTAAAATCCCGATTAAACCCCATCTTTTGTACAGTTTCCAACAAACCCAACACTCAAACACCTGGCAACCAGAATTAACATTCCTGACACTGTTTTGTTCCCAAGTGACCGGGATCTGAGCTCCAGACAATTGATTTCTCACCCACTACTCAAAGGCTTTATGCACTTTGTGTACTACATTAATAAATACTTTTCTAAAGGCCAAAATAAGATCTGATTTTTAAAAAATCCAAGTCGAAAGAACAATGCCACTGTAGAAGTTATACATATTCAAAACAAATTTATTCTCAGTAATAGTGCAATTTCTCTTTTTTTTCTACTTCTCCTTCTTTTTGATTTGCCATGGAATGATTGGAAAGGGAAGGGAAACGAAGAAAACATAAATGAAATTAAGAGATAGTTTGTTGAGTTTTGTTCACCTATCCAAGAGATAATGGTAATAACAAATACTTAATGTTATATTATATATATTTATACATTATTTAGTCTATTTTATTTATATATAAAAGGTATTTTTGTATTTTATCTATGTTGTATTGTTATACTATAAAAATATTTCAGTGTTCTAAGAGGACAGCAGCCAATAAAAAATTACACCTGTGAATGTGCTGTCAGCTCTACCCAACTGTGGCAACACCCCCTTCCGACCTCCCCTGTCCTTTCCTTCACCTCTCCAGCACAAATCCCAGGTCACCACCCAGTTTTTCAGCTCTGTCCCTTCTCCTCACAACCCCCCTGCTCAGGGATGCTGCTCCCTTCTCCTGGCTCAGACTCAAGGGAATTCAGGACCTTTCCTTTCCCCCTCCTGTACCTCCCTGCAGTTTGTGACATGAGTATTTTCACTCCCCTCATTTTTGGCTCTGTCCCAACAGGGTTTCCACACATTTCACTTGATTTATAACCACGTTCCCAGAGGTGTTCTGAGCTCCAGGCTGGGAAATAACTCTCTGCCTGTTTTACCCATCTGAAACCTTACACTTGTTCCTCCCTCCTCACCTCTCTCGTTCCCTCTGTGCATCTCTCTCCCACCAAACACAAAATGCTGTTTTCAGCTGCACTACGGGCACAGTTCAAACTGCAGGGTTTGGGGGAGGCAGCTGGATTGGGCTGGGATGAGCCCGAGCCCTGGCACTGGCCCAGGAGGGCTCCTGTTCTGAGCAGGGCTTCACACCCAGGCCTGAGGTGAGGACCTGAAATGCAAGAATGAGGAGAGTTCATGAATGAACAACAAAAACCCCAACCTTCTGTGGCCATTTCAGGGCCAGAGCCAGAGGACATTCAATAGCAGTTCATTTGTTTCAGGCAAAAAGCCCAATCCATGAGAAACGTGTGTTCAGAGGAGTGGAAGTAAGAGCTCAACTTAAGGCAAACACTGCAAATTGAAACAATTATTCAGTGTTGAAATCAAACATTTTACCCTTCTGAGCACATAAAAAGCTCTCAAGGAGAACATTTTCTTCAGTTTTTCTCCTTAAAAAAAGTTCAAGATTAAGAGATATGTTAAACCCTGAGTAATCTCATTAATGGTACTGGCAAGATTAACAGCAAAAATTAAACAATTCCATTATTACTTAATGGCTTTTAAAAATGTATTGCCTTAATATTTATAATCGTACTCTTAAGATTAATAATCCTGATTTGCCACCTCCTCATCACAAACCATTTCTCACACTTACCCAACTTCCACAGAACTTCCCAAAGAAAAAAACTGAAATTACATCTTGATGACTTCTGAAGTAAAAAGGAAAGAAACAACATGCATCCATAAATTATTTTTTTATTCCAAATCCAGCTCTCAGTTTACATTGTACAGGAAATACAGGCAATCCCAAAAGCATTCAGGATTGGCAATATTACATGAAGTCCCCAAACTGAATTCATCACACTGATGCCAATGTGCCACTTAGACTCTAAACTTGGGGAAACTGAAGAGACCAAAAAAATTTTTTAAAAAATCAGAAGCAGCAAGGAACAAGACTCCCATGGTCTGTTAGGAAAACATAACTCAGAGCCATATCCTGCCTTAAGACCAAGTGGCCCAAAAGTCTCATGGATTCCCTCAAATTCCAACTTCCAGACAGACCCAAGACGGTTCAGATGCTCTTCAAGTCACAAGTCAGACCTCTGCTGTTGTCCAAACTCCCTCAGGATTTACTGGCAAAACCCAAAATCCAACCAAACCTCCTTCTGCTGCCAAGAAAATTGTGTACTATTGGTAAAGTTAATCAACACAAACAGTCTTTTCATCCCAGCAATATTAAGCCATAAAGGCTGAATAACATGTTGGCCATCAACTGTTGACAGTGCACTCAAATTTGCTGAAACTGGTGAATGTTGGCAGGATATTTTGCCCTTGGATTAAGTCCCTGCAGCCTCTCCTCCACACATATGTTCAACCATTTGTTTTAGTGATCACTTGAAAGAGCAGTTCCTCATTAGCTGCTTCTGTGCAGACTCGAGCACTCACTCGCTGCCTTCAGCAGCATCACCTGCACCACAGGAAGTTAAATATATCAAAGATTTTCACAAACCAAGCCTCAAATGCCCAGCACTAAAGCCAGCAGTGCAGCACGGCAGCATTACCTCTGAACAATTCCTAAATAAATAGACCTGAATATCACTTTGGACCTCAGAACACCAGGCTGTCACGGCAGGAAAAAGCAGAGACATGTGACTCCATGCCATTAACAGTATTTAAAACATTTGCCTCTAAAACCTGGCAACTACGACCAAAACTACGACCAAAAATTTTACACTTTTTTTAATGTAAAAGCTTTTTATTAAAAAAATTATGTGCACAGTTCATAATTAAATGTCTTCTTTACTTTGACTTGGTTTCATTCAAACACAGACATTTTACTGACTTAAGTTTTATACATTTTTTTACTTTAAAAGTCCCACAAGGTAAAAACCCCAACAGACACATACAAACACAGGAAATGGTATTGCTCAAGGGCTTTTTTTTCCCCCCCTCATGTTAAGAAGTGCAATTTTGCTTCTATGGTCCTTTAAAGTGAAACAGTTTTCTCCCTCAGTAAAACAACACTCTCCAGGAAGAATTGCACCACATACACAAAATAGATGAAGGTCTCAGCTCTACCCAGCTTCCCCTATGCACTGATTAAGGTCGTGAGAGATCTATATGAAAATTGTGCTTACAGTAACTCATCCCTACCAGTACAGACAGGTCAGTAAATGCACCCACACTCTGCGAAATTGCTGGGGAAGGGAAGTCAATACCATCTACAATTAGAGCAGTGAAATGTTTGTATTTACCAGAACTCTCCTGCTTTTCCATACAAATCTGTGCCTGCTCTGAGCCACCGGGACTCTATGGCTGAACTGCAAGTCCAGCATGGGGATACATTCCCTGAAAATCCATAATTTAACACAGAACTCTTAGGTTTTATCTCACTGAACTTGATGCTTCTACACATCCTTCTGGCCCCACTTAAGACAACAGAACTACTACCTTTATTTTCCCCACTAGAACATCTCAGCTCCAGGGGAAATTTCAAAAAGAACTCAGCTTTGGCTTAATATTCCCTTCACTGGAAACAGTGAACTGTGCTACTGGCTTTGGAAAGATTTCATTTTAAAAGTTTTCTGGATTAACTCTTCAACATTTTGAGGAAACAAGAATATTAAAAATTAGGCTTTTAGTGACTCCAAGAACCAGGTTCCTCATCAATTCCTTTCCTTTCAGCTGCAGCTGAAAGACACTCCACACATCTTATCATTTGTCACTAAAAAAACTAGAAGGCCATTCCCTTTAGAATCCTCAAAAAACTCAAGTTTTATTCCAATTTGCTCAAGTTTTCCAATGCAGAGTGCTGGTTTATGTGAAAAAGTAGGAAACGCCCAGATTACCTGAAATTTTAAGTATTCACTTAGGAAGATATTTACCTGCTCTGAGACAGAAAACTGACTGAACCTACTGTGCAGACCTCTTATATTGGAGCATTTATAACTACAGGGACGAGAGTCAAAGTTTATATTTAAATGCAAAATCATAAGACTGTGCTCTCTAACGTGAAAAGTTTCTAAATTTAAAGTAGAAGCTTGCAGTATCTATTGACCCTGGATCTACCCCAGAAAACCTTACATGAAATGAGTGGACATATCTTTGTATAAAGAGTATTTCAGAATCTGGAATGTAGAAATACAGTGCAAAAAACCAGAAATAGTTTGAAAAATAGTTTTTACATATCAAAACCTCCCAGCTTAAAAAGGAATTATAAAGACAAGGTACGGTGCCAAGAAGTGGTCTGACAAATTAATAATGGGTTATTTCCCTCATAGGGGGAAATTTATTTATTTATGGGCATGTAGTGACAGGACAAGGGCAATGGTTTCAAACTGGCAGGGAGTGGGTTTAGATTTGGTATTAGGAATAAATTCTTCCCTGTGAGGATGGTCAGGCCCTGGCACAGGTTGCCCAGAGAAGCTGTGGCTGCCCCATCCCTGGAAGTGTCCAAGGCCAGGCTGGACGGGGCTTGGAGCAACCTGGGATAGTGGAAGGTGTCCCTGCCATGGCAGGGGTGGAATGAGATGGTCTTTAAAATCCCTTCCAACCCAGGTCATTCTGTGATTAATTAAAAATAGTATTTTAGTCAGAAATCCAATTTAGAATTCATCATGTTTTACCCTAAATGGCCACTTCGAATGCTGTGAAACATGATTTGCAGCCAGAAGCACCAAATACATAAATTCTTCCACATCAAAGGAGTAGTTTGTAAATTTTGGATGTTCTCCCAGTGTTGGGTGGTGTCCCTAGAAAAACAAGATAAGGATTTTTAGACAGAAAAAAAAAATCAGTGCATCTTCCATTCAAAAAAGCAAGAAAAAAATTGAGGACCTGCCATTTTAATTTATTATTTCTGATCCACTGATCTGCTCTGAGGCAAAAGAATCAGCAAAGTAACTGCGTAACAGCCATGCTATGAATGGTTAACAACCAATTAATTTCATTTCTCTTCTTCCCTCAGCCATTAATATCAAATGATTTCTTAATCACAACAGGGAAGTTAATTTGGTCTAAAGAATGAAAATCATATTTCAAATACCAGAACATAGGTAGGTAAAGCAAGATAACTGTGAAGTCCTTCAGTTATAGCACCTCACCCTTCCAGTGTGGCCATCATTACCTGATCTTGAGGGAATACTTTATTCCTTTTCCTCCAAGTGATGTAATGAATGCCTCTCAGCCTTGCCAAATCCAGGTAGCAACGTTCATCTTCACAATTGTATCTAGGGACAGGTAGAAAAAACAGAGATTATGCTGAAGTTTACCAGGGTGAAACAGGAGAAAATTGAAATGTCTGTTGTCCAGTTCTAAGGCACCAAAACCATGGACAAATTCTGCTCCACTGAAACAGCAAGGGTTGCCTTCTGCTCTCAAGATGTGGCCTTGGAGGCAGTTTGAGACACATCTGCACACCAGACATATCCTTGTCCAGCTGCAGCAGCTCTTGGACATGGGAAAAACAACCTCTGGCTTTCTGAACTTATTTGGAGACTGGACAAAACATTCTCAAGCCAAGACTATGCTGCAAAACACCAGTTCTGCAGCCTTCCCACAGCAGAATTTCCCAGGATGGAGGATTCAGCGCTCTTCAAACAAGCATTCTGGATTTCTGCTTAGGTCTGTAGGACTGGAGTGCCTGCTAACACCCACACTTTGTGACAAAATATGTTTAAAAGGAAGCTACAAGAGCAATTTAGGCAAAACACAACAACACAGGGCTGACCTTGGCCAGCAAGCTGGTGCTCACATCCTGAGCAGAAAAAGGAGGATATAAAAACCTCCAGGGGGTTGCTAGCACCCTGGACATGCACATAATCAATTCACCTGGATCACTGAAACATCATTAGATCTCAGACTCACCAGGCAGAACCTGAGCAGTGAGGTTTTCTCATTGTTTGCCATTTGTCCATTATATTTATACCATGGCAGATTAGGAAATCACAGGCTAAGCCTGTATGATATAATTACACTGTATTTTATAATGAAAGCTTTCTCTGTTTTGATCCCCAGGAGAAGAGGCTGCCAAAAATGAAGTCTAAACAAGACAAACATTCATGGTCAAATACCAGGAAGGGAGAGGCTTCATTAGCACACAGGAACCAACAGGAGCAGTTGTGTGTGTAGTAGAGGGGGAAGGAGAGACAAACAGACTTACAGCTCAAACACAACAGCCCAGTCTGGGAGAAAGAGCAGATGAGTCAGTCCAGCCCCATGTATCCCAATAAATATATCAGAGTTGTGGGTAATTCTCAATTGCTCCGAAAATTCAAGTTCCCTGCAGACAACACAACAAAAGTGGTGATGATGTGGCAGCTCCATCCACCCCAGCAGAACATGGGGAAAGCACAAAATCGGCCTAAGGGAACACTGAAAGAGAGAACTGATTTTTCAAGGAACAATACTAAGAATCACAAATGCTGTAGCCAGCAATAACTCAGCGCAGAACTAAAAGAAATGCAGGCAGGTTTCAAAATTTCACAAGGATTTTTTTCAAAAATATTTTTTGTCAGGGTAAAGTTTTTGTAAGTTTAAGGGTTTTCCTTTTTACTTGCCTTTAAAAAAATGCACCATCTAAAAAAACCCCCAAAAACTACAAACAAAATACCCCGAACAAAACCTAAAAACCCAGCATAAAAGACTTGTTTCTGAGCTGCATTCAGTGTAATGTAAAATACACAAATAAACTTCCTCCCACTGTCTCTGTTTGGTCAGAACACGGATCTCTCAGTGCTGCTTCAGTTTCTCACTCTTCCTGCATGATTCATGACAGCTCCAGGTGGAGCTGCTGCCATTTGGGACAGGCATGCTCTGTTTGGGAACTTTTCCTTCAGTCCATTTCTTCCTGGCACAGTGCTTACTACGCCGAGCACCACAAACTGACCTCAAGTGGTGCCTTCAGGGGCCACCAGTGCAGCAAATAATCAGAATTATTATTGATTACTAAACTAAGGCTCGTATAAAATAAGACACTCACATCATACAAGAGAAATCCCTGTTGACACGGTTACTGCAGAGCATTAGCCAATGCAAAAAGGTGACGGGAACACAGCTGGCTTTGGGAGGGGGAACAAAAGGGATTTCAAAACTTGCTCATTGTATAGTTGCTTTAACCTGAACCTACTAACCCTAACCAGTGCATTATAGAATGGGTGTGCTCGACTACCTCACCCACTACTCTCTCAGCAACACTTTTCCTTCCCAGTCCTTGGATTTTGCCCAGGTTAGAGCTGGGGACAGACACAGCACTGTCTGCAAACAGCTGTCAGCAGCCACAGGCAGCACCGGCTTCCTCCCCCAACTCACTTGTATTTGTAGTCCACCACTTTGACCTCCAGCGTCGACACTGTTTTCAAGGCATTCACAAGCTGAGGAGAATAACAAAAAGACAATGGTTCGGTGTCCTTCAGTTAATTGCTCCCTTGCACTCCTGACCTGGTAAAGATAAAACCAACTTCTCTCTTTGCCATTTTACCAGAACACAAACTACATGCAGCAGTGGAGGCAGGAACTGAGGACAGCCCAGCAGATAAAGCACAAATCCTTTGCTCTGTCTGCTCTGCCACTGAGCTACTGCATCACATGAGCCTCAGTTTCTCCCCACATAAAGTGGGGATGATAATCCCAACTCATTTTTGTCAGGCACTAACAGTAGAGAATGAAAACGGGCATGAAAACATTAAATGTTATTATTTTACCATGAAAGAAGCTTTTACACACGTCCACGAAGTTGCATGATTGAAAAACATAAATCAATATGAACATTCATTATGTTTTGAGTGCACAAACTCTGATACAAGGGCTTGTACATTCCAATCTGCAGGCATTACAAAGGGTTTTGTTAGACCTCAACACTGGAGATGCTATAAATAAAAGGAATAATCCAAAAGTGAAATAATTTAATTTTATCAGAAGCTCTGCAGTGTCTGTTTGCTCAGAGGAAATACTTTTAGTATTACATTTGTAGTCTTCCACTGGATATTTAGAAAGGGCAGCAAGGTTCAGTGTCTGGAGTACAGAAATGGAGACTGCCTAGAAGACATTTTAGAACAAATTAATAAAAACATTGGATATATTTGTCTGAGATTTGCCAGAAAATAGATGTCTTGGCTATACCTGGGAAAAAAAAAATCAATCCAATGAGCAAGATTTAACTTCTAATAAATCTTTTTTAAATATAAAAAGGACCACACCTCATTCTGGTTTAATATTTTCCGGTAATCTGTGCTGCGTGCGAGGATGGTGACTCTAATTCTCCCATCCTAAAAAGAAAGAAGCAGCAGTGTATTAGCTAAGAGGCAGCCCTCACAAAAAAACAATCCCAAACTCTTCCATATTTACTTCTGGCAATTATTTGAGCAACTAAATATGTTCCTTCCACATGTAATAAAAAGATGATGTAACCACCTTAAAATTCATATCGTATTATCTGACAGATTCAAAGCATCAAAAACCTTATGAAAGTCTGATTATTAACCAAGACCAAAATATTTTCTGAAAGATTTATTTGATTCAGTACAAAAGAGCCTTTGTATTACACATTTTTGTGTAATTTTTGAAAGTTTTTGCAGTTTTTGAAAGCAGGAAAGCAGCTTGCTGGATGGCTTGTGCACAAGTTCCTTGGGAAAAAAATATTTTACTTCTGTAACAGTTCCTCCTTTTACCTCTTTTAATTAATGGGACTCACAGGGGTGAGCGTTCCAAGCGAAATAAAGAGATTTAGCTGCGTGACTCCCATTAGTGTCAGCAGGAGAAGCATAACTAAATGCCTGTGCAGAGCTCTGAATGTGCTCCTCAGCAATAATATGTGGGCGACTCTCCAGCAGACACTTCAACCTCAACCAGCCCAGAACTGCCCTGGCCACCAAGGCAATGAGCAAAAACCATCAGTGTGAGCAACAGAGGAGCCCAGACCAGACAGATGGTGCTGGGCAAGCATGGAAGGACCATATTCCACTGTTTCCAGCTCTGATCCAAACTCAGCAGTATCCAAGAGGATTGATAAAGGGCAAGCTCTGCACGTCTCTGTGGGATCCCCACTGCTGCTCCGTGGAACACGGGTCTGACTTACCTAGGAAGGATATAAAGGCCTCGAGCACAGAGAACGGATATGGGGATGAGACCCTAAGGTTGGAAGGAGAATGTCCTAAAGTCTGTCCTATAGAAATATGACACGAGGGCAACTGTCACAAACATACACAAATGGTTCCTGAAGGCCTTTACAGGAAAAAAACAAACTCGAAACATCAGAGGAAAGGACAAAAAGTACACAGATACACCCTCATTCCCCACTGGGTTCAGTTTGCCACTGCTGTTCTCTGACAAGAGCCACCAGCTCCATATTACAGCTGCATTATGCAGCTTTCATACCTTGGGTCCTTCTTGTGTAATATTTAATCTGTGTAGCACGTGCTGAGAAAACGCTCGGAACAGCCCCGTACCGTGACAGCCAGAGATCTGAAATTTAAAAAAGCAATTGTTAATACACAAAGATATTTTGCTCAGAAAACTGAGCTTTGTGATCAGGTTTTTGCCATTCTTGTGGAACGAAAGCCCAGTATCATGCACTGTGCTGCACATGTCACTACTCTGCAGCACAAGTGGCACTTTCATTGAGAAAGAAATATAACTCTCTCTAGTGTAAGAGCTGAGTGTGTGAGCTAATACCCTCAGGGATGCCTGACTGTGTTCAAGCTCTTGTGCTCTGCAAAAATACCAGTTAGTTCACAGTGCCCACCCATTAGAGAGGAATAACATGCACCTCCTGAGCTGTTACATAGGAGACTGCACACAGTCAGCTGGAGTAACTTTAAAATCCCAATCTTTAGGGAAGATCATTCCATTTGGAGTTGGAACCTCCAAATGCGGTGCATTTCATGGTATTGGAGAGATTCATCGGCTCAGATTTCATCCTGCCACACCCCCCTAGTGAGAATGGATGGATTAAGGGACTCACCAGAGGTGTGTTATAGAACAATCCGTATCGCATCCGAGGCAGCAAAGAGAACACGGCTTCTTTGAAGCACACCTGGGAAGGGGATCACAAGGAGTTACACCCCACTGCTGCCTTCCCCCGGCCCATTCACTGCCAGCCCTGCTCTTAATGAGGCAGCAATTACTGCTCCTGCCAAGGACAGCCTCACTTCCTCGGCTGTGCAAATGAATAGAACAAAAGACAATCTTCATCCCAAAAGAGTTCTCACTGGGGACTATACAGATGCAAGTGTGGGAAGAGGTGATGAAAACACCCCAAAACAGAACAAACATGGACTAAAGGGAAGAAAACCAGCTAGTGAGTTTACAACTAGATTAAGAGGCTAAAATGGACATATTTTTTGGTGTAAATTTTTTTTAATGATAAGCATCAGGAATGCCAATAGTTACAGGGGGAAAGAAACACCTGAGGAATCAGAAGACTTCAGAAAGACCATTTGACAATCCTTAACTTCAGTCAGGAGTCCTGCAGAAGCAAAACTCCTTCATAAATACCACCTCTCAGGACACAAAAGTTAGGTCCATCTATATAAAGGATAGACACACCACAGAATTAGGTTACAGCTCTGTCTCTTGTTTCTACGGTGGAACACTCATATTACACAAATTAAACACGCATGGAAAGTATTAATGCTTTCCTCTGGGACACCCATACCCACAAGCAGCTTGAGAAGTTGTCATATTTGCTCCCTAGTGACCATGAATTAAAACAAAATATAGAATTCCATACCCTTTTAGAGTCAAAGGTTTTCAAATGAATTATTTCAAAGTCAGTAAATGCCTTCCATGTCTCACTGAACAGGTCACCATAGCCATATGAGCTCTAGGAGGAAAGCAAAAAACACAAGGGTACAACAATTACATAAATGCATATTGGAACCTCTCTTTATGATTTACAAGTTCTGCATATGAGTTTTAATACACAGTTAAGATGTTCAACACCACCATGGGACCCAAGGCAGCCTAGCACAGAACACAGACATTACACAGCACCAAACTCTGTGTTTGCACTGGCAGGTAACTCAAATCACCTGTCAGGTAGTTAATTTTTAATAAAAATTTCTATAAATTGGCAAACTAGACAATTTCTTCCATAGCAGATTAGAATTTCTGAGTTAGGAGTGAGAATTACTTACTACTTTTCCCAGAGTCAACAGAACACAAGTTAAATTTGAAGTAACACAAACATAGGGATGGTAGAAGGTCTGAACCTCAACTCCTCAGATTAAAAAAAAAAAACCAAACACGTGGGAATTCAAGTGCAGCACTGAAGTTTGAAGTAAAAAGTCACAACAAACTTGTTTTGCTTTTGCCTGTTTTGGGATTGTCACTCGCATATTGCACATGTATCACAAACTGAAGGCAATGATCTGATCTGAGGGAAGAAACAGCTACGAGGTTTCTATACAGAGCAGTAAAACACTTTCCCCTTTGCAGCAACATTCTGTGGGGAACCTTTAAAGAGCCATCTACTCCCTACAACATTATCCCAGCAGCAGGGGCTCCTGCCTTCAATCTGTCACATTTCCTACACATCCCAGGGCTGAGTCACCACCTCTTGCTCTTTGAATGCAATTAAATGTGCCCTCAGTAGCCCGGGTGCAGATTCTCACTAAAGCTTCCTTTCAACTCTGGGGCTGGCTCAGGCTGCTTGGAAAGTTATGTGGGAACATTCTCAATAAGAAATTTGAAAATAAGACTGCAAATGATAGCAGGAGAGAACAGATATCTTGTGAAATGTAGAAGAATCTAAAGGGCACCAGATTTCCTTCAGTTCAAGAGGGCTTCCTCTTCCTTTGCCATTAGGTTTTAATGAATTTTACAATCCAGACTGCTTTCTGGTCATGTCCTACAAGAACTGCTCTCCCGGATTAGAAGTGGAGAACTGATGAAAGCACCACTTTCTAACCCTCTCTGCTCTCCTCAAAAGTGCTTTATAAACATGGCCTCCCTGCATTTGCAGAGGATCTGCACACCAACACCCAGCGGAATTCCTACTCATTTTCTGCTTTGTTTAACCTACATCTAAGGGCATTGCTCTTTAATAAGAACAGTAGCTAGGAAGTATGGCCAAATCTAATTACATCAAGGAAAAAAAAAAGAGAATGAATAATAGCCTCAAGTCCACCTTTTGACGAGCACAGACAGTTCAGCAGCAGTTGACTGGTGCCATCCCCTGGTTTTACACAGCAATGAACTCAAGCTGCCCGAGCAGGTAATGCTCATTTAAAATGATGACAGTGTGGCACTACTTTGAATGGTACATTTGAAAGAGTTATTTGATTCAGCAACATGATATAAGACAAAGAGTTGCTTTTCAAAGCAATTTGCAATGCTATCTGACACCTGATCTTCCCAGAAAGCCATCAGAGCTGGATTAACAGGTCCCTATACAACACCTAGAGAGCTCACTTATCTGACAGATGGTACTGATTTTAGCTTTAAAATGTAATAGAATTAGAAAAAAGGATTTCTTCTAGCCAAACAGGTTTCTCATTAAACAGCAAGAAGGGGATGTTTGCAGTTCTATATTGAAGTTTAGTTGTCCTAGCACTAAATACTCAGAAAAGAAACTCAGCACTTCAGGATCACAGAACAGGTGTGGGACAGTGTCATATTCAAGAACTGTTATTTCTGGACCTGGTTATACACATTAGCTGGCATATTACAAATTGCTCAGTTGTTTTTTATTTAGTTTAATACCCTCCTACACAACTTAAATACTGTCCAATAAAACTAATATTACTCTTAAACACACTCATGGTTTCAACTCAGCAGTACAGGAGAAACAGCCCCACTTAAAAACTTGTTTTATATGTTGTCATGGCAATGTGAGAGGTGATTGAGGGAAGTAACTGCAAGAAGGCTACTCAAAGGAATTAAATATTAAACTCTGTTTTAATACATACAAGGATTTAATTTAGCTGTTTTCTCTACTCTAGGCTGCACATTACTGATTTACAAACATGCAAGACTGCATTTCTTGTTAAATATAGAAGAAACAGTTGAGCAAATCTACTTCAATTTTCCAGGAGAAAAAAAGCCTACAAAAAACAGTTAAAACTTCAAATGCTACAGATTAGAAATACTGATCAGGTTATTTTTGAGGTCACACCAAAAAAAGGCATAGCTATGTACTAGCAAAGCTGAGCATTCCAACAGCACATGGTTTATCATAGAAAATCTGTTCCCTAACTATTACTCATGCACCTGTATTAAAAGGATCCGAAAATGTGTCAGTTCCACATGGCTATGGCCACAAGAGAGCTAAGGATTGGCTACTAAAACCTTCAGAGTCTCTATAAAGCAGAAACACAACCCATCACAAATATGTTAAAAGCAGACTTACTGTGTCCCACATGACTATGTTGACATCAGTACTGAAGGAATTATTGATATGCTGGGTAATGTAAAGATTGACAAAATCACAGAAGTGATGGTACATATTAACACCTGAGAAAGAAAGAAAGAAAGAATTGTTAGCAAAACACTGCATTACTTGCTCCACTTTTATTGGTTTATGCATTTTTCCTTGTTAGCATCTTGTATTTTCTATTAGCTTCCCCCTGCTTCTGACTGAAACCTCCTAATACACCCTAAGAAAGGCAACCCCTAAAAGGGAGGAATCAAGGTAGGAAATCTGAGGTAAAATGTGTTTTTGAAAAGTACAGAAGAGTTGGAAGAGTGGCCAAAAGAAAGAATAAGATGAGCTTCCTGTTCTATTTCTCTTTACAGTCTGCAGCTGTTTTGTGAAGGATATGAAAGGAACTCCTGCTTTACTACAGCCCAGACAGGCACAAGGAAACATGAAAACTGGCCTTCAGCACAGATCTTGGTTCTGCTTTAGTGAGGCTAAGGGAAACTCCGTCTGTGGGACTACAAGACAGAACCTGTACTTTCACACAGGCCAAAGCCCAAGCCATTCCTCAGTTTCTCTCTTGCTCATTCTTGGTGCCCAGAAAACTGCCATGAAACAAAGGAGGAAACACAAAGGAGGAAACGCAGTCCAGTTGCAACAACTTTGCTTAAAAAGTAAGGCAGTGGCAGGGGAAGAGGAGGAGTTCGGGTCACAGCTGCTGTGTGTCACAGGGACAGAACACAGCACACGAGCACCCTGCTCAAACACAGCTCACCCCACTGCAGCTGCTTGGTTTATCTACATCCTCAACACCCTCCTCCATCAACACTTGGCTGCAAACGGTGCTGCACCAACAAAAAGGCTGGTGAAGCTCAAAAAATGTGAGATTCCTAAAGGTGCCTGGGTGCTGCCCCTCTTGGAACACCACTTCTCTTCCCTATCATCCAACTCACACAGAATCCTGCTGCTGAGCACATACTACAGGACACAGACACCCATACTTTGTGTTTCATGGTATGAAACCTGTCATGCAGAAACACAGCCAGAAACTGTACAGAACAGACTTTGGCACAGTCAGATACTGCCAAACCACAGTCCAGAGAACAACTGTGCAAGGCAAACAACAGGAAATCGTTCTGATTTTTTTTTTAAATCATGTGTGGGAAATTACAAGATTTTCAAATTTCAGCTTCCAAGTTTGTCACTGGAACTACACCAAAAAAAGAAATGAAAAAGTCACATCATTTTTCATATTACAAGTGAACTTAATCACAAAGGCATAATGTAGATGGACAAGTTGAATATGAGCTTTTATTACTGCAGTAGAAAAAATAAACTAAAGGTACGAATTACCTGCATCTAATTTCATGAAGTATGTTGGCTTTTCAATAACAAGGTCACACTTATCGTCTTCTAGAGGCCTGAAGTCTAATGCAGTGAATGTCTGGAGTTCTGCAAACCTAGAAGGATTCAATCACACAGAATATGCTTTGACATCAACACATTTAAACAAATGTACTTCATATGTCTCAGGTTTAGTAACTGTCCATCCAGTCCATTTAACAGGACTGCTGAAAACTGATAGAGTCTGACAATTCAAATTATTTGAAATTATAATGGGAAGGTTCTTCAGGGCTTCTAGAGGTTAAACACTGCCTTTGATCTCAGGATTGAACAGCATCTTTGATCTCCAAATCAAGGCAGCAGGGATGTAACAAAGAACCTCAGAGCCTGGATCTGTGGGTCCATCCAACTTGATCTGCATTGCCAAAGACACTTAATCGAGATTTCCATGCTTTGGCTGGAATAATGAATGTAGAGGCAGTAGGTATTGTTCCTGGATCTAAACAAGGATGAGCAGTTGTGATGACAGTAGCAGGTAGAGGAGAAAAATCTTCCTCCTCTGCAGCAGTTCTTGACTTAAATTAACCATCAATGCAAAACGGAGGAAAAAAAAGAAAATAGAGCAAAGCATAAGAATGAATTATTACATGGACCTTAATGGCTCCAGTTCCTTCATCAATTAACTAGCAATGCAGCTTTGAAGTGCCAATATGCAAACTGTGATGCTCTGCACTTCCTACTCAGCCTGTGGACTCAGCCCACCTCACATTCCAAGCACAGGCTCCCTGGGAATACCGTGTGAGCACATATCCAGATCATCCTCACCAAGGACTGTGTGAACTCACACACAAGCGCCAGCTTCAAGGCATCTCACCACAAAACAATTACCCCTTCTACACAGAGATTAGGCACAGCACCAGCACCTTGCCCAGAAAATACCTGAAGGTTAGAACTTCCAGTTGCAACATGTTTTCACATCTTTTGCTGCTGCAAATGAGGCAGGACACAATTACACACAGTGTGGTTCAGGCTTTCTGCATAGATGTAATTATCAGAGGTTTCTAATATAAACTCTCAAATTGACCTTAAAAGGAGCAAGTCTTTCCTCAGTATGAAATTCCCTACATGCAGCTGCTAACGTCAATGACAAAAATCAAAAACGATTAGCTAGTGAACTTGGAAGCAGCCTTGACAAGAGATTCTTACCAAGACTGCAGAGGGCTCTTGCGTTGACCTTCAGCCAAAAATGCTTGAACGTCGAGGGCGCAATGACCGCCAATTTCTCCCTTCTGGAAAAAGTCTTCTTTGAATCTAATGCAAATTAGAAAAAGTCTATCAGCTTTTGTGCAACAGGGCTACCAGTGCCCTGCAATCTCAATTACATAATCAAGCCAGTGCTACTTAGTTCAGCAGGGCACTTCATACATATTTAAAACCTGAGTATTTTCCTCAGCATAAATTGATGCTTTCCTACAACTCCCAAATAAAGACAGTGGTGTCCTCGAAGGTCCAGACATCACCTTAGAAAATAGCACTAATCCACCCAGAATATTATTAATAACTATTTACACATACCCAAATTAGTAATTTAATTAGGTCTTGCATCACTGTATGACAGGAGCATCACTTTTTGGAGTTTTCGTTTGTTTTTAACAATTTCTCACTGAAATTTACCTCAGATTTCACAACCCAGTTTGCTACCCAAGGATTTTATATGACATATGAAGAGTGAGGTGCAAGAACAGATTTCCTGAAAACAAGTTGCCAGCTAAAAGCACTGTCTAAATTCATTTTCAGGACAGGCTGTGATGATGACAAAACCCATTCTGAAGGGTAATATTAGTCTCAGTCATGAACCAGATCTAGACACTGACTTCAAAGACAAGGCAGAGGGTCATGCCAGCACCACTGGCATGGTTTTTTCATCCAGTTTTCCAATATGCAGCATTTTAATTTGGGATATGGAGAATCCAGGTTCAGATCTCTCCTCAGTCACTCAGTATCTAAAAATGCACCTCTTGGATCTGTTATAAAGGCACAGGAAAGGTGTTGGTGCCTCAGACAAAAACAGTTGTATTTTGCACATCATCTGATCAAGGAAGGACATGACTGAAGACACAGAAAAGTCTTCCTCTCTTCCACCAGGGAGGATTTCAATCACCCATCATCATTCCCCATAAAACTGAGAACTTGTGTTTTTAAACAACCTGTGCTGCTGACAGCAGCAGCAGCAGCCAGCAATGAAGAGGTGTAATCTTTTACAGGGCTTCAGCAATGAGTCTCTGATCAGCAGTAAAACCCATGGCAATAAGCAAACCAGCTTTGTTAAACAAATGCTCAAATCCTTTTCCCTGACATCCCGTTTTTGCTACAACACAGGTAAATCAGAGACCTGTCGTGGTTTCTCTTTACAGCTCGTAAATCAATGTACAAGTTTGTTGCTCTGCAATGCTGAAGGTACTGGGAACAGGTCAGAGATGAATCCCCCTGTTAAGAACAAGTAGAATTCTGTCAATAACAAAAATTATCTTTAAAAACAAGTGCAAAATACCACATCTATCAGAAATACCTACTGTTGCTGCAGGCTTGCAATGGGTTTTCATTTCACTGAGCCTCTCTCGAACATATCCAAAGTCAGCTTGTTTCCAGAATATCTGCTGGGCTGTCTCGATGTCACTTGCCCTGATGTGTGAAGGAGAGAGGAAACAAATCAAGGTCTGCTGCTCAATTCTAGTAATTACTTCAACAGATAACATTTTTCCACTGAAAGTGGAACAGAAGAACCAGCCAGTTATTTTATTGGCATTTAAGATGCCAAAACAGGAAGCACTTATCAGTTGCATGTAAGGGAAAACATCAATCACAATTTAAAGCTATTCTTCCCTTACAGGGTATAAATTTTTTTTTTACATTTTTCCCTCTGTTTTTAAAGCTAAGAAAGGAAATACAGTTATTTTAGGAATCTGAATTCAAGGCTAAATCAGAATAATGAAAACATTCTGGCAGGAAGCATTTCTAACAGTATTTTCTTCCTTAAAAAGTTAATTTTTTAAAATCGTGTTGAAAGGCTCATTATGCATGAATACACATATTATATATATATATATGTGTATATATATATATACATATATATGTATACACACACACACAGGTGTCCATAAAAAATCGTGCTTTAAATTCTAAATATCAAAATAATGTTTACTTCACAGCTATATCAAAGTGAGCACTACCCTCCTTTTTTACCATAATATATAGTAGACTTTTAAAATTGAACTTACCATCCAGTTTCAACATAATCACACACTGGGTAACTGAACCTATTCTCTGATCTGCAAGATTTCTCATAACCCCAGCAGGATTTCAGTTTCTTCAAGTGTTTCTGCAACACAGAATGACTGAATCAGGTTTTGCAACAGGCAAATAGGAAATGACTTAAGGTTGTTGTTAGCTCTTAAATGACATCTCGCTCATAAATCTTTGCATAAAAGGCTTTTGGGTTGGTCTGTTTTCAAACAGAGTTTGAGAAACAACACCCAGATTCTTCGTGCACAACAGAGGCTCCAAAGAGGACATGTGCACAGCAACGTTAGGCTTGTCTTTAATACGTTCTAAGACAAACCCTTTTCCTGACTAATTGGCAAGGAGACCAATTAATCACCATCTTCAACTGCTCCAACTCCCAAGAACAAACCACCCCAACAGGACATTTGAACAAACAAAGAGGAAAAAGCAAACTTACTTTATATGGGCAAAGAGCATCCTGCTTACAGATGTCAGCAACGTGCTGGTTATTGTGCAGAAAGTAGGGGATATGCTCATCTGGCAAGTTGATGGCTTTGTAGCTATATAATGGCTCTTCAGGAATGTTTCGGAATTCAGTAGGATTTTCAGCTTGGGAATTAGCCAGAATTTCTTGCAGTAGCAATCCAAACACAAGCAACATAAACATGGCAACCTGTGAGTTCTGTACTTTATAAATAAAATAGGAAAAAGAAAAAAAAAGGAAATTAACGTATCTGCAGCATTTCAAACATACAAGACAAAATTCAGTCAGAGTGAGACACATAGTCAAAGAATTTGTACTTGCATTTCTGGGGTGGTTTCTTTTTCCTGTGAAGACCAAACTTTCACTGAGAGGCCAGACAGCACAACCTCAGGATTATCTTTGAATCATTAGTCATTGAGTGTTATTACGCACTACAAACTCCCAGTCAAGCTAAAATGGGTGTGTTTACTTTAGCTAAATGCCAAGGGATCCTGAGAGTTCAATGTGGAAACTAAGTATAGAGCATGTAATATCCAGTGAGAAGGGAGAAAAAGTAGAAGAGCTGGGGGGAGGGGTGAGAAAAGAAGGATTTTTAGTTTTACAATAAGTATAAAAATAGTACATTCTCCACTTTGAACTAATCATTAGATGAAGGAAAACTATGTAGACACAAATATAGGGTCACAGATAAGTCTGTTACAGGATGCCTGCTTTTAGTGCTTAACATCATGTTAAAGAAACTTGACTACTGAGTACGTTCTATATATAATTTTATATATAATAAAAGTGTATTTATATATACAAATATACACACACAGAGGCCCACACATATCTGTATACCCTAAAGCTGACTGAATACCTTCCTGCTAATACAACCTTCTCATCTAACACTCCTGCTTTGAACCATTAAACTTCCTGAGGAAAAAAAAATGTATGGCCTGTATCTAAACTCCACCTTTTTTGGCGTTATAATTTGCTAAAATTTGCATGCTTGCTTTCATCCGAAGCCTTTAGCAAAACTCCTACGATACAAGTAGTTTTACCTGTTTGGTTTGAGAAGAACCACTTCAGATTTCCCAGGTACAGAAACCTAGAGCGGGGGAGGAAGGTGGAGTTAGATGCGTCCTGCAAAAGGAGATTTCCTCAGGACACTGTCCAGCTTCTAGAGACACGTCCCCAGCAGTGAGAGCAGCTTCCACAGCCCCGGCACGCTGCTGTCCCATCACTCAGGCCCCTTTCCCCGGCACACAGCCTGGGGCAGGGGGGTATCTCGCAAGGATCACACCTCTCCTCTCATCACACCTCACCTCTCATCACAAACCCTGCGGTATCCCCAAAACACGCGGTCCTTACCCACCCCTGGGCGCTGGCTGAGGGGCTGTCGCTTCGGGAAGGTGCCCGGCACCCTGTGCCAGGCCGTGCTTGGATCCACGACAGACCCAGAACCGGACCCGGACCCGGACCCGGACCCAGCCTCGGGCCCAGCCGGACCTGGTGCCCGACCCACGCTTGTCATGCCCGTGCTGGACCCGGCGCCGCCGCCCCGCCCGGCGCTCCCCCGCCCCGGCGCAGCATCGCATCTCACCGCGTACCTCACCGCACCTCAGCCCCGCCGGCCCCGGGGAGCCCCGCGGCCCACGGGACCGGCCGCTCCTCCTGTTCGGCGCTCGCCGCCGGCCTCAATCCTCATGTCCGGGGGCAGCGCTCGACCCGGCCCCGCCGGGCTGCGCGGGAAGCGCCGTGCGGGTGTGAGGGAGGGGCGGGCGGCACCGCCGCGCCCGCCCCGGGACCGCCGCCGGGAGCAGCCGCGGCCGCCGGGACCGCCCCGCCCTGGGCGGCGGGACCGGGCGAGGAGGCAGGGAAGGAGGCAGGGAAGGAAGGCAGGCGGGAAGCGGGAGCCGGCCGGGCCGGGGCGGCGGCGCAGTGCCTGGGCGCGGGTCGGGGTCCAGCGGCGCGGCTCAGGTGGGGCCCTCAGGGAAGAGCACCTGCCCGCGGGGGAGCAGCGGCAGTGCAGCCGCGTCTTCCTTCTGCTGCCGGAAATTAAGCGCTGCCGCCCCGGGAGCGGCGAGCGCAGGATGCGGAGGAAAAGGGCCTTTTCCTGCCGCGGCCCGGCAGGAAGCGCAGGCTCCGGCACCCCATTGTTCCAGGCGTCCCCCCGAGCCCCGGCCGGCAGCAGCGGGGCCGGGGCCGGCCCGGGACCGCAGCGCTCAGGAACACTCCCAGGCGCAAGGACAGAGGTTCACCGATGCCCGGCTCTCCTTGAGACACGGTAGCGCTCGTGCCTGCGCTGGCACCCCGCACCCTCCTCCGGTTTGACCCAATTCCCGCAGTGACGAGCGCCGAGGGAGGCACAGGCGCCAATACTCAAGAGCTTTGAATCCTCCACCACAGCCCAGGCCTCTTCTCCCCTCGTTCCCAGGTGGGAAATGAGGAACAAACGCTCTGCCCGAGGCAGGAAACCTGCGGGAGAACGCGGAACAGAAGGCGCCGGCAGATGTGCTGATCCCGCAGGGACACCGCTTACCTGAATAAAGCAGATTAGTCTAAATTTCACATTATCCACAACCCCATCACTGCAGTGCATTTAGAAATAAACCAGCCCCTCGCACCTAAATACCCACGGCACCGCAAGACTTTAACTGGCATTCGTAACTCTGAATTCCAACTACATCTGGTATCTTCTACCTTAAGTAGTATTTTCCTTTCACAGCACTAGGTTCACACCCACACACTCACCCCAGAACTATTTTTAAGTCTTTTCTCTAAAAGAGAACCAGAGCACACTGTTAGCGGAAAATTTTATTTTACCCTGACCCGTGCTTTTTACAGTTTATACATATTTTACAACTAGAAACCAAAGGGTTTAATTTCACTGTAATAACCATTTCACCTCATAGTAAGAATCCTTATAGCCCTTAGTAAAATGTAAGCACATAACTTACAACAAACTTGTAGCAGGAAAAAAGAATAGAACTAACCCTTCTCTCACGTGATTTTGACATGGGATTTTGAACATGGACTCGAGTTCCTAAAGGAAGTGAGTACCAAAGTATCTACTCCTCATCCAAACCCCTGTACATCCACAGAGGCTTTTCCGTTAGCAATTCAGTTCCCTCTGAACACTACACAGAGTAACCTTTATATAACACTTCTTCATACTTGCATATGCAGTGAAAATGAGAGCTAAATTAGTTGCTTTCAGAAGGAATGTTCTAAAATAATAAATTTAGACAAAAGTGAGTACTAGAATTCTAACCTAATTACTTTCATTTTGCCTGTTACTCTTCCAGGCAATCTCAGTAAAAGCAATGAATTAAGAGTGTCCAAGCAGACATTAATGTTTCTTCAAAACAAGCATACCATTATATCAAAGATGAGCAAACCAGGATATTTTAAAGTCTATGTTACCTTCCAACAGCCACTTTGTTTTCTAAGGCTTTGATGATTAAGACACAGAAGGCCATCTGATTCTCAGGTGATAGTAAAGGTTGCGCTACAACGGAATATAGAATCCAAAAATAGTCAATAGAAATATTTACATCTACTTTAGTAAAATTTAAAAATCTAATACTTTTTGCATTTTTACATCTAAAACAGTTAATGCTGATTGCGTGTTAAAATTTCTCTTTTACCCAAGCTCTTCCTGAAAGCCCAAGATAGCCCAAGACATACTGATAACTGCCTCAGCCCTTCCGGAGCATCTGCTCACATTACACAGGAAATGTTACCTTCAAAAGCACTGGCAGCAAGAGATCCCAATAAAAGTTCAAAGGATAATTTATTTTTTTTTTACTGTTGCATTTGTCTACCAAGACCGTAAAAAGAAATGGTGAAAACCAGCAGTTTATTGATTTGCTGTAAGAGATAAAAGCTGAACAGAATTCCTAATCTTTGCCCATCATAAAAAGTTGTTTTCTTAAGAAAAGGCTGATTTAACCTTTGCACATCATAATTCTAACACAAAATAAATCAGTAAAATTCCACAAAGTGTTTTAACATGGACTGAATTTTGTTTAGGGTTGATTGGTTTGGTTTTTTTTCTGAAACTTAGAGCAACCAACCATGCTTCAATATGAAGGCAAAGTGTTAAATTCTGAGGTTTTTAGAAGAAAAATCGTACCACCATGGTTTCCAAAAATGAAATGAAGACAACAAGAGGGTAATTCCCTCCCACCTCCCAATGAAAAAAAAAAAAAAAAAGGAAAAGAAAAAAGTATTTTTATTAAAGCAGTTAAAAGTTTCTATGACAGATGGGGAGCTATAACAAGTTTTAGTGTTCTTGCTCTATGGCTTTAATGAAATCTTCACGGAGTAACTGCCTGAATCTCAAATTAGACTAGGATTTTCCATGAACATTCCCTTGCCTGTGTAACTTTAGTGACTAACTGTTCTCCCAGTGAGGAATAAATCCTTAACCCCCATAGTAAAGTCATATTACCGAGAGGCATTTCTCCAGAAGCAACTCCTCATCCTTCACATCTTTTGTCTGTCAGGCCACCGAATACCCAAGCAGGAAAAGAGTTCCCAAATTACAACATGCACTGGTCTGGGGAAAAAAAAAAACCCTCTCCCAACAGAGGCACTGGTGTGATAAGCAAAGAATTTCAACTGCCCAGTATTTCACACGAGTAGGTTCTGAGATGCAGCAAAATATTTGCTCTCTGGAATGCCGAGAGGAAGACGAAAGCTTCTTCCCGCGATTCTCAGCATTCCCAAGGGTCCAATTCAAACATTTCCTCTGACATTACCAAAAATGCAGCTCAACTCCAAGTCACGTGAGTGCCGTTTGACCAATACCTCGCTTAAGGAATGGCATGAGAAATACTCTGCAGCCACTGGAGACTTGCTTGAAAACTATTATTAAGCCACAGTTCAATTTTGCAAGAAGTCTAACCCTTGCTACTTATATAAAAGGAACCATGAGATCTGCAGCAATTTATTTTCAAGAAATCAGTTTTCTGCATTCTTCTGAACTGTTTTAGCTACTGTTAAAAACCAGCTACTAAATCTAGAACCGATATTTAATAGCTCTGATTTCTGGTGTTTAAAGTTGAACACATTTATAATTACAAGCAGAGCTGTTGTCTCCAGACTGCTCATGAGAACACAAGCAATATACAAGATGAAGCTGCAATTTCAAGTCTCATCGGAGCCTCACACTCTGCTTTAGAGGACTTAGTGTAAAGTAGTCAGACTAATCTAATTTGCCTAAGAATAATCACCCTGACACGTTCAGATGTTGCAAGTACACATCTAAGATTTTCCTGTCACAAAAATACCCACCAGTTATGCTTCAGACAGCAAGTCCCTGCTACTTTGCTATTAAAAATTAACTGAAGATATTTTAGAAAAACTCATATGAAGAACACTTAAGAAAGACTTCTAAAGTGATTTTCATAGGTTTACAAGGATTATGAATCAAGGGCTGCTTTAGTACTACTCATGCCTTCCAGTGCTATCTCACAAGGTAACCACCATCATTTCTGCTGTTTGCCCACCATTTAGCAAAAACTTAAATAAAGGGATGACTGAAGAAAAAAATTTAAATATTGCACAAATAATTTAACTGCAGATGGAACAGGACACTTAAAGCATTGATTCTTCTGTCAACATATGAACTCTATTATATAGTCACATTTTCTATAATACAGGGTTTTTTTACAAGACATTTAAATTCAGCATTTACATAAACAATTATCTTTACAGTCTGTCACCATATAATGTTAGGAGTTCCATGAGGAATTAATTTTGTCTTTGTTTTAAAAGTTCATCTATCTGAGTCTTGTACATGTTTTTCACATCTTCCAGATCCAGTCGGAGTTCCTCAGCCTCCTCTGCCTTCTCTCCATACATCTGGAGAATCGTGTTGTACCTTTGATCCAAATCCTGCAAGGACACAGTTTGTTACCTCACTGGTTTTCAACTTCAAACAAGTTGCTGCTGGGACAGTGTTTTACACTACCAGGGGAAACAAGTGCAGCATTACTTTATCCAAGTGTAACTACAGTGAAGTACACAGCAAACTCTCCAAAAATACTTTGTGCTTTGAATACAGCTAGATTTATATTCTAGATGTTAAAGGAAGATATTCCAAAGATCCTAAAAAGAATTAGTGCTGGCTTCAGAGGACATACTGAAGCACCTTGAAGTTCAATTGCTTTAAGCATTAAAATCAGTTAGAAGACTGCACTGTTTTACTACAGGAATGACCAGTTTGTGAAATGTTTAATGAGAAAATTGAACATTCTGTATTCAAAAATTATTACCAAACCTTCAAATATTTCAGTTTCAATTGTTAAACATCAGGATTCCATTATTTGTCCTGTTTCCTGTATCTCTACTGGACACATATTCAGATTCTGCATCAACCTCTCATAAACCCATGCTATTTATCAAAACACTCCCTCTACTAAAAAATCCAGTTCCTGACAAATGCCTAGTCGATAGAACCAGAAATGGTCTCTCCCTAATTTAGCACACAGTCCTATGCACAGCACATGTTTCCAACAACTGTGCTTTGAAGTGACTCCCTAACTACGGAGTGGGCATTTTTAGATTCTACTACACAAAAAAACCAACCAAAACCAGGTTCTTCAGTCACTTATGCTCAGAGACAGATTTGAATATATTCCTAAACTGACAGGACTATTCCTAAAGAAATGCTATTAGCTATGTTTTACAATTGATTTACATCAGAAATACACTTACCTTTAACTGTGTGCGTAATTTGGGTATTTCCTTCACTTTTTCTTCAAGTTCGTCATTTTGATTTGTTAATTTAACCAGCTCTTCTGCCATTATTGATCGAGTTTTCTCCAGGTTTCCAATTTCCAGCTAAGGTAAACACACATAACAAGTAGGAGAAGAAAGAATTTACTGTACTTATAAAACACCTTATCAAAACACACAGCAATTAAGCCTTATTCTTAAGCCAGACTGTGAAACAGCACATTTCAGATCCACTCTCACTTTCTCCTCACATCTCAGTGGCTTGGGTTTTTTACTTTTCAGACAGATTTCTGGTTAGGTCCTTGCCGAAATAAAAAAGGAAGCAACAAGTCCTTCTCATGCTCATCCCCACACAGCTGTGCTGGTTCACAGAATTATCATAACACTGACCAAGATTTCTGAAAAGATACCTGTAGATGTGAAATCTCTCCTTCTCTCAGTTTTAGCTGTGACTGAAGGTTTTCAATTATACTTGAACCTGATCCCATCCTTATTGCATCATAGAGATTGCTCCCACTGGTAGCTATTGGTCCAAACGAGTGATCATGGGGATCATCCTACAAAGAGAAGGTTAGAGAAGCTGAAAATTAAGACAAAAACATGCCCATTTTGGAATCTTCCCTCTCCTAAATATGACATCATTTAAGATTTAAAATTACACTGTGCTAGGCAAGCATTTCAATGCTTAAAGCTTGTTTTCAAAACCAAAGCTTAAGGTGAAGAGGTACAATTTGGGATAGCTCCCTACTGGCAAGTTCTGACACTCATACAGGTGCCATTTAACCCTGACATCATGAACTGGACTGACAGGGAAGGAGCAGAAAAAGGAGACAGCAGAGTACGGCAGTCAGTGATGCTGCCTAGGGAGCAGGGGTGTATCCTAAACCAGGAATGCAAGTAAAAATAAATCACTTGCATGTTTTACAGTCACAGATATCTTGTAAGCAGGTTTGAGATGTTTCTGCACAGGACGTTACCTTGTCTAAGGCCAATACACTCTTGAAGAGTCATTTTCTATGCTAGTAAAAAATTCTCGAGGAGGTAAGTTAAGTGGCCTGTCAAGAAAAAAAAGCCATTATAGGTGATCTATCCTACCTGTGAGAGGAAAGAGGTCTGAAGACCTGCCATGTCCACCCCACTTATGGAACTGGAGCGGGACATTGACGGCGTACTTGATACAGTTTCAACTGTAAATGACTTCCGGTCCTTAAAAACAAACAAAAACATCCAATATTACCAGTTAGAAAAAGAAAAAATCCTTCATAACATGGTATAAAAACCAGATTCTATAAATAGCCTCCCTTTTTCCACCAACAACTACAGAACACTATGTGACAGATTTTCTACTTGCCCTATCACTAAAACATGTGACTATTCAACAACAATTTCTGTGCTGTAACACTTACAGCTTATCTTCAAGATCTCAGATCTTTCAGGAAATTAAGACAAGAGCTGCAAATTACACCAAAAAAGGTTCTCTTTCAAGTAGCCAAGTGAGACTCAGAGGCAGTTTTGTATGCCCAAATGTATCATAGAAAGAATATCTCACACCCAGAAGAAGACATCTTCTTAGAATGAATGTTAAGAGGAATGTTAAGGCCTTTTTCTTCTTTTTAAATAAAGTGTACGAATTAAATTCCAGGATTTCTCACATGCTAATGATTTACTGATATCTCTTCAAAACAGACTGGCCTCTTTTTCCAGGCAGCATCTACAAGCATGCTAACCTCTGAAGGGGAAAGCAGTTAGATTTTAGAACTGGAAACAGTAAGAAACAAATAACAGAAATAGTTCTACTTGAATACTAACTGCTAATTAGAGGTAATGAATTTAATGACTACTGAGGATTGCTCTGTGACTTGTGACTTCAGCTGGAAAGCATGTGGAACATTACACACAGTCATGTGAAACAAAACAGGAATTCAGCGGAAGCAATGCTGGTAGTCTAAGCAAAGAAAACAAGTCGCTTCAGAAGAAAAACGATCCAAGAGCACTCAAAGAACACAGAGGATTAAGACAACAACCCATATTTTATCTCTTCACAGGTTAAATAAACTATTATCTAAAACTTATTTCAGTGAGTCTAACACAACACCTATTTCACTGGAAAGATACTGTCAGGTACTAAAACTTTCAGGTATAGATATCTACTAAACAAAGACAATAGCAATAAGACTTAGAAATGTTAGGTTTTGGGACCTTCTCCTTTGCTGCTTCTTGCACAAGAATTGCCTTCTTTCTCTCCTGTTCAACTTTCATCTTTTCCATTTCTAACTGAGTAGCCAGCAGTGTCTGCAAAGATAAATACAAGCTGTTAACCTCCTGCCAGCTCAGATTCCAACCACAACAGAGATTGAAGCTGAAGTAGGCAATACCTTTTCTTTCTTTGCATCTTCCAAGGTTTTTGCATACTCATCTTTGAGCCCTTCTAGTTCAACCTCATACCTACGTGAAGGAAGGAAAGAGGTACAGAAAGTCACTAAATAAGTATTCTCTGTTCTATTCGGTGTAGATTCACATGCTTTTAAAACAAACATAGCTGCAAGGCTACAAAATGTTATGAATGTAACACTTTTCAACCTTTAGCATGAAAAAAAGTATCCTTAACAACATTTTGTAACATTGTGCCAACATGTTGCATAGTCGTATCAACGCTCCATTTCGCTACAGTTATAAAGAAATGCTGTTAACCGAAAATGAACTTACCTGCTGTTTTCATTTTCCATTTTCTTCAACTTATTTCTCTCCACTTCCAGCTGAGCCTGAAGACGGGTATTTTCTTGCCTTAAAAGACTATTCTGAGATTCAGAAGAAGACATCTGAATTTTATTAGCAAGAAGTTCTTCTGTGGCAGCCCGTTCTCTCTCAGCAGCCGCTGCTAGAAGAGTTTGAGACTCACCTAATAGTAAGAAAAACAAGGAATTTAACTTTTTTTGATCAAACATCTATAACATGGACCGTTTATTTATGCATCAAAACTGAATTTGAGATTTTTTTTTACATGCAACTAATATTTCTTAAAAAGTATATCTTGATTTCTTTTGTAAGGAAAATTAAATATTTTTCACACACAGTCAGAGAATCAAAGCAACGGAAATTGAGGATATTTCAAACTCTTTCAGAATGCAAAATACAACTACAGATTGCCTCCAGAAAGGAAATAATTTCTTTGGGCCCACCTTTGGGCTTTTAATGTGTTTTTCATTTAAAACAATAGGTTAGTACTGTATCAACCGATGTATGTATCATCACCAATGCAGTTAGGTAAGTAAATGATTCCAAACTTTACAGTTTGGAATCTCAGCACCAGGCTCCATGCTGGAATACTCAATGCCCTTAGATGCTGTAAGGACATGCACACCTTAACCCCTCCACCTTACAATCTTATGTTACAGTGTGTTTTAAAGAGAATCAGTGCATTACCTGTCCAAGAACGTTGGCATAACCCCCCCACACACCACTTCCCTTAGAGGAAAGCATTTGGTGCTCATCTCTCCTGATCCACCATCTACACTCTGGGCAAGTGTTAAGCACTCTACACTGACCTTCAGGTATCTCATATCTTCACCCACAGCCTCACAGTTCAGTAAAAGCTCAAACCATCTTACCCAGCCTGTCAGAAAGGTTCTTTTCCAGTTTCTCCCATGCAGAGGTCTGTGCTCCCAGCGTGGCCTGCAGGTTCTCTATCTGACGCAGAAGGGGCCGTGTAGCAGAGGTGACACTTTGGCTCAGTTCTTGGTTCCTGCTCTCTGCTTCCTGGAGTCTCTGAAATCACAAATTAAATATAATTAAAATCATATGATGGACTGAAGGATTAATACAGAATTCATCTAAATAAATAGCAGCTGCTTTACATTCTAAAATGACTGCTTTACAATCTAGCATTCATGTGGTTCAAATTCACAGTAAAGTGTGAAATTCCAAGAGAGAAGTTAAGTATTTTTAGATACATAACAGAGCAAGGGCCCAGAAATTCCAGACCTCTGAACATCATTTGAAACATTCTGGCAATGATCTATATTCTGGCCCTTAAGAACAATAAAAATATTCTTAAGAAGCAGATAAAGAGTCATTCAAAAAATGTATTTGCCATCAAGTTTAGATGACTATCACAAAATTAATGTCTGTATTTTGTCTCATATTTAAAAAGGACAGTATTCTATTTAAGAGGCATCATAAAAAAATACGACTTTTTTTCCACTATGTGATTTAAAAAAACACTTCCATTAATATTTTTATTGCTCCTCTGTAAAGGACAACCACTGCAGGTAACCAGGAAAATAAAGCCTCTCTTTCAGGATGTTCATGCTGTGGTAACATTTTATTTTTGGGTTTTTAGAAGCCCTCCTTGCAGGTACAAGCTGGCATCATCTGTTTATTATAGTACCTGTTGTAGTTCACCGATTTCCTGCCGTAAATAATCTTCTTTTCTTGCTGCCTGCTGCTCTGCACGTTGCAGTGCCAGCCTCAGGTCTGCCACCTAAATAAACCAGAAATTGTTACTAAACTCTTGCCAAAAGTTATATCATCACCTATTCCTTGCCACAGTCCTACACCATTTTCAAACAGTGTTAGACTGGATAACTTTGTTTAGAAGTAAAGGCTTCATTTTCGCATGCACACAAATAGTTACAGTGATTTAGTTATCACTAAAAATTCTGCCCAAGAGGTAGGAGTACTACAAACTTAAAATAGAGCCTGTCAAAGTAATTTTATTTAGACAAGTAAAATTATAAGTACTTTTAAATAAAACTAGTATTTTAAAGGTTAGCACAACCAGCCCTCAATACTGAACAAGTTCCACGCAAAAGAAATCCTCCGGGTATTTGCTAAGTACACAGAAACGAGTTCCACCTGGTTCATTACGTCAGGTGTACACAGCACCTCAGTACAGTCACTTGTTGAATTAAAGAGTTTATTGACTGCATTTCAGACCCACCTGAATTGCCAAAGCTTCTTGTTGCTGCCGAGCCTCATCCTGGGCCTTTTCCAGTGCTAACCCAAGCTCTTCCTTTGCCTTCATTTCCCGACTTAGGGCTGCTTCCTGAGCCTCACTGTCCTTTGTAGCATTAGCTTTATGAAGATCTGCAAGTTCCCTGGGGAGAAAAAAACAAACAAAAAACCCAATGCACTTACAGTCTATACAATGCCAACAGCAACTTGGCAAATAACTTTGTTAAATTTAAATATTTCACAAGCATTGCAGAAGAAAGAGCCACAATCTGAAGGTGTGATTGCTTTGCTTACTTGTATGCACTGTCGAGTGCTGCCTGCACACTCCTGTTCCTTTCTTCAAGTTCTTCCACTTCTGCCTGAAGTTTAGCAAGGTCCTTTTCTTGTCTCTCCACAACACTGTTCAGTTGTTTAATGCTGTCTCGATGCTGCTTCTCAAGGTCTTCCTTGCCATCAAGCACCTGTCCATGCAAACAAGAAACATACCCCAGGACATGGGGCTGACAACACTCTCTGAGGACAGCGACAACAATGGGAACCAGTTTGGGATGAACTTACACAAAGTGACTAAACTCATCTAACACTTGGCAAAAAGAGAAAGGTTTTGCTTCCACGCCTTCCCCAGAGGAGGGAGCTGCTCTTCACCACAGTTTCACACAACTCCACATACTGGGTCTGAAATTTGTAAGGTCTTGGTTCAATCACTAACTGCTTGAATTTTGGTGGTATAGGTTTTCCAGCACACATGGGAACAGGAGTGCAAGTGCAAACAAGCAGCTGAGAAGATCCCTCACTGCAGTTTTACAGGGAACACACACATAAATCACAACTCAGTGCTCCAATAATGGTAAGGCCCTGGCACAGGTTGCCCAGAGAAACTGTGGCTACCCCATCCCTGGAAGTGTCCAAGGCCAGGCTGGACAGGGCTTGGAGCAACCTGGGATAGTGGAAGGTGTCCCTGCCCAGGGCAGGGGGTGGAACAAGATGAGCTTTAGGGTCCCTTCCAACCCAAACCATTCTGGGATTCTATGAAATAGAGAACTCTCCAGAAAGTTTTAAAAAAAGGTCAATCTATCAAGAGCCCTCCCAAAAGGGAACTTTGCAGCTAATATAAAGAGCTTTAAAAAAAACCAAACAAAACAAAAAACCAAATATCTCACCTGTTTTAAATGCTGCAACTCCTCTTCCAATTCCTTAATCTTTTTGTTCTGTTTTGTGTTAATATTTTCTCTCTCTTTCTCTTTGGCTCTTAATTTCTTAATAATGTTGGAATTGTGCAGCTGCTGTTTGGAAAGCTTTTCTCCTGTGAAGAAATTGAACATAAAGCTAGTGCGTATTGGTGATATTCTACAGACTCTCTCTATTCACACCAGCCTTGCTCTTTAGTCCCATGAAAAAATACTCCAGTAAGTATGGAAATACTTATTCTTACAATGTTTTTTCATGCAAGTTCTTAAGTTTAAATCTATCTTACCCTGAGATACCCTTGCTACACAGAGCTACAGTGAGATGTAAAAAGCTTTGAAAATAAAGCAAGTGAGCTCATCATGTTAGAAAAAAAAATAAAATGGCCTATTCACACAGAAACTATATTTTACTTCTAAAACTAAAAAGTATTAAAGGAGACACTGTAGAAATGCCATGAACAATGTCCTCATTAGATTTCTTCTGAATGGAACATAGAGTGCTGTTCTGCACGTGCTGGCTTTCTCTCTCAGCACCTTTTAATGCATCTTGCAGGAAGCACCTCTCCAGCCATCTGTATCTGCCTGACCCCTCCTGTCGCTCTTTGCTACCCACTAAATGCTTCAAAAGTTCAGAAACATCCAACATGCTTCAAATTTAGCAATTTTTCCCCACATAAAGAAGGCTTGTATGCAAGGCCAGTACATTTAAAAAAAAAAAGTTAATTCTCACCTTCCTCCATTAATCCTTTGATTTGCTCTTCTTTTTCTTTCAGTAATTCAGCAGTTTCATTGGAATTAAGTCTAGTAGCCAATTCTTCTTTAACAGTCTTTACTTCCTAAATAATAGGATAGAATACTTAGGACTGTTTATTAAAATACATGTAGGGAAAAACGCAGAGTGAGTTACACTGATCACCTTTTTCTTCTGCCCTTCCTCTCAAAAGACTTTGCTTGGAAAGCAATTTAGGTTGGAAGGGAACTCTGGAGATTATCTGATCAAAACAGATTGCTCAGAGCCTTATTGCATCAAGTTTTTAAAACCTCCAAGGACTGAGACTCTGTAAATCCTCTGTACAATTTGTTCCAACTTCCCCATCCATTTGATTTTCTTGAAACTTTTGCAACAGAGAAAAACCAACCAGTCCTATTCTCACATAGATACTGGATAAGTTTTCTAGTTAAACGCACTGCTGTGTCAACACAGTGACAAACAACTGAAAAATATTTGTTTTCCAGTTACAGATTTGAGTTTCCTTTTTGCATTAAGGTAGAGAAATGAAATGCTGTGACACCAAGTCAAGAACATTTAAACCCCATAAACTTTGCTGCTGTAGATTTCTTTGCTCCTTCCAAATCAATCCGTCATCAGCCCTTAATTTTCCTACCAGTTAATCCTCTAAAGAAGCCATTCCCATTCTCCACCCTGTCCTCACAGCCCCAGGCCACTCTCCCTCATCAATGCAAATACATGTTTAGTACAAGGTGAATGAGAGCACACATTAAATCTCTTTTTTTCCCAAAGCAGACCAACTAAAATGAGTTCTCTAAGCTGGTTCACAGCATGGCTGCAAGAACACAGATGTGAACACGGAGCTGCCTGGATGGCTGGAAACAGCTCATGCTGGTTATGAATAGCATAGGATAGCACCTCTCAGCCTCATGCTTTTCCCTAGGTTAATTTTTATTGATTTTCCTCAAGAAATTAAATTGTGTCATAAAATAGTAAATATAAATTTCACAAAAAAAACCAAATTACCTTTTTAGCTGCATCTCTCTCTTTGCAGGCTAGTTGGAGCTTCTTCTCAGCATCTGCAATTCGCTGAGCAAACTCCTCTTTAAGAGATGAAAGGCTGCTGCTTTCTTCTTTCATTCTAAACATTTCACTACATTTAAAATGAACATTTCAGAACAGTTGCGCAGTTGTGACATGCTTTTAAAAAGTATTTTAGTTGTATTACACATGATAAGCAAAAGTCAAAAAACCTCACATCTGTATTAGAAGCCCTAATCAAAGATCTTTATTAATTCAGTAGTCTACCCATGAAAACAACGAAATGCTTGATTTATCTTAAATGTTTTGTCCCTTGATAAAGTACTTTTTAATTAACTATAATCTGTATCATATAAAGGGTAAATTATTTAATTTATTTTTAAGTCAGGATCAATTTAGTCATTAAACAACAGCATCATTTATCTGTAAATTTTATAACTCAGTATTTGATCAATGAGCTGGTAAATATAACTTTCCATTTTTTCCCCTTTCAACTTTAACCAAATTAAATAATGATTTTAGGTTTTTCCCTACAACCAGCCCTTCTTCCATATTTTCACTGCCTGCATTTTAGTCAACAAATTACTGAGTAAATCAGGTTCATCCCTCTGTATCAGGAAAGTCAGTCTCTCTTAATGGCTGAATCCAGTCTTATAATAAAGACCTTTATTAATAACCAAGACTGATTCTCCACATTTGTCATTCCTACAGCTTGCTTACTGAAAAATCTTTCCCCAGCTCCTTCCCAAGAGAGATTTTGGCCCCAAGAAATAACATGTCTTTAAAAAAATCCCATCACAGCACCTGCAATCATTATTTCCACCTTTCTCAAACAGTGCACATCCCCTGTAACCTTTGCTCTAGTCATAAAGCTCCTTGTCTTATCTCTTGTCTAAGACTGTATTACAGCAAAGTCACAGTTACACCACTGAGTGTATTTCCATACTTACTCTTTGAGGTTATCATAAGCTTCTTCCAGGCGAGCCCTTTCTTTACTAGTACTTAATAACTGTATTTCCCTCTTCTCCAGCTTCTCAGTTAATGAATCAATCATCTGGACGAGGTTTTTATAGATAAAGATCAGATGAATGGGACAATTAAAACACAAGAAGGGCAGGCTTTCCCTTCCACCCCCCCACCCCATTCCCTCAGAAGATTATTTACTGGTCAGTGTTTCCAGGAATTTGAGGTAGGAGTCAGTGAGGATTACCATGTTTCTGCCACATACTTGAACATAAACACACCTGTTTTCTACAGGTGTAGAAATCCTACTAAATCAGCACATGTGGCCCAAGTAAGTTCCTCAAAAAAATCATCCACAGTGATATTAAATAATGCACGAAGTTCTTAACTAGAGCTGATAGCCTATAAAACTATGGCTTACATCAAGCATTAAGACTGCCTGTGCTCCTTAGACCGTTCTTTACAGAATTAATTTCTACGGGAAAGTCTCTTCTATGAAACATTAGCACAAAGCAGCAGAATAGCTTCAGATGAGGGAGGAAAACTTTCACTCGGGGTCAAAAGCTCTTAGCTCACATCCTCAAAATCATTTCTTAATATCAGATTTTGGAAAGCTGAATATAGATAAATAACAAAAATACAAGAAAATATACAAATATAAACACCAAAGAATTAAAATAACACATTTGACCTATTAAGGCTTCCTGTTTGCCACCCCTACTCACAATTCCCAACAATGATAACCAGGTGGATCAGGTGAAACCCACAACTATCTGACCAGAAATTTCACCAGAACTGTTCCAGTACAGGATATCAAGGAGAGTTTTCTACAGGGTCAGTAGTTCAGCACAGCTTAATTCATTCAAATAAGCTGATAAAAGAGATACAGGACAATGTAAAGAAATGTCAGGAGTTTAATTTGTAATTAAGGGTGCTTTTGCAATTCATGTTTTAGTTACCTTTTTAAGCTCTTGCTTTTCAGTGTCCTCTTCTACCAGTTGTTCCCCAGCATCCTGCTGGGGCTCAGCCTCCTCCTTCACAACCTGATCTTCAACAGTTTGCACAGCAGCAACCAAAACAACATCTGGCTGCTCAGAATTAACAGGGGTTGCACTTCTCCCACTCTCTTCCATCTCAGCTTCCTCAGCATGTAACACAGGAACATCATTCAAGTTTTCGGACTTATTTTTCAGGGCGTCAACCGTTTCTGTCTTTGGCACGGAAGGACTGACAGCAACAGACGCTGAAGCAGAAGCCCTGCCTGATAACTCATCATCTGAATTTATTTCACTTACACTCCTGCTATCCAAGGACTGCACACTGAATGAATCAATTCTTTCGAAAGCGTCCGAGGAGCTACAGCTCTCGGTCATTTTTTGGAAGTCATCTAAGCGATTATAATCCGCACAGGCAGATGTGGATAAGAGCTGGAACGACGTCTGCATGAGGTGAAGGCTGGATTTTGACTCTGCAGCTTCTTGTCTGGAACTTACTGAGCTCTCACTTATCACACTTTCATGGTCCAGAACTTCAATATCACTCGTTGTGGAAGTGCCTGAGGAGAATGTGCTGATGGGAGGTGATGGGGTATTGCTTTGTCTGTCCTCAGTCTTTCTCTCCTTCCCTTCCAAACCCAGGTCTTTTGTGCCTGCTCCAAGGGGCTGAGAAGTGCCCTCGGAAGCACCTGCTGCTCCATCCCCTCCTACACTGGATTTTTCAGTAGGGGAATCTTCAGGTTCTTCCAAATTTAGAGCAGACACCTTTTTGTCAGTAACTTCATTTGTGCTTGCTTCATGCTGGGCATCAGATTTATGCACAGCATTCTCTTCTAATTTCTCCTTGGGAATATCAAGGCTTTTCAAGTCCAGGACAGCTATAGAGGAATCCTTCCCTTCTGCCTCTGTTGTCACCAGCCCTTCCAGCTGACTGGAGTGTTGAGATTCCTTTAAAGTGCTTTTCACCTCCTCTTTGGGTCTCTGTGATTTGGCTGGAGGTTTGGACACCACTGGGTTTTTCTGTATACTCTGAACGTCTGTCGGGGAGAGAAAGGCACTGAAGAAGTTTTCGGATTCATCCACTACCGTCCTCCTCACCGGCTTAGTGATGGCTGTGGGCGATATCGGCTGATTCTGGGCTTCTGTATTTGAGCTTAAGCCCCAGGAAGACGTGTCCCATCCTCCACTTATGAGAGAATTTGTTCCTAAAAGAAAAGGAAAAAAAGAGAGATAGGCAAAAAAACCACTCTGAAGACTATAAGCAAAAGCAAATGTGGCCTCCTGCTTTCCTGCAGTGAGAGGAGTCCAGGCAAAACAATCTGAAAAACTGTCATTAAGAGAACTATAAGGATTAAAAAAGGAGGAAAAAATGACTAAGTCTTAAAAGTTATCTGCAAACAGCACATAAACACTTCATACACTATTACAGAAAACAGAGGGGAAAAGCTTTCAGTATTTTCAGAATTTATACTACAAAAAGGGTTCTTGCCCTCCAGTTTCTGACAGACTTCATATTTTTCCTCACACACCCAAGCATTAGCAAGGAGCTGACAATAAAAATCAGCAGCAGCCCAGCTGAGAATTTTCTTCTTCTGTGGAGGAATACTGAAATGTTTAGTTCTGAAGCTGCCCTAAAACAACATCAACAATTCCTATTATTGTATTTCTTGCAGGTTTTCCAAGACTTGTCAACAGCAAGAACAAGAATTTCAGCATCAAATTTCAGTAGCATCTGAGGTAAGAAAGATAAATCAAAAAACGATATCCAGTTTTGTACCTACAAACATAATCTGGGTAACATAACTATTTCAGGCTACTTTAAAACAAACTCACTCCGTACAGGAGCATCTATTAAAAACTGAGTTACAATATTTAAAGCTGGCTTCCACTTCCACAACAGTTGATAGCTGTTGGCCTCAAATCTCAAATTCAGATAATTACTGTTTTCATTGCCAAAAATACTACAAACGTGTGATTTATTATTACAAACATCTGACTTATTGCAACCTTGTCCATGATTCAATAGCTTCAGAAAAAGCTCTGAACCAACATTCAGAATATATATGTTCACATCTCTTAAAAACAAGTATGTTTTCCCTGAAAACCAGATGCAGGCTGATCTTTGCTGCTCTTCTCATGAATTACAGAACTACCATAAATACTAAGATATAAATCAAATTTTGAAAATGACTGGACAAGTCTAAAGCTTTGAGAAATTAAGCATGACAGAGTTTTTGATAAACAATTTTTGCATTTTAAGATGATATCGACTACTTACATGACTGCCAAGCCCACAAAGGGACAAAGACATCCAAAACTGACCTTTGCTGAGCAACCAACTCTCAATTGCTACAGCTTTCAGTTTTCAGAAATCTCACTCTGCTGTGGCTTCACCTGGAAATAATCTCCTCCTCCAAATACACACAGCTCTTCTAGATATAAAAGGACAGTGATTCGAAATTACTTAGTTTCCCACAATTTTTTATTTATTCTTATCTTTAAGATATTATTTTGGGGGGAGTTTCTAATAAGAGGGCTCCTTTTTGCTCTTTCCCTTCCAAACAGCAACTTAGGGCTGACCATTCTGTCAGGTTCTCCATTAGCACACGTACAGGGGAGACACTTCCTCATAGCCACGACAACCTTTCCACCAGCACATTCCTTTCAACAGATGCTGGAAGACTATGAACTGGAAGCCACGAAAAGTAGAAACTTCACTTGGTTTACACGGACCAGACTTTCAGCTTATATTCTGCCCTTCCTGTTGCAAAGAGCAAATCCGTGCACACCTCTGAAAAAAGCACGAGTCCCCCTTTTTTATTACTGAGCAGTTTTTACTAATTACTGGCCCCTCAGCAAAAAAAAAAAAAATATAAGTAAACAACGCCTTGAGAAGCAGGCGTAAGAAGCTCAGGCTACCCATGCGATAAAGCAGGGCACTGGTGACACCAGCCAGGCTCTGAGCTAACCCTGCGACGGCTTCGTGCCGGTGTCGCCCTGCACGGGGGGCGCGGGAGGGACGAGAGCCCAGGGGGGCTTTGAATTATATAAACCAGGGGGGGCTTTGGGCGGGGGACCGGTTAAACCTTCCCAAGGTAAAGGGGAGACAGCAGAGGAGGCGGGCAAGGGGAAGGGCCGCGAGGCTCGGCACGGCGGCTCGGGCCGCCCGCCCTTACCGTCACCGTAGTCGGGGATGACAGCGTCGGGCCAGGGGCTCTCCTCGGCCTGGATGTCCAGCACCCGGTCGATGGACTTCTGCGCCTGCGACAGCGCCTGCTTGGCGAAGCTGGACAGCTGCGAGGCGTTGAACCAGCTCATCCTCGGCGGCTCCGCAGCGCCCGTTCCCCGCAGCTCCCCCCGCTGCCGGCGGCGCCGGCGGGCTGGGCCGGGCGCGGCGCTGAAGGACCGGAGCGGAGCGGAGCGGAGCGGAGCGAGAGCGGCCCCGCGCAGGCGCCGCCGGATCCACGTCGCACCCGGGCCCGGCGCAGGCGCGTCCGGCCCGACACGTCCGGGAGGCGGGGCCGGGACCGCCCTCCCCTCACGGCGCCTCCAGAGCGAGCTGAACGCTTTAGCTCAAAGGCTGGAAGGGACCTTAAAGACTGTCCGGTCCCGCGCCCTACCACGGGCAGCGACACCTTGCACTCCAAGCCCCGCCCAACCTGGCCCGGAACACTTCCAGGGGTGGGGCCGCCACAGCTTCTCTGGGCACCTGTGTCAGCCCCTCACCACCCTCACAGGAGAGAATTTCTTCCTAATATCTAGCCTAAATTTCCCCTCTTCCAGTTTGTATCCATTACTCCTTGCCCTATGACCCTATTTCCCCTCTTTCAATTTGTACCCCTTACTCCTTGTCCTATCCCCCTATTTCCCCTGTTTCAATTCGTACCCATTAACCCCTGTCCTTTTAAACTATGCAGTTCATCGTTAAAAAAATATGTAAACTTCAAACACAGCTAACATATCAGACTAGAATTCAGGTTGTAGCACCCAGCACTGCTTAGTCTGTGACTAAAGCAGCCAAATGATGCCCCGGATTTTTTAATCAAGGTTAAAAATGCTCTTGAATGTCCACAGAAAAGCTACAAACTCAGGTGTCTTTCTGATTTTTTTTATTAATAAATACCTTAACAGCACCAATGATATTTGAACATAACCTTGCAATGCTGTGCACGGCGGCTGCTTGGGGACAATGAGGAGACACGTCTGTATTTTCATGTACAGTTGATCATTTTCTCCTTTTGTGTTTCTTGTAAACAAAGCCATCTCTTCCATATTTAAAACCTTTCATAAAATTGATCAAATCAATACCCAATAAGAGGGAAATGCTCATTTTACTCTACTGCCTCCTTTGGTTTAAGGCGACTCAGGAGTGCTACAACTTAAAACCAGATTGTTGTGGTTCCTTTTAAAAATGTTTTTTCTCTGCATATATGTGTGCACACATGTTGAAAACAAGACTTTTAGCCACCTTAAAGTTCAATGTGTCTGAAAGTACATTAGCTTGAATATTTTGACAACAAAACCAGGGAAAAGTGTATTTCTATACATCAGAGATCTGTACATGAATAAGCATTTATACAAATATAATCCACCAAATATTGGCTTCTACGTACAATTCTGAAATATGGTGATTCATTTAGATTTCCTAACCTTCAACCATGCTGGCACTAACAGGAACATTTCAGGCTGCTTTAACACCCACAGAGTATGTTTGTTTTATAAGGTGGGCACAGATTTCTCTTGCTGTATTTGCACTTTACTTATAAATAAATTAAGTGGTAAAGTGAAGCTTGAACAACATAGTCTGTGGTGTAGTAACATCAGCAACTGCAAGTTCCTGGCCATCCACAAGCCCCAGTTCTGAAACAGAAAGAAAAGCTTAATTAATTTAATTAAACCCATGTGCTTTGTCTTTTTTTTTTTCATTTCAAAAAACCCAAAAGAAGTTAGGAATGCTATTCCCACAAACCACAAATACGATGAAATAAAGCTGCAAACAGCTCGCTGGCTAAATTAATATTAATCTAATTTAACCAGGAAACAGATCCCATCAAGAAATATATATAAAACTCTACTGAAGTATGTTTAATTTACAGCAGTTATCAGGTTGCTTTGTTGCAATGTTCTGTGCATCTGCCCACACTTCACATTTAAACAACTGATATACCTGGGAAATATGAAAGTAAAATTGAATGTGTATTGAATGTAAAAGGACAATGAAGCATATTCTACTGCATAATGCAAGATAAAGCTAAACATCCATACAGAGGGGTGAATCTCTAACTTGAGAATCTACACCTGACAGCTCCACGATACCTTTTAGTGTCTTGGAAAGATTTGGCCTTGTTCGTTCTTCAATTGAAGCTACTGTCTGCAAATTAAAAAAAAAAAAAGGAAAAAATATTTTCTTTCAAATTCAGTAAATTTATGTAAATTCAGATTATTAAAGACAATTATGTATGTTCAGATTACCTGTAAATAAAGTGTTTTATTTCCCCCATACATAGTTGCTGTGATTGCAGGAGATTTCATCTGCCTATAAATAAAACATTTAAAAACAAACAAACAAAACACAAACCAGGCAATCAGGTTAAAAATACATTTAGAAAATACCATTTTCAAACACAAACTAACAAATTATCAAATAAGTCAGAATGGTTGCAACTTACAATGAAGCATTATTTGTCAAGTAATCCAGGATCTCCTGCAATTTAGCTGATGGGGAAATCTCTATGTTTTGAGGAAGCTGGCTGCAGGCTGGACAGTTCTCCTACCACAAAACAGCACAAGAATACACATTATGTTAAATATGATTTTAGAAATGCTGCTAGCAAGGTCTCAAAAGTGTTTGTGTTGTGTTTTTTTAAAGTTTTAGCTCTAGAAATATTAACAGTTTCAAATATTAATGACAAAACCCATTTCCTTCTGAAGTCTGTCACTGACTGACTCCCAACAGCACTCAAGTATTTATGAATGACAAATTTCATCTGACATAAAATCCAATACTACCAACTTTCAGATCAATTTTTGCCATAACCTCTTTTTGGTAAGATTTGCCTATGAGTCATCTTAGGTTTGAGGATCTTTTTTTTCAGTTCTACTCTGCAGAAGTAGCAGACCAGTAACATTGTAGTTCCCACTTTTAAAACTTCAGAAATACTATTATTCAGTGCTAGGGGCCAATTGATGCAATGCTGAGGTTCAGAAATACACACAAACTGCATAAATACAAATCAAGGAAACAACCCTTCAAGCCTTTAACGGCACTAACCTTTCTTTCAGCTTCAAAACTGTATGTGTATAATCCATCCACATCATTGAACACCAAGTAGTTGTTAAGAGGAACATATGCACTGTAATGACAAATATGTTAGTGTTGATACACGGCATTCTGCTGGAAATCATGGCTGTTATTAATAAGAAATTAAATACCTTGTGGCTATTTTAAAAACTTCCATGGCGCAAACAGCTGGAATGAGGAAAAAAAACAAAACAATTTCTTCACCTTCTAGCTCTATCAGACACGCAGACATTAGTGCACACAGTTGTACCAAAGAAGTGACAAAAAAAATCAAGTATAACAATCTATAAAGAGAAAAATAAACATCTGAAGGCAGCAGGCTGCATTAACACCAAAGATTTGGCACTAATCTGAGACCATGTCAAGCCTATGTACTGTGTTTTTCAGTTATTTTTTTCCCCAGTCTCAAATGCTTTTGCTCTCTCCCAGAGTCATAACATGTATCCAGTCATACAGTTTCTCTATGGAAAACAGAAATGAGACTGTAAGAATACATCAGACACATTTAAAAATTACTATTATCCTCCCCAAGTTCTCAATTCTGAAGTGCAGTCCTACAAAATTCTCCAGTCAGTAAAGCAGAAGTGAAATGAGTTCTTTCAGCATACCTGAAATTACTGCATTTGTAGAAGCTACTGCTGGAATAATTCGCTTAACCACTCCTGTAAAAACAAAACATAGAGCTCTGGTTTTTCCAAGAAACTCTGTTGAGAGACTACTTTTAGACAGAATAATTTCAAAGGGTGGGTCTGAAGGTACTTTAAAGGGTCCAGGAATTTCTGTAACAAACAGGTATAATGGCATGCTGCTCTAGTACTTGGGCACTTTTTTTATTTCAGGAATGGATCAAGCATGTTGGAAAAAAGGAGGTATCAAAGAGAACTACTGAACAAACTCTGAAAGCAAGTATTCTGTATTTAGCACTGGAAATTAATTTAAAACTCTGTTCTATTCCTGTTTAACTGGAGAAATGCACAAAGGAAAGACAGTTGAGTTTTCTATTTGGTTAGTGTTTAAAATGCTGATGAAATGAGTGGCAGCATACTGCACTTGTATGTGAACAGAGGCATGGACAGCAGAGGAACAGATGCTATAGATTTAACCAGCCTGAACTGGCACAAAATGTTGCTATTCCTAAAAAAGACAATCAAGTCCTTTTGTTCCTATTCTTTGACCCAGCAAGAGTGGTCACAGTGTAATGTAAACTGTGGATCTGCTCCAAGTTAAAAATAAAATGGCAAAAAGAATGTTCAGTTTTGTCCCAGATAAGTTCCTCTGATTCATCGTGAGTGCCTGAACATCTGATTCGTCATAAAAATATTTGTGCTGGCACAGGAAACAAGCTGCTTGTTTCTGTTTTAAGGGAGAACTATCTCTATCTCAGCACAGCTGCCAGCTTAGTCACAACAAATACAAAGAATGCCAATCCAGCCTAGGTGCAAATGCCACAACGAGGTAAATGCCACCCCCTTACCTTGGGTGAGTCTGTAGGTAACACCTTTAATATTAAACTGTGACGCTCTTTCTAAAGACTTCTGGTAAATCCACTGTATATGTTCAGGGTCATCTCCGTCCAATGCAATTCCTTCTACAGTAAAGAATTTACAGATAAATTGCAATTACAGAAGTTCTTCAGAAACACAGCATCCTTTTTGTCTAAAAAATTCCTTTGCTTTAATTTGAAATGAATACCCCATGAAGCTATTGAAACTAGGCATTTTAAATAACCAAAGAATTATTTTTACAAACATTTTTAGTTTTAACACACCCTATACACAAATTATCATCACTGCACATATTTATAGAGCTGTTACAGGTTACATTTTCATTCAGGAAAGATACTGTGCAGTGTGAGAAACATGAGCAAAGATGGAACTGGAAAGTGAGTTCAAGAAGAGAAAATCCATCTCCAGCTCAGAGGAGGCTTAGAGTCAACATGACCATCAACCACACGAGGTTAAGAGACAGGATTGTATTATTAAAAGTATACACCCAACTCAAGTTAATTAAAAGGAGAAATACTCATTTAGCACCAGCACAATACACTAATTACCTCCAAAAGGCTGCTCCTTTGGCCACTGCAATATCCTGACATACTCAATGCAATGCTCTGGCAGTCTGGGCATGGATGCAATGGTGCACATGGGAAAATTGACCTGGTTGGGCAGGGGAGGAAAACCAGAAGAAACCATGATACACTAGGCATAGTACTAAGAAAAGAAACCAGCAAATCAGAGGAATACGAAAAATGAATGAATTCACTGGCTCAATTACCTGTGGTGGATAAAGCGCAAGTGTGCATTCAACACATGCTGTCATACCAGGAATAATCACACGAACATTTCCTTTGAAACCTTCTGTCCCTCCATCTATTAGAGGTATGATGGAACTTGGATCCAGGACACCATCTTCATAATGCAAAAATGACATCTAAGGAATAAAGGAAGGGGTTGTTGGTTTTTGTTTGGTTTGATTTTTTAAACAAGTTGCAGGAAGAAAAAAAAATCCTAAAATTTTAATCTTACTGGTACACCATAATATTGAATGCTTAATACACAGTTTATTTTAGGGGTGCATAGTATAAAAAACACTACTTATCTGTCAGTGCACAAGACTTTATCAACCCCCTTCACCCTCTACCTCCTCCCCTGATAAATGCTATTATTTGATGCATATGTTCTTACAGTTCATCAGAACAAATGGTTGGTTGATTGGCTGGTTGGTTGGTTTGAAGGATTTGGGGGGTTTGGTTCTTGATTTGTTGGTTTTGTCTTTTTTTTTTTTTTTTAATAGGGGTAGATACTCCAGATCATTGTTTTATAAACAAATTCACAATGGTAAAACTACCTAGTTTTTTTTCCAATGACCAGTTTTCTGGCCATTGAACTCTGTAACAGTGCAGCTCCAAAAAATGGCATTTACAAGTTGCAGCATGATAAATACTGTTTGGGTAATGAAGAAAAATTTCACAATGGGAGCATCCAGAGCAGCTCTGGAACTTTCCTTCTTGATTTTCAAAAGCTGACTGCAGAAGGCCACAAGCAATGTAACCTAACTTTGAAACTACCTGTGTGGGTCACTGCACAAATGCTGGCTAACACTCCTCAAGAAAAAGGCAGGTAAGAGAGCCTGCATTTCACCCTGCTCACAGAAAGAAAACAGAAATAGGTACAGAAAGCTGTGAGTTTCAACAGCCCTCATTCATTTAAATGACACATTCTACACAAGTATGTTTAATTTCAGTTATCTAAACTCAAGCAATAATCAAGCATTAAGAAGACTGAAGACTTTACCAGCATGCCATTTATCCATCTTCTTGCAATTATAGAGTCCAGCCCACAAACAATAATATGAAACTCTAGGGAGAAAAAAACATTATTCAAAATCTATACTAATGCAGATTTCCTAAGACAAGCAAAGTATTCTGTCCATAACAGGGTAGCTTAGCTATCTCCCCTAGATTACCTGTATCACAGATGTATTTAAATTTTGTCTATGTGTTACTTCTATTTCCAGTATACTGTGGAAGACTAAAACAATTAGCAAGCAAACTACCAGGAGAAGCAGTGAGCAGCAACATCTGCAAGGTTCCCCTAAAGCATCAGTGGGTGTTTGTCAGGCAAACAAATTCCACTTACGTCGATAGAAGCTTTCATCCATGTCTTGAATCTTTTTAAAATATCTGAATGCAAGCCCAGTAAAGGAATATATTTATAGTTAAGTTTAGTGTTTTCTGTTTGCTAACCTAAAGCCAAAATATTATCTAATTTATTACTGTAATTCTATACAACACCTTCTAAAAAACTATGTGATCTGAGATTCAAATTCCCACAGCTGAAGCTGTAACATCTCACAAAACTAGTAAAGGGCACAATGGAATTGTCACAAACAGGAAAGTTCAGCAGGTGAAATATTTAGGAAGCTCAAAACATGTGTTTTCACAAAGTCCTTTAACAGTAAGTGCTGCTCTGTTTATAAACTAATGCCTCTTACCAGTACTTACTCAAAACTCACTGGTGAATAATTCCAGTATCTCACTGAAAATTGCACCTGAATAAAGACTCAGTGGAAAAATACAAAATAATTTCTGAGCCTTTCCCATGCAAATTCCCTGTACAGCATACAGGGCACAGAGAAAGAATTCTCAACTCACCAGCTGAATGAATGTGTTCTTTATTGTATGAGAAACAGGATGGCAGCAAAATACTTCAGATACTCTTACCACCTACAGAGTTTTCTAGGATATTGAAGCCCTCAGGGCTTCTCTGTGAAAGGATACGGTACAACAGCACAGTCAGGAATGCGGCTGTTGAGGAATTCTGCTGCAACTTCTGCTTTTGGTCGCCCCACATCCTTCGGTCTGGGAAAAACCCAAGCAATTCCAAATGCGTTATTTTAGCACATTTTGTCTTTCCAATCTTTATGCATTGCAATACCAAATTAAGTGGCTAATTGTTACTTTAGGACAATTTATTGATACGGATACTAAGGCATCCAACCCAAACCATTCCATGATCCCTGTAAAGCATAAGACATGAGAGCCTCAGAATTAACTACAGTTATGAGCACCAAAAAAATCCAATGATTTTTCACTGTACTTGGATGGAAAAGGTACCAGAAAATCTGAGATCTCCATCTGTGTGCATTTATTCCTTGTTATCACCTTTTCCACTAGTCATTAGCCGTACTGGAATGACAAGGAACATATGTTCATTTTCTTCATGCCACAGATCCCAAAACAAGAAGGAATCAAATGCAAAATTTAGTTAATTCTGCACACTACTGTGACATGAAGGTCCACTAATCTTTAATGACGTCTTGTCCAACCAAAATAATGAACATATTAACATGTTTTATTTAGGTACACTCAAAAAAACCCAGAAGTTAAACTGTGAAAACATAAAATATCACTCACCGAAACAAAAACTGTCGATTAAGGTTAGAAACATCTATAGTATCCATGTCAATAACATGGATCTGTCTGAAGCCAGACAGTGCCTGGGAAAAGAGAAGGTCAGCATCATTTAATAGGAAATTAAATGCTTACAAAGCTCCAGAATTCACTCTACATGCCAAAAAAGCAACCTTTGGAGGAACAAATGTATTTGCTCCTCATTGCCTGTGCAGACAGGTACATGGTCATTCTTTGTTCAAAGGTGTTTTGCTGTGCTGCTAATGCTGGTATTTAGACAGATGGAATTAATAACATTTCAATAGTCAATGTCCTCCTGAAGGCAATATTGCTTTGGCCTACCTAATCCTAACAAAGGGAAGCCAACAGTAGGCTAATCTATAAGGGGAAACTGCAGTATTTCCTCACAACTGGGATAAATCAAAAGGATCCATCAGGGAAAAAAGCACAGAATTTAAGCAAATACCATAAGCACTTTCCTGCTTGGCAGGAACAGAAAAACAAAGTCTAATTCCTTTAAAATGCTTTTTTTAAAATTCCTTTTAAGGTTTTGGACATTGACCATTTTCACAGTTGGCATAAATGAGTCTAGCATATTGACCCAGAAATCACAGTTCAAAACAAGGCAGCATTCTTCATGGCACTCAATGCTGGAACAGAAGGCAAACAAAAAAATCACCTCCCTATCTCAGAACACACTGAATCTCTGACAGAAACTCTGCCTTGTCTCCATTTGCATGCAGGCCATCACTACATCTGGCAAATAAGTTTACAGTAAAGTTAACTTAAAACTGTACTGTGGGTCTGATCTGATAAAGTAGTGACATCAGTCACACACAAAGAAACAAAATGTGAACTGCAGTTAAAGGGAAATGAATACTGTAAAACACGGGGTTTAGAGAAAAGAAATGAGTTGTGATGTTCTGAAGTGACCCCAAAAAACTGAGTCATGTACAAAACACGTTTTTTTCTTTAAGACTCAATCTTTTTATACATAGATTTTGAAACTTTTCCCTTTACATTTTCTGAACAAACAGAGCTATCCCATGCACAGTAAAGGATGGACAGAAATCCTTGTTCTTACATAGAAACATGGGAAAGTAGAGTAATAGTCCAAACAACCAAACTCAAATGGGATCATAACAGTGATACACTGAGATAAATACGCATGCTTGTGAGGATAAAAACCACAATAAAAAGATAATTAAACTACTGCATTCCAAACAACACTTCCTTGTACCATTATGAGCATGATTTGTTCTTAGTTGACTTCATTTCCCTAGATCTGGCAACTGGGGAAAATCACCAATACCAGACTGGATCCAAGGCCGAACATGAACTTTTGGCTACTCTTCATAAAGAGCAGCCTGTTATCTCTCAAGACAAGCTTTGAGATAGCTGAATAAATAACATGCAACATATGAAAATAGCACCTTTCAAGTGCATGCTCCATGTTTATTGTCTATATCAACATGTATTTTACACACGTTGATTAGTACTTAGAATTCTAATAGCCATATACAATCAAAACTGCAAAATTAGCCAATTAAAAAAGATACTTTTGTCAAGGAAATTAAAAAAAAAAAAGAAAAAGAGAAGATTCTAAAAACAAAAGGGTTAAAACAGAGTAATTACCAGGTTTTTCAGGAGTTCACATCCTAATCCTCCTGCTCCAATAACTAGTATTTTACATGTGCTTAACAAAAAATCAAGGGCCTGCAGAAAACATAAAACAAACAATTAATACAATTTATCCTTTGTTTCATAGCCCTTACAAACGTTACATAAATTTTCAGTGCCTAGTTTTCAGTGCCTAGTGAGTTACAGATAAAACAACTTTGCATTTGCAGGAGTAATTACATATTGCACTTTAATCAGTTGTTCACTTCATGCAATTCCTATATCCCCACCCAGAGAAAATCAAGACCTTTGTTGATATCAGTATATTACTTTTACATTACTTTTGACCATGAAAAAAGCAAGGTCCACTCATTATTATTATTATTATTTGGATTAAGGTGATAACGCTTTTCTTCTTCAAGTATTTCACTGATATATAATACAAAATAAATCTAAACAGATAGACAGACAACTTTGCTGGACAAAAAGAACTGAAAATGTTAAGTACATAACTGCTTTCTGAGAACTGTTCTACTTGACCTCAGCCTTCAACTAGTGAATAATGGAACAGTACATTAAAAAGGTAACAGGAAAATACTTTCAACCATAAGCTCTGAAACAAAACAACAAAAGAAGAAATGCAGGAGAAATACTTAAAACAGTCTACCCTACTACACATCTTATCCAGTTCTCAAAGTACTCATATTAACATTAATTTCTTCTTTAAGTACAATAAATTCCTCACTGTATCAAATTACTTAAAAATGGAGAGATAAATGCTACTATTTTTCATGTGAAACTCAAAACCAGCATAATTCATATGTTGTTATATATTTATATATGATGACAGCAAGCTTGAAGTTGACAGTGTACAACTTAAAAACACAAACTTATAAAAAGAACACAACATGTTCTATGACCATAATGTTCAGCTGATTACAACACAAGCTTTTCATGCAGCTTTAGTACTCACACATTGCTGGTGGTCAATTAATGAACCTGTTCACATTAATTTGCAACACACTCTACAGATATTTGATTGAAATAAAGTCTTTCTCACTTGAGTGCCTGGCTCGAAATCGGGATGTGTGAATGGTCCAGATCGCTCGAGGAACTTCTTTACATGGTTCCAGCGACCTTCCCAGTCTCCAGAGTCCCCACACCCACCATCAACAGCCATTCTGCACAGAACACAGTAAATTCAGCTGCAAAATCAGATAGAAAAACTCCACACCTCCAACTTTCTACACAAAGAGCACCTAAATTATTGACCATTCATACAAATGCATCTGCATATTCTTTATGCCTGTAAGTTACGCACATGAGCATTTGCATGAGTGGGTTTTATTTGTGGAACTAGAAAGCAATAATATAAATATGCACAAAGGAGAAAAACAACCCAGGCATTTCAATAAACCCAATGATTTAACTGTTACTAGTAAAAGTTGACCTGCAGTGAAAAAAGGGTCTAGTCTTATTACTTTTATTTCCCTCATATTTGAAGAGGACACAGGAAAAGAGCTTGTTCCTTTAGATTTTGAGGGCGATAGTTTTTTCATCAGTCAAGTCTTGTATCTTTTTCTGACAGACTTATCAGTCTGTAACTGCAATTGTGAGGCTCTGAATAAATTACAGTAACGTGCCCCAACATCATCCTCTGAATCTTCAGGGTAGTTTATTTAAATAAATATTTTAAAAAGACATGAATCTTGAGTGTTCTTCACCCTAGAATGGTACCATGGAATTAAGACTGCCCCATTTTTCAGTCATCCCCGAGCCTGTCTGCAGTAACAGCCTCACTTGAAAAAAAAGGAATGTTTGCAGTTATCTTCCTTTAAATTTTCAAAGCAGAATTTTACATCAAATATTCCACTACCCTTTTTCTCCTTTTGCAGGTCACTTTTAATAGTACACAAGTATAGATTTAAATTCTTAAAAGACTTACTGGAATAGTTCAAAATCAGCTCTCAAGTAATTTTCTACTGCAAGATCAACACTTACTTCCCTATTAAATAGGAGTTCCACTCAATAAATACGATTATGTTCTACGTTAATATAAAACTAAGCTCGTTATAAAAGAGCTCTGCCAATCATGAGTGGGAAAGGATGTGCCACCACTTATAAAGTGTTATCTGCTTTCTCCTATGAAGCACGATGAAAAGCACTTGTCTAATAACTGCTGGGTAATGTTTAGAATTTATTATAACTTCCTCGTAACTCATCTCAAAAAAGGTAAATGTGGTGAAAACATCTAGAGTGAGTTCCTTTATCTTCACAGAATTCAGGACTCGGGCAACACAGCATGACCATAGTAACCTAACTTACAGGCAACTGATTTTGCAAAATATTTTCAGTAACAGGGAAAAACTTCTCTAAACTGCAGGAATAAATAAATTATAATGCACCTGTGGTGTCCCTGCCCACAGCAGCAGGTTGGAATGAGATGATCTTTAAGGTCCCTTCCAACCCAAACCATTCTAGGATTCTATGAAATTTTGATTGCAGACTGAACTCTTTCCTAAGTAACTGTTGAGGGAAGTTACTTACTACATGAGCAGTTAAGTAAGACCTACAGAAATTATTTGAATTCATAATGGTCTTTTGACCTGAGTTGCACTTTTGCACCTCCTCCAGTTTTCACTATAATGTGAAAATACACATATTCCACATAATGGGAAATGGTGTAAATAAACACAACACTCCCTCTGCAGAACCCCTCATCTGTTGTACACCAGATTTCAGGAGGTGCATTAAGCACTGACTTAAGCAAATAAAATGGGTCAACAGACACCACAGAAACTGCTTCTATGGATATTATAATTTTTAGCTTTCTGGAAATGAGTGTAGAAGCAGCATTTAGTGACATTAAGAACAATTTTTTTTCTTTCTTTTGTATAGTCCCTATAAACACCCATTAAGCAGCAGCACTCTTTTTCTGTTTAGATGTGTATTTCTGTTTAGATGTGTATTTTCCTTCCTAAGTGAAAAAAATGACAAGATCTAGTTTCACTTTTGCAATTATACTACAGCTTGTTTTTTTAGAGGGTTGGACATTGTGGAGATCTGAAAAACATCAGTAACTCAACCTGAGATTTTATGTTTTGTTTCACAGACTGTTTTTTCAAGTGTTTATTTTTGTGCTGTAACAGCATGACCAGGTATCAAAAGAGTTTAGCAAAACTCTTATTTATTTCATTGAGTTATTTTCATTTTAAATTTTGTTTGAAATATCAGAGCACCACAGTCCTTATATTGCTTTAAGCTCAGACTTTTCCCTGCCACCTTCACATCTCCAAAGCTCCATGCTTTTGGGGGACTTGGCATGCACCCCTCCCATCCAACATGCCCAGGCAATGTTGTGACCCTCATCCCGACACCCATGCACTGCCAGTGCCCAGGCAGGCCTGCCTGGTGATCCTGGGGAAGAGGGGCACAAGCACACGGGGTGGAGTACTTAAGGGATGGAAGCAGATGATGTTAAAGATTTCTCAGCATTAGTTTTCACGGCCTTTAAGGCAGGTGCGTATATTTTAGGAGTTTTAACGTGCAGAGACAACTGTTCTGCAGTCTGAATTTTTAATTTTCAGCGAAAACTTAAGTCACCTGCTTCTAGCCTAGAGGCCCTCCCAGGTCCCTGACCGGCAAGGCAGCTTTTCCCCCTCTCGTCACCAAGCTCTTCAGCACACCATGCCAAGCTGCGAGCCCGCAACTCCCACCCCGCTCCGGGGCAGCCCCTTGCTCCTCTCCCCGGGAGGTTCCTCTCTCTCCCCGAGTCCTCGCTGCTCAAGGGCCCTGCCCCACCTACGCCACCTTTCCTGGGGCTCCCTCCTCCCTGCCCGCGCCTCCCGCGGGCCCCGCAGCCTCCTCCCAGCCCTCAGCTCCTGCGGGGCTGCGGCTCGCCCTCACCTACCCCCGCCCCAGCAAGCGCTGCCCCTGCCCCGCTCGCCCGCAGCCCCGCACTAACCCATCCGCCAGCAGCTCCTCTAGCCTCCTTCTTTTCTTCTCCCTAAAAGAGAGAGAATAAAAGAAGGGTCAGTATCGCGCTACAGAGACCGGGGAGGAGGGAGAGGGGACCCCGGGCCCGGGGCAGGGCCGGCCGAGCACACACATACAGGGCACTTACGGTTCCTCACCATCCGCCATAGTTCCCTCTGCTTCCCACAGTGCCCCGCGAGGGGCGGGGCCGGGCCCGCCGGGCCGAGTGCGGCCCGCGCAGCGGCGATAGTGGCGATAATCGCCGAGGGGACACGCCGAGGGGATCCCCCGGACATCCCCGATCCCTGAGGCAGAGACTCCGTCCCGTCCTGCCTGCCCGCACCCGAGGGATCTCCCTGCGCCCACCCCTCTGATGATCACAGAGTCATGGAATGGTTTGGCTTGGACGGGACCTTAAAGATCATCTTGTTCCACTCCCTGCCATGGGCAGGGACACCTTCCAGTAGAACAAGTTGCTCCAAGCCCCGTCCAGCCTGGTCATGGACACTTCCAGGGATCCAGGGGCAACCATCTGGGCAGTTTCTCTGGGCAACCTGTGCAGAGGCCTCACCACCCTCATAGAGAAGCATTTCTTCCTAATATTTAATGTAAACCTGCTGTCCATCAGTTTGAAGCCATTCCCCTTTGTCCTGTCACTCCAGGCCCTTGTCTTGCTCCATCTTCCTTGCAGTCTCCCTTCAGGTACTGGAAGGCCACAATTAGGTCACCACGGAGCCTCCTCCTCTGCAGGCTGAACCATCCCAATTCTCTCAGCCTTTCCTCATAGCAGGGCTGCTCCATCCCTTGAATCACCTTGGTGGCCTCCTCTGAACTCAGAACTTCCTGGGAGCCATGGAGGCCATCCTCAGGGACAAAGTGTGTGGAGATCATGGTGCCTGAAAGCTTCCAGGAAGGCTGGAACTCAAATGTGATCAGGCTCGGGCTGGTCACTGCCAGCCACAATGGCTTTTGCTTTATCAGCACTCCCTGGGCAGGGGCTGGACAGGGACCACGCATAAACCAGAACGATTGCAGGCCAGGAAGCAGATGAGCAGCAGTAATAGAGATTGTGCTCAAGTCTCGGGCTCCCAAACTTTAGTGATGTAAATCCTGTATCGACTGAGCTGTGAGAAGCAAGTGCCAGCCTCTTACTGCTATATTACATTTTGAGAAGGATTTTGATGCTTGGCCGTGGCAGCGCAGCAAACTTGGGGTGCTGTGTGAGGCACAGACAGCCTGTGCTCGAGCCACGGTGGCTGAAGTGTGAAAGCCTGAAAACACAAGTGTTCCAACACGGACTGCTGGGGTCAAAACACAATGGCTGCTGGCACCAACCTTTCCCTCCAAAGGCACAGTCACCCTGTTGCCCATTTCATGAGCTCTCTAAACACAGAGTCTGGTTTAGAAAGGAGACATTGTTTAATCTGCGCAGGGTGCAAGGCAGAAGTTTCCACAAATCAAGCACCCCAAGGGGTAAAAATTTCCATCTGTTATGTAGTAAAATTTACATGAACACGCCTATATAATACATATTCTCCGCCTTCCTAATGCATATTTATTTAGGTGATGTAATCTTACGCAACACCTGAAACCCAAAGTTCTTTTCTTCATTAGGCAAATTCTTTTATAGAAATTATCAGACGACATCAGTTACATTTGCAAAAGGTGAGAAAATTCAGTCTGAAGACAAAAAATTCAGCTCGAAGACATCAACCCGACTAGCAGAGAGCCCCCCTGCCATGGGACACCCCGCAGTGCCTCCTTGGCTGGAGCTGACACTTTTCGTGGTGCCCTCCCCACTCATCCCTTGCTTCACAGATGATGCCAAGTGGCTTCGCCACGTGAATGCTCGACGTGCATCACCACTTGCTGAAGGAACAATGAATTTACAGCGATTATTGACAGCAGCCCCTGTCAGCTGCCAGCCCTGGGCGGTGACACACGCCTGTCGCTTGTGCTGCTTCTGCTGCTCGTTCGCTCGCGGGTTCAGCAGCGCGGAGCGGCGGGGCCGGGCCAGAGCGGGGCCGGTGTCGGTGCTGCTGTCGGTGTCGGTGCCGCTGTCGGTACCGCTGTCGCTGTCGGTGCCGGAGCCGCGGTGCCGGAGCCGCCCCGGGGCGGTGCCCGGCGTTCCCGAGCCTGCGCGGCGGCGGCGGCGGCCATGGAGGTGCAGGTGGCCCCGCTGCGGGCCTGGGACGATTTCTTCCCCGGCTCGGACCGCTTCGCCCTGCCCGACCTCAAGGACATCTCGAAATGGAACAACCGCGTGGTCAGCAACCTGCTCTACTACCAGACCAACTACCTGATGGTGGCCGCCGCGCTCGTCTCCATCGTGGGGTCAGTGCGCGGCCTCGCCGTGCGGCCGGGCAGGGCCGGCGGGGTGGGTGGGGTGGGGTGGGGTGGCCCCGGCCCCGGTCCCCGGGCGGGGGCTCTGCGACCCGGGCCGGTGCCACGGGAAAGGTCCCGGCCAGCCCCGGGCGGGATGTCAGGGTACAGGGGCGGGGGAGCTGCCTTTTCCCTTCCTCCTTTTCCCCTTTCCCCCCGTTTCCCCTTACCCTCTTTCACTCCCCTTTCTCCTTTTCTCTTCCCGTCCCCGTCCCTCCTTAAACCTCTGTGTCGTTCAAGAATGTAGAGGCCTGGTTTACAGCCTCCCTTGGCGGGGGGACTCGGCAGCAGTCGGGTTTGTGATGTATTGGTGGGATGTGAGCGGTCTGAGGACTCCCTGTTATCTCCCTTTTCCATGGGCTGCTCCTCCAGCCCTGTGCCCAAGGCGGAGGCTGCGGATTTCACCCCGCCTGGCAGAAGGCAGCGATGCTTGGAGTGCAGGATGTCGCTGCTCGCGGAAAACGGAGCCGCATCCTGCGCAGCGGTCTGTGCTTTCTCCTGAGCCTGCCCAGCGGGGCTGCTCAGGCTGAGACACGCTCAGCTTTGAATTTAAAAAAATGCATAGATCAAGTCTGCTCTCTGTCACAGTTCTGAAGTAATGTTCAGGGCAAGCCATTCGTATTTCTGAGCTAGCTCGTACTGAAAAACTTCGCTATAAAATAAATAAGGTACCGCTTTATTTAGTTTTGGTGGGCAGGATTGAGACCTTCGAGGTAGGACCATCTGCTGGTACAATGTTGTGTCACACCTAGCATTCCTGAAGGGAATCAGGAAATAACCTTATAATCACCTTCTGAATCAAAGGCTACGTGACTCTATTTCAGGTACTGCTCTAGGATCTTTGGTCAGAAAGCTCTTAAGCAAGACATGCAGCAGAAACTGATGATTAAGCTTTTAATATGGAAACTGGAATACTCCACTCTTCTCAACAAACAATGCGCAAATGCTTGAATTGGAGAATTGCCCAGCCACCAAGCCAGAGTGGCTTTGACTGAAGTACATCTTATCTCTTATGTTGCAGAGGCTTAAAATGATTCCCCTAAATCATTTTTTTTTTTTGGGTAAGCATTCTGCATCCCATTAGGGCTTCTGAAGCTGTTGACCCAGCATCTAAGTTGATAAAGATTCTCTGGCTCACAAGGAGCTTTGACCTGTGCTCTGTGGAAGGATAGGCTCAGAATCCTGCATTTTCTTCTTGGTGCATATGATGGTTTCAGGTTCAGCATAGTGGCATAGGCTTTGTTCTTGTGGATTTTGGTGAGGATATGTTGCAGTGATCTTTACAGACTAGTAGGCTGGCAAAATGAGACTTCCATGGTCTTGCTGTTCCTCTGCCACTTCATTCTAGACTTCAGTGTTCATTACCCTTGTTTAGCAGCACAATGCTGTAGCCAGCGCTTGATGAACAGGTAAATCACAGTGTCCCTGGAAAGCAGGAGGATGGCTCTTCTGTCCAACAAGGTGGGGAAAGAATGTAAACAATTTTGGTTTCTCCAGCTGGAAAACAGGATGGCAGCAGCTTTTACTCACCCTCCTAAATTCCTCTTTTTGAACTCTGATTGCTTTTCCTCAGATCAAGGGAGATTTGTCTCCCACTTATTTCCTACTAATGTGCTGAGGTGGGAGGTGGAGGAGGAAGAGAGCCACAGAAGATGGAAACTAATATCGGAGCTGGAATTAAAACATCTTAATATTGAGTGATAGCCCTCTGTGTTGAAAACTTACGGATGAACAAGACCTGAAGTGGGATCTTTATCTCAAATATTTTTTTTATTGCATGTCTTAGAGTCTTTGGTATACGATGAACCTGATTCTTCTAATTTTACAGAAGTAAAATTGGATGGGAGAAGAAGTCTAAAGGAAATGGGATAATACCTCAATAGAGAAAAAGTATCCATTTCTTTTAATAAAAATATTTTTCGTTTGGCCAAACTGTGGCTTTGGGAGAAAGGTAAAGAAAGTTCTCCTGGTAAATTTAAATTGATGACTAAGTCATCTTGCACTTCATTCTATAATGGGCAGGAACCCCTGAGTGATAAATGATGAATCATGGCTTTTTAGGAACTCCAGGGCTGTGTCCAGGCCTAAGGGCAGGATTATTGGAACCACTAATGTAGTGGTCTTCCTGTGATCAAAACTAAACTTAGCCTATGACCAACTCTACCTGCTCATGAACCATCTAATTATATAGACAGCCTTGAAATGCAAAGATAATATTTTCAGCTGTTGCAGTACTTGGTAGCTGTGGTTGCGCTGGGCTGACACAGAAATTGTAGCCTAGAGCTGATACTGGAAATACAGTGCTTTTTGCCACAGCTTTCGTTTACTGCCCCACCTACAACAAAGCACACCTCTGAAGCCTTTTACCTTCTCTCCACAAGGTATGGAATAACCTTACCATGAGCATAGAGGAATTGTAATGGTCTTTACTGCATCGTGTCCCTGCCTTACTCCCTCCATTTGCCTTCTCCCGTAGCTACTGTTACCTGTAAATGCAGCTCTGTGCTTTGCAGTAATGCAGATTTTACTTTCAGCCGACAGGACTGGATATAAAATAATAAATCAGTGAACAAGAAACTAAAACTCCTGATTTAGTGCCGCTCCACAAATACAGGCAAATACAGGTAGCAGCCATGCTCCCTCTTCCACACTCCCTCCCTGCAAGTTCCTTTAAGAAGGACTCTGGACTTGTCTGCTTTTTCTTTTTTTCCCCCTACAACTCTGTTGCAGTAGATTGCTGATAAAACCAAGATCTTGAAAAAATTGTGCCCTTTCTCCCAGTTATAGAGGAGCTGGACTCACTGTTCTTACCCTGAGCCAGGGCCCTGTCATTGTGAGTCCTGTATGAACTTTTATTAAAATCAGGGCCTTTAGGGCCTCCCACATCTTGCAACTTCCCTCAAACAGTCAATTTGGTTAATAAGTGAAACTTGTCTGTTCTTCCACCTACTCCAACAAGGCCTCTCTATCATGTCGTTCAAACTTAACTACTTTAAATTAATGTAATTTCATCTAGGCTTTTGTTGCCATGTACTTGCTAAAAATTAGCTTCTAAATCTGACAGTTTTTAAAAAGCATGCTGAATTTCAGAGCGCTGCATCAGAGTGCTCATTCTGTCTTGAAATAATGTTCTCCTTGCAGCCTGAGGTTTGATGTCTCTTTCCTTTGCCACTTCTTTAAAACATCTACTGTCCATCTGTACAATCCCAGCAGTCAACAACTGTGTCACATTTTGTTCCCTTGTTTCTTCCCCAGACCACTACTGTAACTGATGTACTTGCCGTGATTCTCTTTGCTGAAACAAAGACTCCAGAGCTGCAAAATGTTTCGTTTCTCTCATGCCTGATGAAAGATTGAGCAAGCAAAACACATAATTTTAAAACATTGCATAATAACATTGGTGCATAACTTCATAAGGGTCCGGTAGTTCTTCAGGCAGGAATGTGTCTCCTGTTCTCAAAGCCATGCAAGTGACCAACAATAGGTACAGAAGCATTGCTAAATCCATGGATGCTGAGGGCTATCCCCCGAAACAATGTGCTATTTATAGTTTTATGTGCTACCTGTAGTTAGAGTTGTATACCCTCAGTGAAGCTCAAAGTATGGGGAGAGACGAGGCAGAACTTCATCTTTCAAGTTATTTAAATTAATACAAATGAGGAAGGAGGCATTTTAGTGCTCCAACCTGCCCAGTGCTTGGGCGGGGGTGGAGCAAAAGTCCTTTTAAGGAGGAATTTTCATGCTTATTTCAGCCTCACTGAGCTGCTCTAAACAAAAAAATGTTCTCAATGACTGCCAGTCTCCTACTCAGCGCCTTTGTTCAGACTTGCCTGGTCACATGCGAAAGAAACAGATGTGACAGCAGCTGCTGAATAATCACCCCAAGACAGTCATCTAAAATGGAGATGGTATGAGGATGGAGCTATCTTGCTTTTGCTTTTTATGTGGCCTATCCTATTTCTGGGCTCATGCTGTTGGAGGCTACTTGTCTTGCACAAAGGATGTGCCTTACCAAGCTCTTTTTTTCCCTATGCTACAGCTGTATGTCCTCCCCCTCTCCTGCTGTAAGGCTGTGCACAAGTGTGCAGGTATGAAACAACCTGACAAGAAGAGGTGATATGATAACTCACTGAAAGCAGAGCTTTTTGTGTTTTCCTGCTCCTATGTGAGAACTCTAACCTGTCTTGTGATACATGTAGGGCAGAGCCTAGAACTATGAATCTAGTTTAAAAAAAGAAAGTAATTCATCTTCATCTGTTTCTGCTGGCCAGGGGTAGCTGCCAGTACTTCTTCCCACACACCCCCAGCATCTCTGCTCTCCTGAGGCTGCTTCCGCCAATACAAAGTGTCCCGTGGCCCTACTTGACACAGGACAATGCCCGTGTCCCTGCAGCCGTGCAGGATGTTTCTTTTCATGTATTTGTTTTCCCTGTCTCTACTTTGTATCTAGGCAGATGCTGAAGGAAGCCTGGTATCTGCAGGGCAGCAGGAAACTGAATCTGGGTGATGGCTTTTCCTTGTCACTTTGTCCCAGCTGTACTGGAGGTCACAGCATCCCACCAGGGTTGTACCTTGTCACCACAGAAAACAAAGAAGGTCATCCAGCTGGGGTGCTCTGGGCTGTTAGCACCCCCAAATGCTGTTAGTCTTGCCACACTGACTGCTTTCAGGGTCAGAGAAGTTAGTGGGTTTTACGTCCAACCCTAAAAGAGTTTTTCTTCCCCTAAGTAATCTGAACAGTATATACTCAAGTCACCATACCCTTGCCATGCTGATAGTTCTGTGCATTACATTCTTAGGTATTTGAGGTCTCATAAATCCCTGATAAAGGGAATTATATTTAGAAAGTATCTTGTAACATACTTAATGGCTGGTCACTTACCTTTTCTCTGCATCTCTGAAAGATTTCCAGCCTCCTTGCCTGAGCACAAATTTTTCCTCTTGTGTTCTGACCTCTGTATAAATAAGGCCACTATCAGTGTTGGTGGTTCAACAGTAAGGTGACTTCTAGAGCTGTTACATAGCTCTCTTTTCCCCCAGTCTCTGGTGTTCTAAAATTACATATCCCTGTTTTTTCCTTTTTAGTTTTTAGCTATTGTATTATTGAGAGCAGCATGCCAACAGATCTGAGTGAAACTGGATAATGGAGTTCTGCCTTCCTGAAAAATGCCATTGTTTTAAAAGGATTTTCTATATATGAATTTCTAGGATAATCTTAGTGCTGTAAATTACACTGTGGGCGAGTCAAGCAATAAAGGGTGGCTTTGGCATGTGACACCCTAGCCAGCACTGTAATCACCAGTAGTGAAGTCTATGGACACTTGGCTGATAATCTGAATACTGGTTTTCAGTGGCAACTGTGATCCCCATCTGTGTTCATGTGGCTCTGAATGCCTTCACTTGATACTTCTGTTCACTGTTCCCTTGTACACGTTGGAATGCAGCCCACTTCAGAAAACATGTAATTCAAATCACTTTCCTCAGAAAAGAGGGATCTTCTGAATGCATTCTCCCCTCACCCCCCTTCATATCCCTTACAGCCAGTCAGTTATACAAAACCTGTGTAATACCAGAAAGAAATGTAGAGCAGAGAAGTCTTTGGTCTCTTCCTTATAAATATGGAAGCATGGTTCTTCACCACCAGTTTCTGAAGTTGTAATAAGAGTAGCAGGAAATGTAGGGATGATAAGGCTTTGAGAGTATTTTCCAGGCCCATGGAAAATGTAGAGTGGAGCTCTGCCTAGATCTGTTACTTCCAGGATTATCTTGTCCCTGGATTTTTAGCAACAAAAAAAAGATTGCTGTGAGTTGTGTAAGTTTGTCCGTTTCAGTTCCAAGACAGCTGAGGTGTGGAGGTGAATTCTACTTTAAGAATCTCATATGTCCAGTAGTGCATATATAACCCAGGCACCAGTGTGGTCCAGTCATGAGTCACCCTCCTCCTGCTGCAAAGGAACACAGATGAAACTGATTTCTTGCCAGAGCAATGCCGTTCACTTTTTCCAGCCTGGAAACTTTAGATTGACAATTCAGAGCTAAATATAATCTGGCTAGCTACAGGGAGTGACTCAAATGAAACAAGCCAAGTCTGACCTGTCACCACTTCCCAAAAGCCCGATTGGCTTTTCAGCATGAGTAGCAGAAGCAGGTGGGGAACTACTCTGAATTTTAATCTTTTTATGTCCAGTTGTCCCGTCTCCTGTTGGTACAACTGACTTGAAGAATCAAGAGCCAGTCCTTGCTCTGAAATAATTCTTGGGGGTTCTTCCTGCTCCAGGAAAATGCTCCCTAGCACTGCAGGTAGAGCATTGGCAGTACCAGTCCTGCAGTAGATTTCTTGTGCCTGGGCCGGATGTGAAGCACAGACCACAAACCATAACATCCTCCTTGGCAGTGGGGAGGAGTGGTGAGTCACTGGGCCTGGTAGCTTTGGAGCAGCAGGATGAGCTGCAAAGTCTGCGAGAGTAAACCTTGAGCATGTCTGGCTTTATCGGGGCGGTGTCATGCTGCTGCCATAGTTGTAATAGCCCAGAGGCCTCAGCTGCTGTGTAATCAGATCAGTGCATGTACAAGCCAGAAAATCAGAATGCACATGAATTCACATAACTTAATACCATGTAAGTGAAATACCATAGATCCTGGACTCTGTGTGAGTGCAGAAACAAGCTCAGCAAAGTCATTGCTGAGAGCTTGATTCTGAAAAAGCTCTAAATACTTGGGAAAGTGGTTTGAGCAGGTGACGTTCTTGCCTTCTTCCAAGAAAGGGAGTTGCTGTTTATAGTCCAAAGCTGATCCACTCGATGCTTGGTTTGCTTGGAAACTCTGATAACAATAACAGAACACAAACCTCAGCAGTGACTCTCTTGCCAGGCTTGGCTCTTCTTCCTGTAAGGCCTTTATCCCATACTCCAGGTCCTTCTGACTCTCAGGTATCCTTGCTTGGGACTGGGCTTCCATCTGTTGTGCCGACAGTGGCAAGCTCCTTCTGCAGGTTCATACGGTTCTTTTGTTTGAATGTAAACCAATGAGAAGGTTTATTCAGAAATGAGAAATAGTGAAGTAACTTCCTTTACTCAGTGTTCTACCTTTTCCATTTTGCAAACCCAGACAAGATACCATGAAGAGCTAGTTCATCTGAAGGCCTAGCCTGAGCCTGGCTTTGATCACGTGAAGGGAAAAGATCAGTCAGTGTTGTCTCCATCTTCTGTCTGGATATGCTAACTCTGGGTGTGATATCTAGAGTTGATTGCAGAGGTAGGAGGGGCCCTGGTAGGAAGTGCTTCTATGATGATTTGCTGCAGAAACTCAGCATCCTAAGCTAAACTCAGGAAGAGAACATAAAGACAAAGATTATCCTAATTCAGTGCTAAGGGTCCCTTGTTCAGTTGTACTTTTTACTTTGTTTAGCTCCTGCTAAAGACCTTGATGAAGGTCTTGATAGCAGAAACTGCCTTTTCAATGCCTTACCTCCCTGGTAACACTACCACTGAGCTGGCTGATCCTGTATGGACACAAGTCAGGAAGGTTCTGAAATTGAACTCTTTTTTGTTGTTTTTTCCTGTTCTCTCCAGATTTCTGAGTCCCCTGAACATGCTCATTGGCGGCACTGTGGTGGTGCTGGTGTTCCTGGGGTTTGTGTGGATGTCACACAACAAGGATATACTCCGCAAGCTGAAGAAGCAGTACCCAACCACATTTGTCGTGGCCATCATGCTGTCTAGCTACTTCTTGATCTCCTACCTGGGAGATGTCATGGTGTTCATGTTTGGATCACGCTTCCTCTCCTCTGTAAGTGTTTGTTCTCTTCTCTGGGGGGCTAGAGGTGTGTGACTTGAGCTTTCTCAAACAAGTCTGCAGAGTGTAAGTCAGCTGTTAACTTTGCTATCTGTGTTTAAATGGTCCCCAAACAGAATTGGGAGGGGACACAAAGCTGCACAAGCCATCTTTAATGTTATTGTTGAATGGGTACCTGTGGTTACTTAAGCAGCCATTGATATGTCATCATCTTCCAGTGATGTCATGGTACTGGGATGTGACTTAAGTGCTGCAAGAACTATGCATTCCTTGGGCATTAACAACTAACAAGCGTGTTTCTGTCATGCAGTGATGTTTGTCCATGCTTCCCTGAGGCTCCGGAACATACAGAACAAGCTGCAGAACAAGATGGAGGGGATAGGTTTGAAGAAGACCCCGATGGGCTTCATACTGGATGCTCTAGAACAGCAAGAGGATAGTATCAACAAACTGGCTGACTACATATCTAAAGTGAAGGAGTAAGCAGCTGCAACGTGGCATTTCTGCCTGTTGCAGGAGTGTAGTTGCTATTTACTATTGTTAAAGCTTGCTTTCAGTTTATGTACAAAACAGGAAATGCATGTGGTACAGGTTAATAGTTGCAGGATACAGGTATTCCAAGGTCTTCAGGGCTCCTCTAAGAACATAAGAACAGCAACTTTTTTTCTATTGTATAGCAAAACGTTTTGGTGTTTACACAAATACATACTAACTTAACCATGTTTGCTTGTCTCTTCTGCTGGGGGTAGAGGAGGAAGAGATGGAAACCTATGGAATGCAGTCTCTCAAACTGTCTTGTAGCAAATTGGTCTATTAAAGCAACATCCCTTTCATCTCAGTTCTAAAGTATTGCAGTTTAGCCAGGTTATGCTGGGTAGCACCTTCAGCCTGGTGATGCTCAGATGAGCTGAATTGTATCAAAAGCAGGTACCTCTTGCATCCTCCAAATCCCTCCCTTGAGTGCTCTGTATTATGTTACCAGCTTAACTGGCTCTTGGTAAAACTGTGCAGTGCTTGTACGCAGTCTGGGTTCCTGTCCTCACCTCACAGCCCTCCTTTAGCAGCCATGGGACAGTCTAAATAGCTGTAAGCATGAAGAGTATCCATGGCACTGCCTGCCAGTCCCAGTAACATTTACCTTCAGGCTCTCCAAAATCCTCATCTATGGAACTGCTCCCTTCTGCAGGAGAGCCAAACTTCCTTGTGTACCAGCTAAACTCTGGCCAAGCATGGGAGAAAAGAGATAGATTGGATGAGCTGGGTTTCTACTCCACTGATGGTTTTAAATACTGCTACTTTAGGACTTACCTGCTTTATCTGCACAGGCTGTTTGTAGATGGAGGTGTATGTGTGTTCTTGAGCGTGGGTCATCTTTTTCTTTCTTCTCACCCACAATGCAAAGATACAAGTCAAACATGCATCTGTTGACTCTGTACTTCCAACACTCATCAAAGGAATAAACTAGATTTCAGGTTTACAAGTAAAAGCAATAAATGTCAAGATACAATTTTTGAAAACCCATTCCAAATTCATGAAGATATTTGCCTGTTAAAACTCCTGATGTTGAAAGCAGTGTGGGGGATTCTTTTATATATACACAACTTAACTGCCAGCTCTGATGGAATCATCTTGATAACAGGAGCTTATCAACAACAGAGGGGGAAAGTTGTCCAGGTGAGACTCCATTTCAAATATTATCGCATTTCTCTTTTCTAATCAAGTAATTAATTTAACAAAAAAGCAAAGATCCTTGAAGTTGAAGCTTTTATGTAACTTGCCATGCTGTTTTCATAGTAAACTGTGTAGAAATCTGAACATGTCATTCCATTTAAGTGTTAAGGTGATCAGTATTTATCAAAAATGTCTGTATATTCCAGCTGAAGAGTCAATGGCCTGTTCCTCACTTGTAGCGCATGGTCTTTGTTTTTTGAAAACTGTTTCCACACCTAAAGAACATAGTAGCCTATGACTTCATCATTACAGTAGCATTTTAAAAACTGCACAGTTATGAAGAAAAATAAATTCTAATGGTTGGAAACTTGAGCTTGTGCCTGTGTCTGTGGTCGGGGTGGTGGGATGTCTGCTGTCACCCTGTGGCTCGTGCCACAGGCCCATGCTGGGGATGAAGCTGCTGGCTCTGACTGCTCTGTGTCTGTGTCAGCTTTGTTGAGGCCCGAGGGACCTCTGAGCTGAAATGTTACAGCCTTGCTCTTGCATCCTTAAAACGGCTGCTCTACAGAGGTGGAATACTTATGGTATTTGTTCATGCAGTTTTGGTCTCTTATATAACTCAACTCTCCTTAACTGGGATTTCACATGTCTGTTAATTACATGAGACGGATTTCTGCTTCTAGGATTACTGGGAGCTGTGCCTTGAGCAGTACTCGGAAGCCAGCTCTGCTGTAGTCAAGCTAATGGTGTGATCTCTGTGTCTGCCTCCCTCCTGTGATCACTGAGAGGCTGCTCTGTGGGAGAACATGGATCAGAGCAGGGATTCACAGGTCCTGCTTTATCCACCCTGGAAATTCGTGTTTGGCAGCTTCTGGGTGTAGCAGTAATTGGTGCCTGGCAGCTTGAACTGGAGATTGTAAAGCACTATATTATATATTCCTTTGTGCTTCCCTGTCCCAATTGCTGCAGTCTGAGCTGCACCAGCCTGGCCTTGAAGCCAGTCTGGAGAGCAGCATGCTCCAAGAGCTTTCCTGGGGAGTTACTTGGTGCATTTGTCACTTGCTGCTGCGCTCCGTGCAAGGGCTTGGTTGGAAGTACCAAGCTTCTTCCTTTCCTCCTCTTCTCCTTTACAAAAAGAGAGGGCTGCAATGAAAATTGCTTCCATTTTTTATGTCACTTCCCTCTTACGTGATACTTTGAAGCTACTTGCTCTCTCCTGGGCATTACAGAAACCAGCTTTCCCGGGTTTGGGGCATTACTTTTGCAAACAGAAGCAGAGCTGAGAAGGAGCTTTATGAGTTTGGAAGGTGGATATTGGAAAGAGACCAGGTGATAGGTACCAAATGGACAAGAGCAAATTAAAATTTGAACAAGTGATAGTAGAGACCACCTTGGATTCAAGAGATCCTGGACATTGCTGATACTACAGGACTATTAAAATAAACATGGGAAGGGGAGCAGGGTGGGATTAGGATTAAGCTGCCAGGGGAAGGTTGCTAAGAGTTACCACTCAGATATTAACTCACCTGAAGGAAATCCTGCCAGGAGCAACAAAGCTGTGCCTTTGGATCAAGCAGCTATAGGAAGGCTGGGGAGCTGCCTTTTAGCACAGGGAAAGCCTTTCTTCTTTCCCTATGCCTTACAGCTTTAAAAAACAAAGAGAAAAAAACCCCAAAACAATTGGTCTCCTGTGGATGTATTTCACAAGTGTGACTTACCTGTAGCTGCTTTACAAGAAAGACAGCAGAAGAATTTAATGTGATTGTACAGAGGGAGGAGAAAAAAAATTCACAAAAATATTAAGGAAAAACTAAGTTGTGTATATACAGGTTTTACCCCTTCAAATCCAGCCCTGCCAGGATGTGACATGCTATTCACACATTGTGCTAGGAGGAATTAGGAGTTTCTTTAACCCCTGGAAAAGAGGTAAGGCTCATCCTCCTGCCACAAGAACAGTGTGGAGAGAGACCTAAAATGGCATTTCAGTGCTCTCCAAGGTGCCTGCAATTAAGGATTACAGTAAGACAAAGGTGAATCGCAGGGAATGAACATCACAGCTCTCAAAGCAGTGCATGGCATCATCTTTTATATGCTGATTAGGTACAACACCCACTAGACATTGTTCTGAAATGGAGGGAGCTTGAAAGGCGTTCGTTGTACCAGAGCAGTCATTCTGTCTGTGAGCGCTTTGTTAGCGATGGAAGTGCTGCACACATCTTACAGAGAGAGCTTTATTTCATTTCTGTCTCCTTAGCCTAAAAAATGAAGCCGTATACATGGAAACCAAGTACATTTCTCATGGACAAGAGAATAATAAAGTAGCATGTGTGTGAAAAGAAAGATAAGATAAGGCACAGTGCGTTCCTGCAGAATCTGGCAGCAGAAGGACAATGTGGAAGCAAAATAGTTTGCTGACAAACTAGAAAGACAAGGTTATTGATGCCTCTGAGAAAATACTCCCACAACAAACTGAAGCCTCAGATTCACTTGGCAGACAGATGGCAGCGGGATTGTTTGATACCTGATGGAAACACTTAGCACTGACTTTTCCCATGCCAGCCGTTTTCACCACACTTAACAAGTGTGTATGGCAAGCTTTGTTCCCGAAGAGTTGAATACACCACCTGGGTTCTGCAGAAAACATCTGCTGGAACAGTTGTAAGCAGAACTTGAATAGTCCTTATTCCAAGTTGTTTTCTTCAGGTCAGTCTGGTCTCTCACTCCAGCTGCTTTGGCAATGGCACCTGGACAAGGACATGAAGTATTAGAAGGAGGAAATTTCTCAGTCTTATTTACCAAGCCAGTTTAGTCTAATACAAACCCTCAGAAACTAAAAAGGTAACAGCTGGGAACTCCAAGGAGCTCTGATTGGGAGTTCTCTTTTGTTTATAATGCCCCATTCGATGTTTGCAATGCTTAAGGTCCCGGAAATCAATTTGAAGGCGTTTAGTCCTACCACGGAAAGGACAAACACCCGGCTCAGCTCAAGCAGTAAAACTCCAATTTAGAAATGAAGCTGAGGGAATTGAGGCAACTGAGGAGTTACCAAGATCATGCAGGGTGGGGTCAATAACACCCTAATGTCCCAAATCCAAACCAAGTGGTCTGATGACAGAGGCCAAAAAAGAACCAACCCAAAAAATCCCCAAACCATCCACCAAAACAAACCTCCCCAAACCCCCAACACGTGTCCATCATTTTGTCTTTCCATGGGCTGTGATAGCAATTGTTATCTGGCATACTTAGGATGCACCATGAATTGATCCCTCTGCCTCTAACCCCACAGCTCTCATGGATAAAATCCTCCCGATCATTTCGGGGGGAATGGCTGGGGTTCAGTGTCACTTCTGGCACCTGGCAGCACACGGGTTTCTCAGTCATTGCTGTGAAAAATAAGGGCTGTGCCTGGCAGAGGAGCAGTGCCATTGTCCTCCACCTTCCTGAGAGCTGGGAAGGCAGCAGGTCCACGGCAGTGAAGGACCAATCTGCTGTCACCAGCACAATTTGTGAGCTTTCCATGAGCAGGTCTTGTTGTCTGGGATGTGGAACCAAAGTGCAAATCCTAGACTGGCCTAGAAAGGCCCTGAGGAGAGGCCCTGGCTGCAGCCAAGTTGGACCAGCCAGCAGAAAACTCAGAACCCCAAAACTTGCCTAGGGTACAGAATGTTCAGGGTAATCCTGGACCAGGATCCGAGGTCACAGCAGGATCTGCCTCTGACAAAATATCAGGACAAACTACTCTCTGGATTAACTGAGGAAATAATTATTTCTTTGTAGGTATAAATGAAGGCAAAATTAGGCCCACTATATTAAAATGTCAATATTGAAAGAAAAAATAATTACAAAATCCTGCTTGACCATTTTTAATTACAGGGGATTTTCTGTCCTCTTCCTCAAGCCTTGGCAACACAAACAGGCATCAAGCTACAAATACATCAGCTAGTTTTTAGGATTTCTTGAATTACGGTACAACGCAAGGGAATATAACAGGTCAGGAGAGCAAGAGGTTAAATCTGGTGGCCAGCATTTTGAGAAGAGGCCCATGAATTTGGTACCCAAGTAAGAGCAACCTCAAGAGACAGTTTTCAGTTTTGGACTTGCAGTCTCAAAGTCAGGATGATGTTGAGCTCATTTGAATTGACCACTGAGCCAATTTTCAGTGGCAAAGATTTACTTGAAAACAAACATAAAATCCCCCACAGTACCACTACTTTCTTCCCATAACCTTGCTCCATCTTCACTGCTGGTGGATCTAATTTCTTTTTTTCCTGTTAGCACTAGAATTTTGCAATTGATCTAAATAAGGACAAAAAAAGAATGAGCAGCAAAGGCTCTCTAAAAGAATACACTCCTTGTTACCGGGTGAGACAGGGGCAGGAGCAGGGCTGCAGATTGTGAGTCCAGGCTGGCCTTCAGTGTGGGCCAAGTGACAGTGCTGTCTTGTGTAAAGTGAGAGCGAAGGAAAAATACAGTGACTGAAGAGACAAACATGGGGCTTACGGGGGACTAATGTGAAAAATAATACCTGAAACAACCATCTCATAATAGCCCGTGCCTGTCATAACTAATACACTATTACAAGTATCGTAAGGTTGAGTTTTTGTGGGTTTGTTCACTCCCTGAGTGAATTTCCTTTCTTTTTTCCCTGTGGATGCAGACAGGGATGCACAGAGCTGCAGCCTTGGCGCTTGCTGAGAGTTCCCTGTGCAAGCCATACCTCAGTGCTGCTGGAAAACAACCACCTGCATGCCAGGAGTGGCAGCCCGGCACAAAAGGGTGACGATGCCATGTGCAGGTGCATTTGCCAGCCCCACCAATGCCCAACATTTCCAACCAGAGCTCAGAGCACAGCAGGTGAATGCCATTCCCTCCCCTCACTGCCACCACTCTGCACTCACCGGCTTGAGATACGCGACGTTGCTCTGACGGATGTCATTGAGGAGCTGATCTCTCGGGGTTATTTCCACCAGGGGAGGTGGTCTTCTCCTGGGAATTGGTTTAAGCGTTTTGATGACGTCTTTGAGGTTGGTTTTCTCAGCGGGCTCCACGTACTCCGGCACGCGGGGTTTGCGCTGGGTCTTCTTCAGCTTGATCACTTTGAAGCTGACGGGTTTCTCTCTGCAGGGCTGCTCGGGTGCTGGCGGCCTCATGTTCTCCTGCCTTTTGCTCAGCGACACAGCTGCAGGGATGGGTGGTTTGGGGGCTTGTGGGGGCTCCTGCATCCTCAGCTGGGGCAGCGGTCCCCCCAGCATTTCCCACATCCCAGGAGGCAACCCAAGTCCGTTTTCCAGCATCGCTATCAACTCTTTCTGCTCTTTCATTTGCTGCTGCCTTTGCCCCTCTTGCCTCTTTTGCCTCTGCTTGTCCAGGTTCCTGCTGAGCAGGTTGGTCACCACCATCCTGGGTCCCGGCAGTTCGAAGTGATAGCCCATTTTAAGGAGGGTGGTGTTGGCTTTCAGCAGCCTGGCAATCTCCATCTCTGCCTGGTGGCCCAGCAGGCCCCTCTGGTTGTGGAAGCGGAGCTCCGTCAGCGTCTCGTTGTACTGCAGGCAGCGCATGATGGCAACAATCCCCTTGCCAGAGATGAAGTTGGAATCGATGTTCAAGGTGGTGATGCTCCTGTTCTCCCTCAGCATGTTGGCCAGGGCGAACGCCACGTTGTCGTCAGCCCCTACATTGGCCAAGCTGAACGTTTTTATGTTCTTATTCTTTTTCATGGCGTTGACAAAATCTATCAGCATTTCCTTGGGGACGTTTTCTATGTTGTTCAGGTTGAGCTCTTTCATGTCAGGGTTGTTTTTTCGGACTTTCTCCAAACTGTCTTCTAAATTGGTTTGATTTCCTGAAGGCCTGGCACTTAGCTTCATGAAGCTGGTATCCAGTGCTAACTTTTGGGGGATGTTCAATTTTGAGATGTTCAATTTTGATATTTTCTTTTCATTTTCCTTAGGCTTATCTTTGATTTCTCCTGGTTCTTTACCTGACTTCTGACTTATCTGGTTGCTGTGACTGTTCTCATTGGTGTAATTCTCCTTTGTTTCCAATTCAGTCTCATTTTCTTCTTCTTCCTCCTCCTCCTCTTCATCATCTTCCTCTTCCTCCTCTGCTTCTTCTTCCTCATCCTCCTCCACCCCTGTCTCCTTATCACTCCCATCTTTCTTTGCCTCCCCGGACTGTGTTCTTGAGTCGGACACATGCTCATTTTGGTAATGTCTTTCTGTTCCTGGCATCCTCGCACCGGCCACCTCGCCGCCGCTGCCGGCCTCTCCTTCCATCTCATCCGCAGCACTTCTCTGAGGAAGACAAGACCTCACAGCTGAAATAACTGCAAAACATCTTTGTTACAATAACTTTCTGCTCAAATAAACACGTAGCAGCTGGATTTAGATCCCTCTATGCCCATACAATAGAGAATAATCCTTAAAAGTGTCATTGCTGTGAGTTCAGGCTGCAGCAGCTTGCTTGGGAACACAGGAACAATTTGTTCCTAAAAAGGCTGCAAACCAGTTTCTCATCTTTGCCTATAAAATTGAGTCCTTACAGTTAAATCCTGAACATATTTAATGATATGTTAAGATGGTCTTTGAACCCTTCTGGGGGTTAAGAGTCTCTGATCCAAAGTCTCTTTCTGGATTTAGTGTAATCTTTATAATTTCTTTGATGAGAGAGAAAGTTTCCTTCATATGCCTCAAAACAAAGTGAACCACTGATGGTTTGCTCAGGCCAAGGAGGAGTGGAGAGGGCACATTGTGGCCACTGTGGAATCATCCAGCACAAGGGACAACAAGGCTGCCTGCTCTGGCACCTAAGTGCATCACACCTAAGGCAGCACCTCACTGAAGATAAAATATTAGCTCAGTTTGGAGTCTGGAGATAAGAAACCAGCCCCTGCACAAAGCAGTTGCAGGGCAGTGAGGCTTCTACCATCCAAATAAATTAGTTGCAAATGTCTACCAATTCCAGAGACACTCCTAGCTGAGATTTTTCTTCGTCAAGCATCTTTTTGCAAGTGGTTCCTCCATCACAGAGAAATGCTAATAAAGCACTAATAAAATCAAGCTGTTTCCCTAAGATTTGCAGTACTGCAGGCAGGACAGTGTCGTGGCTTGTGCGGCACCAAGAGTCAGACAAAATGGTCCCAGTCACTTCTGCCCTTGGGGCTGTGGCTGCCCTTTGCTGTGGTGGTGAATGGGTTTGGTATGGGGATTGCTTGACCAGCTGTGAATGCAGCAGCCAGCTCCACACCCAGATTTCAGATTTAACCTCACAAGTGTTTAAAGAATTGTTTCTTTGAGCCTAAGAGTGTTGCAGGAAGAGAAAAACCCCACAGATTTCCCCTGGTCTCCAAAGGCAGCCCATGAAACCTGCCTTGGGGAGTCTGTGATGTACCACATTGGTGTGCACTAGCAAACCACTGGTATTTAAAACAAAGATAAAATAAATCAGTTACCTCGAGTTCACTTAGCTTCAAGTATGGATGTGTTTCATCTGGCCAGGTTTCAATTCTATTAACCTATTTTTAAGTGTAGCGCTCATCCTGAAAGATATCTAAGTATGACCTTAACTTTATTTCAAAGTCATGGGGATAGTCAAAAAAATTTAAGCACTCTATTGAGTAGGGTTGAACTACTTCACACAGGCTGCATGCTTGGTTGTTAGTGAATGTTTCACCCTGTTAAAATACAGTGGCTTGGGATTTTTCTCCAGTGTGTCATTAAATTCTGTCAATTAATTAATTTAATATGTATGATTAATATAGTCTTCAATGGAAAAGCAACATGGTGTTCTTCCATATGCAGAGTCAAACAAATTAGAGTTACATCCTCCAAAACTGATCTTGTCACAATTTCTCAGTGATTTGCTTTACTCAAATCAGAATTAGGATTTTCTTCTATTGAAAAGCTTAAGTAAATATTTGGGAACAGCAATTAAAAAATTACTAACCCTGACATCAGTCCAAGCTGGATTCTATCACTGATGAGGCTTTTAGGATTAATCTAAATTTGTTTGTACTCTATCTTACATAAGGGACAGAAGCAGAGGCAGGTTAAGGTATTAAAGCTGTAAAACAGATCCCACTGCTGATGCATAATAAATATTTGTGATTTTTCACTTGTTACCTCAGAGGGCAAGAGGGTGACGGGAACTCTCTCATCCTCGAGCATGCGTCTGGATGCCTTCTGCCAGTACAGGTAGTCAACCAGGGACCGGTGGTCGAAGCTCCCTGTGGGGGGTTTCTCTGTCTGATCCCTCTGTATCATCCCGATTGGGACTTCAGGGTCTGGGGCCATGACTTCCATCTCGCTCTGCAGCTCCTTTAGCTCCTCAGGGGACAGGTTTGCCAGGATTTCATCTTCATCGATGTCCTCAGGACACACATCTTCATCGGAGTTTTGGCCGAGTTCAGACATGTTCATTCTTCCCTCTTTCCTCTAATACTTTTTAAACCTAAAGAGAAAGATAAATTTAAAAGGATTTCCTTTTCTTTCCCCCTCACTAGCAGTAGTTGATCCGGTTAAATCGACAAGTTCATGTTTTGGTCATGAGCTGTGGCAGCTCCCGGGCTCAGTGTGGGAGACAGCCCGTGCAGCTAAGTCTATATTAAGCTGCACTTGGCTGGATAAAGCGAATTTATGGCGATGCTCCATTTTCAGCAACCTGTCAGCTGTGCAAACCCTTCTGACATTTCAGTGCAGCTGGTGTGTCCCCCGCTGAGGGAGGCAGGAGACGGACATGTTCCAGAGGATTCCCGGGACACTGAACCGCTCAGGGCTTCTCCCCATGCTGGAATCGCTGGAGGAGGAGGATGGAGGGGCATTAGTGGCACCTGTGAGATGTGCAGGTGAAATCCTGCCTCTGGGAAGAATCAGAAAGGTCTCTGTATCCGTAACATCTTCAATCTCTCTCAAAAGGGCCGAAGACCACAGGCCCTGCACTGCCTTTGGCCTGGTCTAAGCCCTGACTGACCATCACAGGTGGTTTTGGTGTGACTGCAGCCACCTCAGTGGGTGACGTCTCCCAGGCCTCACATCCTGGTTAGGGGAAAGTCCTCCAAGGTGGAAAAGGGCAGGTAGAGTTGGTACAACACGCACCTTGTGCCTGGGGACAGGTCCATCCAAGGATGGGCACCAGCCCTTTGAAGCAGCCTGAGCGTTCCCAGGGGAAGCATTTCCCATAGCACATCCCTGCTCCCATCCAGGGCAATGCCAGTGCCTGCTTCTTGACTGGCCTGTCCCTATCATGAACAGCATTTGCACTCTCAACACATCTTGGGTGACAGTTCATCTTAGGTTCATCCTTCTCCTACTTTTTACCTTTTTTTTTTCAGAATTATTAAGCAACTACAAAGATTTACTTTGTTATATTTGTAGACCTGATGTAACTCCCCAAACTCCATTTTTTATTCCACCTAAGTGCCTCCTTCTTTCTTCAGAATATTTTATAGGCTTCTAAATCCACACAGCAAACCAGAAAGCCACACCTCCAACATCAGAGTGTGCATGACTTCTTTGCAACAGCAAAGTAGCAAGGGTGGATATATTTGCTACTCACAGTTTGGGCCGTTCATTGGATTAGGAAGATTTCCTCTCATAATTTCGAATTTTCTTTGCAGGAGGGTCAAATCAAATCCTCACCTTGCAAATGCAACTTCCACAGGAACAAAACTACGGAGGAGAGGCTATGAAAACAATCCCCACCAATTTTTAAGCCATATTTCTCACCACAGTCTCAACTGCACTCTGTGGGAGTCTGCCAGCAGCAAAATAGGCTCTGCGTGATGGTGGTGTCTCTTTGCTGTGTTTTGTATCATGAAACATGGAGTTCTAAGTCCTGTTAACCTCTATTAAAAGTCCATTATCCAAAGGTCCTCATTTTATTCATGCTGTTACACAGCAGGGAAGAGGGCAAAAATTTAAGAACGGAATAAATGGTAAAGGAAAAGACAATAAAAACCCAAGCCAAGACTGCAATGGCTCCATTTGCCCCTTTGGTATTTCAGTGATGTCCTTATCCTTGTTTTATATTATGCAGTAGCAAGCACAACAGCAGACCCACACATCAATCTGCTCCAGCAGCTCTAACCCCAGCAATTGCTGCCCATAATAGAGTCCATAAATGGTTTCCTGATGTTATCAAATAAATCAATGCTCTTCAGTAGCTGGTATGTTACTCCCCCAAACGATGCAGTTTGGGCCACAGAAGCTCTCTATTCAGTGCTTGCTTCTCACTTGCTGATTTCTTGACTGTAAATAAAGCCCCATGCCACCTTCTTGGGTTTCCATGATCTTCAGCCAGGCCATCCTGGGCCATGGTCTTGTCAGATCATCTAAGTTAAGCAGGGTCAAACCCATGAAGTCCTCTTGAGAAGGAAAACAGGGATACTGAGAACACCATCAGGTATTTGAACACCACTTTTTCTCCTAAGCAGGAATATATCACTTGTCAATACCACAATTGGGAAACACTATACTAGGAATGATGCCTTCCCCATCAGATGCAGAATGAGGGGTTGCTTGGTGACACCTCTCCTGGTGACATGGGTGCTAATCTCACAGATTTCCAAGGTGGGTATCACATTTTGCCTACTTTAGGTCCCTCCTCCATAAATTATGTTTCCAGGATGTACTTCCTTTCCTAACACACTACTTAGTGTTTTGGTGTTCTGGTAACCGCACATTAGAGCAACAAACAACACCCTTGAGGTGAGGACATGCTCACGGTGGGTCTAAAACACTTTTCCAAGTCTAAACTCCCATCTTCTTCCCAATAACATTTGTTGGTGTTCCCCTCAGAGCTTTCCAAAATAATCACGCATTTCTCAACCTTCATTGAGACAGGAAAGCCACTTCCACTGGTGACACTTGCTATTTCCACACCAATTTGACGCTTGTTCAGGAATCCCCAGGCTAACAAGCTGCTGCACCAGGTGCCCTGTTACCAGAGGGCAGAGCTGTGCTGTGCCAGAGCTGCACTCAAAGCCCCAGCAGAAGACCAGAGGTACCTGCAGCAATCACAGAGCAATCCCTACAGGTAGTAGCAGCTCCAAATTCATGCTGAGTAGGTACCCAACAAGCATTAAACAAAAGTATTTCAGGAGCAAACTGATAGAAGAAGAGGTCTGCCCTTGGAAATGAACAATTCCAACTCACTGCTCGCTGTTTGTAAGGCAGGTACTCACACATGGATGAACTCTGGAACAAAACCCAGCAGCCTCTCCTGCAGGATTGCTTAATTTCATTTATTTTTTTCTCATTTACACATTTTCTTCAAAAATTCCAACCTATCCTTCTTGAAAGCCAAAAGGTTGACAAGTTCTTAATTTGAATATCAGGGAGGCTTGCCCCCTGTGCCACCATTTGACACGAGGCAGCCCATGAACCCATGTTTTGAGTGCCTAAAACTGTTCTATTTTTAAGGAAATTGATGGGACACACGGTGTTGCCAAATATTGGAGAGTGATTTCTATGATGTTTGCTTTCATTTTTTTTGCTTATACTCCCCCCCCAACATTTATTCCCCTCTATTACCAATCCATGGCATTTCCCAGTGCAACTGGAACAAGTCAGAGAATGTGCCCATGTAACATAACCTTGCATTACTTTTAAGAAACTCGTAGGCTGATGGGAGAATCTAAAATTGACAAACAGTAGCATACACCAAGCATGTCCAGCAATGCAGTGCAACCCAATACAGGGATTAGAAAGGGTCAGATGATGGGATCTTAACAATAACAACCACTAAGGAGCGGGAGCAGTCATAGAGACACATCCTGTGGGAAAAACACCAAGGAAAAAAAAATCACCCACCACACCTCCAGACTCTTCCAGATATAAATATATCAGATTAAGTTTGTTGCTTAAATAGAGTAAGGACATCTGACTTTGGAAGTATTTGCCCAAGTCACTTGACAGGGAGCTGCAAAGTCAATCCCTGTGAGAAGCAGCGGGCACAGCAGTGGCTGGATCAGGGCAGGATGGAGCAGCAGGGATGGGGATACGAGCCCTCTACTGCTGCCCCAGCTCAACGAATCACCACATTTCACTGTGTTGAGATCTCTCTTCATCTCCCATGATCTCTCTCATCATCACTGCATTGATGTCTGGTAATTTCCTCTGCCCGTAGAGAAGCAAGCAGAGCTGCATCTCGTGTTTCAGTGGGACTTGGATGCTTCTAATTTGGCCCCCCAAAAAATAACTCGGTGATTTGTTTATTTATTTTTTTAAGGTTCCATTTTTAGAGGCATCTGACAGCAGCTACAGTACCTCTGCAGTAGGAAACCACCTCTGTCATCATCCACGTTCCTTATTACAGGGAAAAGAAAACGTTAACAAGTGTAGGGAGAAAAGGAGAGGATGGAGACGACTTTGGTCACGACAGAAATTAAGGACAGAACATTTCAGCTTGGGGCAGGGCACTGACCTCCCACACTGGCCTGTCCGAAGCAATCCTGTAGGGAAATGCGTTGGCAAGTCAGATGTGTATGCCTTGGTTTGCATCAAAAAGGGTTAAATACTCAGCAGATGGATTTCTAAGTAATTTCAACTGTTTTAAACCATTTAAAAACACCAAAACCCCCATGATTTTGGGGTAGGAGACAGCCCCACACATGAACGTTGACACTGAGATTTTGCTGGTGGGGGTCTGGAGATGACACAAAAGGCAGCTGAGCTGCTCCTGGGAGTCTGGGCTGACCCAGGGCAAACCTTTGCCCCATTCAGAGCCAAAACATGATCCAAATCTGACCCCCAAAGACTGAGTTTCTGTGCTTGCTTGCCACTGATCAACACTACACACACCCTGCAATCCTCCAGCTCCTTTTTTTCTGACCACATTCTAAAGTGGCTGGAGCAGCACCCCCAGCACAGCCAGGAGGGGCACGCTGCTGCTCTGCACCATGTCCAGTTACACAGAGCAGTTCTGTGGCTGCAGGAGGGAGTTTCTGCTCCCAGATATCATTTATAGCACAAACACAGGCAAAATGCTGAAACACTCAGCACTAGTTTCTGCTAACTTGGTATTTTCCTTTCCCAGCCTGTTATTTATGCGACCTTGATGAAGCACTTCCAAATACCTGAATGTTTTCATCCCTGGGTGATGGTTTGTTACCTCTTTTTCCCAAAGCACAGTGCTAACAGCTGCCAAAAGGAGCAGAAAACCAGCCTGTGGTGAATAAAAACAGGTCTGTGAGAGACCATGAGTAATTTTGTTATTTTATGGGGAGCAGGCAATTCATGATGTTGATTATCTGACCATGACTTCAGAGACTGAGCTACAGCTCTATCTGGGACTTTTCAGCAATGGGCAAACCCCAAAGGTGCCCGGAGCTGCCTCAACCTGCTTTGGGACAGAGCTGAGGCTGGTTATAGCCCTCAAAGGGGGACACCAACTGCACCAGGCACTGCCTGGGGACAGAGAGCCTGGGGCAGCACTGGCTCCTGTCTGATGGGCACAGCTCACCCAGACACAAGGCAAACACAGTGCTGAATCTCACACTACCCACGGGCATTACACAGGGCATTTACCCAAATGTTTACTGTTACTGACAGAGGGCTTGTTATTCCAAATCTGTGTGCAAAACAGGCTCAGAGATTCAATACTTTGCATCAGAAATGCAAGCTCAGACCTTCAGAGAAGACATTAATCTTCCTGAAAACTGTGTAAAAACCCATCTGTGACAGCATGTGCAATTCAGCAATTATTTTCTGCTAACTCTACCTTTATTCTTACAATTCATCGGTGCTCTGGGTTTGCAGGGCAGAACCTCAGGAGTGATGAAAGCCTCATGATAAAACCAGTAGCTAGAATTAAATGTTAAAATGTACCCTCTCTTTTCAAGCCAAATCTATAGTTTCACTCCCAATGTTGCCTGCCAGCACAATTAAATCAGAACTGCAATAACACCATGTCAAGGATTCTTCAAGGAGCAACACCATCATCATAACCTTTACAAGGGGCAATCACCTCCACATTTATATGAAACACTGAATTCAGCAAAAGCAGGTCAGGTGATAAAAAGTCATCCTAGGAAATAATGTCACCCTTCACATTGAAATAGGGTGTACCTTTCTTTCATAGCATCCAAACCTATCACAGCCCCACACCTCGTATCCTCCTGCCACCAAAACGTGCCCACAGGCAGTGATGCTGCAAAGGCCACATGGCCACCTCGTTCTGTACACATGGGGCACGTCCTTCCCTAACCTCAGGCTGGGAACAGGTGGAAGGATTTCTTCTAGAGTTACTCCAGCTGAGCCCTGGCTGGCTGCAAACTCTTCTCCATCTGCAGTTCTTTGATGACACTCTAACGATTAAATATAAATTGAGACTCGTTCCTGCTGTGCTGGAACCGGGCAGGAGATGTCCTGGGAGGCAGAGCACATCCCTCTGCAGTCAAGGACTTGCTGAAGGATTTATGGTAACTCCCTTCATCATGACAGACAGAGAGGGATAACGAAGGTGAAGAGATGGCAAGGAGCTGCTTCTTGTTAGAAGTCTTGCTTCTCTGTCATTAAGGCCCTGACCTTTATGTCATGTGTTCTTCTGGGCCACCAGCATTGATCACAACTCACACTGTCCCTTCTTCCAAGGAGGAAATGCCCACCTCAGGCTTGATTTGCTCCATCAGAGCGCAGGGTAAACATCTTTGATGAAAAATCCTGCCCTGGGAGAGATTTCACTGAGAGAGATTTCACTACTTGTGTGAGGCCTTGCTGTAACAGAGACTCTCAGTTTTATACCTTAGAAATTTATTAAATAATGATAGAAAAGTACAAAGGAGATGGGAGAATAGTGTAGAATGCAGAAATCTTCCTAGGAGTAGTGTGAACATATCTAGACAGTGCCGGGCAAGCACAGGGAGCTTCTCCCCAGGCTCAGGAGCAGTTCTCCTGCAATGATCCCAAAGCCCAGAAGATGGAGCAAACCTTCAGTCTTTACAGGATTTCCTACACACGTTTTGGGACGGGCTGGGTCACGGTGGAGGCTTCTCACCCACCCAGGAGCTGCAAACATTGCTGCTGCATTGTTCACACTCCAGCTGAGCAAGTCCAAGGTCATCAATGAGAAGTCAGCAGAAAACTGCAAGAGTCACATATTGAGTCACCTTGGCCAAAACCTTTCACGTAAGTATAGTCAGGTGGATGTTAAAGATTAGTGATCTTTAAAGATTCTCCTGTGTTGGGGAAGGGAGTCCTGGCCTGAGCCTCATCCCTCCTGGTCCCTGCACCGGAGGAATGTCCAACACCAGCCTCCCACGGGGCTCGTGGCAACTCCCATTGGTGTTTATCCTCCCACATCACAGAGTATTTTTGTTCAAAACAGAAGAGAAAAAGCAGACAGCAATTAAAAATATCAGGCATGGCTTATTTTAGCTCAGTGCCCAAATTCCTTTGTAAGGCTCCGGCAAGGACTGGGTTTTCTTCTTAACTAAAAGTGCTCAGAAACACTCCACTACATAGAGATTCAAGTGGGGTTTTGTTTCCCCTCCACAATCCCATGAGCAGCATCTACCTTCTGAAGAGAAAGATGTTTGTAAAATCGAAACCTGGGGGCCTGGTGTTCCACCTTGTTCACCTCTTGGCTTTGTTCTGATATTACCAGATAAGAATTGCTAGGTATTTCTCCATACTGGAAGGGTCAGGAAGGATTCCAGAGGAGCACAAGAGGCAGGAAGGCTCCTCTCTTCAACTCTGCTGTCAGGCACTAGATGTCCTCAGTTATCCTGGTGAGACAGGCTGTGGTTAAATAGCAACACGCAGATGAGATAGGAATTCAAACAAAGCGCAGGCAATTTGTATTTCAGCTGTGAACAAATGAGATAATGATTACAAGTATGTCTTTATTACCTCCTCAGCTGCGTTATACAGACTGGTCTCTGTGAGCAGTCATGCATGTGCATCAAAACATCACTCCAGAAAAGTAACAAAGCAAGCTGGAAATCTGCAAAGGGCATAGTAAAAGGTCCTGGGGAACAACTGGCAAAAACTGGGGGCAGCACCAGCTCCCTTGATTGGCACACTCTCCCTTTCCCTCCCTGTGCCACCCAAGACTGACCCTAAGCAACATCTGAGAAAAGAGAAGTTGGATATTCTTATTCTCTCTTCTTCTGGGCCTCCTTCTTCACTCTGTACTTGCACCCTTCATAAAAGTTCCCAAAAACACAACTCTTACAGAGCCAGGCATGTGGAGAATGACAAGAGGGGCTCAAGTGCTACAGCTCCACCACCCTGCTTCTATTTCCAGCTCCTCTGTTCAGCTCTCACTTACTGGAAACTGCAACCAGGCTCCCAACTCTGGCCCTAGAGGCTTTATATACAATACCCCCAAATGCAGCAGACCATCCTCAACCCAAACCCACCTCAAATTCCCATCTTTTCAAAAACTTCATCCAAAATCACCCTGGTTCTGTCCCAGCAAGCCGGGAGGCCAGGCTGAGTGCCAGCGTTGTGCCAACATGGATGTGCTGGGCTGAGCCAAATCCTGAACTGACGGAAAAGCCAATACAAAACTCAGCAGCTACAGCATTAAAATAAAGGAATGCAAACAAAGTTTTAAATGGGGCACAGGCCTTGTTAGGCATCTCGTTTCCTTTTTGTACGAAAAGCTTTGGGAGTGCTGACTCCATGAGCTCTGGGTAAGGAACTGGATGTGGGACCACTCAGCTTCCTGCTCAAAGCACTGATGGTTTGTAGCAGCAGGGAGCAGTCAATGAATGAAGAAGCTGCCAGCAGACAAATCTCAAATGCTACTGGGAGAAATGAAAAAGTACAATGTCGTGGGGGTAATTTTAATGGGCACACCTGCAAGTCTTTTTAACACCTATTTTCACCAGCAACCTGGAAATAAGAATAAAATTTGGTGGTTATGAAGTCAGAAGCATGTGTACATCTGAAAGCCAAGTCACTCTCACAGATAGGTGGGTGTCTTGGGGCACAAACTCCAAAGAGGACACAGCACATGAGCAACACAAGCCCCAAGAGCCAGGTTCCACATGGGAAAGGCTGTGACAAATTCTAGGTGCAAGGACAGATGAGCAAGAAGCATTCTCAACAACACAAAGCCACCTCTGTCTCTGTATCACTGCAGGGATGCTGAGTGAGCCCAGCGTGGATCCTCAGTGCAGCTGATGGAGGAGAAATTCTGACTTGAAATCCTGATGTTTTGGGAGTCTCTGAACTGCCTGGGGCCAACCTTCCTTCAGACAAGGCCACTGACCCTCTGCACTCCGTCCAACACCTCAGGCCGAAAGACATCAGACCACGGTGATTTAGTTCAAAGCCCTGAAATAACACACACTGCGCTTTTCCAAGCACTCAAGGAGAAACAGGAGGAATGCTGAAATGGTTTTGGTAACACACTTTTTAGTTTATTGACCTATACAAAATAATAGGTCTAAAAAATTCAGAAGTAGTAAAAGAATAAGCAAAAAGAGCTTTCGCATTTCTAGAAGGCTATACAAATATGCAAAACCAAGGAAATAAGTTATTTTTTATTTTGGGGGTTTTTTTGTTTAATTCCAAATCGCGACTCTAATAATACAAACGACTAAGTACCAGCTTAACAAGTGTGTCCTTCTGTATATATTACATGCTCTGGAATATTGGTAAAAAACGTCAAAAAAGTTTATCAGAAACTTTTCTATTCACAATATGAACAAGGAGTAACTAATCCTTTGTATAAAAGAACAAAAGAGCACCATTTCTGGAATCCTGAAGCACAGTACAGCTGAGAAATGAGAGAGATTTTACCGTATGCAGACGAGTCATCAGGAATCAGGCAGGATAACCCCATGCCAATTTGTTCCTACAGATGGATGACCTGAGGTAGGTTTATCTCTCTTAAATCAAGACTGCAGTCACACCTTTTTTTCCTACACAAATGGTTCTGTGAAAACGCTGTTCTGTCACTCAGTGACTTTGCAATGCACCTGGCAGTTCAGGTGACCCGCAGTACGATCCAAATGCCCCCCATTTTAAGGCACCCACTTGGCTGTTTGTGTTTGCATCCACCTTAAAATACTGGCCATTGCTATCAAATTGTTCCCTGGGGCTCCCCACTGTGGATCCTCGACCCACTGTGGCACAGCAACGTGTCACTGTCACCTGGTGAACAGGGGTCACCGTGCAGCCACCGTGAAAATTTGCCTGCTCCTCCACACAGTGAAGTTGTACCATGGAGAGGTCATTAAATGGGCCGTTATTAATTATGCTTTATGGTGGAAAAGAGAGTTCAAAGTTTACTGCTTCTGTTTCCAAATCCACAACTACCTATGGTTTTACAAGACATATTGTGTCATCAATTTTTTTCTTTCCAGAACTTGCTTGTGGTGCTAACAAACACTCTTAACAACACCCCAAAAACTGGACAGACTCATTCAAACCTCCATAATAAAAAAACTCCAGCCTTCCTTCAAGTAATGTTCCAATACTGATTCAGTCACCCTTTGCCTCACTCACGCACACAGTATCTATCCTTCATAAGCCTATGAAACTCCTCCCAAGTCCTCATAAGCCATGGCAGAATAAATTTTCATTTTTTCTTCTTCTTTCAGACATCAGACTTGTGCTCCTAGAATTTTCCATAAGAGTCTCCTTTTCACATTTTTTTTTCTCTGAGGTTTGCCTTCAACACCTTCCAATCTTCCCAAAAAGTGCTTGCTATATATAAATACTTCAACCAAGTGCTTGCATCTGGTCATAGATGAACTGTGGCTTGCCCTGGCTCCCGTGGGCTGTACGGATTCACAAAGAAACGCCATTTGTGGAAAGACTTTGTCAGTTTGCTACAGTCCCCCCTCTTAATGCTGAATTCAACCTTTCCCAGCAAAACAGCCTGCTTCCTCTTTTTGTTCCTTTTGCAAGTTCCACCCGAGGTCCGCCTCGGCGTCGCGGCGTTTTGTGCAAGGCACGCAGGGGTAGGAATGAGGGGCTGCACGGGGGCTACACGAGCGTCCCGGGCTTGGAGTCCTCGTGCCAGTACAGCCTCTGCTCGCTGCTGGGCAGGTCTTCCTCCAAGCCATCCTCCTCGTCACCGCCCGGCTGGCTCGGCTCTGCGTACGTCCTGCAAGACAGACACGGCACCGGGATCAGCTGAGGGTCTTTCCCAGGTCCCTAAATTCATGCACCTCCCTGGGGCTCAAAGTTATGCTGGTTATTTTCAGTTTGCCTCCGAACACAAACCCATTTTTTTGTGCTGTAATTAGTAAAATTGTGTGCAAGAGGGATCTCAGCTGCTCAAAACTGTCATAGAATCACAGACTGGTTTGGCTTGGTGGGACCCTAAAGATCATCTTGTCCCAACCCCCCTGCCCTGGGTGGGGACACCTTCCACTAGACCAGGGTGCTCCAAGCCCCATCCAACCTGGCCTCAAGCTCAGTTAAGACTGTCGGGTGTATTAACTGCTTGTTTGCCATGATCACATTAAAGTAGAAAATAAAGCAGATGGACAATCAGACAAGTGATTCAGAATATGGAAAATTAATAGCTAATGAACCTCATTTAGATAAAGCTGCTAATATAAGCAGAATTTTCAAAGCTCAATTATAAGAAATTAAGAAATTAGTAGAAACAGTATTTTTAAACACTGTTGCCATAGATATTTTAAATCACTTCAGTAAAACAGGCCATAGCACTTAGCTTAGGAAAAAAAAGGATCTAGCAGCAGCTTTTATGTATTCCCTTACACTTTCATTTATTTTAAAACAAACAAAATTAAAAATTCAGTATTTTCACACAAGTCGGTCTGGCAGCGAGCACAAACTGCAACCCACAAAGCAGGAGGCACACGTGGGGTACTCATTACACTGAACATAAGTGTATTTAAATGTGATGGCATTTGTGGGGGCAGAGTCATTCCCCAGGGCAGGAGCTTCCTGTCCTCACAGCCAAGTGTTCTACAGTGGGAGAGACCCACCAAAAACGCCACGCAGAAGCAGCGAGAGCTGCAGGAATTCCTGCAAGGACTAAGCAGACCCTGGGCTCTCTGCAGCCCTTGGGAGAGCCCCCACAAGCACGGGGCCTCTGCAAACAGCAGCACATCCCCCATGGCTCCTGGGGCCAGCTCTGCCAAGGGAGATGCACTTGGCAGAGGTGGTACCGCCTCTGAATGCCAGCTCTCAGATGTGAGGCTGAAGAGAGGGGTTTCCTTTCCTTGTTTTTCCAAAAATTTATCAGCACAAGGACTACAGCTTCAGAAACCCAACAGGACTGTGTCCTGCCAAACTGCTGATGGGGTTCAGGAGAGACCCCCCTTCCCCCATCAGAGGGACTGGGCTCACTGTGAGCTCTGCCTGCAACACTGCCCAGAGCATCACAGCTACCAGGGAGTGCAACATCTTCGATTGTCCAGCACCATCCAGAGGAAAAGGTTGTGCAACCAATGAGTTCATCCTTCACTGTGACTGCTCCCCCACTTCCTTCAGTGTTGGGGTACAGTTAGTGGTGGTACAGCTGATCTGCTCCACACAGAAAACCTGCTCTCACAACGTCAGCTCTGTAAGTACTCTTCACCCTGGCTCTTTGAAGTCAAGCTGATTTGCTCAGACATTTTAAGAGCCTGTGACATGCAGGAGGAAGGGCAGAAAATCCTCACATAGTCTACTCACCTGCTCTGCAAAGGAAGGTTGCCATAAACATTCCCATAACAGCTGGCGTAGGAGGAATGAGACAACGTATCGTAGTCTGAAAGTCCCAGTGCAAGGGGGTTTCTCCAGTTCCCAGCAGTGTTTGTAGAAGATGCTGGAATTAAAAAAAGGATTACAACAAATCAGACCTTTCTTCAGCTAAATCAGCTGAGGCAAACAAGACAATTCTCGTCAGCAATCTGTATGAGGTTCTTCAGGACACACAGGCAGACAACACAAACATAAAGTATGATTTACAAGCCCTGTAGGGGGGAAATCACTGTACAGGCCATATTCTGGAGCTTTAAAAATGCTTTCTGACACATTCAGTGATGTTCATTGGGCTGTATTTTGGAAGCCATCACAGCCACTGCATTTACACAGCATGAAGCTTTGTACACTGAGTCTAGTTGCGAAATACACCTGTCTGAAACTCAAATGCTCTTTGTCCTTCTCTGGGTTACTGTGCTTATACGAAGAGCAAAAGGCTGTTTTACGCTTAGGAGAAGATAAGAAGCAAGACTTTCCTTCCAAGAACAGAACAAGATCCTACTTGGTTCCTCATCCACCTTTCAGGACAAAGCTCTGGCTTGGCTTCCACTCTGCTGACTTCACTGAGGCAGTGGCACGGGACAGAACTGAAAGCACAGCAGGGACTTACAAAAACACTCAGCACAGACAAAATCAGACATTACCCGAAGAGAAAGACGACACCCGACTGCTCGGCGAGCACGGCGTCTGCAGGCCAGCAAAGCCCAAACTCCTCTGAGACCCTCTGTCAGACTCAAAGCCTGCCTGCAGGCTGTGACCCTGCTCCTTCTGGCTGGAGGCACGCTGGTACCAGCCACGGAGATGCTCTGCTACTAAGGCCTTGTGAATGTTTTTGGTTATGTGCTCCGTTTTAGCAACTTGCTTCCTTGGGAGCCGCAGGGTTGCGTACGGGTTGTGTGGAACTCTGTCCACTTCGTCCTCGTGGTAGGACCGGAACTCCCTGTATCGGTCGTATCCGTAATGTGCGGATGAGCGGTAGGAGGGATTGACACTGTACTGCCCCTCCGTGTCACTCTCATAAACGTATCCTCCATTGTAATAAACGTCAGGTTCAGTGTACGGGGAGTATCCAGAAATATAGTAATTAGTGGAAGGCTGCTCCTGATTTTTGTGGAAGACACCGTTGCGGACATCCTTATGGGCCAGGTTTGGCATGCTTCCTGAACTTGCAGCAGAAATATTGTGTTTCTTTGACCGTCTTCGACCCCTGGTCCTGTTGTCGAGGGTCTGAGTGGTGTAATACGGATTGGGAGTGGGTGTCACGCAGTAATACTCTGCACTTGACTGGCTGGTGTAGGATGATCCATCGTCCAGGACCTCTGTGCTGCTGCTCCGCTGGGACTTGGAGAGGGAGAACGCTGTCTTTTCAGCAGGAGTCTCGGACAGCAGGTGGGTCTGGGATTCCAGACTTCCGCTGCGCTGCCGACAGTGGTGTGGGGAAACATCTGGCCTGGAACAACACAGATGCTGGCTGGTTAAAGGCAGTCTCACACAAGCATACACATAGAGCTGCAGAGAGCACACAGGGACAGGTCAGCTGCCTCCCCAATCCAAGCACAACAAAATCCTGCCTTATCTTTCCACACAGAGTATTTACAATGCACAGAACTCAGTTTGGCAGAATTTTGCATTGGCTGCAATAGTAGGAGATCTCCCATATAATAATCTGTCACGGTGAGCAAGGTTAATCTGTGACAGGGACACACAGAGCTAAGGTCACAAATGCACATTTGGTATTGATTTACAGGAGGGCTCCCTCAGCTTTTAGGTAGGTAAAGCCTACACAAGTAACGAGCCTGGAGCAGAATACGGGAAGATGGGTTTCCTTTGGACCTGTCTCTCAAGGCTGCATTACCCCAACCAAACAAACCTTGAGCTCTTGATAACATTTTAAGATTCTTAGCATCTTGCCCTCCCCAGCATGGATTGTCAGCTGTCTGATAGTACAGGTGAGCTCATACTACAGTTCTCTTCCCACAGTAATGGCTCTAATCAACGTTTTGAGACCGTGACCCTGCTGTGGGAAAACTGTACAGCAAAGGACCCTTTGCCCTCTTAACACCATTTGCTTTCATTCTTGTGTTACCCCAGCTGGACGTGGCCCTTAAAGCACAGGTCCCTTACTGTAAGTGGCTGCTGCTGTAGGCGTTGCGTGTGAGCACAGGGGTTGTGGGCATGCTCCTCCCGCCGTGGGGCTGCGCCGGCCGCTCCAGCGTCCGGAACGGGCTGCTGTGGGTCGAAAGCATGTCCCTGTAGCAAAGGAGACAAGCCCAGTGAGGTTAAACATCCCACAAGTCACAGCACACCGAGTATGTGCCACCTGAAGTCTTGAAGAGAAAAACGAAGGGTGGAACAAACATAACTGGATGTGCTTCCCCATGTAAAGAACAGGATTGTTAAATAGGAAGAAAAACTCAACCCCTTCCTGTGGTTCAAGGGAGGTCTTCACAGGACGACCAGCAGGACAAGCTGCTGCCAAAGGACAGAAGCATCGAGGAGAGGCAGCGCAGGTAACAGAGAAGCAAAAGAATTAGGTTTTCAAACTAAGCACATCACAGCTAAACGGGTGCCTATGGCTATAATTTGACTTCTGAACTTCATGTGGAGGAGTGCTTCACTTGTCTTGAGAGACAGATGACAAAAAAGCAAAGACACGGCATTGCTCAAAGCTCTAAACCATTCTAAAGCGTGTCTTTAACAGCCCGCTCACACAAGACAGTCCAAGAAATCTCAGGATCGGTGGGAATCCCTACACTGAGAATAGCTGCTAGCACCAGATCTGACATGATCACACATGACATGATCACACAATCACCTGCAAACCTACTGCTACTTAGGTGCTTCATGAAGCTGTTCTAGTTTGGAAAGTGCCCAAATCTCATGGATACACACAGCTGGCACTAACGATGGAAGCTGGTTAAACACCAGTAACTCTGCTTCTAAAGGGAGAACTGTCCATCAGGCCTTACATGAATTGTGTCTGCTTTGACAATGTACCTGCTGAAATACCGATACCATCAGGAGGGATGGGTAGGGTTTGGTGCTGTCTGAATCCACTTAGCACAGTCATCAGGAAAATGACAAGTTGTTTAATTAACACTGAAAAAAAACCCAGAAACTAAGAGTGACAGCAGTGGTAGGCATGAGCAACTCCTTAAACACAGCCCTTGCTATAAAATTTCTCACCCATCTCAAAACTCTTCACAAAAACTACAATACTCTTCAGTTTCAGATACTGTGTCAACTACTTATAGACCCTTTTGTTCCTAAACAGGAAATTCAGCTGTCATCACCAAATCCTGCAAGCCCAGAAGAGCATGGGGGCAGTGGGCTCTGCTGGAATCCTTGGCAGGGGCAGGATGGAGCTCATGCCAGCAGGTGGAGAGTGCAGCAGCAGTGAGATGTGCCTACCTGGAGTGCCTGGTTTCCAGGAGCTGCTCGTTTATGGATGACTTCCTGAGATGAATTCTCTCCACGCCAAGGGACTTTGGTGGAGGAAGCCTTGGAGAAAGCTGTGCAGAGCTGGGTCTCTGTGCTACCGCAGGCAGCGATTCACTGACTGTTGGAAAGGAATATGCATTTTGTTAGAGCAAAATCCTTGATATTTTTGCCCTGTGTGCAAATCTGTAGCCCCTAAGGAGAAGCACTTTGCAGTACAGAGACAACGACAGGAGCTGTGGATCCAGAAAAGCTCTCCTGCCTGCACTGAACTCTCCTCCACACGGACAGGACATCGTGGAGGCTCCGACAGATCTCAGCAGCACCAACTCCTATGGAGACTACACCCAGCTTGGGGCTGTGCCAGATCACAGAATGGAACCTCCTGGGAAAACATCTGTTTGCAGAGCAATCCTTTTCAGAGCCAAGCAGGCAAGCTCAGCCTCTGCAAAGGCCAGTTCCTACTCCTCACCTTCCAGCTCTTGAAAATGACACTTTAAGAACTAGTTTTGAAACACAACCTAAAAGGGACTGACTTCAAAAGCGATTGAACGAGCAAAGACAACTGACAGACACATTTGGCTGAAGGCAACTGGGAAGATGCTGGTTTGATCCTTGTTCTCACTTTGCTTAGGGCACAACCAGGTCCCGACAGAGCCAACAGGAAACTCCAACTAATGCATATAAATGCAGGACAAGCATCACAGAGAACATGTTCACAAGCCTGGCTCCACTTCTACTTGTACAAGCAGGAATCAGGTGTAAATCCATTTTATAGCACCACCTGGTTTGTGTAAGTCTAAAACCAGGACAAAGTGAGATCAGAATCAGGCCCGAACTGAAAAGTGAGTAATAATTCAGATTATGTTTGTCCCCAAATGACAATTACCCAGTTTAAGGGAGAGGCAGGCCAAGTCCCTTCCACCTTGTGGAACAGGGTGTGAGTGTGTCTGTGGGTGTGTGTGTGAAATGAGTAAGCTGAGCAAACACCAACGCATGCAAGACGCAAGCTCACTAGGGAAAAGATTAATGTAAATAGAGCGTTAATATCTGTGACTATTCCACTTTTCTCTAAGTTTTATGGTAGCTGTGAGGACAGAAGGGCTGGGCTAATCATCCCAGTTTGTAAGTCCTTCAGTTCTAGGCCAGGCCTAGGGGCAACGTATTTGACACCCACAGTGTCCTCGGCTTGCAGTTTGGTCATGTTAAAACCAACTTCCTTCTCTAAAGATGACTCAGATCAGCTCACAGAGCAGCAACTTTCAATAAATAACCCATTAAGAGGAAAGACATTCCTGAGTAGCTATTTTTTCCTCTGCTATAAAGTAATTTATCATCGAAAGCCACCAAAGTTAGAGAATCATAGAATGACATGCATTGAAAGGGACCTTAAAGCTCATCTCGTTCCAACTCCCTGCCATGGGCAGGGACACCTTCCACTAAAAGGTTTTGCTCAAAGTCCTGTCCAACCTGGCCTTGAGCACTTCCAGGGACATGCTAAAGGACATTAAGTCAAAGAAATAGCTCTGAATGGACACACTTCTTGGGGAAAAAAAGGAGAAGCATCATACCATCATCATAGGTGGTTGTGTCTGACAGGGAGCTGCTCTCGGATGGAATTATATCATCTGTGAATAAAAACAAACACCTTAAGCATAAAAGAGCCAACATCAACTTACAAATATCTAAATACAGTTTATTTTCTAGAGTTTCAGAGGCAGCTGATACTTGTAACACTGCAATCCATGTTCTTTAGCCCCCACAGCCTGAAGACAGTCCTGGTACATCATCACATCACTCTGTGCGTTCACTGCAGTTCAGCAAGAGACCCAGGTAATTATCAAAGGAGATTTTTTTTTTTATCTGCAGCATGAATCAGGCCAAGATTTACAAAGGTGTTTTCCACCCGACTTCCAAAAGATCTCACAGGGTGTTTTGGTGCTTCAGCCAGAGTAAGGAGCCTACACAGACATGTAGATCTTGGCTGTTAGCAGCTAATCTCCTCCAGGTACACCTGAAACCCCACCAGGTAGGTACAAAAAGCCTTTTGAAATCTGGCATCCGCTTTTGAATGTTTCATCAGCGTATAGATTCTGTTTCAATTAAATTAAGATATAATTTTGGAATAATTCCACTGATTTCCATCAAAGCATTGCAAATTCCAACAACACAGAAAGCAGGAACTGTTCCATGGGCATACTAATTTTTTGTTTCTTTTACATTTTGTTATTTATTCCCAGCACTTCACTGTACCTGCCTCACCCTGATGCTACACATTGTTCCTCACTGAGAAACAGCCTGTCCTTGCTAAGGTTTCGAGCAGACCACCAGCAGCAGAGAAATGAGGCTGAGCTAGAGATAATTAACCCATGGACAGCTCAATCCCTAGGCTGTTTCTGGCAACATATGGCACTGGTGGGATAAAAAAATCTCCGTGAACCTTCAGGTATGAGAGAAAGGAAGCAACAAAAAATGACAGTGGCAGCCACTTTGTGCATGACACCTGCTGGTGCCCTCAGCCACCATGAGCACGTGCAATGTGCAAGGAGCTGCTCTTGCTGTCACAGTTTGCTGCCAGGAAAGGTCTGGTTACAAGAATGTGGTAAATAGAGCAGCTGTTCAAGAACAGCAAAAATCAGGACTGGCCCCTGCCCTGGGGGGACTTGTCAGACCACCGAGGATGGGCTGCAGCTCAGCTTGCAACCTGACACTGCGAAAAAGCTTCAGGGGAGCTGATTCATGTGGATTTGACCACGGGGTGGTAAAGCATGGAACTGGGCCCAGTGCAGGGAGGAACAAAGTCTGCTGAGGAAAAGAAAAAAGCCAGCCTAAAGCTACAGTGCTGGATTCAGGGGGAGTCTGTAATGCTGACATATTCAGATATGGTGACATATCTGAATTTAAATCCCAGATCTGTGCAACTCCCTGCAAAGGAGGAAGAAACTCAGGGCTAGAGAGGGAGGTAAGGAAAGAGAAAGTGGAACACGGAGAGCAGACCAGTATGTCCTTCACCTCCTTTCCCTTGGGGCTGGGATGAAAATAGCTATGGTTTGATTCAATAAATCAATGGGACTATTTAACATACTACTTCCAACAAGTCATTCCCCGAATTCACAGGTGCAAGTGACTCATCACTGCTCAGCCTTCTGAAACCCAGACCTGGAGCCTGAGAGCACCACTGGTGACAGTGACACGGTCACACATAAAATCAATTATTGAAGCAGGTGACAGCTCTGCTTCAGGTAAACAAATACATGCTGCAGGGTAAGAGCCTGGGACTAGAAGGGAATTCAGCTGCTTATTTCTGGCTTGGACAATAGGGCAAGAAACTGCCAGCAACAAACAACAGTGATCATGGATGGGTGGGTGGATGGATGGATGGATCTCTCTGCTCACCAGCCTTCCTGGTCCTTACCACACACCAGGTGCCCCAGGTAATACAGGACCTTCCACAATCAGTATCCAGACTGGTGAGCAAGAGGCTGGAAAAACAGATGTTTCCCTCCCCTCTGTCAATCAGGAACAAGCTGGGCCACATTAAATACTGATCATCAGCCTTTCAGAATAAACACTTTGTGATGATGGATAGCCCAGTGATGCCGTGGGGTGTGTCAGGGGTAGGGATCCAAACACCTTCACTTGGCTTGGATACTAGCAGGTTTTCACATATTATCCTATGAAGCAGCAAGAATCTCGCTTCCCTTAGGAGAATCACACTCTCGGAACGGAGGGGCCAAGAGGATCTGCTTTTATTTTGCTCATCAGCGGCAAATGGGTTTAGTCAAAAATCTGTTTGCTACTAATTGCATTCATAAACTCCTGAACTCCACTTATGACTTCCTGGAAATCAGGAATTTTGAATCATGGAGCAATGTCTTTGATCCTTATTTCCTTGACCCTGTAGAAAAACCTGCCTGCTCTATTCCTGCGGGAACTGAAGCGCTGCGGGAGGGACGGGGGAGAGATCTTCCATGTGGCAGCTCAGATGTACAACTGCACTCAACACACCAGGAATTCAGGCACCAGAAAAGCTTCATCCAAGGTGTTGCTGCCAGCCTTTTTGTGCAGAGCACCTTCAGTCCATACCTGGTGCTGGAGCATGTCTGTGCTTGCTCCCAAAACTGCAGCTTACTCGGCCCCAGCCTACAGCAGTGCACTGAGTGTATCAGATGCAGCAGTTGCATCTTTTTTTTCTTATTTAACTGCCTTGGAGAAGATAAAAACCATATAGAGAAGATGTACACAAAGCTTCTAAGTAAGCCAAATTGCTCTTTTTCCCTCCTGTTTGCATCAGAACACGGGGAATTCTCTCACCTGGTAGAGCCAGAGTTGATTTCTGGGTTGGTTTTTTGCCGCACTTGATTCTATATTCATTTATGGAGTTTTCTATCTCTTGCAGCTTTTTTACAGCATCAGCATACTCTTGCTTTCTTTTCTTCTTCACGTTTTTGCAGAGGTCTGGCTCGCTGGCAAGTTTCTTTGCAGCTTCCACCAACTTTTGGTGTATGATAAAATTGCTCTCCAAGTCCTGCAAAGTAGGATCCTGCAAATTCATGAGATGAGTTATTTGCTTGTACTCCAGAGAGGAATTATCAATGAAGGTTATTAAAGAGAAGATCTATTTTTGTAGGAATGAACTGAACTCTTAAGCACAAAATACAGAAATACCAAAGTTCATACACAAGACAATCTCAGCATATGCAAGTCTTAGATCTTATTTCTGACTAGGGTACGATTATGAGATCTCTTGGGCAAGGTCTCAAGCCCAGGTGACATAATACAGGCTCTTAAATTCAAGTTTGAGCTGCTAAACTTCCTGCTATGAGTCCAACCCTGAAAACATCGGTTCAAAATCTCTCTCTACTTTAGAGAAAATAAAAATGGAAATTGGTATCACCATACCTACGTAAGAGGGAGTTTCAGGCTTTAATTAATTGTTTGTAAACTACTTTGAGAAGCTCAGATGAAAGGCACTGCAGAAGTGCTAAGCAACACGTTATTAAATCTGGTCAGCAGGATTTTGGTTTAATAGCATTTAAGCAGTCCACATAAAATCACTTTGCTGCAGACAAGGAGCACACCAGCCCTGCGAGGCAGGGCAGAGAGTTTCTGGTGAAAGACAGATGCCAAGTGCCCACCACCTACTTACTTGGATGATACAGCTTTTTAATAAATCTCACAAGGAATTAAGGGGAATGGAGTGTGTCCAGAAACTGCAAACATCTGAATTACCATATCATCGAGTCAGTCTCTGCCAGCAAAGTTCATTTTAGCTTCTTGAGCAATGCAGGGAGGTTTTACTCAGGAGGAATCTTCATTAAGCCACAGGTAAGACTCCTCCTCCTGTCACCTGTCACACAACTATGCTCACGGACAGATGATTTTGCAAGGGGGACAGTGCACACCCCCGTCATGTTCTGGGTTCAAACACCGTCCCAACACTACACATGCCAATGTTACAGAAAAGCTCAGAGCCATGGGCTGCCAAATGGCATTATGCACCTGATCTTCTCTAATTAGTAGCAAAATATTCATTAAAATTCATGCAGCCGTGGCCAAATTAGGGGTTCAGGTCGGGTGAACTTAAGGCCTTTAGAAACAGCCAATTTCCTGGCCAGTTCAAAGCCTGGCCGAAAGAAGGGCAGAACCCATCTGAATTTCCCACTCCATGCAAGCAACTGTCCCAGCTGCCTCCTCTTAAAACACCCAAGGAAGAGCTGGATTATTTACAAGTGGCTTTGGCCACCGGTCTGGCCACCCCAGCCCTGCTGTGCAAACCAGCTGCCATGCTCACCTCCTCACTGGGGAGCAAGTTGTCATCCAGCTTGAACGCCGTGCCCACGCGCCTTCTCACCTGGGGAGGCTCCTCTCCAGCACCCAGAGGATACTCCTTGGGCATCTTGCCTGTCAGCTCCTGGGGAACAGAGAGCGCTCCACATAAGGCCCAGTGGGAGAAAAGGGCTCCCACCTGCCCGACCCCAGCGCAAGGTGCAGTTCTCACCGCCTCTCGCAGGCAGATCTTCTTCAGCTCCTCAACTTTCTGAAGCAGTTTTTCCTGAAGGAGTTTCTCTTTCTTCTTTAGTTCCATAATTTTCTCCTTCTTTTGTTCTTCACTGACCTCCGAATCCTGAGAGCCTGGAAAACACGCTCTGTATCAGAGGATTTCCAGGTAAAGGCCATTTTTATTGCCTGGTAGCCTCATTTCCCTTTTAACAAACACAAGCCCCATTATACTTGGCTACTTCACATTTACGTGCAGCATTACCTGATGAGATCAAACTGCCATTGCTGGCCATAATAAGCTGGTTCTTGGCCTCCAAAGTCACCAGCTTTGACACTTTCGGTGTTCCCATCTCTGTCAGATCCATGGCGATATCATCCAAACTTCTGGCTGAAGGAATTTTTGCCTGAAGGAGTTAAAAAAAAAAAAACAGCCTCATTGAGTTACCTCTAATTAACTTCAGAACACATCACAGAAGATGACATTTCACACCTCATCTCCCACAAAATTAAGGGCTAAAGCAACAGCATCACACAGGTGCTTGTGGTGTGCATGGACTGTTTGGCATTCCCCTCCCTTCTCCCCCAAAACCTGAACCATCTCCCAGCTCAAAATCTCTGCAGTTTTCAAAACAAACACAGGAAGGAGACAAAAGAAAAGGCAGATTAGACATCCAGACATGGGAATTCCCTCTTCCGTGATTACACTTCCATAGCCTTTAACTGCAGGCAGGCTAAAATGGATTGAATAACAATACTGCCACTAATAGACTGCTCAAAAAGCTGACAAAAACAATTTGTAGTTTTTCTCTGGAGAGTAGTTCATCCGTGGAAAAACACACGCTGAAGGATATACAGGAAAGGTGTTGAAACCCATGCTCGCAGTAAAATGCCTCATAACTTACTTTGCTTTGCTTTCTGTCCAAGTAAAACTGGTGCTGACTGATTGCCATCACCCAGATGGACTTGATCAGGGAAGTGTTTGCATACCAGGTCTGCACCACCAGCCCGCTCTGACTAAAGGTCCTTCTTGATACTGAAATTCTGAGGAGGTGAAAAGAAACACAATTTCAAGACAGGTCTTTGAGGTTTAAAGTCCACAATGCCTCTCTCTTAATCAGGCGAGGCTCAGCCTTAATTTTGGGGATGCAAAAACTCAGATTTCCTTCTCCTCATCACCCAGTGCTGCTGCAAATCTGGCCATGACAAATAGTCCTCCCCCTGCTCCAAGAACTCCCTGAATGGACACACAGGGAATCTGAGAGGACACCCAGAGCTGTGACAGCCCCGGTCTGCCCTGACAAATGATGGATCAGGATCAGTCCCAAAGCCCAGAGTGAACTCATGTGTTAGCTCTGAGGCACCTCCCACCCCATCCACTAACACGTGATGATGAGCTCCCACTCTGGGTAAAGATTAACCTCGTTGACAGAACTGCCTCCTCCAGCCTCACCTGCGGGGATCGTGTACTTCCACAGCAAATTTCTTCTCACGGAAATAGAGATTTTCCAGCTGTTTCCATTGAAATAGCTAGGAGAATTGGGAAAGAGAAGCAGAACATGGTCACTGAACAATCACCAGTCCTCTCTCCCCAAGGTGATATAATTTCAGCAAATTACAATTCCTGTGTATCCTCAGCTATGGCATGGACTGAGCAATAACTACATTCATAACATCAATTAAAAGAAGCACATAAATATAGGATGCCCCCTCAGTAATTTCACACTCTTACAGACAATGTGTTGCAAATTGAGGATTTTGCCGATGACAACATCTGCTTCCATCAATAGCACATTTAATTTCACTGCTAGAAGTTCCCAGAGATCTTGGCAGGGCAGCTAAAGTAATTTTCTCTCTGATTAAACTCAAAAATCTCTTTACAAAGTAATTGTATAGACAACTATGGTCTACTTCCCTGAGTCAGAACATCCCCAGGGAACGGCAGCAGCTTGGAAAAACCAAGACTTTTCTCTTGTGAAGACACTGTCTGAGACATCCAGCGTGACATTTTGGAGCAGGGGTACAGCATGTACAGAACAACAGCAGCTACAGGAGGAAGCCACCCCCAGCACATACTCCAGCTAGAAACCCACATATTTCCTGCAAAGTGCCAGCTGGGAGAAGAGATCAAAGTCAGTCAGAGCTTGGCAGCTGCACCCGTGGGATCAGAATTTCACATGAATTCGCTCCTTTCACAGCAGCATCAGCCACCCCCTGGGGATGAGCCATCCGGGGCTGCATCCTCCCAGCCCAGCCCGAGCTGCTCCCTGGCTCCTCAGCACAGGTTTCAGCAGCACCACCTCCTGCCCCCTCTCCAGCAGTGCCAGGGTGCCTGGATGCACATGGGGAGCCACAGGGTGTCCCCAGGGATGTCCCCTGACCATGATGGAGCGCACAGGTGCAGCAGCACTCTGGAGTTTACATCAGCTGCTTTCCAGAGCTGCAGCCCACACGCAGGTACTGGAGGTGCCTCCATCCAGCTGGGCAGGCACGGACAGGGCTCAGTGAGAGACCAGCCTCCGACACCAGGGATCCACCTGAGGCACCCAGACCATCACAGCAACTCCCTCCTTTCCCCACTGGAGTTTTTCCAAAGCCTCCACGGGTGCAGCCACCACACCAGAAACTCCCAGGACACACAACATTCCCGCTGGCCTCCGCCAAAACCTGACTTGCCGTGCTCCCTCCCACTACAGAAGCACTTCAGGTTTTGTAAAAAATGACGTATTACACTGTGCTGCATCTGAAACATTTATAACACAATGAAACATAACCCAGCACATTTGTTTTTCGGGGAAGAAGTGGCTCTTTAAGCAGCCTTTCCCTCTGTTTAATTAAAACTTTCCTTTCTAGGACTACAACTGACTATTAGAACCTGCTGTAGAAAAAGTGAAGCCAACTGGAAATGTAATTTACTTAAATTAATAAATTATTTTCTAGACGATTGTGGAAGTTTCACTCTGCCGCTTAAATAAGATTATATTTGTCTTAGAGCCCTCCTGCCCAGTCACACCGCCACCAGAAGCGCCTCTTTACAACTCTGCACTGAACTTTGAAAATAAATACACTTAAACACAAAAGGAAGCAGCCCAAGCAGTCTGTCAGGACACGGGGCAATAGCGCCCGTGGGTGCTCCAGCAGGGATTCCAGCCGGGATCCCGGCACAGCCCCGGCTGCCTGCCCGCGTCCCGCACTCACCTCGCCGCAGCCCCGGTGCCGACCGCGGCTCCCCGGCCCCGCCGGGCCGTGTCAGGGGCGACATGGGCAGGGCCGAGCCGAGGCGGCCGTGCCGTCCCTCCGTCCCTCGGTCCTGCTGCTCTGCCCTGGCAGCTTCGCCTCCCACTGCTGACACACGCCTGACATCACCACCCACCCGCTCCGCTGCGACGCCTCCCACACCCCTTTCTTTCCCCAGATAAAGGCAAAACCCAACAGCGGAGGGAACGGGGAGGATTCCGCTGAGGGGCTTCACCCCTTGGAGCACCCCGAGTGCCTGTGGGGGCCAAGGCGGGGGCAGTGGCGTGGGGGCTGCTCGGAGTCCCGGCGGTGCCGTGTCCCGGCCCCGCCAGCCTTGACTCACACCCAGAGGCAACAGGTTCGACCAGAAGCATCATCCCGGCGCTCCGGGCCGCCCGCTCCCACGCTCGTAAAAACCATGGGCGGGCTTCAAACATGACCTCTGGAAAAAAAACTGCCTCGCTGCCTCTTATCGTGGCGGGTGATGACTCCCCGTCCCCTTTATCATTTCCTTCGGGTTTTTCCCCTCCGGACGCGCTCGACATTCCTGAGGGCTGCGGGAGAAGGGGGCACCTGCCCGAAGGTGGTGAGGGTCGCGTTTGGCAGGAGGACAAAATGCAGCAGCCCCAGCACCTGGAGCAGCCTCCTGCCCAGGCAGAGGGACACAGGGGTCTGGGCGGACCCTTCCGTCAGCCTGCGCAAATCCGACACCAGGATCACTTGCAGTGCCGAGAAAGGGAAGAAAAGCCTTTGCATTTTTAAGAAAACCTGCATGGAATTGCCTCAGGATGTGGGTAGAGCTTTGCCCCATTTCCTCCCCACCCTGTGAGATCCATCCCAGCCCAAAAGGAGCTGACAGGCGCCCCAAGCATTCGCAGCTGAGTACATTCAGCACAAAGACATCTCTGCCTCCTTGCCGTAAGTCTGGGATAACTCCAGCTCCCCCCTCTGCTGCTCCACAGCAGGAGAGATGGGAATTGGCGTTGTACGCAAGACACATCTTTGCTCTTGTGGACTGAAAAGTGCCCTGTCCTCCAACTATCTCACTTAAGAACAATATGAGCTCCTTAGCAATCACCTCATCTGACCAACCCTCCTAACTCAGGTCCTTGTAAAAAAGGCTGATGACTAAAGGAACAGCTTCAGAATAAGTTGAGAACTAGTAATATTTATACAGATGCACATAAAAATAATCCTGAATGAAAGTATTACAAGTTTCTGCCTAATGCGCTTGGATTCATGAAGACAAGAGGGAAAAAATGGACTCCATACAAACAAGGACAAAAAAAAAGCAATAAAGTGATAACTTTCTTTAACTGAAATTTTTCTAACTCGTGGTCAAAAGGCAGCACTCAGGAAACCATCACTGCACTAGAGATATCCTGCTCCCTTCAAATACTCCCTACCCTGTACAGACATGTTCCTAAATAATTCCTAATTTCAATCTTACCTAAACTACATGTATATTTAAAGACAAAAGAGTGGCAAAAAAAATCTGGAAATCTGGAACTGGTTTTTGAGGGCTGGAAGAACAATTAGGAATAATTAAAATGTTTTTGTGGAAGTTTTGCAATGTATGTTCCCTTTAACCAGATGATTAAGTCCACCTGAGCTAATTAATGTTTTCTTAATAGCCTTCCCATCCATGTAGGTTGTCAGATTCTTAAATGCTCCTGAAAACTCCTACTGAGCATCCCAGGGGCTGCCTGTCTGACTCTTGGGGAAGAATTTGGCCTGGTCAAGGTTTCTTTTCTGGGTTTTTTTTGTAGAAGGCGGAGGTGCAGCTCTGATCACATCTCATTACCCAGGCACCTCTGTGCACCAGCCAGACTCCTACCACCCAGCTGCTGCTTTTCCAGCCCACGAGTTTAGGCTTCCTGCATTTCTACTGTGATTCAATTCCAGATACCAGGGAACACGGAACGAAAAGGAATCGCCCTCCTTCCAGCACAAAAAGAACTGTAATAGTCTAAGGCGACCCAAAGAGACATGGGATGCCTAAATGTTGAAACACCTTAAAAGAAGCAGCTGTTTTTTTACCTGGCTGATCTTGCATCCAGTTTTGAATAAAATGCAAGTTTGTGCGGGCCTGACAGCAGGAGCAAACGGGCTCAGAAAAACGGCCCTGTCAGGATCACAGGCAGGAGCTGGCAGAGCCCCTGCCCTGAGAGACATGCAGGAGAGCTGCTCAGGAGCTCCTGGCTCAATATTCCTGTAAGCCTGATGGATTTTGTTTAAAAAAATAATATTTTAGTATTTTTTTTCAAAGTTTTTTTTTTTTTTGCACGGAGATGAAAATATGGAGAGCAGCTGAGTGCTGGGGCTGTGTGGCCACACGCTGCTGCACCAGCCCCAGGCACAGCACGTGTCATAATTGTACCTGGGATGTTTCCAAGGTTAGTGACAAAGTCTGACCAAGCGCTAAATTACCCAGATCTCTGACTTTCCACCCAAGGGGTCTTTGGGTAAGGTCAGCATGGAAGTGCAAGCCATGCCACAGCGTTTGCAGCAGCTTTTCCCTCGGGAAGCACTTCCAAAGCACCTCACGGTACGTGCGGTGCCTGCAAGGAGGCTCAGCAACCAGCACCTCGGGAGCTGGCTGGGAATAGCAAACTGCAGACAAATCTGGCAACTCAGAGCAAGGAAACATAAAAGATTTCTGCCCACAGGAATGCACCCCACCCGAAGAGGGAAATTACCACCCTGGCAGCAGTGCTGGGAGCAGGGCTGTGTTTCAGCCCCTCCACTGCACTCGGCTGTCTGGCATCCTGCCTTCAGCTGGAATCCTTCTGTGTTACACTGCTGCGCCTGCCCATGGAGAGAGGCATTTGAGGAGATGGCAGGAGAGCCAAACTGCCCCACCTGCAGCAACTTCTGAGGGAAGGAGGCAGACACCTCCCACCTGTGCCAGCATAATTTGGCAGAGCTCACCTGCAGGCATCCTTCATCCCTTAAATATTAAGCCAGTCCTCTAAAAATCTCTTCAATCCTATTTTTTTCCTAATACTTTACGATCCTTTTTTTGCCTGGTCCTCACTAGCACTGGCATCATAAGACCGAGGGATGTCTCAACATCAAACTGCCCCAAAACGTTTGTGTTTTGCGGCACGTGACGTTCAAGCAACTTTTTGCACATCTGGGAAGAACTGAATTTCAGAGCAGTCTCGTAAAAGCTCTGTGTTTATTTTAAGTAATTATTTGAGCTTAGTATCTTCTATCTAAATCAATGGCTTGGTGAGAAATAAACACCATAAAAGAAATCTCTGCCTAATTAGAGCTGCCTGCTGAGAAGGCTGTTCCAACGCTGCTGTGTTCTGAACTATTCAGCAAAGCAGGACAGCACATTTACATGAAGTAAATGTTCTGCAAGGGAAAACTTTCAGCATCAACTCTTAGCATATGTTGAATTAAGAAAGAAATATCATAATACCTCCTCCTCACAGCTCAGGAGCAATGCATCCCAACAAAGAGAAAGTCAGGCAAAAGCATAAGGAGGCTTGCAAGGATGAACAAAGAGCTCCTGGACAAACTCAAACACACAAAAAAAAAAAAAACATACAGAGGGTAGGCGAAATAGAGAGAAATTGTCTGAGCAGCCAGGGGTCTGGTTTGGAAAGCTAAAGCCCTGGGAGAATTAAATCCAGCCAGGGATATTTTGAGGGTGGGGAGACCCTGGCACAGGTTGCCCAGAGAAGCTGTGGCTGCCCCTGGATCCCTGGAAGTGTCCAAGGCCAGGTTGGACAGGGCTTGGAGAAACCTGGGATAGTGGAAGGTGTCCCTGCCCATGGCAGGGGGGTTGAAACAAGATGATCGTTCAGGTTCCTTCCAGCCCACACCATCCTATGATAAACATGACCCATTTCAAAATGAGTATATGCTAACAAAAACACTTCTGCAAACACAATGCAGTCAGGATGTCAAGCAGTAGAACTGATATTCTTGGACATTTGAAACAATACCATAGCAAGATTAGTTCTCTTCAGATAATGTAGTTAATTTATCACGAGGGAGTCACCCACAGAAACACAATGAAGTGGGAGAACAAGTCAAAGAGCCTTCTCTAGCCCTCAGAGGATCCCCACATATTGGCTGAACACAGAATAAACTCAACTCATGCCGTAATACACCCTCCATTAACAAGACAGACATTGTTTATCTCGCTAGTGAGAAGAATGGGGTAGAGATAAAGGGACATCTATTCTGGCTTGAAATGACAAACAAAGTCCTGGGACGTGTTTTATATTTTTCCTAATTGATTCAGAGGATACCAGGGACAGGATCTTGGCATGCCACCCCACAGCAAGCAGGAGGCACTTCTCCAAGCAGGAGGTGTCTCTCAGTATTAACTGCAGCTGAAAGAGAATATGTTTACAAAGCAGCAGGACTGCAGAGCTAATCCCAGGTCCGAGCTCAAATCTGAGCAAGGGTTGCCAAACCCAGTCTGTTTTAATGCCCTGTGAGACTTCAGGATGATAATCAAGTGAGCTCAGTGTAACCTCCAGCCAGTGTGGAGCCACTGCTTTTATCTACAAAGACAATTTTCATAAATGACACACAAAATAATTCTCCCTTTTCAGTCTGTTACGGAGCTGGGGCACAGTGCTTCCCTCAGTGCCTCAGCTGGCAGTCCTGGGTGAGGGGTAACACGTGGGCTTTGCTAGAAACTGCTCCCGAAGCAACACAAGCTCCCAGGAGTGACTTGGAGCAACAAAACTCCCTTGTCCAAACCATCTCAGGTCAACCAGCAAAATATTAATAGCTGGAGCCAAACCTCCCCAGCCAGCTCTACACAGACAGACAGCCAGGGCAGGTTCTCCTGGTCCAGCCCCAAGTCACACACCGGCCTCTCCAACACCGCACGCTCCCCTCACGGAGGGTGACGATGGAGCACTGGCAGGGCTGGGCGATAGGGATCTGGAGATTGCTTCATCCAGGACTCTCCTGCAAGTTGCTTCCTGTGAGGAGCTCTCAGCCTTGGACTTCATGCAACAGTGTTGATCCAATAACAAAATCTTGGGATAACCACTGCGCTCCAAGGCTCGTATTTAGGTATCTTTGCCTGAAGACCTACTTGGATAAATCCAAAAGATTTCACTTTTTGAGGAGGGTGGTTATATTTCTTTGGATTTAACTGACCCTCCATTGAAGGGTGCAGCTAATATGTATTTTATTTCTATTATTAATAGTAAAATTTTATTCTAAATATGGACTTAGCTCTTGCCAAATGCCTATGATTCTATAGTGAAGCAAACCCATGTGACAGCAGCCATCAACATTGCAGAAAAGACATGGGGAGCAGAATAAATCCTGCTGGTGTGAATTCACTGGGGCACAGGCATCAATTCCTGTTAAAAGCTTCCCATCCAAAATGCTGCAGCTTTCCCACCACAACCAGTATCAGAGAGGTTTGCACACCCAGAGATGATTTGTAGCTTTAAAATTTGGGAAGGCAAACTTGGGCCTCATTAGAATTGAACTCAGCCTTTCCCTTCTATTATTCTCTATTTGTTAATCAGCTGCATGTATATTTAAACATCACCAACTGAAGAAGTGGAGCATAATGAGGATGCTCTTTCCCAGATGGCTAAGGATAAACACAACAGCAGTTTTGATCCACAGTATAAACAGCTGGATAACACCAGCACATGGCAGTTGTGAGTTTGGCTCCATTCCCAAAAACCAAAGCAAGAAAATTCTGCTAAATCCAGCAAAAGTAGCACCTTTGCTCCAAAAGACAGGAATAGTTTACATGCCTATTCCCCTCCTGCCTGCTGCTCCAGAGAGACTCCTGGGAGATTCAGGCAAGCTGCATATACTCTCCTCTCTCTGAAATAAATTCTGATATATTCATAAATATGAAAAAACAACAATACTGATTAAAAGGAACTTCTGCCTACGGCATCACGGGCAGCAGGGCTGTAGGTACACTGAAATAAGCAGCAGTATCTCAGCATTTTCATTCCAAACTCAAGTCAGATGTGGGTGCCCCTCTAGACCTGATGTCTGCTTGTCCCCCCAAAAGCGATCTGATTCCAATCACTTATCCAAAGTGCACTTTGTATTACAAACCCTGAAACATTTTTCATATAAAGAAGCTGTCTGCATACTTAGCCACATATTACAGGCAGTCATGGCTCAGGATGAGCTGTGGCTTAGATCATTTTTGTCCCTTTGCATTGACACCAGACAAATCCTTAAGGGTACTACAGCCATATCCATTCCCACAGTTTCAATGAGCTTATTGGAATTACACCTTCCACCTGCATTTAGGCTCCTCTCTCTCACCTTCCCTTTTAATCTTTATGCTCTGTTACATAATTATAATTTCAGTAAAGCCAACAACTATTCTCATTTCCATTGTAACACTTCCACTGCAGAGATGACCTCTGGTTTTTATTTTATTTTTCTTAATCACAACTCCTGCTGCATTCAAAGCCAACGCCTCATAACTAACTGTAGCAGGGTGTGACTTGGTATCTGGGCCCTGCTGACCTTAAAAAATTTTCTTAATCTGCCTGGTTGATGTTGTAAACTGAAATCCCACAAGCATAAAAAATGCTTGGCGAAGCAATGCATCCAGCCAGGCACGCTCCATTTTCTTGGAGAGCGTTGCTGGTCACAGCTGGACATCTTGGCTGCAGAATGATCCTTTCCTGGCTGGAAAATCTTATAGATGTTGCCTAAAATCAGGGAAGTGCTCAAGGGCAAGAGGACCTCCTCGATGCTCCCCTTTGACATTCAATGGGTTCATCAAGCTGACCTGATTTCCAAAGAGTTCCTCTTGTGTTGCTTTTAGTGCAGGCATGGGAAGAGACACCTGGGATGAAACTCCGTGTTTTACTAAACCAAGCAAAGGAAGGACATGAGAGCTCACCCTTGGACACATAGGTATATAAATACACCAAAAAAACCCAAGTCATAGCCTGCTCTGGAAAAAGAGAAGATCAAGTTGGAAGCTTGAAGGGGGATTACTCTCTACCAAGGAAGTTTTGTTAAGCTGTGCTTTTTGGCACCCATACCATAAACAATATCATTTTGCAAATGTAAAAATTCCCTGGCGGGGAACTTCACAACTTCATGTGAACTCCTGCCCAGATCATTCCTGGGGAAAGAAGAACAGCAAAGTCCCAGGTCTCCATCCCCTCATGGCTTAGATGTGAAGACACGACCAGAAACAACGACAACCCTGGCCCAGCAGCATGGCTCCAGCACGAGCAGCGCCGGCTCTCCCACCAGCCATGGAGGTTAAAGAACCCTTCAAAGACTTTCAGGGCTCAGTCCTGTCACAAGGGCACATATGTGGCTACAGGATGGGGGGACATCCCACCACCCCATGTGTTGGGTGCGTGGTGAGTTTCCAAGGCTGCTGTCTGGGCTTGCTGCTGGGGGCTCCGAGGGAGCCAGCAGAGCAAGGCAGGACCTTCTGCCCTGTTCAAACAGCACAGGAGGGCGTGGGCAGAGTTCACTTTGCAGCAGACACACTGAGAAGCAGTGGGTTGGAGAAGGAGAAGAACAATCTCCAGTACTTGGCATTTATTCTCAATTCCCCCTTAGAATTCATGGAAACACACAGTTGCCTCTACAAGCCTGCAATTTCACGCAGTTCCCCTCGTATTCCGCCTGTATCAGTGGAGCCTTTTACACGTCATGCAGAAAAAACCACCTACAAAAGTGAAGTGAAAACACTGCCCAAGTACAAGGCCCTGCAGAAACACAACCGCTTCTTATTTCTGTAGTTATCCCTGGGGGCTGAAAAATTCCCATCCTGAGACCACCAAACTCAAAACACGTGAGCCGAAGCTCCCAAAGGGAGTTTCCACTATCTAGGAGAGGGAGAGATTTACTGCCTCAGTGCCAGCAGAGATCTCCTTCTGCCTCCAGCCTTTGGTCTTTTGCCCACCAGTCTAATAAGCAACAGCCTAGAAGAGTACATTCTGACATAAAACACCATACCACGTTCCCCCCACAAAAAAATCAGATGCAAAAAAACTTACTTTTCTGGGCTTAACTTTGTCTTGTAAGTCGTACTGGCCGATTCCTTTGTAACTTATTCCAAGCCACCACGGGATTCCTTGTTTATCCTGAAAAATGGACGTCTACGTCAACCAAGAGCTTCTTAAGAATTAGGCAATTCCAAGATTACAGCCCTTTTCACTCTGTGACAAGTACAAGTAGGTACAGAACAAAGATTTTCTGGCAAACAAACTGAGGTGAAGTGGATTGCTGGGGTGAACGTGGAAACTTTCTCCCTCTGCCTTCTGAGGCAGAGGCACAAAACCAGGTGGTGGCTGTGCAACGTGGACAGAAAAGCGACAGTGCTGCTGAAACAATGGGTGTCACTGGCTGGAGGAGTGGCTGTGAAGGGGAAGGACAGGGGACAGAAAAAAACTGTGGCCAATGACTGCATCCACTAAATTCAGGCATGGACAGCCACAGGAGGAAAGAACAGCATAAGACATCAGCTTCTCAGGTACCACAGTCATGGCCATGACTCAAAAGTAAGGAGGCATCATCTCTGCTGAGCTCTTCGGCACAAAACACTTTGGCCCCGGCTCTGCTCTACAAACGGGAATAAATGGTGTATTTCCATCACTCTCCAAAAGTATTTCTCAGCATTTCCCCACTCCAAGCACGCACCATTAATCACTTGCCACTTAGGAGGAGTCTTTTCCACATTTTATTTTTCTAATCTTGATTAATGTCTCTGGGGAAACTATTAACTGCTTCGGGTCTGGGAGTGATATCCAGTTTAATTAAGATGATAGGAATTTAGCTCCTGATAGGATTACATAAGGTTTTACACAGATTCCTTTCTGCTCTCTGGAAACAATTTTTAAAGTATATTGAATGGGGAAAAATTACAGAGGTTGAAAAACATGGGGTTTCATACTGATAGAAGGGCACTGAATCATCCAACTGCTCCTTTAGGAATGCAATCCCACGTAATAAGCTCAGCAATCACATTATCTATAGGCAGTTACTGACCTTTACTCCATAGTAATGAACTCCATATGTTGGCAAAGCTTCTACCACTTTCATGTACCTGCAGACAGATTTATAGCATATCAGATGATTTTCTCTGGAGGGAATAATATCTATTAACATTTTTTTTTCACACATACATCCAGGACATATCATTTATCATTTGCATATTTTGAAGGCCCATGTTTTCAGAAAAAACTTAGAATCTTGGCTTGGGGAAGGATGGGGTATTTTGGCCTAGCTAAAGCAAAAGGAAAATCTCTCATACAACAGAACATTCAATTTCTTATCAGAAGATCACAGAACTGAAAGCAAAATTCTGAACTGAACATGTGAGCCTTTTGGGAAATGTTGGCAGTAAAGACCTGCCTATAATTATTCCATTATGGAGCTCTGGTTACAAAGGATAGGCTCCAAATAAATGTGTTTATGCCGTTGTACAACTGTTTCATGAGGCAATTCAGAAAACCACTGAACAGACCATTTTTCCCTTGTTCCTACTGAAGAAAGACCACGGATTATTGAGACAGATTTACAGGCATTGAGGTACGTGAGAAAAACTGCAAGGAGCCTGCACCATGCAGCCATGGCCATCATCTCAAACATCTCATAACACATCCTACTGCATTTGCTCATAGCAAAACCAGTAAATATTAATGGTAAAAGAAAAATACAATTCCACAGGCTCAGTGTGCAACCTGGAAGACCTTGATGTTTTGAAAGCCAAATTCTGAACATTTCAGAATTTCTTACAGGACTTAGGGTAATACTCGCCCTTAAGAGTTTGGAGTGAAAATTAATTGATGGCAAGCAAGGTATGGAGAAGAGTCTTCCAATATAGTAAGATCCAAACAATTTCTTTTGTATTTGAGGTACCCAAATGACTACACGAATGCTGAACTGCAAGCCTGTGAAATGTGAAACTTCAAATAATTTCACTTCGCAATGTAACTCAATAAAAAGAGAATCTGAGAGATACAAATGACATCGTTTGCAGGCAATAATGACCCAAACAGCCTGCCTTGCCACTTCTCAACAAAAAAAGAACAGGAGAAAACGAAAAATATCATCTTCACAAATTAACAAGTGTCATACTCACTGAACAATGGCTTGTCCTCTGGTCAGACCTTTAATTTGTGTATAATGCTCAATTACTCTGTCCTCACTGCAAACCAAGCACAAAACCCAATTTAGAGGATCAGTGACTTTGTTCATGTGTGACGGCATCTGTTGAAGCTCAGCCACCTGCTCAGCATGCAGAGCAGGGTCCCTCTGCATGTTTCTTGCTCTAGTTTACATTCTGGTTCTTGCTGATTTCTTTCCCACCCTTCATTAAGCAGCGTGGAGCTGCCTGGCTGGTCCCCACCATCGCATCCTGCCTTCCAGACTAATTAACGAATCATTTCGGATCAGCCTGTTCTGCTGCAGATGCTGCTGCAGAATAATGGTGCTAATTGTATAAATTCATCTTAACGTTCTAAAGGACCCAAACTTCAAAGGCTGGTTAATGCTCCCTATCTAAGACAGAAGAAGTTTAACCAGAGCTGTTTTCATTCCAGTGGATTTTTTTCCCTCTGACATTTCACAGGTGAAAAAAATTACACATTTGTCAGCAATGACCTTTTTGCATTTTTCCTGCTACATATTTCAACATTTTGTTTTGGAGGAATGTGAAATAAAATATGCATTTATGTGTCAGACACTTGAAAGCAAAGAAAAACCCAGCAGAATTCATTCTGAGACAAACAAATAATAAGCAAGCATGGTATACTTGAAAATCCATCACATACACATCAAGCCTAAAAAAACCAAAACAAATGAGGGAGTTGAATTTGCACAAAGGGCATCAATTCCAAGGAAACAATATCACTGATTCATCCTAAATGCTGTGTTCCTTTACAGCAAATTCAAGCCCCAGAATTGGAACTGCCTTTCTCTTTCCAGCCTTTCTAGATTATTTTCTCCCCCTGTCCTGTCGAGAGAAGCTGGGTGGGCAGCTGGCAGCCAGCAAAGGTCACCCAACCACAAAGGCTCCACTGTGTGACAGATGAAGACTGAGGTGCTCTCTGCAAACCCAGGCTTGGCTGGAGTTCAGATTTCAGCTCCTTCTATTGCAGGGTCCCCACATATTCTGATCCAGCAGTTTCTGACACAGCAATTTAATTTGAGAAAACTTTCAAGGAGGAATTTGCATCAGATCCTGCATAATTTATAACCTTCTAAAAACTGGAAATGCTTGAACATGAGCAATTAACTCCATGTCCTGGGCTGAAAACTTTCAGAAGAGTTTGCAGACTGCTTAAAAGTGATCTTGTTGTTATCATTCATAGCAATGATTTACATTTTAAATTAAACAGCTCACCAGTAAGCAAGTGATGGATGCTCCTGCAGCGTCTTGGTAGGAAAGACGGGCAGCGTCTTCAAGTCTTTTCTAGTGTTCTCATCACTGAAAAACCACAAATGGCCCAGTCAGTGCTAGTGAATCAGAGATGGACTCATCAGTTTGGGCAGAAGGAAGGGCTGTATTTGCTACTCAAGAACGTGGCGTGTTACCCCATGTCAGGCTGTCATAGCAACGTAACTCTAGAGGCCCTCTCACATGACAGTGATGGATATGGTGTCATGCAGGCTCATTATGCACACACGTGATGCTCAGGCCACCACCGTATCAATATTTATCTTGCACACCCTCACTCTATTTGCTGAGTGCAGAGACCTGAAACAGCTGCAGAAGGAAAGCCTCTGCCCAAAAGCAAGGCTCGTAGTGCTAAGTTTTGCTCTCTTTCCCTAAAGCCCTTCTTCTAGACAATACATTTCAGGAAGCAGCGTGGTATTTGTTAAATCTCAGAGTTTAACGATGATCTGATTCAAAACAAAGGGTTTCAGTTCATATGCTTTCAAATATTTTCAGTGCAAATAGTTCTCCTGGACTGCCCATTGTACAGAAAGTTCAAATATTCTGGACTCTAGGCCCAGCCTGGAATGAAACACAGGGGGGTTGAAGTGTGTGAATGCAATCTGTCATGACAAAAACCCAGCAGAATATTAAAAAACCTATTTACAGGCACCAGTAAAATGGTTCATATTTTCTCCTCACACGGTCCATTAATTAATCAGCTGAAACCTGCACGCCCCATCTCGGCAGGCTTTCTGCGTGCCTTTGCAGCAGCGCCAGCAAGCACCAACACGACTTTTCTATGCAAAGAATGCATCAGTCACGTCCATCAGCATCTGCCTCAACTTTGTCCAGGCTTTCCTTGAAGGTGTTTTCTGCTCCCAACCTCTGTTTTCATCAGATTGCACTACTGGAGTTTTCATCAGAGCTATGACCCCCCCCGGCCCGCTTCTTCCGTCAAATTCCACACCCTGCGCATCCCTAGAGTAGATCCATGGGCACTGTGGATGGAGCTCTGCACTGGAGGACACAGCAACCCCCCCTCCCACGATCCCATCTCCCAGATGCCACACGGAAAGCGCAGGAGATGAAAGGTTTTTTGTTCCTCGGGAGCACGGGCTAATCGCTCTGCAAGGCCCTTCCCCAGCCCTGACAATGAGCCTCGGCCCTGAGTGAGGGGGACCACCTCTGGGGACGAGGAAGCAGCTCAATCAACAGCCTATTTATTCTTCAGCGTCTTTGATGGAGCTGCCAAGAAGGGGTCAATTAGCGCCGAGGAGCGCTGGTTGCTGCACTCTTCTGCCAGGAATATCCATTTTTCTTTGCAAGCTGGCCAGCACCCAAGTGCCACAAACGGGGACAGCTGGGTAGAAAATCAGGATCTCTCCTTCCAGGGCTCAATTACAACCAATGCTCACAAAAGCTGAGTTTTATTCGCCCCTTTACAAGCCCATTTTGATGGGATCAAAAGGCTGCAGGATATCTCAGCTTGCAGAGAGAAGGTAGATTTACCAGGGGTTTGTACGGTCACATGGAAATGCAGACAGAGCACGCTCTCCCAAGGCCTCAGAAACCAGTGCACAGAATAAAAAAATCCACCCCAAAACTAAAAAAACAAGCCCTGAGCAACCTGGCCTGAACTTCCTCTTGGAGCTGGAGGTTTGGCCAGATGACCTCCTAAGGTCCTGTCCAATTTCAATCATAGACTCACAGGGTAATTGATCATTAAAACACAATTTTCCTATTTTTAAACCTGACGTATCACTGCAATGGCTGCTCCAGCAGGCAGAGTTGGCAGGGAAATACAGTGAAGTAGGAGAGGTTTTGGAAGGAAGTAATAACAAAATAGCTCATTTTTACCAAACAAAAGGGCTGTTTCTGTAACTGTAGATTCTCAGCCCCACAGCACTCAAAATCAGAGGTTTAATGGGTGGTCATTAAAGTCCTATTTAGAAACCTGGTTGTAAGGGCTGGGGCAATAAGGAGCCTGATGCTGGGAGGCCAGGCCTGAGCTCTGGCAGAGGCAGCCGGGCACGGGGGACAGCTGACACCCCAGCTGTCACCACTACACACGGGTGGAGAGGTCCCAAACACTCCTTCACGGATCACTGCGGGCCCAGGAGCCTCCCCATCACCGAGAGTCTGCAGAAATGCCACAAATCCTGGCAGCTGCATCTCCCATGCTCTGAAATGCCACCTCTTGCAACACTCGTGGCCTCCAACAGCGCTGCTCGCCTTCCTGTTTGGTTTTTGGGCCCCTTGCTTCTCTAGATCTGGCCGAGTAGCAACTTTATCCTCATCAATGCCAAAACAAGGGTGCTAGTTAAGCTCGAGTGATGAGTAGCAGCTCATCAATATGAAAATGTCTACCGCTGAATTTAAATTTTGAGGGCCAGCCAGCAAACCCGCCTCCGAGCAGGGCCTGCGGGCTCTGAGCTGGGACACGGAGTGATCAAAGGGCTGTCACCACGTCCGTGCCATGACAGGGGGCACGTCCCTGCAGCACTGACCCAGAACCACAGCCCTGCTGCAGACTGTCAGCAGGCAGAGGCCATGGAGCTATGACAACTCACAGCAGAGCTGGGCCTTCTCTCTTCTTCTGCCAACCTACAAACCCATCCAATTTCTTGCAATAGCAGAGAATACACTGATTTTATGAGGTAAGATTGGTCCCTGGGACTTGTCTTCCTGGAGGGACCCAACCTCACTCCCTGAGGTTCAGACACACCATCCCATCCACATGCACTGGGAGAAGTCCATCAAAATGGACTTATAAGGCCTGAAACTCTCTGAGAAGAAACATGAGGATTTTTTTCCCCCTGCATAATTGTAAGATTAAGCATGAAACAATCCTAGAAAAATGTAAAAGACCTGGGAAAAACAGGGCACAGCTCCTTGCGCGCTGGATGCCTTCAGACAGTGCAGGCTGGCACGCAGCAGCCTGGATCTGCTGACTGCACGCCCCAGGATTAGCATTTGGGATGATTCACGGCTTCAGGGATAATAAAAGCCTCAAACGGTCCTCCCCCTCCTTCCACCGAGTCCATTATCACTTCATCTGCACCAAGCAAGTCTCCCCTTGACCTTCAGGATCACTTTCCCAAGCCCTCTGAGAGCCAGCCGTTCCCCAGAGGTGACAACTCCAGATAGCAGGAGCAGCGGTTTGAATTATGACCTGTTCCTGTTTGGTTTCACAACGACCGCGAGACGATACAGCAATCCCAGGGCAGACAGCCCCGGCTCCAGATGTCCCACCATCCACACTATCTGCCAGCCAAACACCCACTGTTGTATCTGGCACGTCCATGGTGGGTTCCCACCAGGAGGAGGACGTGGCTGTTGGGACAGGGAGGCCCAACCTGCCTTTAATCTGACCCCTGCTACAGAGGGGGTTTCTGGACTGGTGGTTTTTGGCATAATTTCAATACATAAACTTAAACCGCCCAGAGTCAATGGGGCTGAACATTTTTTGGCAAAAGGTTTGTTTATTCCCCAGGAGGAGAATATAGGAAACTCTCATCTCAAGTATTTTTCCACTATGGAGAAGAATTAAACAAAAGCAGCAGACAGACCCTTTCCTTCCTATTCCACCCTCTAAACAGGAGTTTTCTCTCTGGCAGATACAAAGAAGAACTTGAATCAATCTGGGCAATGCAAATGGAAATAATGAAAATCTGCATCAGAGCCTACTCACGCCGAACCTCAACTTGCACTCCTGGTACTGCCCATAATTAATTCTCTGTCCCAACATGATCAAAGGTTGAGCAAGATGCTGTCCCCAGCACGCCCTGCTCGTCAGTGCCAGGTCTATGGAGAGGGAAGGCAGCTTGACTCTAAAATAACCAATAAAAATATTTAATCATGTACCAGACTATCAATACGACTACCCACTTGAAACTATCTCCAGCAGCAAAACAGGACGAATCTGATGAGCTTCCTACAACCTGCTGATGTTACAGTGAAATTTTAGGCATCTTGCTAAAACCCCCACCAGAAATCCATGAAGGAACCAAGCCAGACTATCGTGGCATGCTTTGCCTAGAGCACATTACTGAAAATTAAAAAAGAGTTACATATTTATGCTCCCAGAAAGTACATCTCGACAGCTTCTAATGGAATGATACAACGCTCCCTGCCAGGCAAAGATTTACAGAACTGTGCTAATTAGGACCATTTGTCATTGGGTGCCCTGGCATTTCCCTGCACCCACTGTCAAAAACCAGCTTACGCCCGTTGCTAACGCAGGTAAAAGCTCAGATGGAGTAAGATGTGGTTAATGAGATTAAGAAAACATGAAGAGCAAGTGACACACCCAGCAGCAAAAGCAATATATTGGACTACAGCATAGAAGCTTATCAGCCCACAGATTCTTTGTAAATGTTAACAACTCGATGAGCACAGGACTTCAGACAACTCTTAACTGACTAAAGCAAGGGCAGGTGTGTCTGCCTCTGCTGAATTAGTTGATAACACGTTATAAGGTACAAATTTATCACTAGGGAGAGTGCTTTGTATAGCAATTTTCCTCTATTCTCGGAGCCTCTTGACCTCACACAAATACTTGTATTGCTATAGGATCATTGGATAAGTCACTCCTGGGTCCTTCTGAATGTCATTATCTGATGTTCAGTTAATTCTTGAAATGAATTTTAGGCATAGCACTGGTAGAATTTAGAGTGGCCTTGCCTTTAGAAAATGTCAACCAGCCTCTCAAAATTAACCTGAAAGTTATTTCATGGATGCCTAAGTATCAGCAAATTTGAGAATTACATATGAGATGCAGGGAAATGTGGAGCTGCACAGTGAAAAGATGCTACGCTATTACCCTACATCATGAAGATGCTTCAAAACATTTCCATCAGATTTGTCACCTCATTCTCTTCAAGATATTTAGAGCTAGCAAAAGAAATACTCTGAAACAGCACACAATTAGAGCAGATACTTGAAAGCTTGACAATCAAGGGTTTCAGAGGGTCAGATTATTCAGCTGATGTCAGTAATAGCCCTGTTTCTTTAGAAAGACCACCAAATTCCTTTGCACCAAATTGTACAAGAACATCCTGTGCTGCTGCCCACACCCCAGCCTGGTCCTAAAGCGACTTTCTGAAGTGACCAGGCTCAGGCGAACATCACCAAGGTCTCCAGGGTGCTCCCATTCCTTACACTCACATATGAGAACCAGCAACATGGACCATCCCACTGCAGCTGGGCTGCTTCAGCAACAGGTGCCTGTTCTGTAGGCTTTGGGTTTGTTGTGAAATAAATGGAAGGGCAGAGCGTGGCAACCTCAGGCTCCCGTGGAGGCTGCTCTGCCCTTCAAGGTACCACGAGAAACAGGTGTGAGGAGCAAGAAGTGAGGCAGTGGAGGGGAAAAAAATGAGCAGGGTTAAAAGTGCAGGAGAAAAAAGGGGGTAAGGAAGAGAGAGCAGGGGAGGTACAGGGAGAGACGATGGATTTAGCAGCTTTTGAATATGCCAGAGCAGCAGGATCTTGGCAGCAGGATTTTGAAATGTGCTCTCCGACAAATCCTCTTTTGTGGCAAATGCCAGACGTTTCCCATCATTTCCCAACCTTTCAATTTATGGTCTGCTGGCACACTCAAGAAAGTTATTTGTCTATAGAAGGGAACCCAGGATGTGGAGAGGCCATGAACAAGGGGCTCCCGTTGGTACAGGACCGCCAGAGCCTGACCTTCCCCGCAGCCAGCGGGAGCTTTGCCGGGGGCAGGGCTGCAGAGGCTGCCACTTGAACACCAGATAGCAGCCGCCTGCTCAGAGAGGTATTTGAAGGGGCATTTAAGAGCCTTCCACCCCCATCTGTGAAAAGGGCCCTGATAAGAAGTGCAGATGGCTTTTTCAACCCCAGCTTGTTGGACGTTTAGGTTGTGGCTACACTGTGGTTTCCCACCTTGTGCAGCAGCAACAGCTTTAGTTTCACAGCTCAAGGCAGACCTGCACCAAATACAAAGTGTGGCTGGGACTGGACGACCATTCCCCACACTTGGACCAGAGCCTCGGACTCCCAGGCCTGACCAGCTCCAGCCCTGCTCCCTGAGCCCAATTTCTCTGCTTGCCAAGCACTGCCTGACTCTTGGGCAGAGCAGCAGCACCTACTGATCTACTGGGGTTTGGTGACCCCACACATTGGCTTTTGGAAGATGGGCCAAGAGCACCAAGGAAAATGCAACATTTCTCCAATCAGCTGTATGCACACACCTCTCCATATGAGGACATGGTGAGCAGACAAATGGGAACATGAGCTGCTCCCAGAGCCACCTTGACTGACGACGCACTGCTGCAACTTCCACTCTGCAGACAAGGGACAGGGTGCCAAGGAAGCAGCTCTTCGTGGCTAGAGAAAATCTGCGACCTGGAGCTGCCCTAAGTCCTCAGGATTTAGGAATTTAAATCTTAAATTCTTTTACAGCTCTTGGTGTGAAACATGAATATTCTGAACACAAACCCTTTTGGTCCTTGGACCTACTACCTACAATGGGTGGTGGATCCCGTCTCACAGACCTGGTATGACAGATCCATGTTTAAAGACCTGCTTGGTCATACCCACAGCACATGTTAGCAGTGCTCCCCTAACAGACCAGACAAAAGCAGAATGGCTCTGCTTTACCTGGGGATTCATTGCCAAGCAAAGATGGATATTCACAGTTGATACAACGCTTGAAGGATCCCAAGCCCTTCCTCACAACAACAGACTGTTATTTCTAACATTCATACTTTCTTCCTGTTCACACAAAAGTCAGCTTAGCCATATTAGTTGTGGGTTTTTAGCATGTCTGAGTACAGTAGCAAAGTTTAAAGCTTGTTATCACAGCCCGGCTGATACAGAGATACATGGAACCACAAGAAAAATAAAGTGTCCAAATAATGATAAGGACCTGACAAATCTGCAAAAGCAAAAAACTGAGGTTGAAAAGCTGTCGTTCCATTTCCTCAAAGCACAAAATACACCTCACATGATAGGTCTCAGCCACCATGGGAAGGAAAAGCAGAAGATTTACTTTTGCTTTTCTAGAGTGAGGATGTTGTTAGGAATCAGACCAGAGCCCAAACTCCTGCTCACAGCTGAGGGTGCAAGACTGGAAAAACTCACTGTAGACCTGACAAAGTTTTTCAGATATTCAACAAAAAGGAGGTGAATACATTATAATGCAAAACACATGAAATGGGATTTTTACAACAGGAAAAGGCCACGTGTTTTAATACTGAACCTGTACTTAAGGGAATTTCTAGGGACAAGGGGAAAGCATCTTTTACACCTATGGCTGCAGATGTCATGATGCTACTCCAAGCCTGACAGCTGTGACAGCTTCTCCCCTGCATGGGAGACAACTTGGGGGATGATGAATTTCCTGGCACCATGCTTGCCTTGTCTCTCATCTGTTTTGGATGCAGAGCACACACAAAAGACCTCTCTAGGTGGCTGGGTTGCCACTCTAGCCCTGAGCTCTGAGTTAGAAGTAATTAAAAAAAAAAAGAAAAACCGAAGAAAGTACTGTGGAGGGACAATTAAAGAGGACAAAACAAAATAACCCCTTTTCTGCCCCTCTGGAAACTGTACAAACATCATGCATATGAAATCTAAAAATGACTGTTCCTTACCAAACTGCCATAATTATGTGTGAATATTAACAGTTACACTGCTATATACAAGTAGTAAATCCCATGAGATCAGGTTATTAAATTACTGCAAACATCCTTTTTTTCCCCCTCTTCTTCTAATCCTTTTTGCTCATTTCCACCCACAGTGCTTCCACCTAATTAATCTGCTACATAATAAGCATTCTATCCAAATTCCTTGAGAGCCCTTACAAAACTGCTTTAAAATAGGAAATTGTAAAAAACCATTACAATTACATCATTGCAGACTCTATATGCTTTGGTCTGCCATGAACTGGATGAATCTACAAGTAGTGCTAGTGGAAAAAGCCCTGTTGCTATGAAAAGTCTATCCAAAAAATGGTGTCTTAAGTACTTTTTTTTATATTTGCACCAGGTTTACATGAAAAATAAAACACCAGGAGAAAACACTGTTTTCTTCTCAACTGCTGCCTCAGTGCTGAGGGAGATGGAGCTCAGCAGTTCCCTGCCTGGCTCCCCTCTGCTTGCTGCCTTTCCTCAGCTCCTGTTCCTCATGGCAAACCTGCAGAGACTCACCAAGGAAAGAAAAAATTTCACCCTGCTAGAGAAAAATCACTGTAGTCTTCAACCAGCTTTCTTTGAAGAGGATAGAAAATGCAATTAAGCTCTTGGGAAAGTGGGTATCTGATACCTGTCAGTAGGGGAATCATCATCATTGTAGGAAATAGATATGAAACATGACTTTCCCTAAACTTGCTTATTTACTACCTTGGTCCATCAGCTGTTCCCAAATCAAGCAAAATAAATAACCAACCCCCTCAACTAACAGGCTCTGAGTAAGTAGATTTTTGCTCATCTTGTCCTAAATTAGCTGTTTATTGAAAAAGAGGGAGCTGAGGAAAGCACACAGCTGGGTTTGACCGAGACAGAGTTAATGGTTCAGAGCCAGTGCCTCACCAGGTATTTAAAGAAAAAGTGCTGGGAGTCACAGCTGAAAGACAAAATACACAATGAGTCACTTGGCAAACAAGGGCTGAGGAGCACAAGGGGCACAAGGCAGCGCCAGTGCTCAGCACTGATTTACAGCCAGGCAGACACAGCCCACGGGGAGCCGGGGGCAGCCTGGAAAAAGGCTGAGGATATCAGTGCATGGGCATTTAAAAAGTGCATTGCATGGAAAAGAACATCAGAAACTGAACTATGGTGCTGGTATGACAGGCACCAGATGGATGTTCTGAAGGCGAACCCTCTGTGACCCACCAGCTCTTCTGTGTCACTCACTGATACAGGTGTAAGGGAATATTTGGGGCTGAAAGAGGATCCACACTGGGCTCCGGTCTTTGGCTGCCACACGAGATGTCCCCTTGTAACTCATCCCCGAACTCATCTTCCTGCTCCAACCGCAGTTCTGGATGTGGCCACAACTGGAGTTTTGGTCATGTGAACCTGGCAAGATTCCCAAAATCAGGCTGGACAAGCCACCTCCAACAGACCTCAGGTGTGTCCTGTTCCTCAGGGTACCTTAATTTTGGGGTTAGCAGTAGAGTGAGCAGGTGCTTTGCTATCAGACAATTACTAACTTCTTTCCAACAGCTATCTTCTAGCAATGCCCACGTTATCTTCCTACATTCTTTTCTACCGAGAGATCTTCCAGTTTGCCTGGCAAAATATTCAGCTTCCCAACAAAACAGTACCCAAAAATCTCACACTGAGCACTCACTCTTAAGTAGGAGCAAATTGTTAGCACTACTTTCTGCACCTAGATCAAGAACTTCACTTTTTTTTCTCAGTAGAGTTTTAAAGTTCAGGAGTTTCTGAACCAATTACTCCATAGCCTCAGTTGCAGGGCTATCTCTCACCCAAACCTTTTCCTTTTACAAACTGCCTTTATCACCCCCATAACGATAAACCCCGGTGCCTCGCACATGTCAGCTATCAGGAATTCATTATTTTGTCTGTGTTATGTTATACCAGTCGGGAGTTATCTTTGCAGCCCACAGGCCAGAATCAAAAACGAATGCGTCAGCTATTTAAAGAAAATAGAAGCCCTCCTCCAGCAATTTAATTAACTTTCAGGGAGCACGGCTGGGTTTCAGTCCTGGAAATGGTACTGGGGAAAATACGGTCCAAGATCATCAGTCAGAAAATAAACTTTTTTTTCCCAATTTACTTTCCTTATATAGTCCCCGTAGCTAATGTGATTTTAATAAATATTTTTCCAATACTAGGACAGCATTTAGGACTTCTCAGTTATAAACTGTCTCTCTCATCAAGCTACAAAGGAAAATAAAAGTATACAGTATTGTACAGCATTTTTGAGGGCAAATGCTTAATCTGTGAACTAAATACAGCTAAATCATTTATTTCCCAAGGAGGCCAGACTTTATATGTTGCATATTTACAAGATGAATAATTAACAGACTGCAAAACATTACATTTCTTTAAAATTTAAATAAAATTTCTAAAATAAACAGAATACATACATTTTCCCCCCAAAACTGAGCCATGCCAGAAGCTGCAATTTGAATCATTTTCTCTTTCTAAAACCTTTGCATAGAGTTTAAAAACCAGTATTTCGTAAAACCAGGCTTGCAGATTTTTCTGTTTCATTTGCAAATAGGAGAGTCGAGGAATGCAATTAACTCACGAAGAGTTTCAAAACTCCAATCAATGACTAATGCTTGCTTGGGTTTCCTATTGCAGGAGCTGGGTGAAAAGTGCTGGGAACTCAGCTACAGCAGAGGAGCAGTGAGCTGGAAGCCATGGATGAGTCGTGAAAAGCAAACACAAGCCAGTGTTACATCCTTCCTCTTGAGCAAAGCGTGCCCAGCGCTGCACAGGAAGGCAGGGGGCAGGAATCTGCAGCATCCCAGCCTTCCTGGGAACAACAGAGCTGCAGGACTGTGCGGAGGAACTGCTCAGCCCAGGGCAGCCCTGACACCAGCCCGGGTAAGGGGGAGAGGGACGGCTCACTGAGCATCCCTGTGACATCCTCTTCATCACACACAGCACGGAATTATCTTGGCTGGGATCGCTGGTTGGGTAAACAGGAAAAGGAAATGGGTACATGGTGAGCTACACCGGCCGTGGTCTGCTGCCACCTTTGTTCCTCACTCCTCCTGTGTCCCAAAGCCAGTCTAGGCTGCCTTTGAGAATCCAGAGTTGTCCAAACCAGGACATGCTGAGGGTGCAATTTTGAAGCATCTATTTAAGTGTTACAAAGATGTCTTCAAAACCAGGATCCTCTCAAAGTGGGACTGGGGTGGTTCATCTTACATAAAGCCTCTCTCCAAATAATAAGGCACTTAAATGATCTTTAAGGTCCCTTCCAATCCAAACCATCTTATGATTCTATGAAACCCCTGTCCTGCAAGAGCCCAGCTCAGGACCTTGGGGTCCTACTGCAAAGCACCTGCAAGGGCCAAACCCCAAAGTCCCTGGTATTCCCATGCTGCCAGTGCTACCAGACTGCAAAGCCCCTCCAGAGTGACCTCTGTGGTGCAGAAATCAAAAGTTTTTCACTTTCTCCAAGCGCCCACGTGTCAGGTTTGCTCACTGAAAAGAAACAGATTTCCAAGGAATGCGCTCACCCACTCAGCATGGGGTAGGGGAGGGTGTTTCTCAGGAGGCTGCTGCTCCCTGCCATCAGGGCGTTATCTGAGAATGTGAGCAGTGGATTGGGAAAGAGGCTCCTGTAGAACCACAGGAGTCTGATGTGTTCGGGCCCTGGTACGGAGCTGACGTCAGTGGGAAAGCTACATGGTGATCCCACCACAGGATGTGTCCCCATGGAAAAGCTGCCTATGGGAGGAGTGTGAAAAATCAGGTAGGAAGAGATCCCCAGCATTGCCCGGACTGGCCCAATCCTCACTTCCAGAGAGCTAATCTCCAGGACTTCAGGCAATTCCTGTATTTACCCACGTTCATTCAGCACCAGTCCAGCACCAGAAAAATCAACCTGCACGTTCTCGCGGACGCAGAAGTGGTGCAAGAGCCACATTCCAGAAGGTGACTCAAAGCAGAATGGCCAAATGACAGCGAGCAGAGAACACACTAAAGGCACTGCAAAGGGAGGCAAATCACACTGCACAGGAGCACTGCTGCAGGACAGTCTGTGCACCACAGCAAGCTGGGCAGCAGAGGCCAGTCCCTCAGTATCGTCGTTAAGATATGCTGGTAATTAAGCCAGGGCTTTATCAGCACTGGCCCAAAGGACCACTTGTGATATGTGACATGAAATTCCTTCACTCCTGGTGTGCTCACTGGGCCTGGGACAGCTGGCCATGCTCATTTGCTACAGAGGCATAACATATGCTCAGTTTAACAGAGGAAACAATTGCTGCAGCTATTTCCATGCAACTCTTAGGGGAAGAGCTGCATTTGGAAATCACTCTTGTAGCAGAACGCTCTTCCCTCCAATTTTCTTTAAATACTTCTGAAGGTAATCATGGGCAATCCACTCCTTGCAACGTGTCCAGGGAACCATGGGAAACAACCACAGACACAGTTCTTGGGCTCGTGAAGCCATACTTACAAACCTATTTATGGCAAATGATAAGCAGGCAGTGTTAAGTTTCAACCACATTTTCACCATTAAGGTGGTTTTTAACCTTAACCCCTGCTCTTGAGAATCAAGAAAAATGTGCCACCAGCTGCTACAGCTTAAGAAATTACTTATTGTGGAGTCAGCAGTGATTTTCTGGTTATCTATGCCTAAACTGAGCTAAGCTTAGGGTGTCCCTGTGTGATCAGACAAGATAAGGGTTCTTCCTAGAGAAAAAGGCAGCACACTACAGGTATAAGCAATATATTGGGGATCACAAAGCAGGTCTACAGCACAAACAGGAACAGAACTGGTCTGCACAGCCAGCCCACCCAGCTGGTCAAAGACATCTTTTTCTCGCTGCAGGTGTGCCAGCACACCAGCAAACAGGAGGAGGAGGTTTGATGGACTTCACAGAGCGTGTCTTCAGCAGAAAACGGACAGGCCTTTGAAGGGAAGGGGTCTAGGGCATTGGCATTGGCATTTACTTGACAACTGCCCCCTGAAGGGAAAGCAGAGTTACTCTGGCAGTCAAACATGACTTGCTCTCTGCATTTGGGCAGACAGGTCTGTACTGAGTGCTCTCCAAAGCTGTTGTAGCTAAAGCGTAAAACACACCTCTCCTCCCATATGGAAACTCAGCAAGCAGTAAAATATTAACATGACCAAAGCCAATCTTTGGAATTTCTATTTGCTTAGTGAGCTGTTTCTAATGGAAGGTCTTTCCCCCTGGCTCCAGCAGGTCCGAGTGTGACCCCACCTGCTCCCCACAGCCCCTTATCACAATCAGAGCTGGGTCAGATGCACCTTCAAAGGGAAGCCCAACCTGATGATGCAGCTTTAAACAGCTCAAGCGGAGCAAGGGGGTTGCACATCAGCCACAACACAACTGTTGGGTCAAGTGTGGGGAGGCAGAGGCCCTGGGGCAGCTGCAGGAGAACACGGCTCATTGATCCCCGCGGCAGCTGACGGCCCGGCGTCCCTGCACGTGCTGCCACTGCACGGGCAGGGCTGTGGGCAAGGTCACCCACATGGACCCAAGCACGGTTCTGCAGGAGCACAGGCAACGGTTTTCTTGGCAAAAGTTTGGCAAAGCACAGGCTTTCTGGCAGGCAGTGTGGGAGCTTTCCCCTTTTCCCACTTCAGCACCCACATTTGGGAGGGGAGCAAAGCGTGGTGGCCTGAAACACTGTTTTGACTCAGAGCTTGCTCACAAAAGGCATTACTCACTCTGCAGACTCAGATTTTATCCAGCCCAGCAGCACATTTCACTTTCTTCGGGCACTGCTCGCAGCTGGACTTTACCCCCATTTGTGATTGTTTGCAATACAATGCCAACACAGAAAAACACATCCATCAAGCACACCAGTATTAGAAAGGAAAATGTTATTACCTGGAATAGTCCCCTTTAGCTTCCTACAATTGAAAAACAGTGACAGAATTAAAACATGATCTCTTCAAAAGCCCTCGATTTTCCCAGCATTGTTCACTTCCCCACTCCCACAGCTCTGCGGGCAGATCCTGACCCCCGCCACACTCCCTGCAAAACACGGAGCCTGCCTGCATGTGCTCAAGAGCTGAACTTGGCCCCTCATGCTCCCAGCTGCAGATAATCCACCTACAGCATAAATACAACTGCTTCCAAAACGGGGATGAATTTCACATCGCAAATCAAATGTCGCTTTTACTGCACAAGAAGCGAAATACAATTCTCCTTCCTCTCTCATCCAGGCAAAAGTTGGCTGTACAGTCAGCAGTTGGGAGGAATTGTGCTCACTCGAGATGAAAACAACTGTTCAGGCAGATCAAGCTGCTGCAGCTTTGCTGGGGCACTTTGTCATTGACAGTGCAACGGGGGAAAACCCCCAATATTTTAAAGGCACAATTTTATTTCATAGAAAGCAGCAAGTAACTGGAGTTTAAGTCTCAGCACAACAAAACTACATTAATGAGAGGGAAAACTGACACTGTATATTTCAACGTAACAAAGGTATCAAAACCATATGCTCCGAAAAGAAGATTCACAGGCATAATATAGCTGATTTAGCTACAATATTTACACTTTTCTTCTCAGATCTCTAGAATGTATTTAAATTAGGTTAAGTGATAAATTGAATGGAAACCTGCCCAGATAAATGACTTCCCTTGACGAGGTTTTACTCTTTCAATTTAAAACTCCTCAAATAAATATTTGTCTTACTCGCCTATGACAAAAACAACTCCTATATGTTCCAGCTTCCCCTCCACTCCCCAGCCGCGGAGACCATCAACAACCCTGCGGGGGCTTGTCCGTATGGAGTGGGGAAAAAACCCCGGGAAGGGGAATGTGCTGAGCCAAACCGAGCCGGGGAGAGACACTCACCTGGAGCACCAGGGCGGCCAACTTGAAGACGGTCTCGCTGTCCACCTCGATCTGCCCCTGTGCCGGAGAGAGCAGAGCGTGAGCGAACGCGCCCGGCACGGACGCGGGGAAGGAAGGAGGGGAGGGGGCACCGGGGAGGCGGTGCCGGCTCTCGCTGCCAGAGCGGCGCTCCCCGCCCCGTGTCCCCCCGCTGCCACCGCGCACACCGCCCGTCCTCTCCACCCCAAGCCCTGCTCTCCGCCTGCCTTCTCTACAAATCTCGCTGTTACTGCGTTTCACGGGATGCTGCTCCGTGTGACTGCACCCGAGCTAACCAGGACACGGCCGCGCACGCTGCCAGCCCTTGCCATGCAGCAGCGAAGGGATTTTAATGGCTCGAAGCACACAGCCGCCTCAGGGCGAGGGTCACAGGTCACAGAATCAGAGACTGGTTTGGGCTGGAATCATAGAGTAGTTGGGTTTGGGACCGTAACAACCATCTGGTTCCAAGCTCCCTGCCCTGGGCAGGGACACCTTCCACCAGAGCAGGTTACTCCAAGCCCTGTCTAACCTGACATTCAACACTTGCAGGGATGGGGCATGGCAGATACATGGTTGGATGGCACCCAGGAGCACATATCAGCTCGACAAGCATCAGTATTTGACAAGATCTAAACCCCTGACTCAATCTAGAAGAAAAGGTATTTCCCAGCTCAGTGCTCTCCAAAGCACAGAAGCTGAGCTTGGGTGCATCTATCCACTGGGATAGCCATGTCCCAGCCAAGAGAAAACCAAGAGACTACATCATCTCTTGGTAAACAGTTTTATTGCTTATAATTTTAGGACCATTCACTCTTTGTTGTGATGGTGGTACACAGCCCCCCAACGCTAAACCAATCATACTGATTAATCACAAGGACAGCATAACTGAGTCCTTTGTCCTGCTCAGTCTGCATCCTACAGCCTTCAGTCCTTCCAAGTCCACAGGAGTTCTAGAGCAATGTTCAGAAAAACCACACGGACCCCATGCTGGAAATCTCCTGTGCCTTGAGCCCACTCCAAAAGCAGCCCTGTCCTAACAGCACTGTGTACTCAGAAATTCCACAGGTGCCAAAGCATCAAAACTACACAACAATCCCTTTTTTTTTCCCCTGCTTACAAGCTTAAGTGCAAACTTTCAACCAGGAAAACCCCTGGCCTTGGTTCTACTCTGGGACCAGCAGTGACACTGGAAGAGTAAAGGCGATGCACTGACAGCCTTTACTTCTCCTGCAGCCTGCAAACAGTGGGTGAAGCACAAAACTGAGCCTGTGAAGCAGCCCAGGAACACGGATTTTTCTTATTGACCTTCTGCAGATGGAGATGGTGGACATGATGCCTGCCTCCTGTCACTGAGATCCCAACACATCCTTAGTCCCCAGGATCTGTTGGCTGAATGAGGAGACAAAGCAGACTGAAAGCTGAAATAATGCCAAAACCAGGGCAGCAGGAAGATCGACAGAATTACATACAGATACAGGGAAATGACATCTCAAAATATATTAGGGCACATCTGGAGCTAAGCTAATTTACCACAGCTGCAGGTCTGGCCCACAGAGACTAGATTCAAAAGTGAACAAACAAATAATTCAATTTTCATGGAAAGGAAGTTTTTTTGCCAGCTTTGTCAATAAAACATTCCAGCAGCAGCGCTCCCCCGGGCTTCTCTGACAGGCAGACCAAGAGGAATTTCCCCTTCCCAACAGGTGTGGCAACAGCTATGCAGGAGTAGCCTCCAAACCATTCCCACACATATTTTATTAGAAGGAGAGGAGGGGCGCATCAAAAGTTAAGAGGAAAAAAAATAGCTTGAAGTTCATCCTTCCTTCAGACCTCTTTCATGTTGATGCTTAAGAAAAGAGGCAAGATTGCAGCCCAGAAGCTCTTCACGTAGGTGCCATTTTAAGGCACTTTGTTACTTCCCAGTCTGTATCAGGTTATTCTTTGTCATGCACATCTGAGCTGGCTTTTTGAAAGCTTAAATTGCATCTGCCCAAGCAGCCTCTGAGGCCAGCTGTGGTGGTGAGAGGATTACAGGAGATCAGGTCACCTCAGCACCATGTTGTCCTGCACCAGCAGGCGGAGAACCCAGACATGAGAAAATGCCATCACAGGGAACCTCAGCTCAGCAGGAAAGCTGAGATCTGGCTCAGCAAAGCTGGCCCTGGATCACAAAATCAGGGAAAACAGGGCCAGAAGGGACCTTAAAAGCTCATCAAGACCATCTCCCTGCCCCAAGGCGGAATCAGCTGCATGCGGCTCAGCACCTTTTAAGCCTACAAGAAACTCAAGGAGATTTAACTCTCCAAAGCCCTCTCGATTTATTGCTGGCTCCCAGATAAGCTCGGCAGCACTCTGAGAGCTGCTGCAGCAGAGTCTCTGCTGACCCACAGCAAGAGCTGCTGCTGGCCTTACAGGGGTGTTTGGGACTTAATAGCCAAGCACCTCCTCACTTTTCATCTTCAAAGCACCTCACAGCCATTAACTAATTAGCAATAGTAATTACGAGGCTGCTCTTCTGTGTTTATTTACTTTTTCCTAGACACTGGCCTTAAGAAACTATGGTCACTTTACTGGCTGCTATGGCACGGCCACAAGTGTTAACAGGGATCCCACAAACCACTTCATTTAGGGTTTTAGGAGACCAAAGAGAGCATGAAGGGGGACTGGCTTCTCCAGGTGATGAAGTTTCAGTCTTTGCTTTCAGAATGAGGGATTTGCTGTTCCAGTGCCCTCAGTTTCACATGCATTTGCTTAGAAGCTGTAAAGGAGTGACCCAGTAAGTGGGTCCTCCCTAATCTGACCTCTCAAAGACGTTGTAGGTGTCTTGACCAAGCAAAAGGGACAAACAGGTCGCCCCAGGAGCAGGGCTGCCACCGTGTCTCTCCAGCTGCTGCAAACCTCAGAACAGGGTAGACCAGCCCTAGTTATTATCCTGTATCACCACACAGCAACAGTGGCAGGAGAGTGGGGCCACTCTAAGCAAGGCTCGGAAAAAAAACCAAAAAAACCAACCAACCCGAAGAACAACCCAGCCTTTAAAGGGACTAAAATCACAGAAAAAAAAGATGCAAGGAAGTGAAGAGACTGCCCTCAAGTCCTGCAGTAGCTAAGTAGCAGAGCAAGGATTTGGAGCAAAGGATGCCAAAGCCCAGCTCAGCCTGTGTTTGACAGACTAATGCTCTCCAAGTGACAGTGTCTTGGACAATTCCCTCTGAGCCTGGAAGTATTTTTCATCTTAATATAACATTATTTGCCATCTGGCTTCCCAATTGGCCATTGCTGTAATGTAATCCAGCTCTGCCCTGGGCTGTCATGGAGTTTGGACAGGCCTTGGCTTGACACAAGTCCAGACAGTGATACGTGTTGCTCTGGAGTGCAGGACCATGACTCTCCCCACTCACTCAGGCAATATTTTGATTTTATAATCATCCTTCAGCCTGGAGGTTGGCAGGTTTCTGTTTTAGTATTGCTTTATCAGCAAGGTCAGATTTCAAAAATAGATGAGGAAAATGACTGTAAGAAGATTAATTTGCAATGCCTGCCATCGCCAGGGTAATTCAAGCAGAGACTTCAGTGAGCAAGTGGGGGCCCTGAGAGCCAGGGCAGCCAGTGCTCCCACAGCCACGTGCTGAAGATGAAGATGAAAGGTTTTCCTAGATTTATCCCAAGTGGGAACAGGGTCACCAGCATGAGGTTAAGTAGATGTATGTCATTCAGATAATGGAATCTGAGTCTTCTACATTTGAGATGTAAATGAGCTTAAACAGACTAGTGACTGCAGCTCCGGGGAGGGGATGAAACTGATATTTTTCAATTAGAGTTTGCACAGGGACCAATCATTTTAACCAGTGAGACTGATTCAGCCAAAAGACCGCTGGCTTATCTAAACCCTGCACTTGGTCCGGTGGATTCAGGTGGTGGCTTTTGTCATCCTGATAAACATCAGAGTAATAAAAGGCTGCAGCAGGTGTCCAAACTGGTTGGCGATTACTGCAGAGCAGGAGTAGGTCACTATCTCAGCATCTGCTAAAGACCAACTCAGCCTTCAGCGCCCATGGGCAGAATTTAGCCCCCAGTTCAGACAGCAGCTCAAGTCTTTTGCTGCACAGACATAGACTTAGAATGTGATAAAAATCACAAGCTCGGTCATGAATGGAGCAGTGAACCCTCATTAGACACAGCAACAACACTAGAATTTACTGCCATAGAGATACAAGTCTGAAATCCTCATGAAAACTCAGATCAAGACTGATGATAGTCAGATGAGCATTAACTGTGTTAAGCAAATCTTTAGGCTGTAAACTCAGATTAAAGCAGGTTTAAAAAGAAAAGCAACACACAGGAACTGTCATGTTTAACTCTTTAGAGCCAGAGCAAGAAGTGAAAGCAGACGTGGTTTGTTCAAACCACATGTAACCTCCAGAGGTTAAAGGCTGACAACAAAAGCATTTCACCTGAAGATCTGAGAACTGAGATACCAACACACCTGTTCCCTCAAACCAATTCCTTAAAAATTTTTATGAGCCAGAGATACCCCCAAAAATGCACACACTATGATTGAATAGCCTCAAGACAGCCACAATATTGAATATAATTACCAGTGATTACCGAAAGGTGCTTAAAAAAAAAGCTGAAAGAAGGGTGCAATTAGTCAGAGGGAAAGAAAGGACCCAAACGTCTTCAAGATGTTCAAACCGAAGCAGGCAATTAGCTGGGTGTGGACCCAGCACAAGTGAACAAAGCAATGCCGGCACCCCTGTGCCCTTATCCAGCACCATGGTGACTTCCCACCAGGGATGCAGTATCCCTGCTGTGTGTCCTGGCAGCCAGAGGATGGGCTGGCAAGTCCCAGCAGTGCAGAAAGCCTAGCAGCTTTTCAGTGTTTAAGGCTTTTTTTGGCAGGTTAGGGAGGGCAGTGGGTGTTGGCCACAACCTGTTACACCACACAAGCTGCGCAGGAGGAACTAGGTCAGGCAGATCCTGTCACTCGCCCTGTCGGAGTGGCTGTGCTGGGTAATTAATTCCTGCACAGAGACAAACACTGGCAGCACATGGATAACCTCCAGCTTTAAACTGCCTGTCCCAATTATCAGCATTCACACCTACGTCTCAGTCCCGGTGGTGTCGCCTGCTGTTCACACTGCCCTGCAATGCACTGGAGGCACCATCCCACTCCCTTCTGCATCAGATGTGCCAAGCTTTGCTGAGCACCTTAACTGGGACTCGCTTCCCAAGGACAGAAACTCTGAGCTAAGAAAAAGCACAGCAAAGCAAGTGTCTGCCTCCAACACCTCAGGGAGGTAAAGCAAGGCACAAAAGCAGCAGAATACGAGCTTTTTAAGGAGCAAATGGAAGTCTGTTCCTCCTGACCTTCCTCAGGAGCACTTCAGTTTTCCACTTGTGCTGCATCTCCCTCACGGGGCCCTGCAGCCTGGGCGGCTCAGGAGGCCTCACACCGCATTTAGATGGTCTGTGATATCTTTCACTTCATGCATGGAGCCCCACAGCCCTTCATAGCACACAGGGAAACACAGCCTGAGACCAAACACAGCTCAGTGCATGTGCAGAGACCGACGCAGCTCTCTGCTGGCTGAACCTGCTGCTTCCCACCTCAGGGGCTTAGGCCAGCCCAGCCCGAAAATAAAAGCTGTTAGTGCCTCTTGGTGAGGAACAGCTTCAGGTTTCCCTGTTACACCCTTTATTTTGCTGTCTCTGCCAGCCACTCTCATCCATCTCCCTTTGCCTTTTGTGCCTCAGCCAACTCTTAGATGAAACTCCAGGGACAGGAGGAGCTACTTCGAGACTCACAGTGCAACAGGAACATGCTTACTGCCACTTTTGCTTCATTAATATAGGAGTAAAAGCAGAGAATGGGGAAAGACATAAAGACTTCCCTGTTTGCGAGCCAGGGTACATAGCAAGTGTCATTTTCCTTAACATATAATCACAGCCTTTTGCTTTCCTACCCCAGCATCACGGTGAGATATCCAATGCACACAACAACTGAACAGGCTGAGCTGTCGCAGCATCTTTGCTCTGTGGCCAGGAGATCAAAGGTGCAGGACTCTTCATGGCAATTAACCCAGTCGTTAGTCCCAGGAGGAGGTGACTACATCAAGAGATGTGAGGTACAAAACTCTGGCTGCAAATCAACTGAATCTTCATATGCAATGGGTCAGCCCAGCTGGGACACAACCTGCACCTCCCCAAGAGCCTCACAGGTCCCTGGGGCACCATCACCCTTTACAGCAAGCAGCCTTGGATTGACCTCAGCACTCTCAGAGGAGGCCCTGGACTAAACTCACACCATGGCCAAGTCCCTCCCCAAAGCCACCAGCAGAGTACCATGTGAGGTCTCCTGGGGTAATGAGTGGGGGGCCCCATGGAGATCTGCCAGTTTACATCAGCGTGGGGTCCTGCCTCCTCCTCCTCCTGTTGCATTTTGTTCACAGGCACAACCTCGCTCCATCCTCCTCGTCTGCTGACACGCTGCTAGGAAGGCTGGGCCATGGGGGTGGCTGCCATGGCAGAATCCACAGGGGAGAGCAGCCCTGGAGGAGCAAAAGGCCAACTGGTCCTGCTGAACCTCAGCCTGGGCTTTCCATGTCCTGTCTTTGGGATCAGAACAGCCAATTCAGGCAAATGGACAGAGGGTATTTAATAGCCTTGGCTAGGATCAGACTACGCCGTGTTACAAGGCTACATGGGAACGTTCCCCTCTCCCTTGAGGTGGGGGAGAATTAGGAAATATCCATTATAAAACTTTCGAGAGCTCTCTGATATATGACCACTTTGCTCTTCATGAGCTGGAAACCAGCCAGACTTCATGCTCACACCAGGGGTCTGTTTCAACAGCTCTTCTTGGTAAGCACTGGTCTTCAGGCTGCCAAGTGCTCACAAGCATTGCTGTTCATGGAGCTATCACAGTTACAGACTCCTCTGAAAACTTATATTTCCTTTAACTTTTCTCTTTTTTTCTTCTTTTTTTAAAGCAATTCTTACAAGTCCTTGAAACAAATGGGAAATTAAATAAACCCCCCAATGCCCAGAGACACAGAGGAAAAGGGGAACACAGCCAACTTGACCAAGATCTTCGTTTACAGAACATATTTTAAGGCCTGGCAAAGACTCAACCTTATGGCTGCAGAGGTATATACAGGTTAGCCCTAATGCATAATAAACTTGACAGTGCTTTGCTAGCCAAGTAGGGTGTTATTTTTCCAAACTTGGCTGCTTCAAAAGAAGAAAAGACTAATTTATCTTTCCAAATTTATCATCAGCATGTGCGTGACCAGTTCTGACCCACCTCCCCAAAAGTATCCAAGCTATGGTCATGGGCTGTGCAATAACACACTGAACACGTTACAGAGCTCCCTGTGCAAACACATCCATTCTGAGATACCCATTTCACCTGGAACCAAGCACCAGGCTTCTACTGTCTTAAATTCCAGCTGTACAGTAGGTTTCAGACAGCTGTAAATCTTAACCCAGCTTCTTGAAGTCAATGACAGGAGAGAAAGCTTTTAAATTGAAGTTGTCACCACTGAAGGTTTTCAGGCAGCGATACTCAAAGCCTTGGAAAAGAGAGGCACGTAAGAAAACGAGAGCCCAGATATACACAAAGCACTTCCAGCCTTTGCACTCTCCCAAAATACACGTGGATAAACGAGTTTTTAACCAAGTTACTGGGAGGCGCTTCCACAGACCTGGATATATAATTATCACCAGCTCCCACCTCCTGCTCGGTGGTCCAAGCTGTTCCTGGCAATGGATGTGGCTTCTCCAAGCTCCAAGAGCATGGATGTTGGAGAGCAGGAGCCAGGCAGCTGCTGGGACCACACAGGACTGACAAGGCCTGGGGACTGCAGCTCCAGACCAGGGGGAAAATGGGCAGCTTGACATGAAAGGAGGGCAGGGTGAGAGCTCTGGCAGCATTTGCTGTCTCAGCTGGATGCCAAGGTCTGTGCAGTGAGGGGGCACTGGGCACTCCACAACAGCAAATGTTGTGTTCTGTTCACATGCAAAGGAGGCTTCACAAAAGTAAAAATGAGGTCTCAGCCCTCTTGTGCTTCAGGCAGAGGGGTCTCCCCCGGCTCCCCAGCTGCTCACAGGCAGAGGAGACTGCATAGAGAACAGCACAGGTCACAGAGGATGCACGAATCTGGCACGTGCCAGCAAAGGTCCCAGAGGCACAAAGGAGCTTTGACTGCACAGAAGAGCACAGAGGTGGGGGAGTGGGTGGGGAGTAGAAAGAAATAAATTTTTGGCAGCTGAGATTTTATTGTCTCTCTCATCCCTTCCTTGCCAAAATGTCTACAGAGATTGCAAAATGCACAAGCCCCAGATTCCTCCAAGTCCTGGCAGGGTAAAGCAGTACCTGATTTGCAGCAAGGAGCAGAGATATTTGCAAGAAGGAATGTGGGGTTGAAAGGTGAGGAAGAGAATCATGGCTGTGCACTGCAGAGCACCAAGCAAGCCTTCACCCTTTTCAGATCTGTCATGCAGGTTTTGATTCCATTATTTATTACTCATAATCATATTTTGTAATATATTATATAACTAAGAATATAGTTACTATGCTATATTATTTACTCTAAATTTTTATTCATCTGAGGAAAAATGGCCAGCACATATTGCCCAGCAGCTCCAGCCTGACTCCAGAGGTGCTGGACTTCCTTAGGGGGATTCCATTCTCTTCGGTTAGATACAGCCACTTACAGGATTTCACACACAGATATCTCAAAGAGTACTGTAAATACATTTCTTATGCAGCCTCTGAACCTTGTAAGCCCAGGATAAATCCCCTCCACAGGAATGACTGGCACAGAGCTTTGCCATTGTGCTGGCTGTGCTCACCCAAGCCTTTTTCTGGCTCTCCTGGTGTGTCCCACGTGCCAGCAGGAGCACTGGCATGCCCATGTCACAGGCAGGGCAGCATCACCCTCTCCACCTCTGCTCAGAAAAACATCACTGTCCTCTAAAGCACAGAAGCCATGGGAGCACAGGTACCACACACTGCTGTGCTGTCAACACATGCCAGGCTCAGGAATGTCACAAGAGCACTCAAGCATCAGGCATTTGTACCACCCTAGATTTGGGTTTCCCCTATGGGGAAAAGCTACAGTGAAAACTTTGGGAACACCTTTGTGAAAGCAAAAAAACATGACTGACTTTTAAGCAATCCTATCCACGCAGGTCTTAGCACAGCCCAGGTATTGCAGCATTTATCCCGAACCACATTCCTGGCCCACACAGAGCAGAGGCTTCATGCAGAGATCCATGTTAGGATATTGCCCTGGCAGGGCATCCTCTGGCACTGCCTGGGCACTGGGGAGCTCTCCTGAGCACATGGGCTGGGTGTGGGTTGCTGCTTTTTGACGCACTGGGGTTTCCTCACTCCATGAATGCAGCAAGGAAAAGAAAGGAATGGAAAAAAAAAATAGGAAAGGCAAAAAAGCCAAGCTGAGGCAGGTCTAGCCTCCTGGAGCTGGATTAATGACTGAGAAATGCCAGGGAACATTCCTGGCTGTCATCAGGGAGCATCAGCCACTCGCCTCATGGAGCTGGGGATCTGCTCCTATTCAGACACTGCTCATCCCATGGCTCCTTCCCTGCCCCACAATGGTGCCAGCAGCGCCACGGGAGAGGACAGGCTGTGGGAGCACATCTGAGGGGCCTCTGTGCATCTTCCTGTCCACATCCCACGGGCTTACAGATGAGGGTTGGCCCCACGTGCCCTTCACGACTACTTGAAACCGAGAGACTGACCCAAAGTTTGTCACGTAGGACAGAATAGTTTTACAGGAGTTAATTGGAAGGTTAAAAGCTACTTGAGAGTAGAGGAACTGGCTCCTGCTGAAGGAGCCACAGGCATGAGCTGGGCTGTGAAGCTGCCAGCACAGAGAGGGCTGCAGGCAGAGCCAGGGCTCCCCAGCTTTCCCTGAATGCTGAATCACCCGGTGCTGCCCAGAGATCCTTCTCTCAGGAGGAAGTAATGCTGCTCATCCTCATCCCTCTGCTGCCCACAGAAACTGGACACAACAGAAATCCCCTGCTTGTGGCAGTTTTGCTTGCAGGAATGGTGAAGCCACACTTTGGGTTGCTGCAATTAGAGCACACACCTTACAAGCCACAGGGAAAAAAAAGAGCCAGCCTGCCTTCAAAATTTTTTTTTGCAACTTTTTTATGCTTCTCTTCTCCTTTGCTTTCTGTTATGCTTTATACATGCACATAAACACATACAGAGAAGCCCAAATGTTTTAATATTGACTAGGGCTTGTTTCAATAGCAGTGGCATTTTCTACATTCCATCCCAAAACCAGACCCATTTTCCAATTCCAAAATTATTTGTGCTATCTGTCTAGTTAAACTTCTCCAGTTAAGGAGCAATTTGAGGATGGCTATGAGTTGCCAAGACCCTTCACTTTAAGTGGCAGGTATGTCAAATGGAGATTTGCTTTTTAATAACCATAACCAGTGAGGCCCCAAGTTCTTCAAGCATCTTTCAGATTTTGGCATGTTGTAAAAAGGCACCAATTTCCTTCACTCTTTCAGAAAAGAATTCCTGTACAAAGCACAGTCACAACTTTGCCATTAACCACTTTCAGGTTTCTATATTCTTTCATAAAATAGTGAATACTGGATACTGAATAAGAATCCTCCAAAATCTGAAGCATATTAAAGGTGAAAACTTTGGCTGGCTACACTGAGCTCCACCACCAGTTAGTGATACAGGATTGTTTCCCAAGAAAAGGTTGTAAGAACCAAGTGACCCTCTTAGACTGATTGAACCGTGAGTGAAAACAAAAGGCACCAGAGTTTGACATTAACTGGAAAATCCCAGAAGCATCAGAGTAAAGTTCACTGAACTGCAGCTACATGTAGGGGCATGGCAAAGCTGGCTGTCACACCACTCTTATTCCAGACCAAGGTGTATCTGCAGCAAATCAACCTTATTTTTTAAGACTTTGATTACCACATCCTGACGTGACTTTTAAAAACATGTATTTTACCAGTTTGAACATTTTAAGAAAACAGTGGAAGCCTTTCAACCAGAAAGTAAATACAGAAAGTATTCCGACAACTGGTTGTGATTGCTACTTTATAGGACTTGCTATTACTATTTACTGTTACTTTACTACTTCACTGAATTAAGGCAAGAAATAAAGGAATTAGGGACCAAATCCACAACATAAGGACCTTCCTCACAGGCCTTTCCTTCTTAAGACAAGTTTGATTCAAGGTCAGTAAAGAGATGCTTGCCTTGAGTGTTTGCTATGCAGAGTGCAGGAGGATGTGCCACTGAGCAGAGCCTACCTGGGGAGCTACAACCCAGATTTCAAGTAACTTAAAAGCTTTTGAGTATTTAAGACTCACTGTAGAGCACTGAGCACACAGCAGGGCCGTGAAAGCAGGACTAGAACCCATCATCAGCCTTGTCCATTTGCATGAAGCATCAGCATTCAAGGCAAGGAGAGTCAGCACGCTGAGATCTTAATACTTCAATTAGTTTTGGAAATCAGACACAGCTCCTACCAAGTTTGCAGGACTGTGTATGTGGCAGAGGAGCAACAGAAGAGAGATGCACAAGAAGCTCCAAGTCTTACCTGGTGTACACAGGACTTGGCATTCAGAAAAAACAGCTCTACTGTAGTTTTGTCCTTGAGAAAGGAAATGCTTTCAATGTAGAACCTGAAAATTAAAAAAAGAACCAAAAAAATGAGTTGCTCTCTTGAATAGGTTTCATCTTCCTCCCAAGTCATTTTATTTCCTCAGTGTTTTGTTCTCTAGCAATAAAATAGCACAGAGGAACTATGAGCTACTGCACTTAATTTCCTGCCTATTAGGAGGGAACAAGCAGAAATCACAGGCTGACAGCACACAGGGAACAGGGACTCCTGGTTCAATCGATCCCGGATATCTGATGCCTTTTCAAATGAGATGAAAACCCTGTCGAACGCCAGAGGAGCAAAGCCCATCCCTCCTCTGCAGGTAAAGTCACAGCAGTGAAAAAGGCAATTCCAAATGTGTTGCAGGTGGGGAAGCCAGCACAACACTCTGCTGGAGGACGGGGGTTGCTGGCAGCCCTGCAGGACCACCTTCCTTCCAGGAGGAGAGCAGAAATGTTAATCAGAGCCATTAACTTTGCTCCAGGTCCAGATGCTCCCACCAAATGCTAGGCAGAAGACACAACTTTTTTGCAGCCAAGCAAAGACCTGGACCACCACTGCCTCAGCAATGCAGATCACCCCGGGGCTCCCCAATGCCTTGTCCTTGATGGCAAGAGAGCTGGATGACCAACACAGGGCAATCAGAGCCAGACCAGTCTCTCCCATAGCCCCATGGTGCTCTTAAGGCTCCTGACAGCCTCAAGCTCCATCCCCTAATGACTGCACTGATGATGACCTTGGCACAGATGACTGGCAAGACATTGGAACAAGTCCCCAGCAGCAGCACGGAGCACATAGCAGGGAGCAGTAAAGCTGGGACCTGCCACACGTGTTAGGAACGTCTGCAGTGTTTATGCTGTGACTTCAGAAAAGTGAGACATTAAATAGTAATTGCTTTAATATTTCACATTCCTACAGCGTGTTCCATCGAATTAATTTTAAAGCACTCTCCAGAACGCCTCTGGAGATAATTTACCCATTTCACAGGCACGCAGCCTGTCCAAGGGGCAGACCAGCAGCCTACCCTAGACATTTGAAAAGCTGTTATACATTTCCATGACTCACCTTTCTCCATGAACTCTACGAGCCACAGGTATTTCCACCCTCTCTTGATCTCACCTGATACATTTTTTTTCCAACAGCTTTGCTAAACTTCATTTTAAATACCGAACCATGACAATAACCTTAAGTGTTTCTCTTCAGAAATGCAGAGCAGAGGGCAGGACCCACACTCATCCTTTCCTAACCTGCTGCCAGACCAGCCCTTCACATAGTGGACCTTCCTCAGCCTGCTAAACCCTTCACTGCACCAAAATGTGATTTTCCTCAACTAATGGCCTCATTTGCACTTCCAGTTTCTTTCAGCCAGGGTCAGGTGTGGCTGACTTACCCTCAGCAGCAGGACAGTTCTGGTTCTGAAGAGAGGCAGCTCCCAGTCACTGCTGGTACAAAGCAGGAAACTGTAGGATCTATGGATTTAGGGTGGGGGCACAGGGGGCACTGCTCCCTGCTCCAGCTGTGTCCCCATGCACTATTTCCTCCGTGGTACAAGCTGTACCCTCTTATCACCCCTGTACAGATGGGGAACACTGGACCACAGAGATAAGGATGTTCAGGGCATGACAGGCACATTGAGGAACACCATAAAGTGTACGTTCTGCTTCTATTTCCGATGCTGTCAGCATTCTTGAAACTAAAATGACACTTCTTTAAGTCCTCAATCTGCATCATAGAGCCCTTCAGCTGAGTGTACCATCCAAAAACCTCTGTGACTGGATTGAGTTTATGCCAGCTGGCAATAATTAAAATCTCAAAGGATTATCACGTTTCCTTATTGAACAGCAAAAGCTCAGGGATGAGAAGTGATGAAGAAAAAAGAGGAATCTGGAGATTCCTCCATTTCCAGTAAAGCAAGTGGAAACTGCAGGTTTTGAAGTGGCTTTTCTGCTGGAATTATCTGTGTTCTATGGATCAGGCAGTTTCTGTAGTGTTAATTATTTCTGTATCCTCCTGCTCTGCATCTCCCTGTCCACCTCCTTGGTCGCCTGTTTTGGATCTCATGACCACAGAGCAGTCAGGCTTAAATTTCCCTTCTAAAAGTTGATCTTTCCAAGCCCACAGCTCACAGATTAACTCTTTCCCAAGTCTCTGCACACCCTGTCCTCTTGAGGACCATCTTGCAACAGAGAGGGCCAAAATGAGCACCATGAGCAAACAACAAAGATTCCAACCAAAAGAATGCTCAAGTTATAGGATTGCCTTCACAGCTTTCTTGGGCTGCCATAGGCTTTAACCTCCCAGATCCTGATCAAACATTGTAAATATAGTGAAGAGCCCATCATCCCTTTATAAATGGAGCTTTTTCTTTCTGGCAAGTGTGGAAGAGGAGCTTTGAACACCATCACACATCAGCACGTATTCAGCCAGAACAAAGTGCCACTTGTTTGTGCCATTCCCTTGATGACCAACGGGGGACATGGGGAGGCGACGGTGCCAACTGACCCAGCTACACAAGAGGCTCTGCCTTGGAAGTGCTTCAAATAATTAAGCACACAAGGCATAAATTTACCCAGATCTGAAAAGCAAATGAGGTCAGTCTGCTCTCATTTTCCCTCACAGACTGCAAGGAAAACAAAAGCTCCAACAATATTAAGAATATGATGCTTGATCTTTCCTGCCACCACAGCTCTGTTTCGTAGGACGGGGGTTTTTTTCAGGCCCTTAACCAGCAGAGCTTTGCCAGCAACAGCCGTAAAGTAATGCAGTTACATTGGCCAAAATCATCATTTACCAGGGATTTTATTCTTTCCTGGGGACTGGTTAAGCTGTGAGCAAAACAGCCATCAGCAATCCCTTTAAAGTACAGTCAGCCCTTAGGTAAACAGAAGGAAAAAAGTACGTACGGTTGTTTAAATAAACTGTATTGCAATTTAGCACATTTAAAGACAAGTCAGGCAAAGAAGATATTTAAAATACGAGGTTTTAAACAAAAAAAACCCCAAACTCACCCTAGGAATAATGTCCTAGCAACAGTTTAAGAAGTAGAAGGTTCCAACCTACTTTATTTCATAGTGAAATACAAAAGAGAGCTGCACTTAGCCAGGGCCTAATCTCCTTCTAAAAATAACGCATTGCTTTGACATTTATTTCCTTTATCAAATCTGTAATCAGTTCTTTTAAACAAAACCCCTTGGTGATAAATAAACCCAAGTGGTAGTGTTTGCTTGGTGGAAACAATTACTCACCTAACGGCAAAGTACAAAGTTGCTGGCCCTGGTTTCTTGGGCAAGTCATGGTCCAGGACACGGTGATCCAGCTGCAGCCAGACGCTCTGACCTCTATGGAAACAGGTTGGGGAGAAGGTTAGAAACTGGGATGGAAAATACAGAAATTGGTTCTCTTCAGTGCCCCTGTTTACTCCGAGTGTTACTTTAAAAAGTTGAAGACTCAGCTCCAAGGCAGGCAAACATCTCATCAAATGACTTCCTTTTTATTCCTAACCCTTAACCCTGAAAGGCTGAGCCATGGGTGCCCTCCAGAGGCCACACACTCCCTCCAAGCACCCAGCTCTGTGCATGCACCAAGGCAGGCGCTGGAATCCCGCTGGAGTTTCTGGGGAAGCCAATAGCTTTCAGATAATCCCCTGGCAGCACTTTAAACCTCACCGTGACTCAGTGCCAGCAACCAAAAACATCCAGAAGAATTTCATGGCAGCGCTTCTGGGGGAAAAAATAAGCCAAGTACAAACAGTATCCTCAAGGGATTTACAGAAGACCTGGGGGAAAGTATTTTGCAGCAAGTGGAAGGACAAGGATGTGGCAAAAATATTCCACAGATAGCCCAAGATGCGAGTGGCTGGTAAACATAACACAGTGCTGGGGTCAGGGCCCCAGAGGGAGCGGCTCCCGTCAGCTCCATGAGCTCCAGCGTGTCCCCAGGGCCGGTCCTGCACCTGTACTTGGGATGTGCCTCAGCAGGGCGGCCCCAAACACGGCTCTGAAGGGACTTGTAGGTGAAGCCTCCCATCCAGGACTGCATAAAAAGTGGCGACAGAGAGCAGCAGGAACTAAAGTTATTCCCATCAGACAAGAGGTTTATTTAGGGGCTGTATTAGTGCACAGCTCCCTGTCCCCACTGCCCTAAGCACCTCTGCTCCAGCTTTTCTGGGAGAGCTGAAGGTAACTCCTGTGGAGACGCTGGCCCTGCACCCAGCAGATGTGGGGAAGCATTTCAGTGCCCTGCTGAGAGATGAGCCTAAACACCAGCTGAGATTGCAATTAACCCAGCTGACTCCGGGTTAAAGCCATGGAACGGATCTCCCACAGCGCTCCAGAGCCCGGACAGAGCATCACAAGGCTCAGCAAGGGGAAGAGTGGTTCCTGGGCAGGACTAACCTCAGAGCTCACTCTGCTCAGGAAATTTGGGGTTAAAAGACTCAGTAATACATTTGAGATTCAGGTGCAAAGCAGTAGGAGCAATTCATTTTGGAAATAAATGCAAAACATTTTTGTTGTTACTAAAAGTGCAGAGGAGGAAAGCTGAGGGTGTTCACATGGGAAATTATCACCGAATCAGTTTTTTCACATTGTGAGACAAATATGAAATGTGAAATCATCAGGAAAGTATTTCACAAGGATTCTCTGGTTTGTGCCCAGATGATATTTTCCAAGTATTTTCAATTTCATGCCTTCCCCTTTCCCCAGCCAAGCAGCACAAGCACAAGGTAGGAAAATCTTTCTTCTTTGAAAGAAAAAGTCATTTTTCCATCATGCCAAGCTGCCACGGTATCAGAGATAAGGTTTTACATTGCAATAATGACACAGCTGTTTAAAATAAACAAACACACTCACGTATCATCGATAAATGTTATCCCAAAATACTCCTTTTCTTTCAGGTTGAAGTGTGAGGCCACCAGATCCAGCAACTCCCGAGACAAAAGTTTGGGCTATTGAAAGAATAAAAATAGTTTTTAATATTAATAGCTTATTTTTAAAAAAATAGCTTTTAATATAAAATAAAAATTTTCTGTGCAAATACTGACATTTGAGTCCACATGGCCTTACTAAAACCCTGTTGTACAACTCAATCCACAAGTGACATATCAGACTCAGGGTGTCTCTGTGGAGCTGTGTGGGATGTGTGGAGCACGGAGAGGCAATTCTGTGCTTAATCCATGACATTAAGCTGAAGGGCACAGACAGAGTGTTGCTTTCCTCTTTCTGGGGTAGGAGGCAGCATCCCAGGCTTTCCTGCACTTATAGCAGGAAGGATGTTTCAGTTAAGAAAATATTGTGCAGTGGAGGATCTTGTGCTTTGAGTTCTGTTATGGGAATAAAACATCTTCAAAATCACAGGATTTTCTTCCCATCTAAATGACAAAAATCCACCACCACAAGGTGTATGTTTAATATACTTAATGAATTTTGGTGAAAGCAAAAGCTGAAGGTAGAACTGCAGATATTTTGCCCACGATGCACAGGGAAACCCTTCAGCTAATCCAGGTGTCAGGAGAAGCACATATGCCTGAGCACGCTTATTCCACTCCTGTGAGATTTTCTAGCAAGAGGTGTAACTTCAATCCCCGCTTCAGCCCCCAAAAGAAAACAAGCAGAGAAATCTGGCACTGGTTGCCTGTCCCCGAAAGAGCGAGATCTGTACCTGAACCAGCAGCTCCAAGTTCCTGTCATCGAGGAGATGCACCTGGCAGTGCCGGCCCTCGGTCATCTACAAAGACAGCAACACAGCCCTGTCAGGAGGGGCAGGATTCCTGGCTTTCCTGGCTTGCACCAGAGCGCACGAGGCCTGGGGACAAGGGCAGTGTGAAGCAAGCGTCTGATTTTGATGGATAAGGGAATTGACTCCATACCCGAGCTGAGAGTCCTTCTCCAAGGACTCGATCTGGGGAGCTGCCTCAGCACTCTCAGCTCCTGTCAGCTTCAAGCTGGAATTAAGGGTGCTTATCAGCACTCAGGATCAGATAAAAAACCCATAAATGCCGTAAGAATTAAATGTGAGGATGAGCCAGCCTGGCCAGTGCCACAGCCACAGCCTTTTGCTCTGGTGAGGAGCAGATGACCAGGGACCCGTGAAACTCAGATCTAGCCAACCCTCCTTGCAGATGAAGTCTTTACTAGCAAGTTAACATTTTCCCTTGGACAGCTATTGAAAGTCATCACCTCCGTAGGATTCTTACTGTCGCTGTTTTCCCCATGGAGGAGTAGAGAAACGACACGAAGCCAAGGCTCAGGGATAAATGGATGATGATTTAATGAATTCTCAGAAGACTTTTATATGTTAGTTCGCAAAGTGTACTAAGTGGCATAAGGTAATTGGTTTTTGCCATCCACCCCCTAAGGGGATTGGTCAAGACAATCCTAAGACACCCATCTCTGAGTGTTTTTTGAGTTAGAATCATAACAATTCTTCCAAAACAATCCACACATGCAAGAAGTTTACAAAACTATAACATTGTTTTGTCTTACTTGCATGGGAAAGACAGAACTCTCACAAAATGCTGCAGAAAGCCGGAAAATCTCTCTGCTAAAGCTTTTCAGTGTCCACATCTTACATAGGAGCTGCACACATCAGGAAGGTGCTTGAACTGCGTGATTAAGAATGGGATAAGCTTTGCAACCTCTGATGCTATATCTGAACCACCCATTTCATGTCACATTTATCTCCTGCAAACTATGTCTCTTCCTCTCTTTAAGAGGCCAGCAATCCAGAAATAGCTGCCCATTATGCCCTTTTAATATCTGCCCTTTGAAATCTAATACATTTCAATGAAAGCTTTTACATTATTTAATATCTGTTCTAATTCTGGGCCTTTCAGCAGCTTCAGTGAGGACCAGCTTTGCTACACTCTCCGGGTGAGAGCTGGTGAAGGAAACCTGGCTTTCATATTTATTCTCCCAGCCTCAAAGTAACTTACTTTCCTGACAGCATAAGCTTCCAGTCGACTATAAATTGTGAGCTGTGAGCAGAGGCCGGGGGTGGTTTGCTTGGACAGGGGCTCCCAGAGGGATTAAACAGTAACACGCAATGGTTTCTCCTTTCACATCCCTCTGGCTCCGCAGGGACAGGGACAAGGACAGTGCTGAGCTCTAGTGCCACCAGCACCTCTCATCACCTCCTGCCCCTGTGCATGCTGCACACCCGAGCCCTACAAAGACTAAAAAATAAACACAATTTATACGTGATTCCAGTAGAACTGAAGAGACCTCCCACCTCTGCCCAGCGCGGCCCCGTTTGCGCAGCGAGGGCTGCCGAGACACAGGCGCCTCTGTCACCAGCCAGCCCTTCCTTCTGCCCCAAGCACCCAAATCAACAAAGCTTCGTTGTTCCGACTAATTGAGCTCATTTTGACCACAGGCCGAGAGGGAGTGCCCTCCTGAGGAGCTCTGCAAGCAGGTCAGAGATGAGCGTCTGCAGGCACAACTCCCTGTAGTGTCCGGGAAAACTGGGCTGCAGCATCTGTGCCCCAGCACTGGCGGCTCACGGCACTGCTGAGCATCACATCGCCCACCAAAACAGCAACAATGGTACAAGGACCGTTTGCAGAGCGAGTCCAGAGGGAAGAAATCCCTTCCTTTCCCTTTGTCTGACTGCTACGCACATGGATTTGTACCGAAGTGCCAGATGAGGAGTGACACATCTTGCACGCAGGAGTTCAGAGCATGGGGCTGCACCACCCCGGAGACAGCAGCGATCTCACCGCTGCATCCCTTGGGGCTGCACCCTGCAGAGCATCGCCCCCCATGCCCTGCACTCCCGGCAAGGCACCACTTCCAGCGTTTCATCCTTCGGGTTCTGGAAGCAAAGCTGCACCACCCCAACTCCAGCTCACAGCACAGTCCATGAGATTTATCTGCTGTCCAAACACGGTGCCCAGAGCCCTTAAATCCATTATGATCCACTCCCGGGTCCATTTGTTCCCGAGAGCTGAAGGGCTGCCATGGCAGGCTCATAACTAAGTCGCCCGTTTCCATCAATTAATCATTTCATCAGCGCACCCTTCAAGGTGCAGCACATTTCTGGCTCTGACACACTGTTACCAATCTGCCCCTGTTGCGAAGTGTCTGATCCAATAGTGTTTTTAAATCATTCCCCATCTGTTGCTCTGAGATAGCACGAGGGTTGCCATTATTTAATTGCGAGCTGCTTTAGCTTTCACCCAGTGAAATCACATTAATAACTTCTGACTGTTTTAATTGCCTCGGTTGTCTGTTGTTAAGTAAAAAAGGTTTTATTATAGCAAACACATCCACAAAGCCTCATGCTGAGGAGAAAGAAACGTGTCTAGATGGATTAAAACATAACAGAAATACCAAGCATCATCCGTGCTTCAATTCAGCTATCCAAGGTAACTGCAAAGCACCTCAAAAGTAAATAAACCTCATGACACCCCTGAAGATAGGTGAGATATAATTATCCCTGATTTTATTGATGAGACAACATAAGGAAACAGCTGAGAAGTCTGATTTACAGATATACAGACAACATTTAAAACCTGAGATGCCAGGAATCTTTTCTCAGAAATCACACATCCACTTCCCAGAGCACTGGGAAGCTCAGTCAAGAAGTCGCAGAAGATGCCAAGGTGCCCAGTGACAAAGCACCGTGAAATGCCTTTGCTGTGACAAACCTGGCAGCTCCCACCTGTGTCCCCAGAGCTCTCTGTGGCCACGGGCTCGTGTCACCCCAGGAACACTTTGTCACATGGACAAAGCTACAGGACAGCAATGTCCAGGGCCATGGAATGCCTGTGGCTGTAGCTCTGAGAAGAGCTGCTTACACCCCTCCACTCCCCCAGCCCATTCCTGCTAAGACACCTTCTCCAGCCAGGACGAGACACAAGGATACTCACTGCGTGGCACCACAGCCTGATCAAGGAACACAAATCTGCTGGTCTGACCACCAGCTTTGCACCTGTAGGCTCCAATCCCTAAACAAAGCAGTGTTAACCAGGACAGTCCAAGCCCTCATCCTCCTCCTGCACACCCAGAGTTTCAGCCACCAGCACCCTGGTTCCTGCAGCTGTGCAGGAGCTCACTCCAAGTATCCCCACCCCATTCCTGATGGGGCAGAGAGCACTTCACTTGGCTTACCGTGCTCTTACAATCAGAAGTAAGTAACTCCAAATTACTATCACAGGGAAGCACAAGCCCATCCTACATCAGGAATGTCGCCCACCAGAGAGGTCATCTCCAGGAGACAACTCTCTCCTCACATTGAGCTGCCTCCCTGTGCAGACAGGGCTCTGGTGTACAAGAATACTCACATTTCACAAGCCTTTTCTGTACAGGAGTTAGAACCAAAAGCTTTGGAAACTATTGCAGCTGCAAGCTCACCTCACAAGGTTTGGAGTGTCAATCCCCTTCCACCAGCCCTGTCCGGTCCCAGGCGTGACAGGACTGTGGCACAGCAATGCCACAGCAATGCTCCAGCACAGTCACAGGTACCAGTAATCTGGTCCCATCCTCTTGCCTGGAGAAAAGCTGAAGAGCTTCATAAAGAGGCTTCCATCACTTTCATCAATGGATTTTGGCCAGGGAAAGGTGCCTCCAACTCAGCAGCTGGAGACTCTGAGCTCCTGGAGCCAGAGCAGTAAAAGACTCGTTTTTAACTCCACCAATGACACTGGTGTGATTTATTTGATTTATTCCGCGCAGCACATCCGCTTGCAGGTCTGTTTCCTCAGGCTCTGGGAAAGGACTTGTGCTGTGTCCCACCTCCCAGGGCACTGGGCTCCACAAAGACCCAGAGCCCTGGAGTCCTTGCTTATACATTTTCTTTCATCTTTAATTCAGGACACCCTGCTAATCTGAACAATATAATTGATTTTCTATGTGTTGGACCAATCCATCACGAGATGAGCACAGCTGTCTGGCTCAGTCAAGAGCTGGTGTGAACGGTCTTGAGATATTTATACACACACACATCTGTTTTCAGCTTATTCTCATTGATTTGGCATTGTCTGTATAAATGAACAATTTTTGCAACATGCCCCCAAATTGGTCGTCTTAACAGTTATTTTTAAAAGCCTGCTAATATTTAAGCTATTATCCAGTAAAAGAAGTAGCAGCATAAAATTCACAAAGCGTCCTTGTGTCTCATCTCATTCCCAATAGGAAATTAGGAAAGAGACATTACACAGCCCTATTTTTGGCAAAACCATACTGAGAGACTGGGAGCCCGAATTTTTATTGTTACCCAAAGTCACTTGTATTCTCTGTACGCAACTCAGCAACAAAACCTCAGAAATGGAGAAGACTGGAAGGAGACAAACACTGTCCAATGCAGAAGCACAGTTATATCAAAATACTGCAGCTCTCCTAACTTACAAGCTGTCGGCAAGAATCTGATTCACACAAAGCTTCAGGAAAAGAGGCAGATAATGAAAAGAAATGAAGAATTCTCAGAATATCCATGTGTGGAAATTAAAGCATATGGTGAGACTGTAATTCTACATAGCAAATTAGCATTATCATAAAGGTTTCATTAGCTGGGAGGAAACAACATTTTGCCCTCCCTTTTCTGTGACAAAAAATATGATAAATTCTCCACCTAAAATCATCGAGGCAGATTTTCCAAAACATCCATGTTTGAGAAGAAAATCAGCAATGCAGAGAAAAAAAACCCTACTTCTTGGCTACATAGGCCAATTCCCTACAATATCCTGAGCCTGAATGTTTATTTGGGAAAAAGCACATGCAGGATATTTATGCTATTTCTCTTGGACAGAAACATCCTCCCTATGCAAAGCTGGTTGTTACATGCAATATTTTTAGACATCCATGTGTGTCATCCCGTTAGGGAAAAAATAAGAAAAAGAAAAGAGTAATTAGACAGGGCGTAAACAGGAAATCTCAAAAAAAAAACCACCCAAACCCTTAAGCCAAAAAAAAAGCTGTCAGAATAGCACATCTCCTGAAGGGAAGCTTAGGAATGGAGAATCATGAAGGGTTTGGGTCAGGAGCAAACCCCAATGCGTTGCACTCCCTCCAGGTCAGATTTCTCCTCCCAGAACTGGGCAAGTTACAAAGAAGTCACTTGGCCTATCTGTCACTGACTTCTATTTTTAAGCCTTTTTTGTTTTAAGGTCTAGGGAAAGCCAAAAACAAAACCCCAAACCCTAAAAACTCCCTGGCAAAAGAAGAGAGGATTAGATGTAAGCTGCACATAATTAAGACAGAACTGGGAGCTGTCTGCCAGGGACAGGCTCAGAGCTCTGTGCCTGCATCCCAGCTCTTCTCCCTGGGGAAGGGCCATGGTTTGGGCTCAGCAGCCCACGTGTGCACACACTGCACCACTGGGTAAGTGCAACCTGCCCAGGGACAGGGTGGCCGAGCCAGGGTCCTGCAGCCACCTAAGTACTTGTCAGCAGAAGCTTTAAAACCACCCCCACCTACCTCCAGCAAGGCTTCACACCTTTAATACCCTGCATTCCAAGAAAAGTCTTTTGGAAGGAGCAAACCTCTCCCCCCAGTTCTCCTCTTTCCTTCCTTCCAAGATAAACCCTTTTGTTCAGGCCTGGGTGCTCCTGGAAACATCCGAGTGTGACACCGGGGATTTGCTCCCAGCTGCACTGAGCTGTGAACATTATTTCCATCAGCTCCTGGCAGGGTAACCACGTGAAATTAAACTTCACTGGCAGATGAATGGCTCCAAAAGGTATTTTATAGGCAGGAAAAAACACCTTTACTGATGCATCCAGTGATGAGAGAGAAAGGGGAACCATTTTCACTAAATAAATGGCCAGCACACAGCCTTAAACCTGCAGTTTGAAAAGTGAGAAATTGGACTGTGGTACATCATTGGTACATAGATTATAAAAACTGGCTCATTTATTCCTGAAACCACTGCTCAAGCAGTCAGAGCACTGAAGAAACTAATACACATAACAAAAAGCTAAAGAGCAAAATTCCCTCTTCCAGAAGGCAGTGCTGTCCCCTTTGCATACTGACTTCACAAAGCCTGTGCCATGAGGGCATCCCAAAATGCTTCCATTCTGCTTTTGGCAGCGACTCAGAGGCAGCAGCACTGCTTTCCAGCTGCACAAGCCCAGAGCACCAGCCTGGAACTTTAAAGGATTTTATGTCCAAATCCCTACCTGAGCTGCAGTTAACCACCCATTTAAACATCACCAGTAATTTCTTGTAAAGGTTCTGGGTTTTTATCCAAACCTCTCTTCTGTAACTCATAGAGCCTGCAAGAGATTTCAAAGCTTAATACTGAAGCCCCTACGCTTCAGATTTTCATCGGCATTTAGGTGGGTTTTTTCCTTTGGTTCTGAAGGCATTTAGGATCAGCTCCTCAGCTGCCTGAGATCAGCAGTGCTTCACTGACTTTGGTACAACCAGCCAGCTCATGTCTGGCCCCTGAACGTGCACAGCCTGATCAAAATGTGAAATCACATGCAAGGATGTCTTGCAATAAGGAGCTGCCCTAACCAGGCACAGCTCAGGAAAATAAAGGCCTTTGCCTGTCCTTCTGGAAGGAAGGGGCCCGCATGCAGCTGCAGGGAAGAGGGAAAAAGTTATAATGGTTTAAATGACCTCAGAGTTTCCTGGTGTGTCTGTTGGGAGAGCAAAGCTTCATCATGTTCCAGCACTTGGAGTCGCTCAGAACTTTAAGGAATAAGCAGAAAAATAACAGACAGAAGTTTGGGGTTTTACCAGCATTTCTGTGGAAGCTTTTTAAAGAATCTGCACAGATCTCCAAAAACACCATGATGCACTTTCTGGGGAACCTGTCTGCAACCCACAGGTCTGCCCTGACCAGTGTAGGTGCCACCACTCAGTGTCCCATGGTGGGAGGCGCTCAGGGTGAAACTGATGGATGGGGATTGGAAGTGCTCCACTCTCCCACGGGTGAAGAGCTGAGGAAGGGAAGCATTGCCCCATCCCACCCCACTGTGGGCCTCTCCACCAGCTTGTTTGCCACAGAGCAGTGCAGAGTCCCTCTGGACTCACTGATACCTCCTGCAATGCCCAGTGGGTCAGCTCTGGGCCCAGAAACTTGTGTTTTCCCAGTCTCTGCTCACACCAGCCAGGACAGCCAGTGGTTCCTGCCACAACACCACAGTCTGGCTCACACAGACACAATAAACCTGCAGTGATCCCTTCGAGGGCAGTGGCAGAGCTTCCACCAGGTTTATGGGGGCAGACCATGTCTCCAGACATACTGCCTCTCCTTCCTAATCTTCAAGTCATAAAGAAGGCTTTGGCTGAAGTCCTGTCTCCAGTGTAGTCAATTAATTTTGCCATTAATTTTAATAGGGTCAGGATTTTGCCTTAAATCATTTGTTATCTCACTATTAACCTTTAACAGAAGCCAGTATCTGCCTAATGTTAAATAGCCAGTGATGGTCCACAGTGGCTAGCTACATCTTTCATCCTTTCTGCTCTGGCAAACCATCCTATAGGACCAATCTCGCCTCCCCAGGTGAGTCCAAGTGCCACCCCCGTCCCTCACAAGGGCTGCAGAGGCCCCCCTGGCTCTGCACACTCATGGGATGGTTACCCACAGCAGCTGCAGGGACTGTACAGAGCCATTCCCAGCCTCAGGGTGTTCTCTTTCTCAGGACCAGCCATAGCTGAATGACGTGCACAGAAATAACATTTAAGATGAGACAGGCTGCAGAAAAGCGCAGGCTTTGCACTGTGATGCCCCTTTGATGATGCTCTACGTGGAAATGTTGGCTCTGCTGAAGTTTGGCAATGAGCTGGAGATAAAACAGTGCCTGGAACAGGGGGCTGAGAGGCTCCCTGGGTTGCATGGCACCTTCCTAAAATAGCCATGTGAGCTGGAGATAGGATGAAAAAACTGGCTCCTGCAGAGCATCAACTGCCTTTCATGTAAGCCCCACCAGCTGAGCCAGTGAAAACGTCTGGCACAGGAACAGCCCAAGTGCTCTCCCTCACTGCAGGCACTGTGGCTTTGCAGGGCCACGTGCCAACAGACTTTCCATGCAACTCTCCTTTTCCCCACTTATTCTATTATTTCTCATTGCAGGGGATGGCAAATATAAGGGACTCTTTCATTCACTCTATTGATGGCTTGTACAGGATGACAGGCACAGCCTCCTGGGGTCATTAGAAAGATCCCACTCACCAGAGCAGGTCGTGGGGCTCTAAATCTCATCCTCCTCTCACAGAATTCTCAGAAATAATGGTGAGCACACTGTAATAAAACCCCCGAAACGGAACAAAACCGAAGAGAAGCGATAAACTAAAATCCAGGGAACAAATTAATTCAATCTTCCTCAAAATGATAAATCCAGTAACTCAGCCAGGAGTTAAAGTCCTCTGCCAAGAACAAAATATAAGCAGGAGAATTGCAGCTTCTTGCTCCCTACCAGGAGCATGCAATGTAACAACCTCACCCCTCTCCTCCCCATTAGGAAATCTTGCAGTGTGGCTGCCTTTCCTGATGCTACCCATGGCTTATCCTGTGCTTGCCTTTGCTCCACCCCACACAAGGGTGCAGGGGTTGTTCCCTGTGCACCAGCACAGGGATGAAAGCTCTCAAGTGCACAGGCAGCAATCGGCCCTGTGGCAGGAGGCAGAGGGAAGAACTGCTGCTAAAAACCCTTCCCTGGCTCTGCTGGTCCCAGGCTTTCCAGCTGCCAAGCAGCATCCAGCCAGCATTTCACCTCTGCTGGCACTGCCAAAGGCCACAGAATCTCTCTGGCAGGGTTATCATGGATGCTGAGTCCCTCCGACAGAGGGGGAGAGGTAAGGTATCCTCTTGAAGGATCAGCACCTTTATTGCAGGAGTATTCTCCTTAAAGGCGTCTCATGCTGAAAACTGGAGTGTTTCTCAAACAGGTCATGTCATTCCACGAGTGCTGATGTACCATTGCTGCCACTTTGCAGTGCATTTAAAACAATAGCGAGAAAAGAATAGGCAGGCAACTCTGCAGCTAATCCTATAAAAAAGCTATCAGGAAAATTAATAGGAAACAATCAGTACAAATCTGCCACAAATATCAAGTCAATGAAATCCAACATCTGCTTTCCTTGGCAGAACACAGCCAGTAAATTCGTGTCTGCCGGAGACACGCTTATCACCAGCAGTGCTGAGACACTGCAGGCAGGTCATTACTGCACACAGCCCACGGGGATGTTTTGTTCCAGTGCAATCTCCTGGGAATTCAGGGGGAAAAAGTATCCTGTGGGATCAGAGAGCTTTCCTGGTGCTACCTGACAGAACAAATGCAGGGGCAGCCCATGAAGGGGGCATCCTCTGCCCCTGAACAAGCAGTGCCCACCGTGGGGCAAGGACTGGCCACCCGCCCTCCTGTGACCTGTCCTGACCTGTGCTGCTCAACCAGGAGGCAAAGAAGATAAGCTCCTGCTTCTTTGCTTAAGTCTCTACAACACGAATCTCAGGGGATATTCTGTGCAGAGCTTCTGGTAACTTTTCCTGAGTTTTACCTCACCCCAGAAGCCATCCCTGACCCGCTCGAACAAACTCAGCTTTCCCTGTCACAGGAATAGTTACAGAAGACTAAAAAAATACCTTTATAGAAGAGTAGTTTTGCACCCCTGGAGACCCACACCCTGTCCTTGATGCCTTTTTGCCTCTCCCCAGCCCTGCACCTCTCCTCCATTTCTGATGACTTTTCACAGGATGCTCCTCTGTCCCCTGCACCACCTCCCTGCCCACCCCTGAGCTGGGTTTTAGAGGGAAAGCTCCCAAAGCAGGAGACACAGGCAGAGCAAGCCCTGACCAAATATCTGCCATCCCCTCCAGGCAGCATCTCATGCTCTAAAGGCATCTTGAACCTCTTCCTCTCCTGCCCCATCCAGGTCCCTGCACCCAGCATCCCCCCCTGGACTTTTTCAGCCACTCATGTTTGGCAACAGCCCCTCAGAAAACCCAGATGCCAGCCTTGGACAGACAGCAGGTAAGAAGGAGGTGAAAAATAATTTAAAAAGAAGGCTAAAGCACAAGTCCTTTAAATCTGCAACTCTTTAAAAAAATTGCAAAGAGCAAACAAATGAACCAAGAGGAGTCACAATAGTGGGTATGGGCTGGAGCAGGCAGCGAGCAGCGTTTCTGTGGGGGCAAGGAGCCAACATTCCCAGTGCCAGCACCTTGCCAGGCACTCAGCAGGGCTGATCTGGATGGCTCCACCTTTCACTTTTAAAGCAAAACAAGTGCTTTGGATCAAAGGCTTTTTCTCAGCAGCTGTTACCTTCCAGCTCTGTGTGCACTGCTGCATCTCCAGGCCATCTCTTCACAAGGGTTTTTTGGGGGGAGAGAGGGGAGGGGACCTTATGAGGAGATATTTAATAGTTGCATGCTGAAAGGAGTTACTGTACCAGGCGCCGACCGCCTTTTCTCAGGACTCATGAATCTGTGCTTTGTTTGGGTTAAATCATATCTCAGAGCAGCCCATAAGGGTAATCTCTGAAAAGAGGTTTTCTCTCTAACCAGAAGTTATAGATCTTTGCTCCATCTGCAGCAAAGTTACCAGGATCCAGCTTGGATTTAGCCCTTTCCTAAAGCAGCCGAGGCAGCACTTACAACAAAGGCAGGAAAAAGCAGCTGTAAATGCTGGGATAAACAAACAGCCCGTTATCTCCTCAGTGGAGTGCAAAAGATGCAAAGCAATTTTTATGGACTGATCCTTCAAGGCAAAGAGAAGAGCAAGCAGAAAGGTTTCAGCTTACACCCCCCAAACTTTCTTTGCTCTGTGCTGCTTTCTGGCTGACGGCTCTCCAGGGCTCACAGCTCCGAGCTCTGCACGATGTTTAACTCAGGACACACTGCAACAGCGCTAAATAACATTATCTGTCATGGCTAAGCATCAGAAATTAAAATACAGCCTCTTACCTCCCCGTCACACACCCTGCTGGTTTAAATGGACTGGAGACACCCAAGAAGTACTCCCAGCGTGCATGCACTAAGCTTTCATGTTTTCTGTACATTCGAGCTGGGGGAAGAAGGGAGACACGATCCCGGACTTCTTCCGTTGCCATATAATCTGAAGGAAGTGACCTTCGCTTTTGTCGCTTTGATTACACATTCAGAAACAAAAGCCCTTCCAGTGTGAGTCAGGGGACACAAAGGGTTGAAATGGGATTGTTAAAAATGGGAAAGCATTGCAATTGTGGGTTGGTTTTTGGTTTTTTTTTTCCTGCCTGTAATATTAACCCCTTTATTATAAAACAAAACCGAATGAAAATCCAGCAGTTAGTGACCAAAAGCATAGCAGATGTGCCAGTCGTGGGGCAGTGAGACACCTCGATGTGGGATCATGGTCCCTGTGTCACAGCACTGGCTGAGGATCCCCACGCTGGCAGTTCTGTGCTTGCTGGGAGCTTCCATCGCCCCTCCCAGCTCCTCCACCCCACACACTCCTATCCGGGGACAGGAGGGGCCTTTGTGTAAAAACTTGGCACAGCACTAAAACTTCAATCCATCCCCAGCCTGAACGCCCTGGAGCAAGGCTGAGCCCTGTGGCAGCGGGCACCAAACCATCTGAAGGGATACAGGAACAGAGATAACCAGAGCTTGTCTTCTCAGCACACCTGCCCTCACCTCATACATTCACACCCCCACAGTCCCTCCCTGCAACAGACACCCCCAGGTGCAGCATCCCACTGGATTTCCCAAACTGCTTTCCAAAGCACGGGTCTGCTGCCTCTGATGTGAGGTGCTGCACTCTGGGGAGGGAACCAGGAGTGTGGACACAGTTTACACCCTTGGCCATCACTCTGAATTTGCTCCTGGGTCTACAGGAGAGCACTTTGCTGCTGATAGAGGAGTAAATCATCTGCCTGCTGTTCTGCTGCTCCCTTTGCAGGCTGTTCTCTGTGTGCAAAACACTGAGTTCTGTTCTGATTCCCGGATTCCTTCCCCGCTGGCACATCAACCCACACGGCTTCACACACCCCCCGGCTCTGACGCAGCAGCACAAACTGTGTAACTGTGTCAGGCAGAGCACAGGTGCCACACAGGCACAAAGACAGCTCTCCTCAAAGAAAACTCAAACAACTGACCCTGCTTTCACTGAAAATGAAAAAACAGAACAACAAAGAACTGTGCACCCAAATCCAGGAAGCTGCAACTTCCAGAGGTCCAACCTGACCTTCAGGCAGGTACACAAGAGGCACAGTCTCAAATTTACACATGCATTTACTTCAAAAACCTGAATGCTCTTATTCAGTTATTTATGCTCTCAACTGAGCAGTCACTATGCACACAGAGGACAAACTACGAAGACTTTCCCACCCCAATTTTTATAACCCAGGGATTTCTTCCAATAGAAAAAAAAAAATTAAGTTCAACACCTGGAACAAACTAACTTGCTTTTCCCAGAGTGAAAATGGGTCACACTTTGGACAACAACACCTCAGAGATGCAGCTCCCTCTTCTTAGAGGTCCTGAGACCCCTTGGACCAGATAAAGTCCCCCAAACAGGAGGCTCTGTACCCAGTGTTTGAGGCCAACAACTGGTTCCATGAAGCTGCAGAGCACTGTATGAAGACAGAGCCTTCCCAACAATGCTGGGGAGAGAAGCAGCGCTGCCTGGTCCACCCATCACACAGGGTGAGGCAGCCCTGCTCCCCTCGCCTCCCTAAACTACCGTCAATCCAGACACCTCCAGAGGGCAGCTACCCCAGACACCTGGGATGCAGTGAGGTGCCAGAGGTGTCTCACCCTCCTTGTTTAATTCAGAAGAACCAGCTTTGATCAAGTAATCACCCCTTAAATAGCTGCAGACAAAGAGTTGTCTTTTTTCCCAAAGTTATTTTGTAAAAGCCAACATTCTCACAGTCATGAGACTACAAAAGCTTTCCACTCCATGCTCAATATCACAGGTTTCATGAAAAAACCATAAGCTGGCCCCACATCAGGCAGGAGGGTGCCAGGTCAGGTCCAGCCAGCTGGTCCAGACTGCACCAACAACCTAAGGGGTGGCAGCAAGACAGTTTGGGGACAGGATTTCAGAGCAACAAACTTGCATTTGTCTCCAAAACACAGACTCCAAAGCCCCGAAAATAAGATGGAAAATAGACAGTGAGTCATGTTTCCTTAGAGAAATGACGTGAAGGTTACCTGGGTGGTGCCAGCTTCTGCCCTGCTGGGATAACCACAGGGACAGGAATAGCTGGAGGAGGGAGAGCACAGATCCTCGGAGAATCCCTGGCTTCCAAACAAACACAGACCAGGGCTGCATAATTCAGCTGCACAGATAATTTGTTTTAAATGAGGAAAATTAGAGTTTAAAAGAAATACAGCACTCCTGTAAGAGGTAGGAAGCTGTTGGAGTTGAGCACAGGGAAATCTCTGCAACTCTGAGGCAGGAACGAGCTGAGTTTGGGGACAGCAGTGCCACAACCCTTCACTGAAGGGTGACCCTCCACTGAAGGGTGACCCTCCAGGGAATGCAGCACACCCCAGCTGCACCCCAGCCCCCCCAGCAAGGTGAACAGATGCAGTGTGCTTGATATGAGACAGGAATTAGTGCCACTTTCACTACGGCTTAACAAGCACCACCCTGCTCCAAACCTTACACCCTCTGCCCAGCCCTCATCTCCCTGCCTGGAAACCACTGGCCCAACCAAAGGTAAAGCCAGGATGCTCAGGAACCAGCACATCACCAGCAGTGCCATGGGGGAAAGTGCAGTGACTTCTCCATCCCCATTCCCAGCTCTGCTGGCACCACTCTCCTGTGCCTGATGACCAGCAGGAAATGCACACTGGGGCACCATCCCCAGGACGGCACCTACCACACATCAGCTGGAAAAGCAACCACAGAAACACCACAGTCTTAATCCTAGCATTGCTTGGACTGTCAAAGATGACTTTTAATGGCTGAAACCAGTGCATTCAGGCTCTTCTCAGCTTTTTGAGGACACTTACCCTCCCCATCTCCTTCCCCAACACACCACCAATGCATGTTTAAATGAATGACAGATCAATTAGTGGGGAAAAGTGTACATGTGTATTTGTGTGTGGGAGGTTATTTAAGCTAATATATTCCAGCACTGATAGCTTTATCCTCTTTGCAGTCTCTGAGAATGAACCGGCCTCCATCTGTACAGAAGATTAGTAGAATTACTAATCACTAATTATGACTCAGAGGTTTTAAGGGCAATGCAGACTCTACAAGGGGTGGCCTGATTTTCAGAAAATGAGGGGACAAAGATAGTACAGTGTTATTTTAAGCACATGGACAGTCCATCTAAGATCGCAAAGCGCTGCAGTGACAACGCCAGCAAAAGGAGTGACAGAGAGATAAACACTCAGAAGGACAAAAATGAAGCTTGGAAAAAGCAGCACGTGCCTGAAGCACTTTTAATTTACCTTTTCATACAGCTTGTGTCCAGTCAGAGCGAGCTGGCCAGCCTCTCTGCAAAGGCCAAAATGGAGATTTATCCAAGCAAGCTCATACAGTGATACCTTTGTACAGGACTTTCTGCCTCTGAGCAGCGGCGCCAGCGACATTCGAAATCTAACGTATTTTGTGAGCTGAGTCACATCGAAGAGGAAAAATATTTATACAGGCCCGAGTGGTTTGTGAATAGAAGGCACTGTTTGAAACTGGCACCATGACACCCCGAAGGAAATGAGATGAAGTTCACAGTCTGGTTGTGAAGTTTGTCAGTGAGGGAAGAGGGAGAAGCGGTACAAAAAAAAAAATCATATTTTTGTTTGAATGAACTCTCTCAAACAGAAAACGCTATATCATGAGCTCAGATGGAAATATATCTGGCAGAGAGCTCTGGAAAGCCGCTGTTGGAAGTGTGCAGAGCCAAGTTTAACTCTAAGCTGTCAGGAGGCAGTGCCCAGAGCTGGGCCTGTTCTCAGCCCTCCTAAAGGCTCCCCCAAAGTCCCAGCCACAGGGACACCTCTCCATGCCAGGTTTGGACATGATGGGAGTTTCAGCACAGCCAAAGCCCTGCAGGTGACATATGAGCAGCATCACTGTCTTAGATCAGATTCCTTCAAAAAGAAAAACAGCTGGATGAAAGCAGCCAGAGCAAAGCTTTTCCAGGGTAACCGGCAATCCCCAGTGCACAAGTTTAAATCTGTGAAGGGACACAGACACATATTCAGTGTGCTCTAAAAAGGTTTTCAAGCTCCCTTTGAAAAGTCCTGACCCATAAGAACACCTGAGATGCTTCTGCTGAGCATCACTCCTGGGGTCTGTCTAGTGTAGAACAAAGTTCTGCCCTGACAACGCAGCCCCTGCTTTGTGCTCTCCCTCACCACTCCAGCACTGCTTTTCATCATCGGGAAAAGAGAAGGAAAAAAGGCATCTCAGTTTGTTGTCAGCATTTTTCATAATGAAAAGCTGAGGTGTGGTAGCAGAGGAAGCGTGGAGCTCCCTATCCAAACCAACTACGTTAGCACTGGAGGAAACAGAAGTCAGCCGCTTCCTCTCCCGCTCCTCCACCCCAGGTACCATGGGCCAGACACACGTACAACGCTGATTTACTGTGCTTCGTCAGCAAAATTTTTTTCACTTCACACAGAGGAAATGACCTTTCAGAGGTTCAAAAGCACTTTGTCCAAAAGACCCACATGAAATGTTTACACTTTTACGCCGTAATTCATCAGCTAATTACCAGTGCAATTGGTAATTCCAGTTACTTCTAAACTGCTTAATCACAGAGATGCTCCCCTATCTGGATGTACATCCAGCAGATCAATCACAACATGCCATTGTGTTCTGCAGCGAGTTTGGGAACAGTTTGCTTGGTTTCTTTTCACTTTACATGGAGCAGACTGACTGACACACCTTTAACCCTCACCCTAAAGCATTCACCTGACCAGCTTTTAATTTATAACAGTTAGCTGCATCATCAAATAGATTTCGATGCAATGTTTAATTCCTGCTTAACCATAATGAGGAATCACTGTGTGTGGGGTGTATTGGTGGCAATTGGCATTGATATCTCAGAGGAAAACTTCATGTCAATACCCCAATGAAAATCAGGCCAGTGGTAATACAGGTGACTAAACACAGGATAAATGTTGATTCTAGAAGTTTTTGGCTTTGCAGCTGCTTGTTAACCTCATTTATATAAAAATTTCACTTTGTTTTACTGCCCTGTAATTAAATCTAAGACAGGTGGCCTGTAAAGCCATCATGTGGAGAGCCCTGCAGAAAAGCTTTCTTTTGGAATAGTACCAGGACACCTAGGAATGCCATGTTGTCCCGTCTTGGGCATCAAGAGGGGCTCTGAGAAGACCCCCAAAGCCACAGCACTATGTGCCAGAGCTCCACAACAAAACACAGCCCTCACTCCTTTCTCTGGTAGGAAACAGGAACTCTTGAGTGATGGCTTCTATGCTGAATTCTCACCTAGGAATTTTTCCAAGCCCTAACAGCCCCAATAACTCATACCGACTTGCTGCTGTTAGAAAAAAGACCTGTGCCAGCTTTTCTATCAGCTGTCTCTGCAAATCTGTTATTTCTAGGACAGGCTTTAAATGCTCCCTGCCATGGACAAGACAACGTTCCCTGGCATACAACCCAAGGGCTCAGAGAATCAACTCACACACTGTGCAGCCCCTCCCCTCATGCGGGTTCAGGGGTTATTTCAGAGTGAAATGGGACATCCCAGCAGAGCTTTGGCTCACAGCCTCCTCCAGATGAATGGGCTCTGGGCAAGTAGGACATCCCTTCTATTCTGGCAGGTGGGACAGAAGATGGGAAGCATCCTGGAGCAAGGACCAGCTTGGGGAAGTGCCTGTGCTGGGGCTGAAGTCCCTGTGCCAGTGACCAGGTGAAACAACGGGTAAAACCTTGGAAAGTGTTTCCCACACACGCATGCCAGAAACACAAAGGCTAAGGAAAAGGTGACTGACAAAGGCTGGTTTGTGCTTGTTGGGGTGGGTTTTAGTTGTGCTTAAAGCTGCTGAGGCAGGTAAGGGCTTTATGCTGGCAGAGAGGATTTGAGCCTGCCCTGCCAGCCGGCGCTGCCCCGTGACCACCTCCGCACCTGCCAGCTCCCAAACACAGGTGGGGACCCTGCTCAGACACACAGAGCTCTTTGTGGCTTCTGCGTGCTGGGACTCGAGCTCAGCTCTCCCACAAGGCTACCAAGAATTCTGTATTTTAAAAAGACTAAAAATCCCCCTCACCACAACAACAGATGTAGCAGCCCAAGGAGAAGGAATGCTACTTGCTTTCCTTTCTCCACAAAAATGTACTGATGACTAAACAGAGACTTACTGGCAGCATCCAACTCACACGAAAATAGCCACTGGCCCACAAAATGTGATTCCCAAATACCGATCAAAACAAACTGAGGCTGCCAGGGCTGATCAGCAGCACAAGTGCCTGTCACCTCACTCTTCCCTGCACGTCCCTTGCACGCAGCTCAGTGACAAAGTTCTGCCTGGTGTCCTGATCTGTCACACCGTGCACAGTCCGGGGAGCCCTCAGAGAGGGGAAAAGCCTAAGTTCAGCCAAAAGAACCTCTATATAAAACCCGTGGTATTTTTCACATCTGGAATATGAATGCAAAGGAGCTACAGAAATAAGAGTATTGTGCATGAAGCCAAGATGGGAAAGGACTTTGTTAGCACCTGTCCAGGAGTCAATTTTAATAAGAATACAGGACGAAAAGGTGCTTTCATGTGGTTGCAATAACTACAGGACTTCTGGGAAAGAATCTGAGAGGACAAATAGCATCCCTGGCAGGTAGGAGAATGCTGTTATACCCTTTTTACAAAGAACAGGGGAACAGAGGAAAACAATTTGCTCAAGACAATGCAGGATCTATGGTCATGATGGGACACAAAATCTCACACCCAAGATTAGAGTCCTGTCCCACAGACACTGCAACATCCACCTCCTCAGAGAAACAACTCCATGGAGAGCTCTGCACTGCCTGTGTTGCTCCACTGAGCCTGAGGTGAAGAAATGTAACCCAGTGTGGCTCAGAGTTCCTCCCTGCATGCAAGGGTCACCCAGCCACTGTCTCTAACTGTTTCCATACTTGAAGTGCTTAAAAAAATTGAGAAAACCAATTTGATTCAAGCTCTTGCAGGTCTCTGGTATCTGAGCAGTTGGGTGACATTTAACGCTGTGTGCTCAGTCCTCACTCACTGGGCTCAGCCAGAGGTTTGAGCAGCTGAGAGCCAAGACTTCAGCACAAAAAGCAAAGTGTTACACAACCCAGCAAGGAAGAGCTGCAGGGCATTCTTTCAGCCATCTTGCTTTAATACACCCCAAATTACCTCTAGCAAATTCCTGATGTTAAAACATGAGAGTTGCCTTGTTCCTGCTGGGTTTCACCTCTCAGGGAAGACCCTCAGAGCAGTGAGTGGGGAGCAACAGGTCCCTGCATGTCCCCAGCAGTCTGGCTGTGACAAGCTGTGGGCAGAGGGGCAGGGGCACTCCTTGTCCACTTCCCTGGCTCAAGGTCTGCCTGGTAGGTTGAGAGAAGGACCAGTCTCCTCTTTTTACCCATTTTCACATCCGCCCTTCCAGACACAGGCAGACATCAGTGATGCTTTTCATAAAGAAAAGACAAGACAAAGCAACCACTAGGATGCAGTAAATTTGGGCAGAAATACAGCTACACTTTGTTTCAAAAAAATCTCTTTTCACTTCAAGCCAGCCATCAGAGTATGGCAGCTGAACAGGCTGAATACAGCTGTTGTCAGAGCTGGTCCTCACCAAGCCCTTATTCCAACCCTGGAGGGATGGGGTTTATCTCCATGGGGATGCAGTGGAGAGGGAAGGCAGTCTAAGCTCCATGCTCTTTATCTGAATGAACCAAAAAATAACACCTACACAGCACAGGTGTAGCTGGATTTTGCTTAGAGAGGAAGAAGAGGGTCAGGACTGCATCCCACTGCATTCCTACAGGTCGGTAAAGGTGGGCAGATGAGGAGCAGTGATGCCTTTACTCCTGCATTCCCTAACTAGTCATGATCCATAAATGGATCCACATCCACGGTGACACCTGTGTCAGACACGTCACGGAGTGTTTACATGCATCACCTGCCCAAGATACATTCAAGCACTTGTACATGCACCACTGTAAAGCTGCTCACCCACTCCTAAGCCTACCCTAAAGCTAAATACCAACAGATCGCTTTAGGATTAAACAGGCACAGATGTCCTGTTAGCATGACTTTCCCGTGGAAGTTGCATCCTGGTGGCTCTGGAGAGCTGTTTGCTACGAGCTGTGTCATTCTCTGTTTTGCAACACACCAGGGAGAGGGGAGAAGCTGCTTTGAAAGATTCACCCTCATGTAGCAAACACACACAGTGGCGCTGAGAGCAGGCACGCAGCACAAGTTCACATGCGAGACAGAAATACAGACACACAGAAATAAATAACTGCCAGCAAAAACAGACTTGCAAAAGAGTGACACCACCCTCACTGAAACTGGATACCACAATAGCTGCAAGTACAGGGCTGTGTTTCCTGCCTGCACGAAGGGGAGCCCCCCAGTTGCCATTCCAGGACTCACTGCACCCCTCCCAAGCAGCAATCCCTCTGCCATGCAAAGGACTATCACGTTGCAAGCTGCCACTATTCAGCGACACAAACAGCAGCAAAAGCCACAGCCAGTCTCTCCCATGGGAGCATCGTGCCCCGAGTGCGCAGGCAGAGAGGAGCTCCCGGAGCTCCGTCCCCCAGATCCCGAGGGCAAGGATGGTGACAGCAGCAAGAGGGGCTCCGAGGCGCTGTGATATGGGGGGGCAGCTGGCTGCCAAAACACTTTTAGATTGACTGACTGATAAAACCTATTTGGCACAGAAAATATCTCCCCCAAACTCTGAATTCAAGCACACAGCCGGCACTTTGAAAGCAATACCGGGATCATCTCAGAGCCGGGTTCAGGATCCTCTGAGCACCTTCCCAGCTCTGCCTCGATGCTCTTCAGCCCATCCCAGCCGCCTCGCCGGGGGGTGCGCACGGAGGAACCAGCCCGGAGAGGGAACACGCACACGTCAGGTGCCGGGATGCTGTTCCAAGGAAAATCTGGAACGAAGAGCTGGGGTTTTTTTTTACCTGGTAGACATCGCGGAGACCACACCAGGCTCGCAGCGCCTGCCGGCACGCCCGCAGCCGGGCCGCGTACCACCGCCGCAGCGCTGCCACCGTCACCGTCCACACGAAGCGGCTGCCGCTGAACAGCAGGTCCTCCACCCCGCACATGAACACCGAAGCCATGAGCCGCTCCGCTGGGAACACAAGCCCCCCGTCCCGGCTGGCTGCCGCTGGCTGCTCTCGCTGCCTCGCTCAGACGCCTGGCATGAGGCTGCCCGGCTTTATACGGCGGGCGGCGGGCAGGGGTGTTGCACAGAGCCAGGGTCAAGCCTTAAAACAAACTCCTCTTTCACGGCGCTTCCTGGGCAGATTCCCAGGCATGCCCCGGCTCCTGACGCCCAGCCAGCGGCTGCAGTAGCTCAGCCCTACCAGCAGCTCACACAGCAGCCTTGTCCTTAGCAGCTTATATAAAGCTCTGTTAAGCTCCAGTAGCTACCACTATGTTTTCTAATTAAATTTTAACCCTTTTGCCATGTGCCCTGACAACAACCCTATTTAGATGCTGCAGGAGGAGAGGAAGCCGCTCGCCGGCGTTCAGCGCTGCCGCACTTCAGTGAGCTGGGCAGGCGCTCCACACACGAATCCCGCGCTATCTGCCTCCAACACCTCATTATCTGCTATACAGGGAACAAAGCTGTCATCGTTTTCTCCCGGCTGAGCCCGTGCTCAAATTATACACTAGAAATCCTACTTGAAAAAGGCACTTCTGGGAACCAGCAAGTGAAAGAAAGAAGGGGGGGAAACATCAGTCCTGCAGACATAGAAGAGCTTGGAAGAGACCTTAAAGTTCATCTCCTTCCAACCCCGCTGCCATGGGCAGGGACACCTTCCACTAGACCAGGCTGCTCAGAGCCCCATCCAGCCTGGCTTTGAACACAACTTGTGCCAGTGCCTCACAGTAAAATAGATGCACTAACTTCTCTTCCAGCTCTGACTGTGGCAAATACCCACAGCACAGAGCCATTCCTCTGTTCAATACTTCCCCCTTGGTTGTTGCATCATATGGGTAAAACACCCAAAACGTGCTAAAGAGATTATTTGCTCTGCTCCTAAACTAACTCCATTAACACAGCACTTGCTGCATCAGAAAAACAAAGCTGGGCGTTGTGGCCGAGCTCTTCACAAACAGCCCACAGCAAATAAACACTGCAATAACAACCCACGAGAGACTCCAGCCTTGCCTCGAGCCAGTTTAAAACCAGACAGCACCTTGCCCTTCTGGGGCTTAAAGTGTTAATGGTCCCAAGCCGCACCTCCCATTTGACAGCTCTTCCCTATTACAAGTTAAGGGAGGGTGGAAGACAAGGAGGATTTATCTTTTTAAGACCTCTCCTCAGAGGATTTGACACTTCCTAAGCTTTTTGGGACAGAAGCTGCTGGGAACCAAATATGCCACCATCAGCACCTTGTTGAAGAAACTATTCAAAGAGCAGATTTTTGCCTAAAATCATCAGCAAGGTTGACCTGTAAGAGCGAACTCTTGTGCAATGCAATGAATGGAAAGGGGCAGGAACAGCTTGCATCCAGGCTGGGTGGGAGAGCTAAATCCCACGGCATTGCTGGCACTGCTTCCCCCAGGGCACTGCCTGCCCGCCCCAAATGGTCCTCACGGGAGGAAGACACCTGCGTGCCCACAGCACAGCGAAAGCATTCACAAACCCCACTTCATTCCTTATTAATCATCCCTCTCCGTACTGCAGGAGCTCGCAGCGCACCGTGAGCGCCGCTGTGGCAGCCGGGTGATGTAATTCTGCAGACAGATGTATGCCTGCCTGTTTGAGACAGGCTTTGGACCTGTGTCTCCAAGATCACACCTTTCCCTTTCGTGCACAGCAGAGTGAAAGCAGCCCTGCTGCTGTTGGTGCTGGTATCCCTTGGCTATGTGTTGCCAGGGAGTTTCGGTCCCTCCAAGCCTTGCTTTCACATGGGGAGAACAACAACCATGTTTCAAATGGTTAAGAAGCTGCTACAAAGTGAGCTGAGGCAGAAAAGGATATGGCTTCTTGTAACAAGAGATAAGCAAAGATTTGGGCTCTACATTGAAACCCGGCACCCATATTCCCACCCCAAGGGTTTTATCATCCCTTGGAATCACTTAGAGCCTGTAGCCACAAAAAAAAATCTTCCTCCTCCTCCTCCGATGTTGCCTACCACTGTGTTTAGAGGACTTTGACAGCAACCCACATGTACCAAATACAAAAAGTTTCCCTCTTCCACTGGGAGAGAGTGGTGACAAATATCCATGGGGTTATTCCAATAACCTGAGCCAGTACCAGTGCCAGGCTTGGCAGCAGGGAATTGCCATTCCCTCACATAACACTGCTTTGGAGAGGAATCAGCCAGGAAAATCTCCAGTGGCATCCGTGCACTGTGGTCAAGTCATATCCAAATTTAAACACAGAGATAAAAAAAAAGATCCAGTTTTCAAGTGCCATTTCTAAAAGAAAAGAAAAGGAGCTTTGTAGTGAAAGAAACAGTGCAGGGAACAGCCCTGTCCTGGGACAGGAAAATCCAACCCACCCACTAGGAAAAGTTTACATGGTTTTGTGCTGTGCCTGCTGTCCTCAGTGCCTTTTTGTTTTGCCTTTTTCCCCCTGTTGCCTAACCAGATTGAAAAATAAGGATGCTAATTTTCTCCTTTAACAGAGCACAGTGGATCTGTGGTACGTTTTCTCAGTTTGGGGTTTTTTTTTCCATGTTTGTTTTTTTTTCAATTGCTCTATGATCCATGGTATCTTTACACTGAACTTACATGTCCTGCACAATTATTGTTTATGCTTCACAAGCTCCTGTGAGCCTGAGCAATAGCCTCAGATGCTCCATCTCAGAAGGCAGAGCCATAGGTACTCAGGCCTTCCCTCCTCAGTGCTCCCAGCTGCTTTTCCCATCAATATTCCCACGGACCTTGTGCAGGCTTTATGCTCCTACAGCAAAGTTACAGCTCCATGGGTAGGCTGGAGCAAGGCAAGAACCTTTTCCCCACCCTTATTCAGGGTACACAGACTTCAAGTCCAGTCTCAAGAATAAAAACTTCACCCATTTTTTCATTCCTTTGATAGATGAAGTAGGTGATAAAACAGGTAATAATTAAGTCCCATCTGGACTTCACCTTCCCAGCTGACCCAAGTACACGAGTGCACTGTCCCTCGAACCTGGATAGTGTTAAACACACACAGAACAAAAAAGGAGCAAAGAAAATTTGTGATGCAAAAGGCAGCTAAATGCAATTTAGGATAATTTTGGTGGAGTTTATATGCAGCTGATGAATTATCCATTCACATCAGTCTTAGTCTTTTATTGACTTCCACTTTAAGAACCTGATTGCAAGCAGGTTAGTTTGAAATACCTAAATAATACCCAGGCTCCTTAGAGTCAGCACAGAAAACAAAATTCAGCAAGGGAAAGCCAGCAGGATAAATACCCAGGTGGTTTCCAAAGGCTGTACCATCCAGATTTCTATTCTGGGAGGAAAAGGAGGGCAAGAGAGAGCTCTCAGAAAATGTCTTTGTAGATGTATGTACCACTGTCAGGGGAACACGGGAGACAGCTACTGCACATCTGTTTGATGTACAGTCACATGAACAACACAGCATTCATTGCTGATAAGGAATAAGCCTACACAACAGTGATCTAAGGAGAATGTCACTTTAAAAGGCAACAGAAAACTTGATGTGTGGCAGACTCATGCTTCTCCTCATATTATTGACTGTAGATCCAGAACAACAAGCAATAAAAAGAACAAAGGTTTGCTACCAACATAATAGGAAAAGATGATCCCAAGTGGATTCTCAGGCTTCCTTGCATGTTATCTTCTATTCCGAAATTAATGGAACAAGGTTTAGCTGAATTGCTGCTCCTCTTTTCAAAGTTGCTCATATGAAGTTCACATGAATAGAGAATTCATCTGCCTGTGAGGCCAGAGGACAAGAGCATCAATCTGCTTTTAAATCTGCAACACAGTATTGCTCTTAGACAGGACTTTTGATTAGGCATACAGGAAAGGATGCACACAAAGTCCCCAGTGATAGCTAATGAAATTAAAGCTTTGATCATTTTCAGTCTCTGAACCTTCCACAGTAAAAGGTGAGTTATTGTTCAGATGCATGGAATGCCTAATTCTGCAGGCTTGCAGACGTCTGTCCTGGCCAGAGCGTTAAAACGTGCTCTAATCCATAACTGCACTCATATTGATTACACATGATTGCAGCCGATATTTGTAACATTCTGTAGAGCGAGCAGTAAAGTTCAGGGAACACAAAAAAACCCCACCAAGCGCCCTCACAAAGTTATGAGAGACAATTCTGTTTCATGGCACACGCCACCATTGACATCTGCTGTTACTGCAACTCCAAGGGCTCCAGCCTCAAGCCCTGACCCCCGGGGTGGGCTCAGGGCGATGAGAAGCATCACTGAGTGAGGTCCATGCTAGAACCCAAAAAGCTGTGGTACCACACTGTCCTCTGAATTCCCACCAGGAACCAGCTGCAGTCCCACTTCATCTTGCTTCACCCAGATGTGTTTCTCCTTTCTGTACAAATCTCTGTGCAGATTTCCATCAAAATCTTCCCATTTTGCTCAAGTTAGAAGCCAACAGCACACGATTACACTGCCTTTAACAATAAATTTTAAAACTGCTCAAAGGTGCTGTTTTATAGGCGGTTTCATAAGCATGAACAACAGGATTACTTGGGAATTAGGACTTTCAGACAATGTTGAAGGCTGCATATCCCCTACAACTTTATTTTTTAAATTCCTGTCATGAACCAAGCCTGTCAAGCTGTGAGCATTAATGCAATTAACCCCAAATAAAGATGAAGTGACTTTTCAAAAATTGGTTTTGCTGCTCTCTGGCCCTTAATTACCAACTTAAATGTAAAGTGAAATGTAGACATTGGGCGCCCTCTCTTTGATGTTCTAACCTCTCAGTACATAAGATGCTTAAGCAGCAGCACCAGTGCATGGGATAAGTCTGTAATCCAACCTGCCCTGATCAAGAGCTTTTGAAGCAAGATTCAACTTCTGGTAAAAGTGTTTGCAAACCAATTTGGTTCCTTGAGATTATAAAAAAAAAAAAAAATCATAATGTGCCTCTAACTAACCTACTTAATCCTTCATATTAGCACAAATTTGAGGACCTCTCGGAAATTAAGTTTACACTTCCACAAAGATTTATTTACTGTCATTCACATTACCAAACTTTAATTTAGAAAGAATGAAAGGGTCATGCTACTCTCTTTCAAGGCTAACAACAGCATCCAGTGTAGCTATTTATTTATGAGGTTCTACACCAGGAATTTCAGTTCCCAGCTTTTGTCCACTGACCTGCACCTATGTCAAGTGCCTGACGTAGCTGAAAGCCACAAAATGATCCACAGCTCCAGAGGGACACTGATACCTAATGCTCTCCTCTCTGGATGAGGCACAGCCTCTAATAAGCTTATTTAACAGCAGCATTGCATTTTTCTAAATGAGGTGCTGATGTTTTCCCTCCTCTCACACAGCCTGGGCTGTACTATACTGCTCTACACTAATGATATAAACATAACACCGTGACAAACACATTTTTAAAGAGGAACAGCCACTGTGCCAGAAACACAAATTTCCTGCAGCCTGGATCCCATAGTAAACTAATTAGCACTTCACATCAGAAATGAAGTGCCACAGTCTTTTAACTTTATAAATGATTAAGCAGCTGCTGTCTGATTCCTCAAACAGCAAATTTCATACCTGCCATACCCAGAACTACAAAATCAGGTCAGGTTCAAAACAAGTAGCAGATGCTCCAGTTTCACGAGTCAGGGTTTATCATCTTGCACTACCACACTATCACCGTCAGAACAACATCACCCAGTTTTCAGAACACAAACCCAGCTCCTCCAGTACCCTATGGCCAGTGCAGCAGGGCTATAATTTGGCACAGCTCCACTGGCTTCAGTGAAACCTCACGTGTCCAAACACATAATCAGGTGGGGATGTTCAAGGAGACTACGTGACATCTGGCAGCAGGACTTCTAATGCAGGTCACTGTTAACATATACTTACATACAAACTGTATTTAAATTTTTATAAACATGTATTTTTAAGGCAGGAGAACTTTACAGCCTCAAAGTCAGTTTGCACTGAAAAGATACCTAGTAAGGACAAACACCAGCCCAGACTTGTGGAGAAAGAAGGATCAGGAAATGGGAGAAAAAAAATTTGATCTTCATCTGAAAGAGGATTTGTTTCTATCACACACAAGAGAGTCTGAATGATTTCCAACTACACCTGTATGTCCTTTCTCAGCTGCATGGGTGACGGCCAGCAGAGCAGGATGGGGACCTGCAGGAAGGCTGACATCTACCCAGGCACCAGCACCATGGTCTGCAGCTCTCTGGGCACAGAGACTTGCCCAGGGACACAGCACAGTGGGTCAGGATGTGACACTGCCTTCCCTGCTCCAGGATGGGGCAGGACCCTGGAAAAACACCCTCTTGTTCTCTGCTTCATGGGAAGGGCTTCCTTCTCAAGGAAAGCTCCTTCAGGAGAGGAGAGTCATCACCGGTGACATGGGAAATCATCCTGCACTTGGTGCTGCTCCCAACATCTGGAGGAAACGAGGGATCAAACAGCACAGGGTGGAAACGTGGAGCATCCTCAGAGCTGCAGAGATTGGCACCACCACCACCCTCCCAGAGAGGGCTTCACCCAGAGCCTCCCTGAGACAGAGCTGCCAGAGGAAATGATTCACCCCCACCAGCCCCCTGTGAGAGGGAGGACAGCCCGACCCCAGCTCAGGGCTTTCCTTCTGGGAAGCATCCACGGGAAGTGATGGCACAGGGGAGAGAGACTGTGGCTGCCTTTGGAAGCTGAGGCAGGAAAAGTTATTTCTCTCCACGCTGCTGATTTCACCTCACTGCTTCCTAACTAGGTCCCAGCCCAGCAGCAGGTCACTCTCACTCCCATGCAGGCAGTGCTGTGCCTTCTACCCCAATACCAGCTCTCAGAGATGGTCCCCAAACCTGAGAGGGGACAAGGAGCCTCCAAAGAGGGACTGAGACCTTGCAGAGCAAAGGAACAGGCATCTGTCCCATGAAAATAAATTATAGAAAGAGACAATCACCCTCCACACCTCTAATCTCAGTGTTCTTGTACCTCTACCTCCCCCAAACTGGCATGGGAATAATAAAGTGCACAAAATACCTTCAGCATCCCATTTTTGGAGGTAAAAATGTAACATCCTCTGTGCACTGACATACCATGCTGACAAAATTTCTACCTCCTGTGCCCAATTAGTCAGGTGAGTCAGTACAGTCCCTCCACCTCCCACCCAGACCTGCTGCAGCAGCCTCCCAGCCGCTGGAGCAATGCCAAATCCCTCTCTGTGGCTGGACACTCCTCCTGTCCATCGCCTCACTGGAGCCATGAAATGCTTCAGGGTCTTATCAGAGAAGTGGCAGGTTCAGAGTCTGGAGGACCAAAGGGTTCCAGGCAGGTGACACATCCAGCCTCACCAGTTTGTCCCACACTTCCCTGGCAGCAGGAGGGTTCCTCCCCAGCTCTGGTCACTCGGATGGACACCGTGCTCCCTGGCAGGTGCCACACCTGCTCAGCTTCCCTCAGGCACCGGTCCACGATGGATGCTGCCATTGCCCTGCTAATGTCCCAGACAAAAATGGGACAGCGTCTCCTTCATTTTGAGTCGTCAAGGAGTATTAAAGGGAGCCTGGAGAAGCCAGGTAATTACTTCTGGATGAAGTATTTCACAGTAGATAGAAGTATGTGAGGAGCATGAAAAACCACGGCTGCCCCAGCTTTATGATCATTTTATAGCCTCATTAATCTGTGGCAAATGGGGCAGAATTACTGCATAACCTAAATACTGGGCAGAGATCTACAGCTCTGTAAGAGGAAGCATAAATGAGATAGTAAAGTTTCAGCATTTGGCATGATGTATATGGACACAAAGACAAAAGTAAGAACCCAAACCTATCAGTTTCCTGACAAGAATCTTTTAAAGAGTGAGAATAAGTGATAGCTAAGTCTTGTAATTATATCCTCAGTGCATTCATTGTCTTAGGATGAGTAACTCGGGATGCTGTAGCTTCCAGAAAAATCGTGACTCAGAGCAATGCTCTGCCCTTGATTAGACTTCATGGGTCATGCCTAGCCCAGGAAAGATGTGTACCTAGGAAAGGACTTGCCCTTCCCTATGTACCTGCTCAGATGACAGAGTTCAGATCGCTGCATCCCATCAAACATGAACCAAGACATCATCTGGGATGCCTTTGTGCTTCTTCTCCCTATCCCCAGTTCCAGGCCACACACCCAGCAAAGCAGGATTCATTTCTGTGTCCATTCATCATTCGGCACACCAGAGCACCAATACTGATACAAGCATTCCATCAAAGTCCTTATTTAAAGTAACCCAGCCCCATGGCTGCTGGTTGGCAGAGGCTGGCAGGGATGAGGGCAGCAGCACAGCAGAGCAGTTGATTCTCTCCCAGGGCCACCAGCACTCAGCCCCACCACTCCAGCACGCCCAAGAGAATGGTCCTGTGAACGTTTTTATCTGGGACTTGATCCTGCACAACCTGAAGACAGCAGGTCTTGTTGCACCTGCTACAGGTGAGCTCAGTTCAGATCCTTTCGAGGCAGAGCTGTGCATTTTCCCAGCCAGTTTTTGCCAGGGGAGAATCACTAACCAGTGGAAAGAGAGAGCACTGGTGAATAGAAGAGGCAAAAAGAAATTGGTACTGTAAGTGTATATAACAACTTGCCAGCACTTTTGGTGCTATGGACTGATGTTTTCTGTGAACACAAGTCTGCTGCAATTGTGCTTCCAGAGCTAGGAAACACAAAAACAACATTTCACAATGTCTCATCTGTTGCTACAACAATTAGTGCCTCATTTTATTAACAAAGTACCCGTACAGGGCTCATTTACCAGCTCTGAACAAATAAACAGGCAATAACCATCTAGACTTTGAAAAGAGGCAGATTGGGATGTTTTGTTGTTAGACCAGATGAGCTTTGGTGTAAAGCGTCTCTTGAAGGTGAGCCTGGGTTCTGGGTGTTTGGCTGTGGAGAAGGAAACCAGCTGAGCAGCTCATGGCATTTTCCCAAAGAGGGGTCACATCGTGGCTGCGGGGTGCAAGGAGCAGCTGATCCAAAGGAGAAGGGGAAGGAGCAGCCATTGAAAGGATGTTTTCATCCTCAGGAGGCGTCCAAAACAAACAAGCAGCATGCCATGGGCTTGATCCAAAGCCCATTGAAATCAGTGGAAAGCCTCCAGCTGCCCTCAATAGGCTCATGGGGAGGCCGGGCATGCCTCGGGAGCCCCACGTGCTGCCCCACCAACAAACACACCGACCCCCATGGCGATTTCACCTCCTGCAGCTCCTCCTGCCACTGCTGTTCTGCTCTCCTTGGCCCCAGCAGGCATTTTGCAGTCATTAGCTATTCAAGCCACCCAAAATCATATTATATTAAATGTACATATATAAAAATAGAACTTTTTTTCTACCCAGCCCCAGGAATACAGGAACTCATACAGGTCGTGAATCCATTGCCCACGTAGCTGTGGCCCACAAGACCTGCACCAAACACCTGAACCACAACTCTGCTTCTGTGCTTCACCAGGTTCCTTCTGCAGCCACCACACAGGTCAGCCCTCCCCCAGCTGCCACCCTCGTGCTTGCCCTGAAGCTTTCGGTAGCTGGACAAGAAATCTGCACTGATACCACAGAAATTCCAAGTTCTTCTCACCAAGACAAGTCAAGTTTAGACAACGCATTTTGCACGTTCAAGCTGAGCAAAGCTCCTTCAAAAGTGAGGAGTCCTGATCCAATTTTCCTTCCCTTTCTATAAAGAAATCACTAAGAGAAAGGCCTGACGCCAGCAGCGGTATCAGATGCGGCAGGGTGGGAGCAGGGGCAGGGTGGGAGCAGTGACGTCGGGAAATGTCAGAAACGCAAACAATGAGAAAGGAAGCGGGAGGGAAAGGCGGAGAGGACGGCTGGGATGGCCACGGTGGCTGTGGCCCCTGCTGAATCAGCCCGTTGAGGACCTCACCCCTTTGGGGAGCAGGAGGAGGTGCTGGGCACGGAGCCCTCTCCCTGCCAGGTGAGGTTTACCCACACCTCACCCCGTTCTCACAGCCCCACCAGGCACATGGGGCACAGCAACTCCCCCCTTGCCAGCACATCTGTCCCCACAGCTGGTGGCCGTGGCCAGATCCAACAGGAGAAGCTGTGCAACCCCTTATCCCAGTATTTGTGGAGGGTGAGGACAAGGGCCCGGGGCGGGGGTGTCACAGTCACTCATTTTGTAGCTGACTGAGGAGAACAAAAAGGGAGAGACATGGTAAAGCCCATTCTCCCGTTTTGCCAAAGGACTGTTGATAAAACAGGCTGTTAAAACTCATCTTAATACAGTTTGGATCCAATGTTTTGCTCTGGTTTTTAACCCCTTTTAACTTTTCCCTCATCACCTTGGCAAAAAGGGAAGCAGAGCAGACATGCTGAGAGTGGGGCTTTAGCCCAGTCAGGCTCCCCACAGTTTCCTAATCTCTCTTCTGGCCATCCTGCAACAGCATGAACTCCCCAATGGGGGTCAATCTGCGACCATTCATACACTTTAAAAAGTTATTCCTGCTATAATGGGCACAAATGAGAATTCCACATTTGTTAACAATTATCCCAGGCAATAACTTCAGTCTCCCCCTCACACTTCAAATGGAAACAATGCAGGAACTGAGTAGTACCTGTTGGCAGAGAAATTTTTAAATAGATGGATAAGAGGGGCTGAAATGGCTTCCTAAAAGAAAAAATCTCATTGCTTCCTTCTCCCGCCCCCCCCCCACCCCACCCTTGGGATGTAAAGCAGACTTGAAAACTGCCCTTGCCATTATCAGAGCTGTGATTCAATCAGCATTTCATGGTCCTAATTAACGGGTATTTGTTTTCATGGGTGTGATTCCTCACTTGCCAAGACTGCAGAATTATAATGCATTTTTCCCTTCCTCCTTGGAGAGGACATGAGAACCTAGCCAGGGAAAGGAAGCCATTTGGAGCAGGAAGAGGATGCTTGGAAACAGAGCTGGGGTGCTCATATTGGGCCCTTTCTGAGGTCAGAGGACCAAACTGACTTTTTTTTTTTTTTTAACAGTCTGCTGTTCTCATTCACATTAATGGGCAGCATTGTAGCACAAAAGGCCCTTTGCCTGCCTGTTTGAGCAGGTCACTCTGTCCTGCCCAGCTGTTCTATGAGGATGCTTCCCAAAAACCCTGCTCCCATCCTGTGCACGTGGTTGGAAGGGGATGGGGGACATCCAGCCCAGGGAAACCAGAGCACCTGGTCCTCCTCTTCCTACAGTTCTACATCAGGAGGAAGGAGACCTCCCAGCCGCTGCTGACTGGATCCTGCTATACCCAGTTTCATTGTCTCCTGCCCCATATACCTGTTCCTCAAGACAGGTAGCAGCTTTTGGGTGGGAACAACTCCAGGACTAGGGTTTTGGAGGGTAAAGAAAGCACAGTTGAAGGCTGAAAGGGGCTCAAATGCAAGGCTGCCTGCAGATACAGTGACATTGCTCCTTAGGGGCACAGATAGAGGGGACTGTCCCTCCCCATCACAGCTCTGTCCTTCCCACCCTCCCCAGGCACTAAGTGGCCTTGGCAGACATGGGGATATCTGTCCCTTCTGCACAGAGACAGCAAGCTCCTTCAGCACACAACTAACTCATGGCTAGAATTCACACAGAAGGGCAAAATAAATTCTGGGGTTCAAAAACCAATCTAGTTGGTGCCACATTTTCAAATCCTCAGGGAGTTAAAAAAAAATATATAAAAAGAGTTACATTGAACATCCTTTCCCCCTTCCCCTGCTGAATGTTAAATTAAATAATGCCTCCCCCCACCAAGAGCACAGCAGCCACAGCAACACAATTCCTGCTTCTGTATTGCTAAGTGATGCATTGGCCTTACAGCAGGTAAAATTGTAGCACAGCACCATCTGTTCCTCAATATGCTTGCTGCCAGCTTCCATCGAAGGGATTTACTCCCATAGCCCTCCCAAGGTAGGGCTGAGCTGTTGGGCAGAGCATCTGTCACGAGAGAAAGGGATCTGTCCCCTGCCCACTGTCTTTTTGGGACACAACCTATTGAAAGGTGGGGACAGAACATTTATTTTCTGTCATACAGCACAGGCTCACAGTGCCAGCTCCAGTGAATAGCCCCTGATGATGCCATACATCCTTAAAATATTGCAGGGGAGGCACATTTTCCAGCTGTTTGTGCCTCATGCCAGAGCACGTTTAGATCAGCAATTTCTCTTCTAAATATTCCAAGGGTTGCTGCAAATTTTCCACTATGATAAAGTGGAAGGAGAAAAGCAGACAGCAGTTCCACATCTTTAGACTGAAATTTAAGGGACTTGTACACAAGTACTTGTGAAAGCCTCAGACATCAGTCAGGCAGCTTCCAGCTTCTTGTGTGCCATGGTTTCAGGCAGATCTCAGTGACCAAAGCACCAGGGAGCTCAGCACGGAGCAGACCCCAGGGGTGACCGTTCCCAGAGGGAACTCAGGGGGTGCCAAGCCCCAGTGCTGGGGGTGCAGAGCCCTCCCAGGGCTGCTCCATTTGCAGCTCCCTTGAGCTACTGCTGAAGGACAGACCTGGCAGGCAGCAGAGCAAAACCCGCACCCCAGCTCGACCCGAATTCCTGCTGTTCTGCCTGTGGAGCAGCTGGTGGGGCTCTGTGCTCAGCAAGGGCAGCAGAGCCCACGACAGCTGGAGCAGCTCTGGCTGTGGCTGCAGCAGCAAGCGTTTTCGGGCTGTGAGGTTCTGGCACAGGTTCCAGCACCTGGCCCAAGCCAGGGCAGCATTCCCGCATGGTTGAGCCTCCATCCCCTCAACACCCATGGTCAGCATCATGTCCAAATGGATGCCTGACCCACCAACCAGCCCAGCACTGGGAACCACACCAGGGGCAAGTCTGCCATGAGCAACACCCATGCAAAATAAACTTGGGAGAACCCTTTGAGTACCCTTCATGCTCTGTCACTTCTGCTCCAAGCTCCAGGAGTGCCTCCACCAACCACAGGGACATCCCCCCAACTCACGAGGTGATAACAGTCTCCCAGGTTCAATCAGCTCATCAATTCAAACAAGTTCCTCTCACCTGAGACTCAGGAGACAGGCACCTTCTGGAAGGGAAAGCTGCTTGCACACCTCACCCTCTGCCACACGCCATAAAACTCTCCTTAACCCCGTATCCGGATACTCCGCTCAGTCCCCCGACCTTGGCTCGGGTCTTCTGCACAGCCTCGTCCGTGGGGCTGTCACTGGCCAAAGGCTGCTGGCCACACACTGCGGCACCCAAGCTGGTGGCTGCAGGCAGGGGAATTCCTGCAGCACCGGGAGAAGCGGCCAAGCACCTCCCAGGGCACCCGGGACAAGAGAGCGCCTGTCAGCAGACGAAAGCAATGAGCAAACTGGTTCAGCCTGTTGCTGCCTCTGCTGAAGGCCAGCTCGGCACAGGAGGTGTTTAAGTCATGTGTTTGCTCCTGCCCCAGCTTGGAAAGGGAGAAAAAAAAAAAAAGTGGTTTCATAGGATGTAAGACTTTCACCTCACTACTTTCAGAGGTTATTTGATGACTGAAATAAGGACAAAACAAGACCTAGAACCTCAATGCCAAAGTTGTAGCAAAACAAACCCTTCCTCCTCCTCCCAGGTTTTTTTTACATATATGCACCTCCTCTTCTACAGCCCTAATTTTATTATTCGGTCAGGAATGGGGAGTCTTGTTTCCACTTCTCTTCCCTCCTTACAGCCCTGTCTCACAGGCTGTAAGAAATCAGGACAACCAGCATCACTTTACAAACAACCAGCCCCCATCTCCCATGCAAAGAAAGGAGAGGATCAAATGCTTCAAAAAGGTCCAGCTGATCTGAAAGTACAACCTGTTATACTCTTATACCTTAACTATCTCAACTCCCACGGTTGCAGGTTTCAGTAGCTGTTCTGTTGCCTAAGGGATGCACCACACAAATGCACCAAAACACACAGCAGCCAGCTCTGAGCCAGCACGGAGCCAAGGGAAAGGGTGATTGCAAGCTGAGCCAGCCTGGCACAGGAGCCACTGGCCCACCTGTGGCTGTGGGACTCCCCCTCTGCCATCAGAAACACAATCTCGCTTCAGTTCTTCAGGAGAGCCCCAACGAGCTCAGGTCTTGGGATGCTTTTTCTCATTTCTCCCAGTAAAATGACTTCCTCGGGAGAAGTCATTGGACACCTCATTCTTCATCACTGCAGCACTGTTACTGCCTGTGCTTTGCTGCATTTCAACCTTCTAGCAGAGACCTGTTGCTGTTTGGGGAGAGATTCCCCTGCTTCACTGTGCATCCCAGAGGTGTGTGTAAAATCAGCACCCCCAAAGGAGCCACTGCCTTGCCTACGGCATCCAGAATGCTCCACTTGGAGGTTTTGACATTCAGGATTTAGAACATCTCAAAGCACCTTTGTATGAGTGCACTTCTGGCCTGTTATTGGACTGCTCTGCTGGGAGAAGCCTAATCAATTCATACTCGCAGTTCTCCAGCCTTTGCTTATCCTCAGTTTTATACACCATCTATGGATTTCATCCTTTTCATTATTTCACTATTTTTGCTGTGTCTTTATGGGACACTACAAGGCAGAATATCTATTTTCCCTTGCAAAAATCTTATGCATCCTAAACGGAAACATTTTCCCAAATTTTTACTCACAGTCACACAGAACAACCTCCATGTCCCAGCCTGTAATAGCAGACACGGGTTACAGAAATCACCAGGCACACAGCCAAGACCCTGGTGCACACTGAACCACAGCACAGCTCCATGGTGACATTCCTGAGCCCCCCAGCCCAGCAGCTACTCCTGCTGCATGCCTTGGTTCAGTCCAGATGCAAACCCCTCCTTGCTTGGCATCTTTCAGGTTCATATCTGCATAACCCTTCCCTCCATTAGGCTAATGAATTAAGTGTTTCCAAGCAGCAGAAATATATTTGTTACCTAATTACAGGAGTCAGGCTGAAGCAGATCCTTTAAACAAACACATCCTGACTAAGCTCTTCTAAGCCTGTTTACCCAATCTCCCCCCTCCAGCCCCTGGGTATCCCCAAAAAGCAGCAGCACTTTGCTGCTGCAGGACCGGTCTTTCCACGGCCCAGGGCACTGGCGACTGTTTCAAGCCTGCCCTTGTGCAAGGAATCCGTCCAATTCCCCTCCTGGGTGAATTCTGTTTCGGCTCCCCTCCTGCATCCACACACCTGCTCTTAGAGAGGGCAGCTCCAGCACTAAAACCATCCAACGCTGCCAAAATCTCCTGCTCTCCCTGGCTTTCCTCCTTGGCAGCTGCAGCATGCATTGCTTACAGTTTTGGGGGCCCTAGCACATAAAACTCAAGCCTAGGGGAGCTGTCCACACTGCTTGGGCAGCTCCCAGCCCCCAAGGACTCCAGAGTTGCCAACCTCATCTCAAAAACTCTATTTTTAATCCCAGTGATCACAATGATGATGGTGGCAGCTGGCTGGACTTGCACCGGTTTCAACCCTCCCCACACACGTGCACACCCCGTTTACTACAGTACAAAAACAGCCAGAGAAACACACGAGAAAAACGCTTATCCTGAAGTATTTCAGCCCCATGGACACAAAGCAAAACCTTTCCCAGTGCTTGTGTGGTGTGGCTGGCACAGAGGGATGCCAGCTCCCTGGGGTACCCAGAGCCTGTCCCACGACACGGAGGAGCAGGGGGCACAGCTCCAGCGGGGGCTCCCACCACCAGGCACAGCAGCACAGGGCACACACTGCCCCAGCCCCCCGATGCACTCCTGCAGCCCTTAAAAGCCACCCCACAATTTTATTAAATTTTATTATACGGATACCACGTCCCCACAGGCGCCTTCTCGCCTCCTGCGGTGGTGATGCTATTCAGGAAAGCCAAATTGACCCCCTGTCTCTTCACACCCACTAATCGGCCAGCGATCAGATTCCCAGCATCAGGCCGAGGTTAAAACGATTGTGCTGACGAAAAACTTCGCGGATGGAGAGCGGCGCTGGCCGAGCCGGGCTCCCGCAGGGGTTGATCCCGGGCAGTGCCTCACTAGAGGGCAGCCAGCGCACGGCTCCACACCCCAAACCCCCGCGGCACGGAGCCTCCGCCTCGGAGGGCTCCAAGGGACACACATAAGCGGCACCGTGCGGTTTCAGAAGCAACAGCGCGGTGAGGGAGAAATAAAACCGCTTTATTAACCCTATTCTGTGCGTGTGGTGTGGCTCAGACATGGGCTGGGACTCGAGCAGAGGCACATTCCTTGCTCCCAACACCCTGACTGCTCAAATCCCCTCATCAGCTCCAATATTCAACCCCGCTTTTGATGGTTTTCTCCACAAAAGTGACAATATTTAGTGAACAATGAAGGTTTTTCAGCACAACCTCTAAGTTTGTCTCCACGACCCCAGGAGACAGAGGCACTGAGTATTTGGCTACCTACAGAGGTGAAAAAACAGCAATTCGTAAAAAAGCCCAGCAACTCACACACACACACAAATCCAGGCCATAATTTTGTTTTCTTGCTTATACCAGACAAATACAAATCAATGAACAAACAGCACCACAGGAAAGTTCCCCTTTCCCATGGGAATACCCAGGACCTCACCCACTAAAATCCTTCATGCCAGAAACAGCGAGATCTAACCCCAGTGCTGGGAGACCCACTCTGCATTTTAGGTATTTATGGTAAATGCGTACCATGGTGTAACTGCCTTTGTATGGCAACAATATCTTATCCTATTAGGAAATCCCATGGGAATAGGGATTTGAGGTAGATGGTGTAAATCCTCACCAGGATTTAATAACCTCCACTGGGACTGATTTGCTTAGGTCAATAGTTAAACAGATCAAATATTCCCAGTGGACCCTTTTCTGATGGCATGTTATTTATGTGAGGGACCAGCAACCTGATCTAAAGCTTCCTGGAGCCTTTCCAGGCTGGGTCAGTCCCCTCCAGTGCCAACAGATGGTTCTGGAGGGGCTTGAACCCGGCAACAGCCCCATGGATGACCCAATCTCAGCAGGGACTGCCTTTCAGTCAGTTCTTCTCCATGTTTTAACCAACCAAATTCAGTTTTCCTATAGATAAAAGCCTTCACAAAGTGATCTCTGTTAGAAGAAAATTGCTCTCAGAGTAGAAAGGAGCATAATTTAAAATACACCACTAAAAAGAGCATTGGTTTTTAAGAAGAGGACAATTTTCCTCCTTATAAGTTGCTCGCAGCTCTTCAAGGCCATCATGGTCCCAGTCCCATACCCAGACCCCAAATGTCAGATCCCAAATGTCTCCTTGCTTCAAGGAGGGAAACACACTGTATCCAAGAATTCCCCTGTGAGAAATCAGTCTCGTCCACAGCCACCATGTAATTAATGTGTTCCTGCTCAGTGTATTCTAAGACCACACTGGCAAGCTGGAATGTGTTTCATACACATTTTTTCCAGTCTGTCCCTTAATCCACCTGAACTCATAGCGAAATGACAGGACAGAGGTCACCCTTCACTCTGTTACTAGAAAGTGAGCCCGGAGGAATCCCACTGTGGGAAAGAATCTGCAGGGCAGCACATGAAGTCACTGCTTGAGACACCTGCAGTAGCTTAGAAACTTGGACAGAATGAAGAATTACCCTTTTCCCAGGACTGCTGAATATTATTACTCCTTTCCTTGAACACGGATTTTCACTTATGTATACACCAGAAATGAGAAAGCAAGATGGCTTGTATTAAAGACCATCCTAGGACTTTATAAGCAACACTCACATGCCAAAATTTCATATTGGACTTCTTTTTTTATTTTATTCTCCAACTCCAGTAATTTAGCAGCACATATTGACTTTGAAAGAATGGGCAAAGCTAAATAAGCAGGATGCAGGGACAGCCAGGAGTAATTGCTGAGCCAGAAAAAGGCCTAAAAAGAATAGGAAAAAAAATAATATCACTTAATCAAAAAAGATTAGAGAGAGAGTCCACGTCTTCCCCCTTTTGAATGGCAAACTTCCCATCAGATTAAAGAGACCACTTAAAAACAGAATGTCTTCCATCAGAAGTCTGGGTACAAAAAGGAAACCAGCTCATATTGTCCAGAGGCTCAAATATTATTTCAGTGTATTCTAAAAAGAGAAATGTATAGAAAAAAGATAATATATATTTTCTTTTTCCTCAGCTAAAAACATTTCCTGGCAGTGACCCTGGTGCTTTCCAGTGCAGGACCACGGGCACTGCTGGGGCTGACACAGGGCTCACGACCCACTGTGGAGGCAAAGTCCCACCCAGCAGGGCCAGCTCCACATGGGATACACGGGATGAACCCCTTCACCCTGCCCTCCTCAGGGGGCTCACACCAGCAAGAGTCTGCAGCTGATGCTCAGGGCATCGTGTGAGGTGAATATTGAGTTATCTGTGTTCTGGATGGGCTCCTGGGAAAGCTCCCACCTTCCCAAAAGTGAGCTGCAGCAGAGGGCTAGGAGAAACCTCCCCCAGCCCTGGGGACAAGGGGGACAACACAACCTTCTCCCTCCTGTAACACAGAACAAGCTGCCCGTCCTCTCCTCAAGCAGAACTGTATTCTACTGTCTAAAACCAGGAAAAAAAGAAACAGTGTATGGGGACAGGATTAGTGTTCAAAATTAATTAACACATAATGCCCCAACAAATGAGTTTCATTCCAGTTTATTCACTCCATCCCAGAGGGAGAACATCCTTCTTATCAGAGCAGAGGAGAAAGTGAGGACAAGTCTAATAAAAAGACAAGCTGTGCTTCTGAGAGTTGTTATTTTTAACTAATTCTCCTTGTTTTGTTCCACATTACTTTAATTAAATAGCTGAGATCGTGGTAAGAGCCCAATCTCGCACCAGCACTAATCTGCAGTGCCCTGCAAGGCATCGAGGGGCTAGGCTCGAGCTGCTGAGCACCGTTTCTCAAGAGGCTGTGTTCATGCACAGCACAGTTGGGAGGCTTTGCCATACTACCTCAGGAGAGGAAAAATCCCTGTCCCTGCAGAGCTGTGACTGTGCCCTGTGTGTCAGGGGTGTTACATTCTCCAGGTGATGTCTCCTAACCAGACACCTGTGCAGCAATGGTGGGGTTAACAGACAACTCTTCATTTCTTCTGGTCCCTAACACTGCCAGAGGTAGGGTTGGGGTTTGGTGATTTGTTTTGGGGTTTCGGTGGGGGTGTTTTTTAAGAAATTTTCAGGTATTTTTCCATCAAGAAGCACCCTTCTAACCAAGCATCGCTCTGCTCTGTTGTAGTTAAATAAAAGTTCAGTCTACACTCAAGATTAAATCCAGCACACGCTCAGACACGACAAACTGTTCCTAAAAGCCCATCGGACAAAGCAGGGGCCTGACCCAGGACCAGGGATTGTGGGAAGATGACAGTACAACACACATCCATATGTATCCCATGATGGGCCAGTTTGCAGTACCACACACCCAAACTCACAGTTACTGGGGCAGAAGGAAGGAAAATATTTTGAGAGGAGTGCAGGGGTTCAGCTGGCAGCACGCTCCGAACGCGGATTCCCACAGCGTCAGGCACTTCAGGGTTAGAGGCACTCTCCCCTCCAAACACAAATCCAA